>CM029665.1:48524755-49727783 GCA_017311315.1 Dendrocalamus latiflorus
CCGCGTTGTTGGATCGAGATTGGCGACAGAGGGGGGGTGAATGTCGTCTTAAAAAAATTTCCAAGTGTACACACCTAACGCTTTCTTCAAAACAACCAGTGCTTAAAAAGAAGAGGTCATGCCACCTACTGGAATCACCAACTAACCGAGAAAACACTTAGCCAAATAAAATGCAAAAGAAGAAATTCACCTGAGAGCAAAACTGGAGGGGCGGTCTGACCGCAATGCCACGGGCGGTCAGACCGCAGGTGTGCGCCGGTCTGACTGGTCTGGTAACGCCGATCTGACCACTCTCAGCCAGCCGGTCAGACCGCCATACAACAACCGGTCAGACCGGTTCCCTGGAATCTGAAAACCCGCAGCAAAAACTGACAGTCTAAAAACTTGAAACTTGATAGGATCTCCAATTTTGGTGATAAGCTATAAATCTTTTCAGGTCTAAGGAACAAGACCAGAAACAAAATAGCCGAGGGACATCAAACTTAAGAGAAACCACTAGGACATCAGGAATTAGTGATTTTAGTAAGAAATCTGAAAATAGTCATGGGAAGAGACAAAATTCAGATTTCTCACCAATCTTTGATTTATTGCTGATGAAACTTTGCAGGAGACTAAGCAATAACCTCAGTGCTTGAAAACTCAAAACAAGTCACATCCTTTTGAAGCAAAACAGAAACTCCATCAAAACCCTAGAAATACGAAGAGACAGAGAAGGCTCTAAATTCCAAATTACTCAATAGATTCTCAATCTCTTCTCAAGAGCTTTTGAAACCAGATTAGCAAAGACTAGAGGCTTTAAAGCCCAAATCTCAAGCCTCTTAAAGAACGGAATCAAAGGGGGGCAAGAATCCCCAAACTCAAAACCCTAGAAAATGCATGAACAGAGGAGACTGGTAGAAGAAATCTGAGATTAAAAATGATTAGCCCTTGGGAAAACTGATCAAATGATCTTGGTGCCTATTTCCATCTCAGAGCAACCCATTTTGACCCTTCTCAGTAAGAAACAACTCAAAACGAAGAAAATGGAAAATCAACAGAGGGAGAGCAAAAGCAATCGAAGGAGACTGAAATCCATCACAATAAGGCACAAACTTAAACGATTTCCATACAAGATGCATGAGATACAAAGGACTACGTCCCCACACGCATGGACATTGAAACAAGGGATGATTACATGATTATCACTTCATCCTCTGCCTTTCTCCCACACAAGAAACAAGAACACACACAGAGGAAGGCAACGAAGAGGACAGAGCACACACAGACAACTCTCTGCCTCTCTTCAACCACTCTCACCTACTAAGAGCAACTCCAGCAGTAGCCCTCAAATCAGGGCCCCTACTTTTGATTTGAGGGCTCCTCCTATTTTGAGGGCCCAGTATTTTTGCATCTACGCCAACAGCACACCTCAAATCTAAGCCCTCAAATCCATTCCACTACACATTGACACATGGGACCCACTCCTCAAATCCGGACGGAGGCGAGCGTAGGCCCCGGGCGAGCGGGGGATTTTGGCGCCGACGGCGACGGGCGAGGCGACGGCGATGGGCGGAGGCGTCAGGCGAGGCGACGGGCGTGACGACGGGCAGGCGACGGCGACGGGCGGAGGCGTCGGGCGAGGCGACGGGCGTGGCGGCGGGCGAACCGAGGAGCCGGGCGAGGCGGCGGGCGAACGGAGGAATCGGACGAGGCGGGGGCGACCGGAAGCGGCAGAGGCGGGGGATTTTGGCGGCGCAAGGGGGACACGGGCGGCGGCGGAGGAGTCGGGCGAGGCGGGGGTGAGCGGAAGCGGGGTATTTTGGCGGCGCGCGGGGGACACGGGCGGCGGCGGAGGAGTCGGGCGAGGCGGGGGGCGAGCGGAAGCGGAGGAGTCGGGCGAGACGGGGGGCGAGCAGAAGCAGCGGATTTTGGGGGGCGCGGGCGAAGTTTCACCGAGCGGGAAAAAAACCGAAGGATGAGAGCCAGGAGAGGACCCCTAGGAATGAGGGCTTGGAGACCTCATTTGAGAGGCCTCCTATTTTTGAGAGGCAAGTAGGGGCCCTGTTGGAGCTGAGTTTTTTTTGCTCTGGCTCTCAAATTTGAGTTTAAGAGGCCAAGTAGGGACTCTGCTGGAGTTGCTCTAAAGCCTCAAAGCACAACAACCTCTCCAAAGTCTCTTTTAACTCAAGTAAACTCTAACTCTCTCCCAAAGCCATGAGGGGCATGCAGCCACTAACACCTATTTATAGCCCTTGGCTAACGGGTCTCCAACCCGTTACGCCCGCTAAACCCGAACGGAGCCCGCTCCCGCTTGTGCAGCCTCGCGAAATTACCATTTCGCCCCTCCTGCACCTTCCGGGAAGCTTCCGCGCTCCTTGTCGTCCAAGCCTCGCAACCACCTCGAGTCTCCGCCGTCTTCGACACATCTCGACCGTTCTGACCTTGACACCGCCCGTGTCTAGTCCAGTCACCTCGTGTCTCGCCACGACTCCGCCTCAACGTCCTGCAGCCAACACAGACAAGAAACACATCAAATAGCACCGCTCGATACATGAAAGCATAATAGCATCAACAATTCATACTTATGCATGATAGAGCCAAAACCTGTGAAAACATCATGATATGCAACCTAAACCCTTTGACCAGGTTTGACCAAGTCCGACCAAATCCATTGCACCACGCAACGACATAGTCCGAACCAACCAAATCAAACTCGACTTCCCTAAACCAATGTCAATTACTCATCACACACATGGGATGACCTCCACATGGTTTCACGCGTGTGCATCGTTCGCAGCACGGATAGCATGTCTCGTCATGCATGGTCATCGGCCAATCCTCTCCTTGGACTGTTACAACTTTGATCCAGGAGAAAACACACACACATCGCAAATAAACTGAGAAAACACAGGAGAATTTCTGAATTTCTCTATTCTCTTATTTGCACCCTCTTTTTCTTGCTTTTTCTCTTACTTTTCTTGCTTACAAAACTGGGTACAAGCCTCCCCAATATATAGGGATAATACTCTCCTACTCATATTCCGATTCGGACTTTAAGTTGATCTCAACTTCAACTTGAGTTATACTCGGAGACGGACTCTACTACGTCTTTAACTCTAAGTCAAGATTATTTCTAACAATCTCCCTATTAATCTTGACTTGACATACTCTAGTTTTAGTCTCAATGCATTATGAACTACCAGCCACGCCTCCACATGAAGCGTTCTACATGCAAGCTACATATAGAAACTCAACTCAACTGGTACGGGTCTACCAGATACAAAAATTCTAAAACATTGAGTTAGTCGGACTCAACTACAACTTACTAAACTCATACTTTGACACGGAACGGTGACACATCTCCTCAACGTTCCCATCTCAACTCTGCTTACTTGAGTTTGGACGGCGAACGCATCTTCTCAACGTCTAACACTCCTTGAGCCTTCATGTACATATTCATCTTGATTGCCCATGCTGCATAATTGCCCGTCGTGAGCATCGGATAATGCAGCGAGATAGCAGAACTCTCCTTCGCCATCGTACTGGATGATGTCTTGTCACCGGTGACACCACTCCTCGGAGTATGCGACATGATCTTAAGCACAGATCAAGAACTCAGGCTACCTTGAAGTTGCTCTTGAACCAAGGGAACGGAAGGAAAAAAACTGCCCTGTTTTTTCTTTTCCCTTGCTTGGACGTTTTCTTCTTGTTGTTTCTTCCCGCGTACTGCACACTTTTATTTCTGGAGCAAGAATACCGAGTCGGAGACGTGCGCGACATGCAGCCGAGATGGATCCGACTCCGAGTCCTGACCATCTTGTCGATATTAGCCTCGTCGTGGAGCGCGCGCACACGAGAGGGAGTCTGATGGAGCCACGTCGCGTGACTTTGTGCTGCCGCGTTGCTTTTTTTCCTCCATGCGGACGGACGAAAAAACTAAAACAACATTGAACCGAGCTCTCCGCATGGCTCTCTTTTATTGCTGCACTCGGACGTGATTCGGTTTCTATTTGTTGCTTTGCCTGATCTCTGCTTGATGCGTGACATTATGATGAGGAGCAGCACCTACTCCCTTCTAGACGTGGCCATGGGACGCCTCCTACATGCTGAACGTGACACGGCTGTTGTTGATTTTCTTGCTCCTTTTTCCTGTGGCTTTCTGAGCAAGTTGGTTCCTCCCAAATCATTCATTCCTCATCAAAGAAGGATGCATGCACAAGAGCCTTCTCACTCTACTGTCCTTGGCGCAGGAATTCTTGAACCGATGAGATGGTTGCAGAAACGTGATGACGCGCGGAGCGGATGCCTTGGGAGCGCTACGCGAGATAAGCGTAAAACGGAATCGTCGAGACGATTTTTTTCCAGCGACTCGCTTCACGCCTAAGCTCTGATACCAATTGTTACAACTTTGATCTAGGAGAAAACGCACACATCGCAAATAAACTGAGAGAACACAGAAGAATTTCTGAATTTCTCTATTCTCTTATTTGTACCCTCTTTTTCTTGCTTTTTCTCTTACTTTTCTTGATTACAAAACTAAGTACAAGCATCCCTAATTATAGGCATAATACTCTCCTACGCATATTCTGATTCGGATTTTAAGTTGATCTTAACTTCAACTTAAATTATACTTAGAGACTGAACTCTATTACGTTTTAAACTCTAAGTTAAGATTATTTCTAACGCGGACAGTGTGAAAGTCAATTCTTCGTCTGCCAGATGATCTCACACGCAAGTTACTTTACAGCGCCAAATGCATTAATCTTGATTCCCACACGTGAAGCCAGCGTGTCAATTTGGCTCGATCGTGTGCTTTTCCCTTGGTCAACGCGCGGGGCATCAAAGAGTTTTAATTGCCTACAACGTCCAGCGCGTCCAATGAAAGCGACGGGTTCATTTTTTATTAACTGGTACAGTATTACTATAGTACAATAATTGAAGCTACAGTACTGCTACATTAACGAAAAAAGATATTTCCCCCTTTTGTCTTTTTTTTTCGTTTTTGCTATATAACAGGTTAGACAATTATAAAATAGTAAATTTAAAGAAAAAATTTTACTATAAATTATAATTATTTACCTTCCCCTAATTTTCATCGACAGACTGCCTTCGAAGTCAGGAGAATAGACGCTGCTGCTCGGATATGCTGTCAACTTCTTTGTTTCTCTCTGAGATGGACAGTGGCTTAACCTGCAGCACACCGACGCGGAGATGACTTTTTCTCTTTGCTTCAAACTCTGCGCGAACGAGATCAGGTGCTGGTGGCTCGTTTCGGATTCGTGGACTCCAGAAAATATTTCGGGTCGGCGAGCCGTGGAGACGATGGAACATGCCGGCTAGGATGTTTCAATACGCGATACAGGTATGATGATATAGATATGATAATACGGCGATACGATATTTTTCAACAACAAGAATACGTCGATACGGTAAGTGTATATATACACATATATTTGAAAATTTGAAAAGTTTAAATAACATATCACTTGGCAGTTGGCATATACTCATTTAGACAACTCCTAACCCTGGTTGCAAGACTTCTTTTAATCCATGCTTTGACCTAGGCAAACAAAAGTATGACCTCATATTAGTTGAATCCTCTATCGCTAACCTTGTATACGATAAATCTTACAAAAAAAGCATTAGTGAACAACTAAATAATGGATCATGGAGAATTAGCCAAATAGATAATATTCTTTGCAACATAACATAACATAGGTTGATAGAAGATAGAAATAGATTACAACTTGCAAGGCACAAGGCCAAATTTAATTGTTCCACTTCTAAGGTTGCACCGTACAAAATACTAATAGGACCAATACCAGATTTCACTTTGCGACAATTCTACAGCAATTCAAATTGAATGGTTTCATATGCACCAGTACCAGTTTTGCAATATCAGCAAGCCAATTATTCTCAAGTCCCAACCTCAATTGGCCAAGAGGCAAGAGCCCAGTTCAGCAACCCACTCGGCCGACCGCCGTCGCCATAGCAGATGGCTCCACCACTGAAGCCTCCTTCCCCTCTGTTGATGGCACACTCGCCTTGACGTCCCGTTCTCCCCAGTCGCAGCACTTGCTCCAATGCCGCCTCCTCTCCCACTGAGAGCACCCTCAGACTAGTAGCCCTGTCTTCCTTCTCCAATCCCCATTTCCCCCAAGCTAAGTATGCATCCATGGATCATGGGCACTGGCGGAGGGTGGGCTCGAGCCCACCAAAGCCTCCCCGTTGGATTCGCCCCTGGAACAACTATAAACAAGAATTGACGGCGGAAGTACAATGGTAGTAGATGAAAGGATTAAGCAGAACGACGACGCGGTGGGAGAATTACCTCCATTGAACGGCAGAGCGGCGGACCTCCAGGTGGCAAGAGAGGCGGTGACAGTGAGGTGACCTCTAGGTGACGGACCTCCAAGTGGCGAGGGATATGGAAGACCTTTGGGCGACGGAGGCGGTAGAGCTCTAGGCGGCGGCGGGTCTCTAGGTGGTGGAGCTCCAGGCGACGAATCTCTAGCCGGCGGACCTCCAGGCGGCGGGGCTCCAAGCGGCGAAGCTCCAGGCGGTGGGTCTCTAGGTGGTGGGGTTCCAGGCGATGGATCTCCAGCCAGTGGATCTCCAGGCGGCGAACCTCCAGGCGGCGGGGCTCCAGGCGGCGGGGGATACAGAAGACCTCTAGGTGACGGACCTACAGGCGACGAAGCTCCAGGAGGTGGGTCTCCAGGTGGTGGAGCTCCAAGCGACGAGGGAAACGGGCGATTGGCGTGGCGAGCCACCGACGTCGACCGAGGAGGCAAGGACAGCTTCTGCGTGGAGAGGGATGTGCGGGAAAGCGGGGACATCGATTGGCGATTTTGGATTTAGGGTTAGGGGGCAACGGGATCAATCGGACGTGGGTCGGCTTTGGCCTTTTGGGCTACATGGGCTAAAACGTATCGTGGAAGTATCGCAGACATATTGCTAACGTATCGGCGTTTTTTTGGAGGCTAGAATTCTCTGATACTTCGCGATACCGTATCGCCGCGTATCGGTACGTATCGCCGTATCGGATATGTATTGGACATGGGTATGGCAGTTCAACGAAGTATCAGTGCTTCCTCGCATGCCGAAACTTGATGCGTCGATGATGATGGCGCCTCGATGTTGTGCCTTGGATGTTGATGTCACCTTGATGATATGTCCCAAACATCACCTGACGATGCCGCACGTGTGCCGCCCTAAGAGTTGGGATCGCTCTTCCAAGGGTTTCGGATCGAGATTAAATCTGGAGTTTAATACCACTTATTATAAAACGCATGATAGAAATAGACGATTAAAAGAATGGAAGACATGGATTTAACGTGAAAAACCATTGAAGGAAAAAACCATGGATATACAAAGATGAAATTCACTATATAAGGAGATATTACAATGATGATTTCTTGCTTCTTATAGATTATTGGGTTATATATATAGGGCGAGGGAGACGAATCTCACACAGAGAGGAAACCAAATCAGTGTTGGTTACTACATGTTGATACCACGTCTAATACAACCTGTGCATGTCTCTGGCATCGGTCATGCCATGTCTGACATAAGTTGATATAGTGTCTTACACAAATACGATACGAATTTGGATCAACTTCAACAAGTAACTCATTATTTATTTGTAAGATCATTTGGTAACAGTTGAATACAATAAGGCTGGGTCATTTTTTTAAGCAAACACTGGCAGGAGGAAAACAAAGAGGTTTAGTGTTTCGATGATAATGGTTTGAGGAGAGAGATATTTGATAAGATTGTTTTTATGATTTAGTGTTAGCATTCCTTGCACTGAGCCTTCCATGTCCTCACAAGGGTTACAAAATTATCTTCTTTGTTTCAGAATTGGTTCAATCAGTCTTCTGTTGAACTATATACAAAGATTGGTGCTACTTGCATTTTACACAGGTTATGGATTTTTCTTAGTCCGAAAAAAACCGTCTTCGATGTTGAAATGACATTTTTACTGCTGGAGTAATGGAGTGTAACGCCCTCGTTTCCAGGGCGCGTACGGACACGGCATTCCACAACTATTCACGCATGAACAGTTATGGAACGTCGCGCAAGAGTATACCATTGCATGCTTACAACCAAAGTCCAACATATATTTCACATAAGGATTAACATCCAGTTTTCAACAGCGGGGCGTGCAAGCCCAAAGTATAAATACATTATAAAAGCTCCAAGATCCGCTTGAGCGCGGCGAAGACCTAAAGCCACGGGTCCTCATCGAAGAAGAGATCCTCAGGGTCGTCCTCGACGGGGAGACCTTCACCAGCGTCTTGATCCTCTAAAGAGGGGATCAAGCAAGCCGTGAGCCAAACAACCGGCTAGAAAGTCCCAAAGGGACTCTATCTTACTACATGCACGGATTAACAATGGAAGGGAGTATACTTGGTTTATTACTTTGAGTGGATGCAATTTTATTTGAAACAATTTGATAAAATGGACCCAAAACTACTCCTTAAGATCTCAGGGGTTTTTCATGAAAAGTTAATTAACCAACTAATCAAGTTAAAGCATGTACAAAACTACTTAAGCTTCGCGGCTGGAATCACCCAAGTGACACGGCTCCATTAACCGGGAGCACGGCGTATTCGAATACCATTTATTTGACTCTACAGAGTTGCCCAACTTTACTGTAACATCCTGAATTTTCAGAGCATTTTTGAAGCTTTTAAAATAAAATTCACCATTTGAATTTTTTCTGAAATTAATTAAAGCTTAAATGGAATTTTATGAATTAAAAGGATTTAATATGAATAATCTGAACATGAACATTTGCCAAAGTTATTTTATTTGAGTTCCTTGTGTCTCAAGGAATTTATTGGAATTTTTCTGGATTTTTCTGGATTTATTTGCTATTTTCTAGAGCTCAAAATGATTTAAATGAATTTATAAAAAAAAGAAAATCCCCAAAAATCCCCAACCGGCCAGTGGGCCGAAACCCACCAGCCGGCCCAGCCCAGCAGGCCGCACCCGCGCCCCTCCGCCCGCGCCACGCGTCGCGTATCCGCGACCGCGCCCGCGCCCGCCTCCCTCCGCTCGATGCGCGCCACGCGTCGCCCATCTCGGCCATCTGCCCGCGCCCGCACGCGATCCCGGCCGCCTGCTCACCCGCGCCACCGACAGGTGGGGCCCACCTGTCAGGTCGTCCCCGACCCGGACTCGTCTTCCCCGTCTCCGAGCCGGACTCTCGCCGCCGCCGCCGTCCCCGTCGCGGACACCTCGGGGTCCGTGTATAAAAGCCGGCCGCCCCCTCGGCTTCCGCATCCCGAGCCGCCGCTCTCGCCGCCGCCCTTCGCCGGAGCCCGCCGCCAGCGCCGTCGCCCTCGTCGTCTTTTGCGCCGGCCGTCGTCGCCAGGAGCTTCGCCGCCGCCCGTCTGCCGTTCGCCACCGCCGGTGAGCCCCGCCGCCGTCGTCGTCCCCGCCACCTCGGTCGCCGCCGGCCAGTCGCCGCCGTCACCCCGTCGCCGGCCAGCCGCCGCCGCAGACCCCGCCGCCCGCCCGCCAGCGGACGCGCCCGCGCCGCGCCGCCTCGCGCCCCGTGCACGCGCACGTCAGCGCTGACGCCCGCGCCCCGCGTCCCTTCGCCTTCCCGTGCGCCCGGTCCATGTGAGCCGTGCCGCTGCCATGTGGGTCCCGCCCGTCAGCCCGAGCCGTAGACCCGTGAGCCGATCTGGGCCGACGGCCCGGATGCGTCCACGCGGCCGCACCACAGCCGTCCGATCGCCCCGCCGCCGTGCTCCCGAGCTGCCACGCAAGCCGGGCCACGTCAGCCCTAACGCTTGCGTGTCTGCCCCGTCAGCGCCGTGTCAGCGCCCGCCGCCCGCGTCAGCAGCCGCCGCCCCGCACTGTTTCGTGCGCCGGGTTCACCGTAGACTCAGCCTCCCGTGCGCCCGGTCCACAGCACAGTGCACTTTTCCAATTTCCCCGATTTTCAGAAAATCCAATTTTCCAAGAGCCCGTTCTCCCTCGTCCTAGCTCCGATTGACCCCGTTCTTTTTTCTAAATTCATCTAAAATTGAGCTCTACCTTTTGGTTCAGGTTTGAAAGTTTTTGGAGTTCATTTGAATTTTATTTGAATTTATTTTCTCTTTTCGTCTCGTTTTCTCTCTCGTTAGATCGCGTGTTCGAGGGAGCGGAAGTTGGATTTGAAGACCAAGAGCCCTCATCTGAGCAAGGCCAAGGCAAGTCGTATTCTTTGATCATGTTGAACCCAGATTTCAATCTATTATGTATTATTTTGTTTCAAATTATCATGCATGGCTATTTGTTAATAAACCTTGTATTGGTAGTTATACTCCTAATTGATTAAATCCCTCCATGATAATTTGACTACCATGAATCCATTGACACCTTAGGATTGGGAATTATTTAGTGATAAAATAATAACTGTCACATGGGGTTGTGTCTAATTGCTTAGCCATGCTTAATATTAGTATGTTGGGTCTGTCATCACATGTGGATAATTAATCCTGACTTAATGATTTACTTGAACGTGGTGGTTAGCCACAGTTATAAAATTTGTGTGTCATGACGTGGGTAGTGTCATGGGCATTGGTTATACAAACTTGGCTTTCACTTGGGCGAATGATCGTGCAGTAAAGGGGGTGCTGGATGCACATTGGGATGTGGATGCTTCGCCTGGGTAACTGTTAAGGACTTAACTTTGTGCGCCATTGATCTGAGCTTAATCGTGCAAACCACATGTCTAGTATGGGATAGACCTGGCATAATAATTTGTGAAGTCTCCACTTTGGTTTTACTACTGATGTTGTGTGGCGCAAGAGGGGGCAATTATCGACTAGGGGGTTACCCTACTCGACGGCGAATCCTTAGCGAGTGGGATCGGGTGGAGATGGATCATTGTAAAAGCCTTGTTGTGATTTCCTTAAGCTGAGGCTAATCACATCGTGTGGGTACAGTTGTGCAACCTCTGCAGAGTGTAAAACTATTCGAATAGCCGTGTCCTCGGTCATGGACAATGCTCGGTGATTTCACACGAGGGGTAGAGTCTTTATGAAATTTTGGGTTGGTTGGAGATGGGAAGTGAATGGTTAGTTCACTTGTGGTTATACTCAATTCCATTGATTTAATTACTTAGTGTCTGTTGTTAAATTTGCTTTTCAATCTATTTATCATATTTACTCTAAATTGTCGCTTTGTGCAAAACTAACCTTTCAGCCATCCATTGTTAAGCCTTGCATACTATATTGCATTCTTTTGTTATAAACGACTTGCTGAGTACCAAAGTACTCACGGCTTTATGCCCATGTTGCTCAGTTGAGGAGGAGGGACCAGATCAGCAGGAGCTGCTAGAAGGAGGCTATTACGAGGACTTCACGGATTAGGACTTCGCTCCCCAGTCGATTGCCTGTGGCATGTCGAGTGGCTTACTACGCTTAATTTTGGATTTCCGCTGCTAGTTTCTTTCAAGCCCTTCAGGCTAATAATTGTAAGCTTGGCCATAAGGTCGTACTCTGTTGGTTATTAATATAATTTGGATTTCCTTTAGAATATCGTGATGTGGATGATATTTGTCTTTGCTTGCGCTGTGTGCACTAGCGTGATCCTGGACTAGTGCAGAATACACAGTAGAGTCCGGATTTGTATATTCGGGTCTCGACAGAGATGGTATCAGAGCCATATCGACTGTAGGACGAAACCCTAGTCAGTTAGTCGTTGTCTCAAAAATTCAAAAACCTATTTTCTAAAGACAAAACAACCAAACCTGAGATTTAGCAAAATTCTTTACTCTCTTACCTTATTCTTAGGGACTCTTGCCTCTCACCTTAAAATTTCTGCGAAAATGAAAGTTTTTAAACTGACTCTTGTCTTGTGCCGTGCTGTAGATGTCGCAAAGCAACTATAGCAGGTCAGGAGGATGGAGGAGAGTTCTTCGAGTGCTGCTAAGAAGTCTTGGTTTCAAAAGAACACCAATTTACAGTTCCATGGATGATGAAGTAAGAGGATACCATTTCACACGGTTGTACTTCACTACCAAGCTTGGAGGACACGTCGTACACCACAGCTTCAAAGGTTCAAATCCGCAAGCAGCTGCACGCAAGGCCGTTGCTCAACTCTGTCGACGGTACAAGATCAGTATGACCAAGTTCATCCAGGAATACAAGAGGAAGTATGAACCTGAGGAGTACACTCCGCGGACGCCAACACCCTCGCCTTCCCCTACGCCGCCCAGCCCGGAGGAAAGGCAACGCATGGCAGATGATCGCCGAGAGTACCTTCGACTCGTCATTCCAGCAGCAGCGCCTACAATGCAGTTCCGCAACCGATGGACGTTCTACAGTGATGCAGAAGAAGAAGAAGAACGCACACCGTACCTCGCCGGACCTGAGTGGGAACCGGAAGAGTAGACCGTAGCATAGGATAGCATCGGTTAGGAAGTGGTTTTTGTTTGCATTGAGTGTGGTGTGAGCTGCAGTTTTGCCCTCAAAAGCAATATGTTGCAGTCATACCAAATCTTTTATTGAAGTGATTTATTTGTCCTTTTGTTAGCTTTTCGGCTAAGTGATTGTTTAGTTTAGGATTTACCATTAAGATATCCCCCTTAGACGAACTTACCACTTATCTTTGCTTTTCCCTCTTACCTGGTAAGCCCTGTGAAGCCAGTTCTCAAGCAAGTGATCTTTCCTTTCAGATGGTTGATACCCGGAGCTCCGCAGGACGTGGTCAGATGAGTCAGGATCCTGAGGGCAGTCAGGCAACTCCGGAGCAGCATGCAAACCCAGCTGGACTGGATCCAACCTTGAGTCAGTTCATGGCAGCCCAGACCCAGTTGATGAACACCATGATGCAGAACATGAACGCCATGATGAATCGACAGAATCAAGACATGGCCATGCCTCTACCAGTTCGCCAGCAGTCCAAGTTTGCAGAATTTATGAGGACAAGGCCTCCTACCTATTCACGGTCTTCTGAGCCACTAGAAGCCGATGACTGGATGCGTTCAGTGGAAAAGAAGCTTAACCTTGCCCAGTGTACAGATCGCGAGAAGGTGTTGTATGCAGCCCATCAGCTTGAGGGTGCTGCAGCCGAGTGGTGGGAAAATTATTGCGCCGCTCATGAGGATCCAGAGAGTATCACCTGGGCTGAGTTCGCAGAAGCTTTTCGTCATGCCCATATCCTGGATGGGGTGATCGAAATGAAGAAGGAAGAATTTCGGGAGTTGCAGCAGAAGAACATGTCCGTGAGTGAATATCTTAACAAGTTCACTCAATTGGCCCGTTACGCTCCAGAAGATGTTGCCACAGATGATGCTCGCCAGAAGAGGTTCAAGAAAGGATTGAACCCAGGATTGAAAGTTCAGGTAGTGGGACATGATTATGCCAGTTTCCAAAACATGGTGGACAAAGCAATGCTCATTGAGGAAAGTCGTCGCGAGTTGGAAGAATCTCGCAAGAGAAGAATGATGCAGCAAGGATCACAGATGCACCAAGCTCAGAGAGCCCGCTTCGGTAATTTTCAGCCAGCTCGAGTTCCTCAGCAGTCGGGATTCAAAACTCCTGCACCAGCTCCCCGTCAGTTTTCTTCAGCGCCAAAACCAAATCCAGGGGGAAGCCAACAGCAGAGGATTACCAAGCCCATGTCAGCAGTCACTTGTTTCAAATGCAATGAGACGGGACATTATGCCAACAAATGCCCGCAGAATGCAGCATTGACACCAGTTCGCTTCAACTTGGGAGCCACACCAGACCGTACCCCTGCAGCAGGGTCAGGACGCGGAGCACCTCAAGGATCAAATCAACCCAACAAAGGATCGCAGACCGTGATGCGTGGCCAGGTGAACCACGTCACCATGGAGGAGGCTCAAGCCGCGCCAGATGTGGTGATCGGTAAGTTCCCAGTAAATTCAGTACCTGCCACAGTTTTGTTTGATTCTGGAGCTTCGCATTCGTTTGTTTCTCGGAGTTTTGCTCTAAAGCATAAGTTGGAAGTCGTTGCACTTGGTTCCATTTTATTGGTTCAATCCCCAGGCTCTGAGATGAGTACAAACCTAGGATGCCCCAAAGTTAGGATAGCCATCCAAGGAGTAGAGTTCTCCGCAGATTTGGTTGTGCTGAATATCCAGTCTTTGGACGTAATTTTGGGTATGGATTGGCTCAAGAAGCACCAAGCAGTGTTGGAGTGTGGAAGCCGAGCAGTCACCTTGGACGGTCCCGATGGAAGCAAAGTAAGATTTGAAGCCAACATGAAGCAGCCAGAAAAAGTGATGGTGTGCCAAAGTAAAGGGATTGCCCTAAGTGAAGTGCCAGTTGCCAGAGAGTATCCGGATGTTTTTCCTGATGACCTCCCTGGGATGCCACCAAAAAGAGAAGTGGAGTTCGCAATTGAGTTAGCACCAGGCACCTCGCCAATTTCCAAGAGACCTTACCGGATGCCCGCCAATGAGTTAGCAGAATTGAAGAAGCAGATACAAGAGTTGTTGGATAAAGGCTATGTTAGGCCTAGTACCTCTCCGTGGGGAGCACCAGTATTGTTCGTCAAGAAAAAGGATGGTAGCCAGCGTATGTGTGTGGATTATCGAGCTCTCAATGAAGTTACCATCAAGAACAAGTATCCGTTGCCCAGAATTGATGACCTGTTTGATCAATTAAAGGGAGCTGGAGTGTTCTCCAAGATTGATTTGAGATCGGGGTATCACCAAATGAGGATTCGACCGGAGGACATACCCAAGACAGCCTTCTCAACTCGTTATGGATTGTATGAGTTCACCGTGATGTCCTTTGGCTTAACCAATGCCCCAGCCTACTTTATGTACCTGATGAACAAGGTGTTCATGGATTACTTGGACAAGTTTGTCGTTGTGTTCATTGATGACATTCTGATCTACTCCAAGAATGAGGAGGAGCATGAGGAGCATTTGAGGTTGGTATTGCAAAGATTGCGGGAGCACAAGTTGTATGCTAAGTTCAGCAAGTGTGAATTTTGGATGAAGGAAGTTGCCTTTTTGGGTCATGTGTTGACAGCAGAGGGAGTGTCCGTTGACTCAGGGAAAGTACAAGATGTGCTCACCTGGAAGGCACCCACGTCAGTGACCCAGGTCAGAAGCTTCCTAGGAATGGCAGGTTACTATCGAAGATTCATTGAAGGATTCTCCAGTGTAGCCCGACCCCTTACCCAGCTATTAAAGAAAGAAAAGAAGTTTGAATGGACGCCAGAATGCGAGAAGAGTTTTCGGAAGCTAAAGGAAAGTCTGACAACAGCGCCAGTCCTAATTTTGCCAGATATCAAGAAAGATTTTGAGATTTATTGTGATGCCTCCCGCAAAGGTTTAGGGTGCGTATTGATGCAAGACAAAAGAGTGGTAGCTTATGCATCGCGTCAGTTGAGGCCACATGAGGAGAACTACCCTACGCACGATTTGGAGTTAGCAGCAGTTGTGCATGCCCTGAAAATATGGCGACACTACCTGATGGGTAACAGATGTGAGATCTACACGAATCATAAGAGCTTGAAGTATATCTTCACCCAATCAGACCTTAACCTAAGACAAAGAAGATGGTTGGAGTTGATAAAGGACTATGACATTGGAATCCACTATCACCCAGGAAAAGCCAACGTAGTGGCAGATGCGTTGAGCAGGAAGGTATATTGCAACACAATTATGGTCAAGGAGAGTCAACCAGCATTGCACGAGGAATTCCAAAAGCTCAGTTTGGAGTTGGTTGAAGAAGGGATGTTGGCCGCTTTGGACTTGCAGCCGACCTTGGATAGTCAGATTCGTCAAGCGCAACCGGAGGATGAAAATATCCAGCGGATCAAGGTTGGATTGAAGGAAGGAAAAGCGACAGGTTTTGTGGAGGATGATCAGGGTATCATATGGTACAAGAAGCGATTGTGCGTACCCAATAAGGAAGAGTTAAAGCAATTGTTGCTTAAAGAGGCACACGAGTCATTATATTCAATTCATCCAGGCAGTACCAAGATGTATCAGGACATCAAGGATAAGTACTGGTGGCCAGGTATGAAGCGAGAAATAGCAGAGTATGTAGCACTATGTGATGTTTGCCAGCGAGTGAAAGCAGAGCATCAAAGACCCGCAGGATTGTTGCAACCGTTGAAAATTCCCGAGTGGAAGTGGGAAGATGTGGGCATGGATTTCATCACAGGTCTACCCAAGACCAAGGAAGGTTACGACTCGATATGGGTAATTGTGGATCGATTGACCAAGGTAGCCCATTTCCTTCCAGTCAAAACCACATATTCTGGAGATAAGTTGGCAGAATTGTATATGTCCAGAATTGTGAGTCTCCATGGAGTACCTAAGAGAATAGTGTCAGATCGTGGATCGCAGTTCACCTCTCGATTTTGGAGTAGTTTCCACGAAGCGATGGGTACTCATCTGAATTTCAGCACAGCCTATCACCCACAGACCGATGGTCAGACAGAGCGTGTAAATCAAATCCTAGAGGATATGCTGAGAGCATGTGTTTTGGATCACGGAGCTAAGTGGGACAATTGCCTACCTTTTGCAGAATTTTCCTACAACAACAGTTACCAGGCCAGTTTGCAGATGTCACCGTTTGAGGCTTTGTATGGTCGGAAGTGTAGGACCCCTCTCAATTGGAAGGAGACAGGAGAAAGGCAGATATTTGGGCCAGAGTGTTTGCAAGAAGCTGAAGAAAAAGTGCGCTTGATTCAAGAGAGGCTGAAAGCAGCTCAAGCCAGGCAAAAGAGTTATGCTGATACTCGCCGAAGAGATTTAAGTTTTGAGCCCAATGATTATGTGTATCTCAGGATCACACCTTTCAAAGGAGTTAAGCGTTTGCAGATGAAGGGAAAGTTAGCACCAAGATATGTGGGGCCATTCAAGATTTTGACGCGCAAGGGAGAAGTTGCCTATCAGCTGGAGCTACCTGAGAACTTGAGCGGGATACACGATGTTTTTCATGTGTCTCAATTGAAGAAGTGCTTGCGAGTGCCAGAGGAAGCAGTGCCAATTGAGGCTGTGGATCTCTAGGAGGATCTGTCCTATAAAGAGCATCCCATCAAGATCTTGGAAGTGTCAGAGCGTGTCACCAGAAGAAGGGTCGTTCGTTTTTGCAAAGTTCAGTGGAGCAATCATTCAGAGGAGGAAGCAACCTGGGAAAGTGAGGAGGATCTCAAAGCGGAGTTTCCAAACCTATTCTTTAGAGAGCCAGAATCTCGGGGTCGAGATTCCGTTTAAGGGGGGGAGGTTTGTAACATCCTGAATTTCAGAGCATTTTTGAAGCTTTTAAAATAAAATTCACCATTTGAATTTTTTCTGAAATTAATTAAAGCTTAAATGGAATTTTATGAATTAAAAGGATTTAATATGAATAATCTGAACATGAACATTTGCCAAAGTTATTTTATTTGAGTTCCTTGTGTCTCAAGGAATTTATTGGAATTTTTCTGGATTTTTCTGGATTTATTTGATATTTTCTAGAGCTCAAAATGATTTAAATGAATTTATAAAAAAAAAAGAAAATCCCCAAAAATCCCCAACCGGCCAGTGGGCCGAAACCCACCAGCCGGCCCAGCCCAGCAGGCCGCACCCGCGCCCCTCCGCCCGCGCCACGCGTCGCGTATCCGCGACCGCGCCCGCGCCCGCCTCCCTCCGCTCGATGCGCGCCACGCGTCGCCCATCTCGGCCATCTGCCCGCGCCCGCACGCGATCCCGGCCGCCTGCTCACCCGCGCCACCGACAGGTGGGGCCCACCTGTCAGGTCGTCCCCGACCCGGACTCGTCTTCCCCGTCTCCGAGCCGGACTCTCGCCGCCGCCGCCGTCCCCGTCGCGGACACCTCGGGGTCCGTGTATAAAAGCCGGCCGCCCCCTCGGCTTCCGCATCCCGAGCCGCCGCTCTCGCCGCCGCCCTTCGCCGGAGCCCGCCGCCAGCGCCGTCGCCCTCGTCGTCTTTTGCGCCGGCCGTCGTCGCCAGGAGCTTCGCCGCCGCCCGTCTGCCGTTCGCCACCGCCGGTGAGCCCCGCCGCCGTCGTCGTCCCCGCCACCTCGGTCGCCGCCGGCCAGTCGCCGCCGTCACCCCCGTCGCCGGCCAGCCGCCGCCGCAGACCCCGCCGCCCGCACCGCCAGCGGACGCGCCCGCGCCGCGCCGCCTCGCGCCCCGTGCACGCGCACGTCAGCGCTGACGCCCGCGCCCCGCGTCCCTTCGCCTTCCCGTGCGCCCGGTCCATGTGAGCCGTGCCGCTGCCATGTGGGTCCCGCCCGTCAGCCCGAGCCGTAGACCCGTGAGCCGATCTGGGCCGACGGCCCGGATGCGTCCACGCGGCCGCACCACAGCCGTCCGATCGCCCCGCCGCCGTGCCCCCGAGCTGCCACGCAAGCCGGGCCACGTCAGCCCTAACGCTTGCGTGTCTGCCCCGTCAGCGCCGTGTCAGCGCCCGCCGCCCGCGTCAGCAGCCGCCGCCCCGCACTGTTTCGTGCGCCGGGTTCACCGTAGACTCAGCCTCCCGTGCGCCCGGTCCACAGCACAGTGCACTTTTCCAATTTCCCCGATTTTCAGAAAATCCAATTTTCCAAGAGCCCGTTCTCCCTCGTCCTAGCTCCGATTGACCCCGTTCTTTTTTCTAAATTCATCTAAAATTGAGCTCTACCTTTTGGTTCAGGTTTGAAAGTTTTTGGAGTTCATTTGAATTTTATTTGAATTTATTTTCTCTTTTCGTCTCGTTTTCTCTCTCGTTAGATCGCGTGTTCGAGGGAGCGGAAGTTGGATTTGAAGACCAAGAGCCCTCATCTGAGCAAGGCCAAGGCAAGTCGTATTCTTTGATCATGTTGAACCCAGATTTCAATCTATTATGTATTATTTTGTTTCAAATTATCATGCATGGCTATTTGTTAATAAACCTTGTATTGGTAGTTATACTCCTAATTGATTAAATCCCTCCATGATAATTTGACTACCATGAATCCATTGACACCTTAGGATTGGGAATTATTTAGTGATAAAATAATAACTGTCACATGGGGTTGTGTCTAATTGCTTAGCCATGCTTAATATTAGTATGTTGGGTCTGTCATCACATGTGGATAATTAATCCTGACTTAATGATTTACTTGAACGTGGTGGTTAGCCACAGTTATAAAATTTGTGTGTCATGACGTGGGTAGTGTCATGGGCATTGGTTATACAAACTTGGCTTTCACTTGGGCGAATGATCGTGCAGTAAAGGGGGTGCTGGATGCACATTGGGATGTGGATGCTTCGCCTGGGTAACTGTTAAGGACTTAACTTTGTGCGCCATTGATCTGAGCTTAATCGTGCAAACCACATGTCTAGTATGGGATAGACCTGGCATAATAATTTGTGAAGTCTCCACTTTGGTTTTACTACTGATGTTGTGTGGCGCAAGAGGGGGCAATTATCGACTAGGGGGTTACCCTACTCGACGGCGAATCCTTAGCGAGTGGGATCGGGTGGAGATGGATCATTGTAAAAGCCTTGTTGTGATTTCCTTAAGCTGAGGCTAATCACATCGTGTGGGTACAGTTGTGCAACCTCTGCAGAGTGTAAAACTATTCGAATAGCCGTGTCCTCGGTCATGGACAATGCTCGGTGATTTCACACGAGGGGTAGAGTCTTTATGAAATTTTGGGTTGGTTGGAGATGGGAAGTGAATGGTTAGTTCACTTGTGGTTATACTCAATTCCATTGATTTAATTACTTAGTGTCTGTTGTTAAATTTGCTTTTCAATCTATTTATCATATTTACTCTAAATTGTCGCTTTGTGCAAAACTAACCTTTCAGCCATCCATTGTTAAGCCTTGCATACTATATTGCATTCTTTTGTTATAAACGACTTGCTGAGTACCAAAGTACTCACGGCTTTATGCCCATGTTGCTCAGTTGAGGAGGAGGGACCAGATCAGCAGGAGCTGCTAGAAGGAGGCTATTACGAGGACTTCACGGATTAGGACTTCGCTCCCCAGTCGATTGCCTGTGGCATGTCGAGTGGCTACTACGCTTAATTTTGGATTTCCGCTGCTAGTTTCTTTCAAGCCCTTCAGGCTAATAATTGTAAGCTTGGCCATAAGGTCGTACTCTGTTGGTTATTAATATAATTTGGATTTCCTTTAGAATATCGTGATGTGGATGATATTTGTCTTTGCTTGCGCTGTGTGCACTAGCGTGATCCTGGACTAGTGCAGAATACACAGTAGAGTCCGGATTTGTATATTCGGGTCTCGACATTTACCCACACGCACCCTTAACCCTCATGACTGAGTTAAGGAACCGGGTCTTTTCGCTGCTCAACCCTTGGTATACACTCCACCCGATAGGTGAGAAACCCGCACACCCTCGGGTATCCGCTGGCCATCGCGGAACGCCGGGCCGGAGTTGTGGGGACCTACCGTTGTCTTAGTCCGGATTCGCGATCCGCACCGACTCCCGCGGGGTTTCACTTAAGTTGAGCAGGTACTAAACCAGGGTTGACAAGTCAACACCTATGGTTGAGCGGTCACTATGTCATTTGCTCAGCGTAAGGTCTAGACCTTACATTTTCCACGAGGTCCGTAACCTCCACCCTTGGGTAAGCGGTGGGCGAAAGCCGTCTCGCAGCGTCCCACAACACCCTTACCCCAACTCCAATCCTAGGGTAAGAGGTGGGCGAAGACCGTCTCGCGGTTCCTTCCCCAACCCTTACCCTACCTTGTGCACACCGGCACTCTCCGCCCTAGGGTACGATGTCCCATACCACCCTACCCTAGAGTCGGGTTTTCCAAATTCTATTGGCCCGCAGCCACAACCTTATTAGTGTAAAGACTTTGCATGATAATAATAACCTACGATTATCTAGATTAACAGATAATTATTTCTAGGGTTACAAGGGCATGGCTACAAGTTTAACAGGGCATTTATCGGTGGTAGGTTTAACTACATATCATGTCATTCTAAACATTTTATTTTACTTTGAACTAGCATTTCAGAACTAGCTTAATGCAAATAGCATAATAGCATAATTAAATAACATGGGTTGCAACATGGTCAAAGGATTTGGGACTTGCCGTCAACCCGGATGATCTCAGCTAGCTCGAACGAAGAAACACCTAGATCCTGAGCCTGCACCTAAACCTCCGGAATCTCCGACACTAACGCAAACACATAAAATAAATAAGTCCAGCTTGAGACTAATCAAGCAAGGAAAAATAAACTATTTAAAAAGGAGTAACATGCATAAATCTCCAAATGGGGAATTTTAGGAATTTATCTGGGATGAATCTGTGAAAGTGGAGGCCAAAAATGGGTCCAGGACATTATTTGGAGCAAAGTGGTGAAATTTGGGAATTTTTGGGATTTTCTGTGATTTTCTAGGATTTATTTGGATTTTTCTGGAATTTAGAAATGAATAATTCGGGGAAAATGTTTGGAACAGTAGTGGGCCGGCCCCATGGCTAGAGTGCGGCTCGCCCCGAGAGACGGCCGGCGCGGCCCAAACGCGCGCGCGCAGGAACGAAGCATGCCAGGGAACGCGGCCCACTCCCACGCGCCTACGCAGTCCGGATGGACGACGCGCGTCCCGGTGGTGTGGCCAGGATGAGGCGGGGCGAAGCGGTATGGGAGGGATCGGACGGAGGCGGAGGGTGGCGTTTATGGAAATCGGACGGCTGGGAGGCGTTGCCATCGGGCGGTTCTGGTGAGATAGCAACAGCGGGAGCGGGAGGCCAGGATGAAGCCACGTCACGGGGGAGGGGCTTCTTCTACCTCCCGCCGTGCGCACTCGACCGAGGGGGCAGAGGCGGTGGGTCTCCGCGCTCCGGTGGCAGTAGCGGTCCCTGAGACAAAAGAAGGGTATCTGGGGGTAGCTCCAAGCAAGGTGGTTCCATTTTGGGCACTTGGGGAGGGAGGTGGCTAATGGGCAACGCGGGAAGCAAGAGGGGGAAAATGCTGCTCGGCGGCGGTGAGGGTGGCTATCAGCGGGGATTTGGCTCGATTGACTGAAGTTTCACGTTCAGGGGAGTATGACGCTCACGATTGCGGTGGAGATTCGGGCCGAGGAGCTTCAGGGCGATCTGGCCACGGTGAGGTGCTTCCGCCGGAGAAGGGCTGCGGTGGCGCGGTTGCACGGGCGATCACCTGGCCAGCAAAGGTCACCACAACGATTAGGGGGTAGTAATGGTCCTCTGGGTGAATGCAATCGAAAGACGGAGGAGGAAAAGGGGAGATCGGATTACGGGGGTCGCCGGCGCAGGGAGGGGCGGCGACGGCAATGGGGGCGGCGAGGGTCCAATTGGTCGCTCTGGGGGGGGGGGTGCTCTGGAGTGGTGGAAGGAGATTGAGGGCGGTGGGAGAGCTCGGGAAGCAAAAGAAACGAGGGAGCAGGGGAATGGGGTTTTATACCTGAGCGGAGGAGAGGGGAGCCGTGGAAGAGAAGGCACAGGCGCGGCACCGGGGTCAACAGGGGCAGGTAGGGTGAGGATGGGCGATGCCTTGGCGCAAAAGGAAAGCGGTGCTGGCCTGCACAGGAGTTATGGCAAGGCGACGGGAGCTGGTGAGCTGCGGCATGGGCGGAGGCGCGTCCGCGCGCGGGAGAGGGAGGAGGCGGGGACTGACGAGTGGGGTCAGGTGCAGGAGAGCAGCGACGCGTGGCACGGGGCGGTGTCGGCTTCGGACCAGGGGACGGAAGCGGCTCCAGGGAGGAGGGCAAGGGGGAAACGGGCGGGGCGCCAAAGAAGGGGGAAGGCGGCCGTGCCCAAAAAGGAAAGCTGGGCCCCAGGAGACTTTTCAAAAAGGGAAAGTTCCCAAAATTCACTCAAAAATCCAGCAAAAAGCAAAGAAAATTTTGATTTGAAATTTTGGGGACTTTTCATGGAGGTAGTTTCATTTGATGATACCGGTGCTTTCTCTTACAGTTCAGTTTTGGCTGCAGGTTTCTAGTTCTCCGTATATCCCGTTGCTGCTGCCATCTTTCCTGCTGCCAGCACCACAGTGTGCTGACCCACAAGTCCTCGACATCGACAACTAGGGGTGGCCACTTCTCTTCCTAAAGGTGAATCCCTACACACAAAAAAATTGCTCTTCTATCAGTCTCTTATATATTGTTCTGTTTGGTTATCATTCGAAATTACCAAACACGCTTGCAATTGCAGATTGTTAAATCACCCTTTTTTGTTAATTGCTATTACTTTTGCATGTCTTCATCATTGTTTATTATTATATGACATGCGTATGTCTAGTGAGTATGATTTGTGTGAATTTATTGGATGCTACTTCTGTGGATTTTGTGTGCTTATGGACTAGCAACTACTGCATGTACTTGCTTGCTGATAACAAGTACGAGGGCTTTCATAATATATAGTCTTCTTGTTGATTGTATGATTGTTGATTTTTATCTATTACAAAGGTTATGCTTGTTCTAAAACTTATGTAGTGGACCATCTTGGTTAGAAATACAGTACTCTTCTGTTTCTGATATTAACTTTTCTTTCAATTAAAATAAAAAATATTTTGTCCTAATTCCCGAGTTGTATAACAATCTAGATAACAAATGGTACTGTATGCTCCTTTACAAGAGCAAGCATCTAGTATATCATGAAACCCAAATGCGAAGTATTTTTCTGTTGGTGTTTACTATACTTTTGAGCTGCAAATTGCACGAGTAGCTGTGGAGGGAAATTTATATGCTGTACATAAGTAGCAAAATTATTTATTAGTAGTTGGTTTGCTAACCTCCTTTGATGCATTTTAAAAGGCATGTTGAACTGTTGGTACAGTGCATAAAGTGCTTTCATGTGTTCAAAATTGAGGCAAAGTGGCAGATTCAAAAAGTTTCATGCAGGAATAATATGTTAGGACCTAGAACAGTCTACACACACTAGTTGAATGCCCGTGCGTTGCTACGGATTTTTAAAATTTATCATACTACATGTTTTAAAACTCACGGGTGGTAAAACTTTTTAGAATATGTTTGCAAACAAGTTCTAAAAGCTTTTAAATCCATCAAGTAAGTCGGAAGCTATCGATCACACCTCGTGGTCATAACTCGAAAGACATCGACCACACCTCGTGGTCATAGGTCGGGAGCCCTCGAGCACAAATCGTCATTGTAAGTCAGAAGCCGTCAAGCATCGTGCGTGATCGTAGGTTGGGAGCGGTCGACTATCGCTGGTGGTCGTAAATTGGTAGCGGTCGATGATCGATCATGGTCCTAAATCGGGAGCCTTCGACAATGGCTCATGGTCGTACATTGGAAACTGATGACCATTGTTCGTGGTCGTAAGTCGGAAGCCATCGAGAATACCTCGTGGTCGTAAGTCGGAACACATCGATCAGCGCTCGTAGTCGTAAGTCAGAAGACATCGACCACACCTCATAGTCGTAAGTCAAAACACATCAACCAGTGCTCATAGTCATAAATTAGAAGCCGTCGATCACACCTCGTGGTCGTAAGTTAGAAGATGTCGACCATCGTGCATGATCGTAGATTGGAAGCGTACAACCATCGCTGGTGGTCGTACGTTGGCAGGCCTCCGGTGCGCTTGTGCCTTGTCGCTCGACTGCCGGCGCCAATCTGCTCGGCCTCGACTTCGACCACGACCCCGACTTCGACCACTGCCTCCTTTGACTTTGACCACTGTCCCCATTGACTTTGACACTGCCCCTTTCAACCACTGTCCCCTTCGACATCAACCACTTTCCCCTTCGACCACGGCCCCCTTCGACCACTTCCCCCTTCAGCCATAGCCCCTCAACCACAGTCCCCTTCGACCATAGCCCCGACGTGGACCACGACCCCTTTCGACCATGGCCCCGATGTCGACTACGGCCCTTCGACTTCGACTGCAGACCGACTCCGTCAACAGCCTTTTGACTTCGACCACTGTCCCTTTGACCACTATCCTCTTCGACCATAACTTGGACTTCGACCACGATCCTTCGACTTCGACCGCAGACTACATCCATGGCCCTTCAACTTCGACCACTGCCCCTTCGATCTTTGGAGATCGTGTTGATCACTTAAAGAAAATCAAGGAATCCAGGCCTTAATTTTTCATGCTATATAGTCCAAAACATATTAAGGAATCTCTGGAGGGTACGTTGATCGGTAGTTTGATCGGTGAAATCTGTTTTGGTGGTCCCAATCAAGGATAATTTGCTACAGTTCCTACACAAATATAGTACATGCGAAGGGTAGGCTAAGCTTGGCCTTCATCATATACTCCTACGTACTGAAGGATCCAGATCTGCTAAACTAGTGAAAGAGACTGCACGCAAGCATATCCCCCACGGTGCAAGTTAAATTCCGACCGTTGATTCTATATTTGGACGGTCTAGGTAAACGCGTGAGTTGCCCTCCTCCGTTGCACAGTAATTATATATGCTTTGCACATCGCCAGTACGTACTTTAATTTGGCCAAATCATTCTCTTACAGGACCGCTCAAAACGGCTTAAAGGCTTTGGCTTTTGTCTGTAGATTAAAATTACACTGTAACAGCTGTTAGTTTTTTTAGAAAAAAAAGAAAAAGTAGAAAATTTTAAGAAAATGTGAAAAAAAAACTATTATATTTTTACGGACAATACAAAGAAATATGAAAAAATAAAAGACAAAAAATAAAATAAATAAAATAAACCGAAATTAAAAACCGATGTGTTTCAAGTAGCTTCTAACTCTAAATTCTAAAACTACTATAATCTGCTGCCTTGTCACTCTTGTCCTATGTTATATGCTCATGTTTTAATTAGTACGCATAATCCACATGCTCTTGTTGGTAGCTAGCTCATTCTGCCGACGAAGCCTTTTGATTAGTTTGTTTCCGCTCGGTCGTTCGTGCCAAATTGGAAGCCTTTTGATGATCTGCTCGTCGTTTGCTTGTGACAACGAGCGTTTGTCCACTGGTACCACTGCCATCGAGGATGTCTAGTGGAAGGAATATCTGCATGTGTGCTTCACGCTTGTCTTGCATCGTGAAACCGCACACGTCTGCTAGTACTTAAAAGTCTGCATAATGGCAAATGCACAACACGTCATTGTGCTGATTGGTCAGCACTCTTGAAACCTAGGGACCGTTTGAATCAAACGATTGAAGAAGAAACTCTACAGAATTTGCACTGTTTCGGCGATTTTCCTTTTTGAATTTCTACGTTCCGATGCGGTATCTAAATTTCAACCATATGGCGCGTATGCATGCTAGCCAAGGTTGTTAGGATCATCATCCTAGATAGGATCGTTCTCGCTTGATGGGATTGGATTATAGAATCATGCCATCAGATATATATTTTATATCAAAATTGAATTATATTTTTAAATATGCAAGTTTATAATTGAATTTGTTAATTTAGTTTTGTAAATTTCTGGTATGCTTATTCATGTTACATTCAAATAATCTCATTTTTAACTGCTTGATTTAATTATTTCTTAATAAACTAATCATTTAATAGTTCAATATGTTAATGATAATGTTTTTCTTACCTTTTTGGCGAAGCTAGGATGAAATGGGGTGGGCTCAAAGGACTAAACTAAATTGACACAAACATTATTTTCTACACTTTGATTGAGTTGTGCTCTAATCAATTAGGGGAGTACTATTTAGCTTGCTTGTGAAATAGTTACGCAAAATTCATTTCTTTATTATTGCAAATATATGCACAAAAACAATTATACAACAAATTGTCTTGCTATGCGTACTGGAGGTGACAAACATCGGCGAAGTTGTACTCGAAAACATCGTAGTCTACAAGCGAAAAAAGGCCAAAACAAAATAAATTCAAATAAAATCATAAAAATAGGTACTAGGATATAGATTATTTAGGAATTTGAATCACTTGATTCGAAATTCGGACGGCAGAGAATGGGTCATCAGAAGGTTTGTTGGAGAAGAAAATATAGAAAAAGATAAAAAAGACAGTACACCGAAGTAATTTTCTTTTTAGATGAAAAATTAAAAAATGAAACTGACAAGTGGGCCATCCATGTAAGTGACTAAGAGAGGGAATGAGAGGAAAGCAGAGAGGAAATAGAGCAGGGGTTGTGGCGGCTCCAGGGGCGGTGTCGCCGGTGAGGGTCTACGTGGTAGGTGGGGGCGAATGGCAAAATGGGTTGGTGGGGTCCCGGGGAGACTGTGGGAGGTGGCGACATGGGCATCAGTGCACGGCGGCGGCACGACAGGGGAAGGCATGGGTGGATAGCGATGGTGATGCTTTGGCGATGTCAAACGGAGGGTGGCATGAGCATGGGCATGACATAGGTGCATGGAGTGCTCCGGTGTAACCGGTGGGCACGGGGGATGGCCAGAGAGGGGGGACGACGATGGCCGTTGGCGGAAATAGAGGTGGCATCAGTAGCGGCTCTCCACAGTGAGACATTGATCGAATTGATGCATGGAACAAGTAGAGGAGGTAGTAGAGATGGTGTGGGTGCAATGAATTGGAAAATTGCTCACCGAAGACGACAAATCGATAGCGAGGAGCAAATTCGGCTGGTTTTAAGGAAAGCTCGATTCTCGATGATTTGCTACATGAAAATCATATTAACTTGGAGGATGTATTACTTGGATGATAGAACATGGAAGATGGGAATGGTTTCATCAAAAACTCACTGGAGAGGGAGGTTGCAGTGGTGGAGAACAACGGCGGCATGGTCAGGCGCACGGGCGACAGCTTCGACAAAGCAGTGTACAAAGGCTGGGAAAAAGCTTGGGGATTGAACAAGTAAACTGATGGCGATGCACCCCAGATTGGCGCCTAAGCTGGCCGACTCCAAGGGGTTAGGAGTCTCCTGCCACCGGAGGGTAGGCTAGAGCCTGATAAAATCCCCGTTGGCTCTGCCCCTGCCTATAGCAACACATAAACAACAAAAACAAAGCAAATTAAACTACTGCAAAATGAATTAGGAATATGTAATATCAAATTATATATATTTATATATACACACACACACATATATATAGGAAGCCTCTTTTCTACTCCCAGGTGTAATTACACTCTATGTCGTATCTCACAACGTAGGGAGTATCTCGCATAACGGATGGTATGTACGTGTAGTATATGGTCATTTAAGACTATATAGGTGGTATGAACAATTTTTCAGAGGTGGTAGGTATGTATATTTTTTTGACATACTCCTTTTTATGTGCGTATATGAAGGTATTTATAAAATACGTTAAAAACTATGGACTCCATTGCAATTTTTTCATATAGTTCACATTGGAGTATCTTATAATTAGTATATGAGTATACCTAAAGTGATAAAGGAGTATTTCAAATTTGTTTAGGTGGTATATTAGAGATGAGTGTGATGACACCCAGGAATAAAAGGTATTTTTCCTATACACACACACACAAACACACACACACACACATACATATATACATATACATACATACATACATACATATACATGTATACACATATATACATACATACATATATATATACTTATATATATATATACTTATATATATATATATATATATATATATATATATATATATATATATATATATATATTGATGTAGTTTATTGTTACGATCATGATCCTACTTCATCCTGAGTATATCCTACCTTTAGGATCAAGATTCTATGAAATTCCAATACACATACCAATCAGTGACATTTTAAAGGGCCTGTTTGGCGCGGCTACGGCTTTTGGCTGAAATTTTTGAATTTTAGCTGTTTACGATATAGATTACGGACAGAGAGATACTTGCTTACGATTTTGGTTAATACAGATATTAGGCTTTTAATGTGTACTACAATTAACTTGTAGACCCCGTCTTAAGAAAATACCCCGTTTAAAAGTTAGGTACTGTAACAAAAGGCAAAAGCCGCTAGCTTCGGTCGAAAAGAAAGCCCTTTGGCTCTATAGGCACCATCTGTATGGTGATCCTGATAACCTTAATGCTAGCTAGGGGTATGTAGTAGGTACAATTAAGAAAATGGGGCCTATAGGCCCACCTGTCTAACTAGTTCTATTTATAGGGGCTTGAACAGCGATGGATATCAGGGCATTATCTAAGAAGGTGCCACATCAGATTTTGTTTTTTGTGTGGTGGAGAGAGGGAAGATGGAGAAGGAGCTTGTATCTCACGCAAGATACAAGCCTTTTAGCAAACCAAGACATACATACAAGTAGATATGACGATGGAAGGAGGTTGTATCTAAAAATTCGTTAAGAGAGATACTCCCTTCGTCCTTAAATATAGATTATTTTGATTTTTTTATAGTTTCCAATACAAGACTTTGACTATGATTTATTATCATAATATACTAGCAAAAATAAGAAAAATATTATAAAATAATTGTACAAGATAAATCCAATAGTATTATTTTTATATAGTCAATCTATATACTTTAACATATATAAATGGTCAAAGCTTGAAAAACTTGACTGCACGGAACCTACAGTGACTTATATTTGTGGGCAGAGAAAGTAAGAGATTTTCATGCAACAATTAAATGATTGTGGGCCCTTTAGATACAAGCTAAAGATACAATTCATTGAAGTCGTTGTATTTAAAATTTTGTTCAACCCTTCTCTCTCCTCTAGATACTCTCTCCGTTCTTTTTTACATGACTTTCTAGAATCCGTGCCGTCAACCTTTTTAAAATTTAACCATCATTGGATTTAAAATTATCTAGATTGGCTATATGAAAGTTATATCATTAGATTTTTCATTAAAAATACTTTTATAATATTATAATTTTATTAGTATATTTTAATGTAAAGTTACAAAAAGTTGCGGTCAAAGTCGTATCTTGGAGACCGTAAAAAATCAAAAATATCAAGTAAAAAAGAACGAAATGAGGACAAGCTAAGCTACAAACTATTGGAATTGCTCTTAATTATTTCCCTAATTTATGGAGTCAGCTTACTTTATATAATTCAGTGGATGGACACGTTGTGGCTTATAGACTCAATTAATTCGTACACACATAATCCACATTCTCTTGTTGGTACCTAGCTCATTCTTCCGACGAAGCCTTTTGATTAGTTAGTTTCTGCTCGGCTGCTCGTGCCAAATTGGAAGCCTTTCGATGATTAATCTGCTCGGTCGTTTGCTTGTGCCAACAAGCGTTTCTCCACTTGTACCACTGCGATCGAGGATATCTAGGGAGAGGAATATCTGCACATGTGCTTCACACTTGTCTTGCATCGTGAAACTACACACGTCTCCTAGTTACTTAAAGTCTGCATAATGACAAATGCACAACACATCATTGTGCTGATTGGTCCGCACTCTGAAACCTAGGGCCCGTTTGGATCAAACGATTGAAGAAGAAACTCTACAGAATCTGTACTGTTTCAGCGATTTTTCCATTTGAATTTTTACATTCCGATTACGGTATCTAAATTTCGACCATATGGCGCATATGCTTGCTCACCAAGGTTGTTAGGATCATGATCCTAGATAGGATCATTTTTCTCTTGATGGGATTGGATGGTAGAATCATGCCATCAGATTTTTAATAGCATATATATTTTATATAAAAATTAAATTATGTTTTCAAATATGCAAGTTTATAGTTGAATTTTTGAATTTAGTTTTGTAAATTTCCAGTATACTTATTCATGTTACATTCAATTAACCTTGTTTTTTAACTGCATGATTTGATTATTTCTTAATAAACTAATCATTTAATAGTCCAATTTATTAATGATAATGTTTTTCTACCTTACTGGTGAAGCCGGGATGAAAATGAAGGGTGAGCTCAAAGTACTAAACTAAACTAACACAAACATAGTTGATTACACTTTGGTTGAGTTGTGCTCTTATCGATTGGGGAGCACTACTTAAATTGCTTGTGAAATTATTACGCAAAGTTCATTTCTTTATTATCGCAAATCTATGCACAAAAACAATTATATAATAAATTGTCTTGCTCTGCATACTGGTGGTGAGAAACGTCGGCAAAGTTGTACTCCTTGGAAACGTCGTAGTATACACGCGCAAAATGGCCAAAACAAATAAATTCAAATAAAATCATAACATTATAAAATAGGTACTGGGTAGTAGATCATGAATTTAGGAATTTGAATCACCTGATTCAGAGTCCGGACCGTGGAGAACGGGTCATCAAAAGGTTTGCTGTAGGAAAAAATATAGCAAAAAGATAAAGAAGAGAATATTCTGAAGGAATATTCTTTTTAGCTGAAAAATTAAAAAATGAAGCTAACAAGTGTGCCATCCATGTAAGTAACTAAGAGAGGGAATGAGAGGGAAGTAGAGAGGAAATAAAGCAGGGGGTGACGATGGCTATAGGGGTGGCGTCACCGGTGAGGGGTGGCATGGGAGGTGAGGGCGAATGGCAAAATAGGTTGGAGGGGTCTCGAGAAGGCAGTGGGTGGCGGCGATGAGGCCAACGGTGCACAACGGCAGCACGGTGTAGACGGGCGCAAGTGGATGGCGGTGGTGGTGCTCCGGCAACTACCGGCGAAGGGCGGCCTGAGCATGGGCCCGATGTGGGTGCATAGAGTGCTCCGATGCTATTGGTGGACTCGGGGGATGGCCAGAGAGGTGCGGCAATGGTGGCCGGTGGCAGAAATGGAGGTGGAATCGGTAGCGGCACTCCACACCAAGGCATTGGTCAAATTGATGCATGGAACAAGTAGAGAAGGTGGTGGAGATGGTGTGGTGCGAGGAATTGGAAATGGCTCATCGAAGATGACAAATCGATGGCGAGGAGCAAATTTGGTTGGTTTTAGGGAAAGCTTGATTCTTGGTGATTAGCTACACGAAAACCATATTAACTTGGAGGATGTATTGCTTGGATGCTAGCACACGAGATGACGGGAACGGTTTCATCAAAAAACTCACCGGAGAGGGAGGTTGTAGTAGTGGAGTATGGCAGCGGCACGATCAGGCGCACGGGTGACAACTTCAACAGAGCAGTGCACAAAGGTAGGGAACAGATTGGGGATTACACAAGTAGACTGATGGTGACGCACCCTGGCTCGACGCCGCCACCGACCGACTCCGAGGGATTAGGGGGCTCCTGCCACCGGAGGGTAGACTAGAGCCTGATGAAGCCCCTGGTGGCCCTGCCCCTGCTTGTAAAAACACATAAACAAACAAAAACAAAGAAAATTAAACTACTACAAAATGAGGTAGGAATTGGTAATATCAAATTATATGTATGTATGTATGTATGTATGTATGTATGTATGTATGTATGTATGTATGTATGTATGTATGTATGTATGTATGTATGTATGTATGTATGTATGTATGTATGTATGTATGTATGTATGTATGTATGTATGTATAGTTAGTATGTATAGTTTGTTGTCAGAATCATGATCCTGCTTCATCCTAAGTATGATCCTAACGATCCTATATGATCCTACCTTTGGGGTCACGTTCTATGAAATTCCAATCCACATACTAATCAGTGTCATTTTGGCTCCGTAGGTACGATTTGTATCGCAATCTTGATAACCTTGATGCTAGCTAGGGGTATGTAGTAGGTATAGTTAAGAAAATGGGGCCTACAATGACTGACTGGTAGGCCTACCTGTCTAACTAGTTCTATTTATAGGGGCTTGAACATCGATGAATGTTAGGGCATTATCTAAAAAGGTGCCACATTAGATTTTTTGTGAGGTGGAGAGAGGGAAAAGGGAGAAGGAGCTTGTATCTCATTCAAGATACAAGCCTTTTTAGCAGTGTTTGGTATATATGACATTATTTGTATCTATATTTACAAAAATAATATTACACAGATCGTATTGGCAACAATGGCGCTTTTGCTGTCTGGTGGCTGGGCGGCAACGCTGCAAAGCTGACCCGTGGGCCTGCCACCCAGCCTGTCGTCCCGCCAGCAGACGGCAGGCAACCTACCGCCCTGCAGCCATATGATAGGCCTGCCGCCGGCCACCTAGCCCACTTTGGTGGCCTGCCGTCCCATGGCCAGACAGCAGGTGTGCCCTAATTTTTTCATACTATTGTTTGAATTTTTCAATATAGTAAATGGGCTCAAAAAATTACAAAATTTTATATACAGTCTCTCAACATAACATACTTGACTTTGTACTTTTGTGGTAATTTTATCCACTATGAAATTTGCTCAAAAATATGTATAATTTTGATATTTGTAGGAGTTGTTACATATAGTAAACAAGCCGCGTCCCACCATTTGTGGGTGACCGAGCAATAGGCCGCCTACTGCCTAGTCACCGTGTGATAGGTCACCTACCGTCTGGTAACTAGATGGCAGGTGATTAGCCCTCCAATTAGCCCTAATGACCGGTTTAGCTATACATCTTTCAAGAATTTTTAGAGGGTAGCCAAACGGTAATGAAAAATTACAAAATTTTTGGGAGAGCATTTTGAAGTAGTGTGCTATGTTGTATAACTTTTTTGTAATTTTTTTGCAGTCATTTGCTACTTCTAAAAAATCTTAGAGCGATACACAATTAAATAGGCGATTAAGAACTAAAGGCCACCCTGGCCATTAGTGCTTAATCATCTGTTTAATTCTACGCTGCTCAAATAATTTTTAGAGATAGCAAAGTGGTGTGACAAATTATGTAAAAATTACACAACATATCATGCTACATCGAAAAGCTCCACTAAAAATTTCGTAATTTGTCATGATCATTTGCTAGCTCTAAAAATTATTGGACGGTGCATAACTGCTTAATCACCCGGTTACTTATGCGTCACTCTAAAAACTTTTAGAGGCAGCAAATGGCCGCAAAAAATTACAAAACAATTACACAACGTACCACGATTCCTCGGCAAGCTCCACCAAAAACTTCATAATTTTTTGATCTTAATTGCTATATTTAAAAATTCAAAAAATTCCACTTGTCATCTAGTGGCCGGGTGGTAAACGAAAAAATCGTAAATATATGGGAAAAAATTCTTTTTTAGCAAACCGACACAAAGTTACAAGTTGATATGACGATGGAAGGGGTTTGCATCTAAAAAATTCGTTCAGAAAGATAAGAGATTTTCATGCAACAAGTAAATGATTGTGCGCCCTTTAGATACAAGCTAAAGATACAATTCATTGAAATGGTTATATCTAAAAAAATTTATTCAACCCTTCTCTCCCTCATCCTAGATACAAGCTACTCCCTCCGTTCAAGTTTATAACATATATTTCTTTTTGGCACATGGACCAAAAAGATGGTAAAAATAGCTAGATTACCACTAATCATTATATCTAAACACTATATTCAATGCATACATGTAGAGAATAACAAATAAAGTTACATATTTATTAGAGGTATAACAGAAATATCATACTAATTTTGCTTTGAAACATAAAATACGTTCTATATTTATGGATAAGATCATTTGAAAAATACGCCTATAAATTTGGACAGAGGGTGTAAAATATAAACTATTGGAATTGCTCTTAATTATTTCTTTAATTTATGGAGTCAGCTTCCTTTATATAATGCAGTAGATGGACACGCTGTTGCTTATAGACTCAATTGTGTGCATATAGTTATGTTGTTTGTCAAAGACTCAAATTAAGCAGTGGGATCATGGATCACATTGTTGACAATTTGGAAGTTGCATAATTGAATGAGGAGGCCAGTCATGTTGTTGATCTAGCAAGCAGCTAGCCAACTTTGTCGTAACTTCCGTACGCAGAAGTTTTCTTTTATTTCACTAAAATCGTGTTCCAAGATGTCTTATATATCAAATGTCAAATATTAATGTGCTACATGTTCTTTATGGCTGTGGTTTTTAACTTTTGGTTAAAATGTTTTGAATTTTAGCTATTTGCGATAAAGATTACAGAGAGATACTCGTTTGCGATTTTGGATGGTACATATATTGAACTTTTTAACATGTACTATAATTAATTTATAGTTCCCGTCTAAAAAAATACTTCGTTTGAAAGTTATGTATAGACCTATAGCTTTTCATGAGATTTGAGTTGTGAGACCAAGCTACCAAGCTTAATTCATCATGAGAGGAACACTTTCAGTGTGTTCGTGACGTATGAGGACTACAAGGAAATTTATTAACATATATACGCTTGAATGGACATAAATTGGTTAAGTGCATGCATAGGCATTGAATTTTTGGAGAAGACATTGTCGTCGGCAGGCAGCTTTGAATTTAGTTCTCGACCCCATTGACTTTCAATAGGAGGCTAGCAGGTACACCTCATAGAAATTTCTCGATGCTTTAATTTCTAAATTTGTTTACTTCTTCGTAAGAAAAAGGTCTATTAATTCCACGTGGAAAAAGAATGTATTACAATAATATGTTAGTTATGAAATGCGCATGAGAGTGAGGATGATGTGCCAAGGACCACCACATGCTTATGCTTGGGCCAGAGGGAACACGGCCCATGGAAAACAGTGCCGGAGCCAACTCCGGGCATGTTGGGGCACTTGTGTGGGTTGGCCGGCAGCAACAAGCTTGGGACATTCTCCTGTTCTTGGTCCGGTTCCTTTTTTTTATTTTTGGCTCCGGTTTCTTGAAAAGCTAAAATAAACGAGACGTTTTCTTGAGTTTACTGACATATTCATCATTGATATCAATATCTCCATCGTCTATCACCGTTTCCAAAAGCCACAGCTGCAACCCGAAGAAACATGGCCAAAAGAAGACCAATTGCTGGAGTAAGATGTCTTTATTGGGTAGCTAGTATCTAGTGGGCTATTAGGAAGCGCTGAGGATGTTAAAATCTCAAACAAAATTGACTAAATTGTAAATTCAATGAAAATGAGTAAAACAAATCAACACGGTGGCTGGATGATTGGCCGTGGACGAGCGGGGAGTTCAGGCCTCACTTCTCGTTCGTCATACCCAATTGGTAGGTGTGGTACTTCGCAAGATAGCAAATAGCGTGGATGTTGAGGCCTCACTTCTCGTTCTTCATACCCGATTGCTAAGTGATAAGGTTAATTTATAGGAGTGGCGCTCGCTTCATTTGTGAGTCATGATCTCGAGTCATATTCTTACTAGCCTCGTAGGCACGGCGGCACGCCACGCTAGCCACCGTGTGTACCGAAGTAAAAGAGGCGATAATTCGTGGTGAGTTTCATAAAAAAAATCGAGGGCAAATGTGTATTTTCGAAAAAATTAAAGGTGCTTTCCGTAAAAAATCGAGGACCTGTACGTAAATAAATGGGTCTGTACGTAAATAAACGAGGACCCGTACGTAATTTAGGAAAACGCGGGGTGCAATCCTGCAAAGTGGAGGAGTAAAAAAATTTTGCAGGGACCTGTTTGCGAGGAAAAAAGACGTACGGCATTTAGTGGGTTTCAAAGAGTGAGCCGTTTGTGATATGAACGATATCACAGACGGCCGTTGTTATTAACCGTCTGTGATATTACTCATCCTAAGGGTGATATATATCACAGATGGTTTTTCACAACGAACCGTCTGTGATAGCAACTGCTACAGCCATTTTATTTGCCTTTTTTTGGCTAGCCTCAGGATGTGCTAGCCATGCCCTCTGAAAGCAAGCAAGCAGATTACATAAATGACAGATAAGTTAATTGCAACTCAAAGTGAATTACAACAAAATTCGCTACACAATGAATGTAACAAACGGCCAGCAGATCACATACATATATAGAATGAAAATCGTTACAATGATCTGACAAATGAATTAAATTGAATGAATTGTTTGTACAATTGAATCCAATTTTCAACACTAATTATCATTATCGCCATTGCCGGGGTGGAACTCTCTAGCCTTGTTTATGACCTCTGCTAAGAATTCGGGAGGCTTCCACGAATTTCGATGAGTTGTCAAGATCATATGTACTTTCGTCGAAGTCACCCGCTGTCGCTAGGAGCAATGTTAAGTCATTAATTAGCATGTGTGTGTAAATATATATACATATATATAATCAAAAATAATAATTATTGGAAGGACCTGACAAACCTCTGGATCATTGATCTTAGTATCCATGATTTCCTTCATATGGCGGCAAACGTAGAATCCACATACGTTGCCCTGTAGCTGCTGGTGGCACTGCAAAAATAGAATTACATACATAGGTATTGTCAATTCTAGAGGCATTATAACAAAGTGTGATATAGGATTGTTGTGTTGTAGCGGGTACCGAAATCGCGTGTTGTGTCGCAGCGTGTCACTGGATTTGTGTGTCTTCCTCCTAGGGCAACATAAGCGGCAAACGACCTACGTGATTCAAAAAAGTTAGCCTCGGCCGTTGCAAACGAAAGAAATATTACAATAGAGTTATGTATGGAGGAAATGAGTTTACCTGTTAATTACTTCTTGCACACGACTGAAGTCGTGGTTGCTTAAGTAGGGAATCAAGGTATATTACCTTGCTCCACTTTGGTACAATCACAATCAAAATCCAGTGATGCCTAGTCATGTGTGTCGCCATAGTGATTAATCCTAAGTTCATGCTGCATGTAAAGTACAAATGAAACATATGTGTGGCAACTAGTGAAGCACTTACCCTTGGTTGAAGGGTACCATGACGTACTCCTTGTCGCTGTGAGCAATCAATCCCCTCGTTATGTAACCTTGCACGAAGGATGCATCTTCGTGATAGATTGCTCGGAGACCAAGTGAGGGTCGAGGAAACCCACCGGTTGTCGCGATGCCGGACTTGTTGGATCATGTATCTATATAAAGAAAGAGTAATGACATTTATCTGTATAACGTGAATGTAGAACTTCATTGTAGTACACTTACAGTGTCCAGCATCGTAGAAGTGAGGCGTCGAGTTCGTCGAGATTGAATAGTAAGAATAAGTCTTCGAATGTCACGACGATGTAGCCCGAGTCGTGGAGGAAATGTGTCTCCTTATATTTCAGAGTGAATGCACTCTGCCGGTTTGGCTTCATGTTGGACTTCTCCATGTACCAGGCATGCAATGTATTGCAAACCAAACCAAGCCGGGGTAATTGTGATCGGGCACCAACGACACTCCTAGAATGAACTTCCATGGCCCGGACGCGGCTTAATTTTCTTCGCATGAGCCTTGGAGCCTCAGCTTATGATATGTTTTCGGTGGCGTCTCGGCGGGAGATGCAACAGCTTCACTGGATTGGAGGTGGAGGTGGAGCCACCGGAGCCGATGTGACAGGTCCAGGGCGATGTCCCTCTTGGGCCACTGGATGTGGAGATTGTGGCACAGGCAAGTCGAGGGGATGTCCCTCTTGGGCCACTGAATGAATGTGTGGACGCATCCCCTAATGTCTTAATCTCTTCGTTTGGGGGCTTCTCAAGAGGGACGGTCTTAAAAATATCATTAATCATGTCCACCTGGACCTTTATGAAACCGGTGTCTACTTGTACACCGTGCACCAGCGTCCTGGCAGCAATGGATATGCCATCCCCGCCAGCGTCAACGGGAATAGAGCCAACAAGCCTGACTCTGAGGATGCAAGGCATGGGCTCCTACATAACGACATAAGATGAGTTAAGGCGTCCACCAGAGAGATCTATGTACCATTCTAAAGAGGTACATTACCTGAATGTCATCGATAGGTAAGCGTCGCTATGTTCAGAAATTGGTGTGGACGCGCACTACTGCGACGTTGAGGGGGACTGGGTACCGTAGTAGTAGGGAGGGTTGCGATTGGTTGCGGACTTGTCTCAGTTCTTCCCTCAATGAATCTATCTCTCCTCGAAGTGAGGCAGTCTGCTCTTGAAGTGAGGCAGATAGTTGTTCCTCAAGTTGAGCACGAAGCTCCTGTTTTATTTGTTCGTTGCGGTACGCCTTGGATCTCTTCCTACTCCTATATGTCTCGGAGTAATCTGGAAATCCGTGCCTCCAAGATACATAAACCCCCAGCCTCGTGTGCGACCTGGGTGCTCCTTGTTTCCCAAGGCCTGTGATAGTAAATCTCTCTCCCTATATTCTTCAAAGGAGCCACGAGAAGATTCGGTAGTCAATGATTGCTGCAAGAGGCAATTAATCATGTTATTTTTGAACCCATGAAGTTCAAGAGGTGTAACAACTATGTAGTTTAACATATTTTACCAGGCGTTGGGACACTTCCTCATCTGCGGGGTTTTTGAAAGAGACACCCGAAGATGTGGTTGATGACCTCGCTCTTAAACCCAGTTTCGAGCGTGCTCGTTGCGATCCCGACAAATGGCGGGGAGGCCTCCGATTGGATTGCGACCTCGTCCTGCATCCTCCACTGCGGGATTTTACCCGCATACCCAGCGGTGCCGAGTCCTGTGAGGGGTGAGTGTTTTGTGACTGGAGAGCCTTGTGCGCCGCACTTTGTTGTTGAAATTCGGTCGTTGTCTTCATCTGCACAAAGGCCTCCCATGTTTCCGGTGACACGAAAGAATACTTCGTGAAGGGCGTGAGATCCTTGGCCACGTAACGCGTCACAAAGATTGCTCTTAAAATTCTTCCATGCTTTTCCCATTACGAGGAGCGCCTGCCGTTGCACGAGTCCCTGTACTTCTACTGGGATCTTGAACGAATTTGTAATTTCCTCCCATAGCTGATTTTTATGATCCTTTGTCAAATCTTTCCAGCTTGCTATGGTGATGGGGACCCGTTGCCTTCCAATTATCCCGCAGGTAGTCCGAAATGATGAATGCTGCTTTCGTCGGTTGCAGAGGGACCCCATCTGGAGAGACCACCGTGATGGTCATTCGGCCCTCTGGCCTTTTCGATACTCCTCGGCCACGCTTAGTTTTCCATCTTGGGAGCGTGAGACCCAGATGACGACGATGAAGACTGTGTGGATGCCATCTCTCTTCTAAGAAAAAACTAACTGCAGTGAGCTATGGGCCTTCCAAATAGACTTTGTAGCTAATATTATTACTACAAGGTCCCTTGCGTCACTTGCTTCATGCCCTTTGAAAGTCTATGTGGCATATATATTACTACAAGGTCCCTAAATAAAGTTCTATGAAGCAAATGACACAAACCAGTATATCATGTTCATTGAATCGGATACACTGGAGTGTGTCACTTGCTTCATGCCCTTTGAAAGTCTGTGTGGCATATTATTACTACAAGGCCCCTAAACAAAGTTCTATGAAGCAAATGACATAAATCAGTGTATCAAGTTCATTGAACCGGATACACTGGAGTGCGTCACTTGCTTCATGCCCTTTGAAGGTCTATGTGGCATATATTATTACTACAAGGTTCCTAAACAAAGTTCTATGAAGCAAATGACATAAACCAGTGTATCAAGTTCATTGAACAGGATACATTGGAGTGCGTCACTTGCTTCATGCCCTTTGACAAAGTTCTAAAGATTGACTAACTGCAGTGAGTTATGCGCCTTGCAAATAGACCTTGCAAAGGTCTATGTGGCATATATTAAAAATTTAGCAAGCTAACATATGAAGCATATATCATAAAGTACTAATAAAGCATATATCATAAAGCTAACATGTGAAGCATATAACATAAAATACATGTGCAGCATATATCATAAAACTAACATATGAAGCATATAACATAAAATACATGTGTAGCATATATCATAAAGCTAACATGTGAAGCATATAACATAAAATACATGTGCAGCATATATCATAAAGCTAACATGTGAAGCATATATCATAAATACATGTCAAGCATATGGGAAAAGCATGGAAAGCGTCGGGAGGGACCGGCGTCGGGAGGGAGTGGCGTCGGGAGGGGAGCAGCGTCGGAGCGGCGTCGGGAGGGACCGGCGGCGGCGTCGGGAGGGAACGGCGGCGGGAGGGAGCAAAACCTAGCTAGCAGGGGCACTGGGAGACTAGAGAGTGCGCGAGTGCGGACTCCGCAAAACCTAGCTGCGGGTATTTATAGAATTATAGGGAAACTATCACAGACGGTTCTATAAATATAATTGTCTGTGATATTCATATTATCAACAGACGGTTCTATTTATATAACCGTCTGTGATATGCATATTATCACAGACGATTACATTTATATAACCGTCTGCGATATCATATCATCATAGACGGTTCTATTTATAGAACCGTCTGTGATGTGTTATCACAGACGGTTTCTTCCGATTAAACCGCCTGTGATAGTTGCTTCCTGTGTCATTTTACAATTACAATGGAATATAGTTACATTTATGAAAAACGCAAGCATAACCATAAATATAACTATTTCTTAGTTCCTGAGTCAATTTTTACAATTACAATGGAACATAGTTACATTATTACACTTGGCTATTTCATTTAAATAAAGCCCTTCACGATGATCGACACGCATATAGCTTGCTTCATCGCCTTGTTCTTCCTCTAGCCTGATGCCGTCTCCGAATGGAGGCAAATCATCAAATTGATTGTACTCTTCCTCATCCACAACATTCTCAACTCCGACAATCCTTCTTTTTCCCTGAAGAACTACATGGCGCAGGCGCCACCGGAGTGGGCACAACACGAAGTCACATTCACGCCCGCTGACGCTGAAGGCATGGAGTTCCCCAACCAAGACCCTCTGGTCGTCCGGGTCCTCATAGCAGGATGCGAGGTCAGGCGCGTCCTGGTCGATGGAGGAAGCTCCGCAAACATCCTGTTCGCCGCGGCCTCCGACCAGATGGGGATACCTCGGAGTCGGTTGGGCCCTTCAGGCATCCCGTTGCAAGGCTTTGGAGGGCAACCTTTGCGCGCTTTGGGCCAGATACTCTCGGGGCAGTTCCGCACCACGGCTTCCTGTGCATGAAGCTTCCCGGACCGCGGGCCATCATCACCATCCATGGCGACCAGGACATGGCTCGGCGCATAGAGCTTGGCGCCAGGGGTCCATGCCAAGCGGCTCGCCAAGGCAACTATGCCGGGTGTGCAGATGCGGAGCCCCCGGGCGCCCCCGGAGAGCGTCTCGCACTCGTGCACAAAGTTGTCCCAGCAACAGCGGCTCGTCAGCGGTCGCCCCCGTCCTAATAGGGTTAGTGATCGATATCTCCCCTTTTTTGTAACGGTCCCCGCGCAAACGGGAATTTAATAAAGTTCACCGTTTGCAAAAAATTTTCTTGCTCCCCGAAACAAAGACACGCGTTCGCGCGCACACTCTCCGTAAAAAACACGGGTACGAGTATAAACAAAGACACGCGTTCGCGAGGCGCGCACTCTTTGTCAAAGACACGGGTATGAGTATAACAAAGACACGCGTTCGCGCGCGCACTCTTCGTAAAAAACACGGGTATGAGTATAAACAAGACACGCGTTCGCGCGCAGCACTCTTTGTCAAAGACACGGGTATGAGTATAAACGAAGACACGCGTTCGTGCGCGCACTCTCCGTCAAAGACACGGGTATGAGTATAAAACAAAGACGAACGGAGGGACGCCTCCGCACGCACTCCACGGAGTATAAATAAGACGTAGCGTCGAGGTCCACCTCCGCACGCACCTCACCGCCCGCAACGCGCAGAGGCTTGCCTCCGCGCGCAGTCCACGGACTCTAAATAAGATGTAGCGTTGAGGTCTGCCTCCGCACGCACTCTACGGAGTATAAATAAGACGTAGCGTCGAGGTTCGCCTCCGCATGCACCTCACCGCCCGCAACGCGCAGAGGCTTGCCTCCGCGCGCAGTCCACGGACTCTCCGGAGTATAAAAAAGACGCGGATGCCATCCCTGCGCACTCTACGGAGTATAAACAAGACGCGAACCCGGCGCACGCATGGCCGTTGCCCCTATGTGTACTCTTCGGAGTATAAATAAGACGTGGATGTCGATCCCGCACACTCTTCGGAGTATAAATAAGACGTGGATGTCGATCGCGTGCACTCCCCGGGGTACAAAAAAGATGCGGATGCTATGCCAGCGCACTCTACGGAGTATAAACAAGACGCGAACCCCGCCGCACGTATGGGTGTTGCTCCTATGCGTACTATCCGGAGTAATAAATGAGGCGTGGAGTATAAAAGAGACACGGAGGCCATCCCTACGTACTTTACGGAGTGCAAAGCGCACAGCGGGGGCCCCACTCCCATGCGCATACCCGCGAAGTACCAAGGCAACGCACCAGAGCTAGCTCCCCGCGCGAGCGCACCTGCGGGCGAGAGGCACCAGAGGCTGTCCTTGCGCAATCCTAGGGGACGGAGCGCTTGCGCGTCTACTTCGACTAAGGCGCCAGCTCCGCTGCCACCACTTCGAAGGGTAGAGGACGGGAGCGCTCGCGCATCTACTTCGACTAAGGCGCTAGCTCCGCTGTCACCACTTCGAAGGGTAGGGGGACGGAGCGCTCGCGCGCCTAGTTCGCCTAAAGCGCCAGCTCCGCTGCCACCACTTCGAAGGGTAGGGGACAGATCGCTCGCGAGCGCCTAGTTCGACTAAGGCGCCAGCTCCGCTGCCACCAATATGAAGGGTAGGGGACGGAGCGCTCGCGCATCTGCTTCGACTAAGGCGCCAGCTCCGCTGCCAACCCACTTCGAATGGTAGGGGACGGAGCGCTCGCGCGTCTACTTCGCCTAAGGTGCCAGCTCCGCTGCCACAATTTCGAAGGGTAAGGGACGGAGCGACTCGCAGTGTCTACTTTGACTAAGGCGCCAGCTCCGCTGCCACCACTTCGAAGGGTAGGGGATGGAGCGCTCGCGTGCCTACTTCGACTAAGGCGCCAGCTCCGCTGCCACCACTTCGAAGGGTAGGAGAGGGAGCGCTCGCGCGTCTACTTAGACTAAGGCGCCAGCTCCGCTGCCACCACTTCGAAGGGTAGGGGACGGAGCGCTCACTAGCGTCTACTTCGACTATGGCGCTAGCTCCGCTGCCACCACTTCGACGGGTAGGGGACGGAGCGCTCGCAACGCCTAGTTTGCCTAAGGCGCCAGCTCCGCTGCCACCACTTCAAAGGGTAGGGGACGGAGCGCTCGCGGCGTCTACTTCGACTAAGGCGCCAGCTCTGCTGCCACCAGTTCGAAGGGTAGGGGACAGAGCGCTCGCGGCGTCTACTTCGACTAAGGCGCCAGCTCTGCTGCCACCACTAAGAAGGGTAGGAGACGGAGCGCTCGCGTGTCTACTTCGACTAAGGCGCTAGCTCCGCTGCCACCATTTCGAAGGGTATGGGATGGAGCGCTCGCGCGTCTACTTCGACTAAGGCGTCAGCTCCGCTGCCACCACTTCGAAGGGTAGGGGTCGGAGCGCTCGCGGCGTCTACTTCAACTATGCGTCCATCTCGGACCACCCTACCCCATGAGGCACACATCGTCGTGTACGGGCGAATGCGGTAACCCTCCAAGTTTGCATGGGACAGCACAGCCAGAGGGGCGGAGACACACTTCGCAAGTTCCAACCACGATTACTCTTTGCATTCGTTAACGACGCTTGCAAAGGTGAATTACAAAGGCGTACAAACACCTCTGGCGCACAAGGCCGCTAATCGACAGGCTCATCCTTAACACGCGGTCCGTGCCGAGGCTCCTCTCGAAGATGCCCGACCCGCCCAAAAATCCAGCGCTTCCTCGGCCCTTCGCCAGCGCCGAAGACGCCGACGGGTCGCAAGGTCAGAAATTAGCAGCCGGCCCTGGCTGTGTAACTGCTCGCTACAAGGGGGCAAAGATCAACACAGCAGCGAAGCAACTTCGTACTTTATTCAAAACTGAAACGCCATCGGTTACAACGCACGCCAACACGCGGCAACCTGCCGTCACACCTGTGGGTTCGCAGCGTCGTCCGGGGCCACAGTGCCATCCTCGTCACGCCGCGGGACCTCGTCTAGAAACTGGCCAAGGTTTCCCTCACCATGTAGGTTGTTACGCAGCTCGACCATGGCTGCGGCCTCCTCGCAGTACTCCCATATCCGCTCATGGAAGAACTTCACGGCACGGCGAGCGGCGCGCACGGCACCGGACATTACCCCGCCTCCGGCGGGCATCTCCAGTCGAGGATCGGCTAGCCCGGCGACATGCTCACAGCCGCGGAGTCGCAGGAGCGCGCATAGCAGGCACGACGCCACGTAGGCGCAGTGGTTGCCAAAGGTCGTCGCGGCACCGCGTGCAATGTCGGCCGCGTCTCCGATCCACCGAAGCGACCGCGACAGGTCCTCGGGCCCGAAGGAGCGTGCGGGCACTTCGGCGACAAGCCCCTTGAGGGTGTCTTCCAGGGCCAAAATAGCATCCCAAGTAGCTACCGAAGCGTCGCCCAAGGCCCGATCCCGCTCCGCCAGAGAGGCGGCAAGTTCGTTGTTCTCCCTCTCCAATGCAGCAACTTGTTGCAGTAGGCCGTCCCGCTCCACAGCAACTTCTTGCCGCACCGCTTCGGCGGCTGACGCTAGCGCTGCGGCAACAAGCTGCTCGGTGCACGCCTCCATCTCCGCGCACTCCGCTTCCAGGCGGCGTGTACGAGCATCCTGGACAGAGCGCGCCCTTGTAGCTCCCTGCAGCTCCCCTTCGGCGGCTCGCAGGGCCTGGGCTAACATGAGTGTCTGCGCGGCGCAGGCGTTAGCAAGCGCTAAACGACTGAAAGTGGTCCAAAGGACAAACGCTTACCCTCACTCCCGACACTTCCAATGCGTCTCCAAGGCGCCCTGACCTGTAGGTCTGCAACGCCTGTTGGCCGATGCTGGCGGCCGCGTCGTCCGCAATCCCGCGCCATGCCCTCAGCGCATCCGACGGAGGGACGAAGTCCGCCAAGCTCGGGCGCGCGACATCCGCGTCGCCTGCGCCAGGACCCCCCGCGCTCAAGGAATGGCTCCTCCTCCGGGATAAGTGCCGCTGCAAGAGGGAGTATACGTTTGTCACGAGGCGCAGAAAAATTGTGCTGAAGGAATGCTGTCATAACCTACCCTCGGTGGCGGATGGGGGACTTCGCGGAGACGCCTCCCTAGCCCCGGGCGGGGCCGCAGCGACTTCGGCCCCAACGGATGGCGTTGACTCGCGAGGCCGGGGGACCTCCAAGTCGGGACCTAGCGCCAACCGATCCAGCGCCACGGTCACTGTGGCCCGAGGGGCCGGGAGGGCACGGGGTAGAGGAACCTCGGTGCTTGAAGCGGAGTCCCACAAGCTCCTAACACCGGTCCCCACAGCGAACCCTCGCGAAGTCCGCTGAAGGGGGGACTGCAGGCGTGGCCGCTTCACTTGAGGGGAAGGTCCCACCTCGGTAACCGCTACAAAAGGAGCCTCTGCGGCAACAATATCCGCCGAAGGGGTCTCCACAGCTGCAACGACAGCGGCGGGGGGCTTCGTTCTCACGACCTCTGCGGGGGGCACCTCCGCCTCGGCCGCCGCTGTTGGCAAAGGCTGCGCTCCACAAACTCCCGTGGAGGGTAGCCCTACCACGACCATGGCCGTAGACGAGGACTTCGCACCGGTGCCGCCTGCTAGCACCACCTCCGCCTCGGCAACTGTCGCGGGCGACGAGACCTCCGCGGCGTGCTCCCCGCCCCTGGCGCCTTCGTCCTCAGTGCCCGCGCCCTCCAAGTCTGAGTCGGCGTACTTCGCCGAATCCGATTCCGGGCTCGCCGCGCCGGTAGGAGCAGCGGCAACCGCCGTACAGGGCGTGGTCGCAGGGGTCTGGGCCCACTTGCGGGATGACACTTTTGTCCTCGCGGCACCGTCGTCCTGATGTTGCGCGTCCGGAGGGGTGCGATCCAGCACGGGAAGCCCTAAGGCCTCGCACACGCGGTTTATCCGCCCCAATCCCACCTTCGCAGTCGCAGCTGTGCGCTGCCTGTGCTCTCTGGCGGTGTATGACCCAAGGAACGCGCGCGCGGCGCGCTCCGCGTCTTCCAGGCGAGTCCCTGCGCGGGGCAGAAAGCACAGTTACACACAATGCAATACGTACGAACGGAGGGGAGGGCACGGTCGAGACTTACGAAGACCAGTCAACGCGGGCAGGGAGCAAACGGATGGGTGAACGTTATCATCCCGACGTTCCCCGGCTGTGAAGCGCCAATCGCAGGCGAGCGGCGTCGCACCGTGCATTATGTACTCCTTGGCGAGGTCGCGCATGTTGAAGCGGGCGGTAACCCCCACAAGTCTTCATGCCCTCCGCCTATCTTCCTGGTCAAGTGTTAAGCCGGGTGTGGTCTTGAATGCAATCGGCCCGCCTGTGCACTCGAGGCCGCTACCACTCGCCACATGGTGATAGAACCACCGCCTCGTCCAGTTGGACTCCCATTTCCCTCGGGTCGAGTTCGCAGGGAAGAGCTTTCCACATGACGCCCGCAGAACGAAGTTGACGCTGCCAAACTTCGACAGTGTCCCGTCCTTCCGCTCCTTCAGTTGGCACCGGGCTTCATGCAGATACGCGAACAACGAAGCACTGGGCCAACACGCTTCCGAGCACAGGGCCCAGCTATACACGGCAAGACAAGCCACCGCGTTCGGAGTCAGTTGTGACAACTCCAGCTTGAAGGTCCGCAGCACGTCCCCAACAATTGCTGCGGACGGGATGCGGAGTCCGGCTTCGAAGTAGGCGACGAAGACGATCGCTTCCAACTTCTCATCATCGGTGGGCAGCCGCACCGCTTGGCGGTCCGATAGCCTACCCTCCCGCAACAGTGACCGGATCGTGTCCTCCGTCATGAGCGTGCGGCCCAACTCGCCGGAGTACGGACCCTGACTCTTCTTCGCCGCCCACCACTTGTCTGGCGCCGCCGGATCGCGCTCCTCGAGCGCGTATTTCACCTCAAGTGGCGAGGACCGCCGGCGCACGGCGTAGCCGCCCACCTGAGCACGCTCGTCGCAAGTCGCCATTGGCGTCTACGGGGAACTCGACGGCAAAAAGGAGCGCAGGAACAGGGCGAGCAAATGCAGGAGGCGGTGTGAACAACCAGAAAGCGTGTAGAGGAGGCGCAGGCACAATACCACGAGAGGTATTTAAGGACCCCTCGCCTCTCACCATCGGTAAGCGCAAACGGCGAAGGGCAACCGCCCCCCACGTGCGAAGCTGAAGCGTCGCAAGGGCACACGTAGCCCACACATGACCGTGGTCGTACAGAATCCTATCACCGCACGACGCGCCACTAGCATCCCACCGCGTGTCGACCAGCGCAGGGAATAAATGCAGGTCGCACGACCCAACACAGCTTCCGACGCGTGTCAGCGTGGTTCTTCAGTCCTTCAGCCGGAATAGTCCAAACGAGGTCTTCGCCGCCCCGACTTTGGCCGCACCAGTCCGAAGGCACACCACTGCGAAGGCGCCGGTCTGGACCATCTAGGGCGGAGTTTAGGGTGCGAGGTATCCCCCACTCCGGCTGCGGCTCCAGCTCCGCCTCAACCCCCCCCCCCCAACCAATTTGGGCTCCGACCTTGCCTCCGGCCTTGGCGTCGGCATCGGCTCCGACCTTACGCCCGGGAAGCAACCTCACCCCTGATAACGTAGGGCAAGGAGGACTTTGCCATCTTGCACGGGCGACAACCGCAAACCTGCGTAACAAAGGCAACCGAAGACCGGCAAAAAGCGTCGCGCCACGTACCCCGCCCCTTTAGGGAAGGGGCTAGATCGCTGATAGCCCGCGATGCGCCAATCATGGCTCGCCGCGTGTGCACCCCGAGTGGACAAGCATGTCAGACCACAGCAGCCCGCTCGTGCCAGCCTAGGGGTCGGCGCGATTCCCGGAGCCATTAAGGCGCACTACCGCGGGGTCGCGTTCACCCCCGGGAATGCATCGCCACTGTTTCTGGAGGTAGGGGAACGGCGGCTCCGCCTCCCTGTCTCCACGCGCGTAGCGCCCTTCGCCTACCTCGCAAGCGCCCGCTCTCCGCGGGCACGGCCTTTGAAGGTAGGGGAACAGCGGCTTCTGAGCACCGCCGCGCCGTCCGCCTTGTAGGCATCGCCTCGGTGGAACGGCACGTCCTCGCCGCCCGACTTCGCCTCGTAGGCATGGCCTCGGCGGGACGGCATGGCTCTGGCGTAGGACTTCGCCGTCCGCCACCAACACGACCACGGTCTCGACCTCGGCTTCGGCTTCAAGGAGCGGACTCACGCGTAGGGACTCGTCTGTCGGCATTCCCCACATATGGTATAGGCAGGGGTTACGTCACGCCAAGTTTTGGCTTGTTCTCATAAACAGGCCACCTTCAGTGCATCAACATTCTTTCAAAGTAATGCGGATGGGCTCGATCAGAAACCCCGACTGAAGGAGGGCCTGTCTAGGAGAACAGGGCAAAACCTTGCCGTTATATGCAGAGACGCAGCGCGAAGCCAGGAAGTGCGACCAATTATCGATAACAGATGCTAACCAAGCTCCCAAGAAAAACAGGCCTCCATCAGTGCATCAACATCCCCCAAGCCGCGTAATGCCACCATGGAATGTGGATGCACTGACGAGGCCCCTTTTAGGGGAGCGGCATCTATCCGAGTGCACAATGCAGGTACAATGCCGCATCAGCACCATATATATACCTCATCAGCAGGGGAGCCAGCCGGCAGAAGTCCAACTGGCGGAGGAGCATCGCAGCATCGCACCACCACGATGCTTCAAGACCCGCGCCGCGCCAAGCCTGTTCCGCCACGTGGACGGCCAGAAGAAGGAACGTCGCAACGTGGTATGGCCACGACCCCTCAAGTCTCGCGCCGCGTTAACCAAGCCACGCTAGGCAGGCTGGCGTCGCTTATCATCAAGGGCACTCAACGCCGGAGTCCGCTGTTACCTGACGCTCGCGCGATGACTTAGGGGCCCGCTCCGCCTACCTATGCCGACGCATCTGCCTCCGCCAACACCTCCAATCCGCCCGGCGCCATACCTGCACTGCAAGGCGAATACTACACTTCGACGAACGTTGAAAAAGCTCACAGGCCGCAGGGACGGAGGGGGCCAAAGGGCTCGGCAATATGGCTTCGGCCCGTGAAGCCCTTCACCATAAGAGGCTCCTGTTGTAGGGGTGGCCCCCACCTAAGCCCAGCAGGCCTGTCAGAGGAATGTAAGGCCCAAGATGGGACATGTATAATGACGTTTGTACCCCTGAGGGGAGTACTCAGATGTAAGGGTATTATTGTAAAAGCACTCCCCATATGGATGTATATATGCAACACAGGCCATAGGGAGAACCAAGAAGCCATTCACTTACCTAACTCTCCACTACCACACTCTCTCTCTCTGTTTTGTCTGTAACCACAACAGGTACATATGACGTAGAAACACGGGGCCGCATATTTTTATCTCTTTCACAAGGTGGACAATGAGATGGACCATGATATCAAAAAATGATGGAGGGAAATACATCTCTACATGACATAGAGTTGTCACCACCTCGGTTTGCAGAGCCATCTAGTCCATCGGGATCAATGACCTTCTGAGCAATTGCGTTGAAGAAATAACATAGCCTTATGATTGTCACTCGAACCTTGTTCGGCAAAATACTTCTAATTGCAACAGGTAGCATTTGTGTCATTAGCACATGACAGCCGTGAGACTTCATGCCAATTAATTTCAAATATTCCATGGAAACAAGTTTCTTCATGCTGGTGGAGTGACTGGATGGAACTTTCACACCATGTAAGGACTGGCACAGTTCAGTTCTCTCGGACTTAGACAGAGTGTAGCAAGCTGGGGGAAGGTACGTCCGGCCTTTATCGGTGCTAACTCGGTCCTGATGTTCATAGCGACCAAATCACGCCTTGCGTTAACACCATCCTTTGTTTTATCAGGAATGTTCAGTAAGAGACCAATCAAACTGTCACATACATTCTTCTCTACGTGCATGACATCGATGCATTTGCGAACTTCTAAGTGCTCCCAATAAGGCAAGTCCCAAAATATTGACCTCTTTTTCCACATGTTCTTCCTCAATTTACGTCCCTTTCCAAGCACAACATTTATATCCTTGATCATATCATACACCTCTTTCCCGCTAAAAGGTCTTGGTACTGAGTCATTCTCTTTTTTCCGTCAAGTTGTTTCTTCATCTTGCGGTATGGGTGATACTTTGGAAGGAACATACGGTGACGCATGTACACAGTTTTGCACGAGTTGTTCAACCACACACTCTCAGTATAATCTAAGAAATGTGGACACGCTTTGGCTCCTTTTGTACTCAACCCTGAAAGGTTACCAAGGGCAGGAAAATCATTAATGGTGCAGAACAACATGGCGCGTAGAGTGAAGTTCTCTCGTTTGTACGCATCCCATACATGTACCCCTTCGTTCCACAGTATTGCAACATCTTCCACCAATGGTGCTAGGAACAGATCAATATCGTTGCCAGGTTGCTTCGGCCCTTGGATAAGTAGTGACATCAAAATATACTTCCGCTTCATACACAACCAAGGAGGAAGGTTGTACATGCACAGAGTCACGGGCCAGGAGCTATGTCGGCTGCTCATGTTACAAAAAGGATTCATTCCATCTGTACTCAACTCAAACCTTATATTTCTCGGTTCCACACCAAAATCTACAAACATCCTATCGATGTTCCTCCATTGGGCAGAATCAGCAACATGTCTTATCATTCTGTCTTTCTTACGCTGCTCCCAGTGCCAACGCATCAATCTTACATCTTTGTAGTTTGCAAATAAACGCTTCAAACGGGGTATTACAGGAAGATACCACAACACCTTAGCAGGAGGTTCTTGCTTCACCTCGATGCCCTTCCCATCATCAGAGTCATTTTTACGCTTGTATCGGGATGCTTTGCACACCGGACAAACATGTAAGTTAGCATACTCTTTACGGTACAAGATACAATCATTCGGACATGCATGTATTCTTTCTACTTCCATTCCTAATGGACAAAGAATCTTCTTGGCTTGGTAGGTGGTTCTCGGCAACACATTTCCATTTGGAAGCATGTCCGCTAGGAGACCTAACAATGCCGTGAAACTCTTGTCGGACCAACCATTGCTTGCCTTCAATTTCAGCAGTTCTAGGACTGATGACAACCTCATGTATTGCGGTTTACAGCCCGGGAACAAAGGTTTCTCTGAGTCCTCCATCAAGCCCTCGAATTTACCAAAGTCTCTCTCACTATAGTTCCCTTCTGCATCACGTAACGTCTGATCCAGATTGTCATCCTGCGACCTATCCTCAGGATCAAAAGAACAGTCCACAACAGCTGGCATATCGTTCTCTCCCTCGACTGTGCCATAACTACCTTGTTGTGTACTCTTCTCTTCACCGTGACTGGTCCAATATTTGTACCCTTTTCTGAAACCCCTTCGAATCAAGTGAGCTTCGATCTGCGCTGAGTTGCTAAACATCTTGAGATTATCACAATCAATGCATGGACAATACATATATTTCATCCCCTTCTTCAACATATCCAGCTCGGCCGCTCTTGTAAAAGCAGACACGCCATTAATGTACTCTTCACTCACACGGTTCTCAATGTACATCCAGCTTCGGTCCATCTACGCTACACAAGTAACAAATGGCTGTCAAAAATGATTATTGAACCTAGCTATCATCTCTGGCCTTCAATTACAAAAACATGCATGCATATAAGTTATTAAAAGTAATTGAGTACTAACCTCTTATCGGATCACTAAGAAGACAGCGATATGTTTTCACCCCGAACTCCCTAAAGCCGGCCGCCTTGCTCCATCGATGCAGCGCAATGAATGAATGAAGACAGATCTGGGTCGATATCGAGCAAGTAGAATGGCCTGGTATCGGTGACAAGCCTCCTATATTGCCTTTTGCTTGGTGGCAAGCAACTAGTTGTTGCGTTGTTCCTGTGCCAAATGTTCAGCCTGTCCTAGGCCTCACGTTGTTCGTGTGTCGTCCGCTGGTCATCCATTTCATTAGCGTTGATGACTGCACATGCACAAAAGTTGGAGCATATGGAGGGTGAGAAAGTCCCATCCTCATCGAAGGAGGGGTAGTAATTGAGATCTATGAGTAGATGTTCTGGAGATGATTCTGCTAGAATCTCAACATTGACATTGTCAGCAAGATCATCATTGGCCGCCACAGCATTGACATCGCGGTTACTTGTCCCTCCAGTTTAGACAGAAGTGGGAATGTACTCGGCCTCAGAGTGCTTAGGGGCAGCAGCGTCACCTCTGCCGCCTTGGTCCCAATGGATTGGGTTGGGGGCAACATAGGTTCTCCCTCGAGAACATATTCAAGGTAAATGTTGCACGCACTTGCACACCTCCTTGGGGACGTAGTCCTCATCCATGAGGTCGATATAGTCGACAAGGTTGAAGGTATTCTTCTCATCAATGCATGAGGACTTGAAAACATCATGATAGTGATCTCTGACTTGACAGTGCCCTCCTTCAGCGCCAATTATCGATGATCGAGACCCAGGATCCCCTATCAAACTTACAGAAAATAAAAAATAAGAATGTGCAATCAAACCAAAGACTTTATTGTTGTGGACAAAATGAGTGTTTACAAGGTTACGAATGAAATCGATGTATTTAGGGGCACACAAACAATCCTATTTATACCTATCTAAGGGATGACAGCTAATATACTTGAGGTGTCTTTTGTCTTTGTGCATGTGTCTTCATTGAGTCTTGAACCATCGTGTCCCTAGCCAACCGTCATAAATTGTTGGATACGCCAATAACTGCTCTCACATGGGAAACTATCATGTTTCCCGATAACTTGGTCAGGGCTGATAAAACTATATAATTGGTTATCATTGTCCATGACTCTGGTCATTTATAGATAATAACCAGTCGTTATTAACCTCTGACCAGTTTGTTAAAAATGGAAGGGATAGAGCTTTCTTTGAATCGTGATAGTAGACACAATCATTATTTAAGTGGACACATAATATGTGGGCTACTTTTATAGGAATTTATCCTTCACTTTACTTTGATTGAAAAATGTTGATCTAGTCAAAGAATCGTCGTGAATCAGGGATCAGGGTGTTGGGATCTTCGTGTAAGTCTATCCCTCTCAATATTGAGTTTGTTAACCGTAAGATCCGCCATATGTTGTTGCTGAGTTTCTCGTACTTTTGTTGCTGGACGTTCGCGTTACCCCTACGCGCTAGTTCATCTGGTCACGTAAGACAGTACGTACTAGAGATGGGCTGCCTGGGTGGCAAGTTGCTAACGGCGAGGAGGGGCGGATGCGCCTATCTCCCCAATCACATTTTTGAGAATGTTTTCCTTTGATTTGGTGGTCAAATCAAAATAGTTTTTACGTTTGCACTCAAAGGATGGTTTGCAACTATATATGTGTGTCCATGTCCGATAACATCCAACGCAAGTAATTAAACGGCCAAGATTTAACAACGGATTTGTTCTAGTCAGATGGGTACAATTACGTACTTAGCATCAAGTGGTACGTACCTACGTACGTACCTATTATCCCATCACCCAAATCCAAACTAAAGCTCTCGAAGAGACGGCACGGCATGCATGCACATGCGATCCGTACGTCCACACGTACGTACGTATGATCGCGCGCGCATTGACACAACAATAGTCGACGCAAACGCAAGAACACGGAGCACATGTCAAAAAATTAAACACGCAAATTAACGCATGGAACGATGCATGGCCGGATTACCAGCTAGCTAGCTCGTGGCGACGGCGCCCTCCTCGTCGACGACGGGCGCACTCGGACGCAGCTCGACCGACGACGACGACGACGGGTTGACGACGCTGCAGTTGAGACGTATCTGCCCGCATCTCCCCGTCTGCACGTCGATGCGGCCCATCTTCACCATCGCCGCCGCGAACCGCTCTTTCCATAGCGTCTCGTTTGCCGCGAAGCTGTTCACCAGCGCGTTCGTCGCCGGGTTGGTCCGCAGCTGGTTGTCGGAGAAGAAAAGCCCCATGTCCCGCGGCAGCAGCTTGTAGTAGTTGTTGTCCAGCACGTTCGGCGTGCCCGGGTCCATCGCCGTCGTGGCCGACGTGTTTTTCGTCGGGCACACCGCCCGCAGAAGCGCCGCGTACGACGGGCTCAGACCCGCGTCCACCTACACATGTACACCTAGTTTAAACGTACGTTACGTGCAAGTGTGCAACGTATGAACATATATAGCGTGACGACGTACGATGGGGGTGCTTGGGGTGCTGTTGCTCCAAATGCGGTCGCCGAAGGAGCTGCAGAAGGAGCGGCCGACGGTGTGGGCGCCGGAGAGGACGACCATCTCCTCGACGGTGAGACTCTTGTTGGCGAAGCTGGCGTTGAGCTGCTGCTCCGTGAAGTCGAACCGGGGAAGGTTGTCAATGGCCTCCTGATCGACGGAGACGTTGCCGTCACGGCGGCCGGCGGGCACCGGGTAGAAGACGTTGCCGGTGAGGGTGATGCTGTCGCGGGCGGCGAAGGCGATGATGTCGGCACAGGAGACGGTGCTGGGGCAGCTCCGCTCCACGGCGGCCTTGGCGGCGTCGATCACCTCGAAGCCGCGGAGGCTGGGGTTGTTGGGCGCCGCGTCCCGCTCCGCCGTGCCGTTGGGGGAGAAGAGCAGCACTGAGGCGTCGCAGCCCTGTAAGTGATCGTCAAGGAAACAGAGTTTGCGTGAGGTTGGTATCAGAGGTACAGGACAGTCAGGGTTGCCCTTGACCGTTTGGAGAAATCTGGATTCTGGTAGTGCTGCCACACACCACTTGGAATAGCCAATAGTTGGTTGGCGTACGAAATTAGGTTGTGAAATAAGTAAAAGAATATTGGAGCAGTATTTATTCCTAATTTGTGGACATGGTTGCTGAGAAACGTTACTAGCAATTTGTTTACAAAAAAATGAGGCATGTAATATCATCGTAATATTTCTCTTTATGTATGTTCGTTCGTGTAGTTTCCCACATGCATTTTCGATCACCGAGTATGCGTTTGTCCTAAAGAAAAGAGATGTACAGTGTCAAACTAACACACACACTAGACATTTGGATATCTACATATATACTATGTGATCCTTTGGATGTCCTTTAATTAGTATGTAGGGTTCACCAACCACTGATATCGATCGACCATGCACGCATGGGAGACAAAAGAGAAACTGAGACTCGTCTGATGAAAGTTTCGTTTGTCACACCCACTGCAAGCAGGGAATATGCGTTCCCTCCGAAGGAAGAAAACAGCAGGGCATACATGCGCTGCTAACTACTTTCCTGTTTCGCGAGCTTTAATTTTTGTGTTTAAAAAATATTAAGGCATTTCATCTTAATCGGTTGACAGATATATAATTACTTCACAAACATACAACAATATAGCCCATAAGTTGGTGAGATTTTAAAATCGCCTGCAAGTTCATTTCTCATCATCGATCAGTCCTAGCTTGTACAGGCTTGTAGGGACTGATGACGAAAATTAACTTGCAGAGGAGGTTTTTAAACATTGGTCTGTTTTGTAATTTTACCACACATTAACCCACAAAAAAAATCTCACAAAGATCTAAAAATTTTGTGAACCATGTACGGATATAAATGAAGAAATTTTAGCACGGCAGCTGATAATTACCCTAATAGTGGCAAATATGTAAATCACCCTGGTTGTTATCAAAATTCATTCTTAGGCAGAACTTGATTGTTCGTGCATGCTTCTTAGTTAGCTAAATAAATATAATTAGCCAATTGAAGAATCACATGAGAACGATTATTAATATGATACTAGTTTAATGCATGTCTATTGCTACGGAAAAAAAAACCACATGAGCCAGCAGGCCAAGCGTGCTGATGATGATGAGCCTAGGTTGTGCTAAGCTCTTGGCTCTGCCGCTACGTCTTGTCAAGCTCCGTCCTAGATTTCACTGTTGAGAGTTTACACCACGTTCTCAGCTAGGTATTAGTACGTGTCACCTATGGTCAAATTGGACCATGTTGAGATCAGTAGATGTGACCTTACTCGACGATGATGAACAGGATGACCTAGTGACATTAATATTTGTTGCAATCTTATTTATTGGTGGTGACTGAAAAATAAAGAGATATGAGAGGATGATGGGACATATAGAAGGAATTGTGGGAGGCAAAAAAATTTAGTATATAATATATTTGCTATAGGGTGATTTTTTGTTAGAGATTTTTTAGGTTAGAAAAGGGATGTGAGAGGAGAGGTGGGAAGAGGTAGAGAAGACATCACTCCGTACTGCTAACTCTGTCTTTTAACCAGTAGAGATAAGATGATAGGACGAATAGTAAACAATGGTTACACTAGATAATTAACATAAATCTTGTATTTCTGTAACCCAGTTGGACCAAATCAACTAATCAAACTATCAACATTGTGGACAATAAACACGCATGTAGATCGTCATAAAAAATTGAAGTCCAGATACTCAGAATAGTATATGATCAAGCCAGAAGTCGTTCTGTATGTGTGCAAGTTAGAGAGCTCAGATAGAGTACGAATACTTGTTGGCCAAGATAATAATTAATTGTATATAAAATGTAAGTGTGCATCCTGTATAACACTAAAAGTATTAACATTACATAGATAGTGTTTGTTAAAGTTTGTAATCTTATTTTTAGTCAGGAGTCATAGTCGTGTACTACTTGGTGGTCATGTATGAGTTTGATCGTGGTCGTATAAGAGTCCACTTCATAGTCGTACCCGAGTTGAAGTTATAGTCGTAGTCGAGTACGACTATGTGTCCGAGTCATAGTCGAGTCCGTCCTGTGGTCGAAGAGTAAGGTATAAAAGGGCAGGCCACCGTACCGAGAGCAGAAGGGTGAAGAGCACCAAGTTAACGAGATGTAGTCGCACAGAAGGTGCTAGGAAGAGAGTAACTGGTGTGGTCGCAGAAGCACCGAGTGGAGGTGATGCAGTTGCAGAGGAGGTGCAGAGCATGGAGCGACCGGCGTTGTCATAGGTGGTCAGCGTGACCGCAGAGCATGGAGCGACCAGTGTGATCGTGGGCGATTAGCATGATCGCAGAGGAGAGAGGCGACTAGTGTGGTTGGAGGAGGCGATCGGCTTGGGTGACCAGCGTGGTCGTAGGCAATCGGTGTGGGCGGCCAGTGTGATCAGAGGCGGTCAGTGTGATCGCAGAGGAGGCGACCGGTGTGGTCGCAAGCGGATGGTGAGATTGCAGGGGTTCGCAGACGTGGTCATAAAGGAGTTACGACCACGGCGAATAGAGACTCGCAGATGTGGTCATAAAGAAGTTATGACCACAATGAGAAGGAGATCGCAGACGTGGTTGTGAAGGAGTTACGACCATGGTGATCTGGCAGATGGCTCTGCAGGAGCAGCAGACCTGGTCGTAAAGGAGTTACGACCAGGGTGACGAGTGGAGGTGTCCGCTGTAGCAGAAATTGTGGTCGTAAGGAGTTACGACCACAGTCACAGAGCCGAGGACGGCGACGAGAGCGGAGGTGTCCGCAGGTGCTGGATAAGTGGTTGTAAAGGAGTTACGACCATGGTCTCGCAAGAAGAGCGAGAGGTCGACAGAATCACTGTGTGGTCGTAAGGCATTACAACTACGGTGATCGACCGTTGTCAAAGGAAGTGCAGCGAGAAGCGGTGAGCATGGTCGTAACTTTAACTAAAGTTTATGGCTATAGGAGGTGGTCGTAGCGGCTAAGTGATGGTCGTAAAGATCCTGGGTCGAGAAGCGGTGAGCATGGTCGTAACTTTAGCTAAAGTTTATGGCTATAGGAGGTGGTCGTAGCGGCTAAGTGATGGTCGTAAAGATCCTGGGTATAGTTGTTAAGAATGTAACAGTGTTTCTTAGTTTAATGAACTAAATGTCCAAAATTAAATGACAACCCCTTAAATTATTACTAACAAATTAAAGTTATATGTTCATCTTTGCTAAAAATCTGCAAACACTGCAGTTAAGTTTTCTTTCTTTCCAAATAGATCGGAGCTGCTATTGGCAATCCGGCATTCATGCAAGCAAGGACGATATCTATTCTACTGTGCGTACGTACCCTGACGAAGCAGTCATGAAAATGGAGGCGGATGAGGCCGGCGGCGATGCCGGCGTCCTTGGCGAAGGCGGCGGCGACGGCCTGCCGGACGAGCGTCTCGGCGTTGGGGCAGGTCCTGTCGTAGAAGTCGACCCGGAGCTGGGCGGTGGTGATCGCCGGCAGGAGGCACAGGATGCACACGGCGAGGGCTAGGGCCGTGCCCACCATTGGTATATGTTGTGGAGCCACGTGACCCATGTCCACTAGCTAGCTAGCGACGTGTATACACAGCTAGTTTTTGCTAGATCTTGATCCGGTGGTGTTTTGAGTTCGCCTAGCTGTGGGCTGTGGAAGGTCGATCACTGGCAGACAGATCGACGTAGGGTAGGGAGTTTATATAGAAGGCGATCGATCCAGGCTATTTTAAAGATGGAGATGGAATTAAATAAACTCGATCCTTTGACAAAGAGCTCGTTGAACAGTATCTTAGCACGCAGAGAGAGAGAGAGAGAGAGAGAGAGAGAGAGTAGTCTACTTTTATCTTTGGCAAGTGGGGACGACTGTCGTACGTCACGCACATACAGTTCATGGTGCCTGAAGATGCATGATGCCCCCTAGCTAGCTCTTCTCCACACGAGAGAAATGGTGAAGGACTGTATGTACAAACATCCTCGGTTATGTACGTTTGGATTGAAACGACCGCTAGTTTATTGGAATAATATATGTGTATGACGACGGTCGGCCGGCCGGACTAGCTCGCGGCGACGTTCTCCTCGTCGGCGGTGGCGCTGGACCCGATCGAGGTCCACCGACGAGCTGTCCCTGTTGATGACGCTGCAGTTGAGCCGATCCTGCGCAGGGAAAAATATATTGGTTTGAAAAATATGTCAGTTGCCAGATTTTTTCTGGAAAAATTTTGAATTGTAGGTGATTCCAAAATTTTTTGATCGGTATAAAAATTTACCGGCACCACTGATAAGACCAGTAACCACTGGTTACCAACGAAGCGGTAAACGGTGAAATTTCAGTGATAATTTTTTTCCTGATCCTGCCACAGCGTTCCTGTTAGCACCTAGATGCCCCCCTCTTCACCATCGCCGCCGCGAACCGCAGCTTCCACAGTGCCTTGTTCACCGTGAACCGTCCCACCACCTCGTTGGTCCGTAGCTGGTTGTCGGAGAAGAAGAGCCCCATGTTGAGCGGCAGCAGCTTGTGGTACTTGTTGTCTAGCACCGTAAGCGTCTGTGGGTAGATCGCTATCGTGATCCGCATCGTTTGTGTCGCGCTCGACAAGCACAGTGCCTGCTGCAGCGTAGCGTACGCCGGACTCAGCCCTTATCCACCTACACGCACGCACGTAGTGTAGTTAGTGTATGTGTGTGTTCGTGTAAGAATCAACCCGTACATACATATGTTACGGGGCGGACTGTCCCTTCGTGAGGGGTCTGGTAGCCGCTCGAGCTCTTTCGTCAGGTCGGCCCCCTCCCGCCGCTCTGCCTACTAGTCCCAGCCTCCTAGGCATCGGCCGGTGAAGGCGACTGGGCACGGGCTTCGCCAAATAGATAGAAGAAGAAGAAGAAGAGCATGCAGGCTTGTAGGATGAGTAGGTGCCACTTCGTCACTCCATCGCATATTAGTCTTGTTCATGTTCCACCGCTCTCCTTCCTCAGCTACCCCAAGTTGCAGGTGGTGCATGGGTAATCTTATCTTGTCTCTTCGACTGGCTGCTTGAACACGATTGAATTTTACTTGTATAGCTACAGGAGAAGGGAAATAAGGAATGTTGTCGATTATTCCTACACTCTGAATACTGCAAGCTACATGGAGATGGTATACGGGTGCAGAAGACAAGACAAACGATGTTCTCTTCTTGGGCCTGCAGGCGATGATGAAGTAATGAGGGCACGGGTATGCAGCCTAGCTACGAGCCTTCGAGCTGCAAGTACAGGCCAGCGCCATCCAAGGGAAGTGTGGTGGCCAACAGGGAAAAATCTTTCGGGGAGAAAATTTTTTCGCCCACAGGCGAAAGAACCGAAAGGACGAAATTTCGGTTATTTCGTTTAAATTTCGGACGAAAAAATTCAATTTTTTGATAAAATTTAACCAAAATTTGAATAAAATTTAACCAAATTTTAAATAGGATCAAATTCGGCCGAATTTTAGCCGAATAGAAGATCTTTCGCTGGGGGACGAAAGGGACGAAATTTCGTCCGAATAACGAAATTTCGTCCGAAATTGAAAACCCTGGTGGCCAACCGGCCAGGCCACCAGGGGCGTGGGCACGCGGCGGCCAGATGGCCAGGAGCTCGAACACATGACGGCATGAGCATGTGGTGTCCAGCACCCAGGCTGCTAGGGGCATGACGACTACGCCCTACTTAAAATTTTTCTAGGTCCACCACTGATATGTATCACCGCTTCCTATAGGTGTGGAGTCGTTCTAGATGTGATCAAGGAAGGATGTGCAGAAAGAGCGACCGATGGTGTGGGCACCGGAGAGGATGACCACCTCCTTGGCGACGATGTTCTTGGCAGTGAAGCTGGCGTTGAGCCCCAGCGTGGTGGAGGTGGGAGGGTATAGAACTAATCTTGTTGATAGTGGTTGGTGTTCGAGTCATGTGTAGTCGGTGTTTGAGTACTGTGTGGCCAGTGGTTGAGTACTGTGTTGTAGTCGTAAGTAGAGTACTCATGTGTCGAGTACTGTATAGTCCAAGATCCTAGAGTCGAAGAGCAGTCGATGACTCCGGAGTAGAGTACTTGTGTGTCAAGTACTATGCAGTCGAATATCCTGGAGTCGGAGACTCCGGGTACTATAGCGGATGCAGTCGTGAGTCGAAGTACGTAGAACTGGTCGTAGCTACAGAAAATCGCTCGTAAGTCGAGTAGTTGGTAGTCGTAGCTATAGTGAACCAATCACAACTACAGTGAACAGCTCATAAGTCGAGTGGTTGGTAGTTGTAGCTACAGTAAACCGCTCGTAAGTCGAGTGGTCGGTAGTCGTAGCTACAGTGAATTGCTCGTAAATCGAGTGGTCGGTAGTCGTAGCTACAGTGAATTGGTCATAACTACAGTGAACCGCTTGTAAGTCAAGTGGTCAATAGTCAGCAATAGTGAACCACTCGTAAGTCGAGTGGTCGATAGTTGGAAGCTATAGCAACAGATGTACTCGTAAGTAGAGGAGTAGATGTGCTTAAAGACCGGTAGTACCAGTTTATGTGAGCGATACTACCAGAGTAGCGGTCGAAATGCCGTGGTCGAAGAGCCATAGTCGAGATGTTGTGGTCAAGCGACCATGGAAGAGGCATAATGGTCGTGAGTCGTCACTGGGCATCCGAGTAACGGTTGAGACAATGAGTCGTGATGTAGTTAGTGGTTGCATGCATGTAATGGAAACATTAGTAGCTGCATGCATGTAATGGGAGCATTAGTGGTGTAGTTAATACACCATCAAGGTTTTGTAACCGTTTGTTAAGTAGTATATAAAGAAGGGAAAATAGAAAAGCTGCACAACATTATGCAGTGCCAAAACTCTTGTGTGTCTTGAGTTGATTAAAAAGTGTCCATGTGTGTTATGACCACCGAGTGTGTGCATTTTGTTCCATCGTCTAGGCCAGCAATTGGTCTTAGAGCCTTGGTGTTCTCCGTGCGTCGGAGAAGAAGCCTTGGGGTTCTTCGTGAGTCAGAGAAGAAGAAGCCTTGGCGTTCTCTGTGAATCGAAAAGAAGAAGCCTTGGTGTTCTCTGTGCGTCAAAGAAGAAGAGCTTCGTGATTCCCGTTAGTCGGAGAAGATGCCGAGGGAAGGAAGGAGTATGTCTTCGACCGTAGTGCGAGGCCTGCTACAAGGTGGTCTATCCACTTCGCAAGTGGTGGAGAGGGAGAGCACGGTGACATTGTCGTACCCGTAGCTCACCCGCATGAAATACACGATTTGGAAGATGAAGATGTGATTCACTCTTCAGGCTTAGAACGTGTGGGAAGCAGTCAAACCTGGTTCCATTGAGTACCAGACGGACTAGTTGGCATTGTATGCTATGTACCAATCTGTGCCGGAGGACGTCATGTCTTCTATCGTCAGGAAAGACACGGCAAAATCGGCATGGGAGGCAATTAAGATGATGCACATGGGGCACAAGCGCGTGTGTAAAGCCAAGCTGCAGACCCTCAAGAGAGGCTTCGAGGGGCTGAAGATGGAAGAAGGAGAGACCATTGAAGACTTCACCGGTCAGGTAACATCCGTTGTCACCGGCATCCATGCATTGGGCGACACCGCGGTGGATGAAATTGCCATTGTTCGCAAGTTTCTTCATGCTGCCCCGCCACGCTACATGCAACTCATCACCTTCATCGAGTAGTGCATGTACGTGAAGACTCTTACCATCGAAGATCTCATCGGGAGGTATAAAGCCTACGACAAACACGTTCAAATCAGTTTCGGTGATGCAAAGTAGAGAGAGAGAGCATTTGTTGCTCATGCGCAAGCAATGGGAGATCCTCAATAAAGAGAAGAGGAAGAATCGTGATCGTGGCGGTGGCCGTGACAAAACAGGTGGCGGTCGTAGAGATGACCATGACAAGGACGAGGACGACAGTGACTCTGACACCAGTGAGCGCAAGTTCAACAGGAAGAAAGTGAAATACTTCAACTGTGGCATATGTGGGTATTTTGCCAGTGAGTGCTACAAATCGAAGAAGGAAGAGGCACATCTCGTTGTGGTGGATGAAGAACCAGTGCTTCTTTAAAGATCAGCAAGGAGGTACTCACAAATAAAGACAACAAGATTAGGGGTTGATTGTTGGAACTAATCTTATTGCTGATAATGGTCGATGTTTTTGTCGTGTGTAGTCGGTGTTCGAGTACTATGTGGTCGATGCTTGAGTATCGTGTTGTAGTCTTGAGTAGAGTACTCATGTGTTGAGTATTGTGTAGTCGAAGATCCCAGAGTCAAAGAGAGGTCAGAGATTTCAGAGCAGAGTACTCATGTATCGAGTACTATGTTGTCGAAGATCCCAGAGTCGGAGACTCCGAGTACTATAGCAGACGCAGTCATGAGTCGAGTTGCGTAGAACCAGTCATAGCTACAGTGAACTGCTCGTAAGTCAAGTGGTCAGTAGTCATAGCTACAGTGAACCACTCGTAAGTCGAGTGGTCGGTAGTCATAGCTACAGTGAACCGCTCATAGGTCGAGTGGTTGGTAGTCGGAAGCTACAGCAGCAGATGTACTCATAACTTGAGTAGCAGCTGTGCTCGAAGACCGGTAGTATCGGTCTGTATGAGCGGTATTACCGGAGTAACGGTCAAAGTGTCGTATTCGAAGAGCCATAGTTGAGACGCCGTGGTTGCGCGACCTGGAAGAGGCACAGTGGTCGTGAGTTGTCACTAGGCGTTTGAATAGCGGCTGAGTCAATAAGTCGTAGTGTAGTTAGTGGTTGCATGCATGTAATGAAAGTATTTGTGGTGTAGTTAGTACACTATCAAGGTTTTATAACCATTTATTAAGTAGTATATAAAGAAGAGAAAATAGAAAAGTTGTACGGCATCATACAGCGCAAAACTTTTGTGTGTCTTGAGTTAATTGAAAAGTGTTCATGTGTATTACGATCACTAAGTGTGTGCGTTTTGTTCAATCGTCGCCCAACAGAGGGGGAAGGTTGTCAAGGGCCGCCTGTTCGATGGAGACGTTGTCGCGGGGACCTGGTAGAAGACGTTGCCGATGAGGTTGACACTGTCGCGGGCGGAGAATGCGAGGATGTCGGCACAGGAGACGGTGTGGTTCGGTTGCGGCTCCGCTCCTCGGCAGCCTTGGCGGCGGCGTTGTTCGGCGCAGCTAGCCGTTCCATCTGGCCGCCGTCGGGATTGGCCACCAGGAGGACAGAGGCGTCGCAGCTCTACATGCATACAGGAGTCCGGTGGTGTTTGACTTGGTTATCCATGCATGAATTCATAAAAAAAAAGTTTTGAATCTTCTACGTTGATCTTGATGTAGTATTTGGTATTATATTTCCATCCATGTCTTCACAAAACCATTTAATTGCCTACATACCTCTAATAATTCTAGCTGCAAAATCAAATTAGCGCTTGCAAAATTTTGTTTAGGTGTTATACCACATATATTCATTCACCCTCGCTCGTTAATTTGTGGCGACAGTGGCCGAGCCACATCGAAACTTGTAGGTCTATCTTTCTTTCTTTATATCTTTATCTTTACTAATTGAAAGCTTCTTTCTCTCTTTATATCTTTATCTTTTCTAATTGAAGGCTTAGTGAGAACGCCACGTTAATCTTAGGATGAAAAAGCTAAAAATTATCATGTTAATTAGAGAAAAAACACTTTACTAATTGGAGGCTCCTCTAGGCCCTCCACGTTAATATGAAAAGGCTAAAAAAATTATCACATTAATCAAAGAAAAAATCTAAAAATTTCCACATTAATAAGAGAAAAAGAAAAGACTACCTAATCTGTCTAGCTAAGGGATGTGACCTACCAAGGATTTGTCTACTCGGTGTCATATCATGAAAAGAAAGAGTTCAATTAGAATTACAAAACATGCCAACAATATCCTGTAGCTTCCCAAATGAGGATAGTAAAATTAAAAAAAGGTGCACACAGTCCGAATCAACCAATAAAAAAAGCCATGCATGAATCCTAATACAACTTTGGACCATTATGCCACCGAGAGTCTAGCCAACCGATGTGACCTACGGGTTAGATTTATCTACTTGGTGTCATATCATGAAAAGAAAGAGTTCAATTGAAATTACAAAACAAACCAATATCGCGTATCTTCCCATATCAGGATAGTAAAATTAAAAAAGGTGCCCACAGTCCAAATCAACCGTTTGGGCTTCCAATTGCAAGGGCCTAGATCTAATAATTAACCGTGTTTCATAGAAATCTCAATGTGCTTTTTTTACGCAAACTCTTAAGTAAAATTAAATTTTGAGTACATGTAAACATGAAAAATTGAAATTAACAAGAATTACGAAATAAAAAAAATTGGAGTAAATTTTAATAAAAATATAAAAAAGAGTAAAAATAAAATCATGCAATAAATTTAATTAAAGTCTTCATTTGGAACATATCAATTATAAACTATATATGTATTTAATTAATTTTGGAAGTACAAAAATAATTAAAATATTCTGAAGTATATTTGTATAAATGCAAACTCTCTGCAATATATATTAAATTAGTAATATATATAAATGCAAACTCTCTGCAATAGAATTCAATTGGTAATATAAAACAAATTCAGAATAGTAAATTAGTAAAATAAATAAAAACTAAAATTCTGGAGTGAATTTAAATCCAAATATTATAAATGATTTGAAGTCTTAATACGACAATAATTCAAATTGGCATAAAAGTCATAGTTAATTTTCATAATAATTATTTTAACTTGATCCAAAATTAAATTCAAAAGTCTATATTAATTCAAATTCCAAATAGAAAATTCTAATTTATACTAAGACAAATTTAAAAATAATTTTTTTAAAAAGGATTAAAATGAAATCTATAGCTGAAATCAAATATAATTCTTGCACATTTTTAACACTAAAAATACATTTACATACAACTTCAAACAATGTAGATAATATGTTTTACGATTGCAAAAAATATTTTTTTATATAAGGGATAATTCATAATATACCACTCAAAACGTTGGCAACTACTGGGATACCACTTCATAGATTTTTTTACATAATACCACTCTAAAGATGTTTGAATTCATACAATATCATTTCTCCTCATTTCCCTGGATTTAATTCCTTTTGCTCATTTTGCCCCGTGCGAAAAGACATTTTTGCCTCTGGTCGATCGCACCCGCTTGCACAGGGGATAGTATTGTATGCCACTTAAGTAAGGGATCCCCTTAAGTAATTTTTGCTAGTACGTATTGGTTGTGATCTGCAAACTTTAGGACAGATATTTTGTACTGGTTAATTTTAGATGCTTAAGTATGGACGACCTCATGTACATTTGTTTTCAATGCGGATGTATTCCATGAATTATATCTATGCACTGGAGTTTTATTCTAGTCGTCATTTCTCTTGAAGTTGATATCTCACACCAAAAGACACAAAGGAATATTGCAATGAAACAACACTAAACGGGTGCAAAGATGTCCTTTCGCACGGCTCAAAAGTGGCAAAACGAATTAAAACGGGAGAAAATGGTATTATGTGAGTCCAAACATCTTTGGAGTGGTATTCTCTCAAGAAAAAAAATCTTTAGAGTGGTATTCTAGTGATTGCCAACATTTGAGATAGTATAGTATAAATTATCCCTTTATATAATTACTAGCACGTGCAGATGCACTGGTTGATGAATAGTCATAGTATAATCCCATATCTTTTTGCAAATACAGCCTGCATATATATGTAAGAATTTAGGGAAGAACATTAGAAATACAAGAAATTTTGTGGAAATAGACCCGATTGATGTTAGCAATGATGTATAGGACTTCGACCTTACATGAGGCAATGAATGGCTGAAAATGACACAAGCACTTCCTTGCATTACTGGAACAAACTTGGTATCACTTCTACGTGGTCCAATTGTCTAAAGTATGGGGACTGAAAATGCTTTTGCCACTAAAGGAAACAAAGATAGTGAGATGTCTTCATATATAGTACATGCTAATATTTATGTTCATGTGGGTGTCCTTTAGCAGGGTTCACCAGCAGCCACTGAGATGATGGGATCATCATCGACCATGGATGGGACCAGGGACGAAAGAGATTTGTCTCAGATTAAAGGTTTCGTTTGCCACCAGTTGCAAGCAGGGCATGTGCGCTTCTACTTTCTTAATCATTTCTCGAGCTTTTCTGCTTTGGACTCTTTGCATGTCAGTCTCGTCCTCTTCTCGTAGATAACTTTACCCTTTTTCTTTTCTGCTTTTATTATCTGTTCGCGAAATGATCCTTTCTTGTGACTCTCACTTCTCTTTCAAGTTTGAACCTAATCTATGAAATCTCATCACGGGAGGAATTAGTGAGTTCATTAGCACACAGGAGATGGGTCATTTGAACTGTTGAATAATTCAGCTCACTCACCGTGATCGAAGAGTCAGTCGAAGTGACCATGGTCGTAAGTCGTACTCGTAAGAGTACTGTAGCGTCATAGTCGTAAATCGTAGATACACTGTAGCAGTCATAGTGGTCATGGTCGAAAGATCACTGTAGCAGTCGTAGTGATCGTGGTTGAAAGATCACTGTAACAGTCGTATTCGCCGTGGTCGAAAGATCACTGTAGCAGTCATAAACACTCGATGCATGCTTAGTCCACACGAGAGCGGTTTTCCCAGTTTCTTAGCATCGTGTGCGATATGGCCTAGATCCATGGGATCGTACAGGAGGTGGTGCATAATAAGGGTGGCTTAACCACTAGAGTTAGACTACGATTTTTTTTAAATAGCAGTCTAATACAACAGGAATAAACTGCTCAGTTTTCCAGCAGTGCAAAACTTTTGTATTCTTGCTCTGTGTTTTCCCCTTCGTGTGTGGTCGTGTGTGAGCTCAAGCGTGTTGATCGGCTGATGTTCCTAACATTTGGTATCAGAGCCAGGGAACGCTGATCCACGATGTAGTCAGGTGAATCCGTGACACCTCGGCACTCCCAGTCTTCATCGCCACGTCACAGAGACCGCACCGACAACAACGGCAGTGCTTTGGTGGTACAAAGGGTGGTGAAGGAGGTCGGGGGATCGGCGGCATATCCGACTCTTATGAAGACAAACTATGATGATTGGGCCTTGATGATGAAGGTCATGCTCCAGACGCGCGGGCTCTGGAACGCTGTCGATACCAGCGGGGCTGAATTCCAGGAGGACATGATGGCACTAGGCCATCATGCACATTGTTCCACCAGAGATGATCTCCACGCTTGCCGTCAAGGCAACTGCCAAGGAGGCATGGGATACCCAAGATAACGAGCAGGTTACCCATCTAGCTAACACAACAAGAACATGTAAAGAACACATCTCCTAATCCTACGAATCTAACTCTTAAACATGACAAGAACAGAGAAAAAGCAAAGATCTTAGCAGACAGTAGAAGCTCAACCGTGTCAATGAGGCCTCTATGCCTAGGCCCTCTCGCCCCTGATGCAGTGCACGAGCTGGATGTCTTTGACACCCGCCATCGCTGGCGCCGACTTGAGCGTCATCTTGGTAGCCAGTTGTTTCCGTGGCACCTTACCTCCCGTAGACTTGCGCGTCATCTGCTTCGTGTGGGCTATTAGGGTAAGGGTCGAGGAGGAGGAAGGCGAGGAGGCTGGGTTTGGGTGAGTATTTATAGGTGAGGAAGAGGCGGGAGTGTGAAAAGTTAATTTTGACGCGGAGACGGAGAGGTAGATCTATGATCCATAGGGTGGGGTTGGTGGGTATCTATTGGTTAGGGTTGGGTGGGGAGGATCGACGGGCCCAATAGTCATATTATCATAGACGGTTCTATATACAAACCGTCTGTGATATTCTTCCATCACAGACAGTTAGTGACTAGAATCGTCTATGATGTGTGATTATCATAGACAGTTCTATATACCAACAGCCTGTGAATTGGATTATATTTATATATATATATATATATATATATATATATATATATATATATATATATATATATATATATATATATATATATATATATGCAATGTAAACAGCTAGTCTCCAAAGATAAATTAGTAAAGTTTTATATGGCTTATATATACTCATTTGAAAGGTTTCGATGAGATCTACAAATTTGCAGTTGAGGCAAACCCCAAATTCCATAGGGAAGATAAAAAATTTTGGCAAAAACAAAAACTAAAAATTTTCAACACAAATTTAGGGCTAAATATGGCTGATTTTGGGGGTCTTATAGGGTGACTAGTGCAAGTGGGCCATTTTTTATCAGGCTCATCGTTAGCTTTTCAACGAGTACAAAAACATCGAAAAAAGATGTTGTATGCAAAAGTTATGCTCGTTTTACTAAAAGTATCTCGGAACGGAATTCTACTCGGATTCAGGCGGGAGATTATGAAATTTTAGGGGATTGTTAGGCAGAAAACATACCACAGATGGTTTAAATAAAAAAACTGCATGTGATATCTGGTAATATCATAGACGGTTCTTACCAAGAACCATCTATAATATTATCTCTTCACAGATGGTTTTTAGCGCTGGCAACAACACAGACGGTCTTTAAACCTAAACTATCTGTGATTGCATTCAACACTGATGGTTTTGGTCAACCGTTTGTGATGAGGGGTTTAATATAAGCTTTTTTGTAGTAGTGACATAGAGGTTAACAAGCGCTACTTCGTAACTGGATAGTTATAAAGGTAACTTTCAGGTACACTATGAAACATACAGAGAAATATGATTGGTCAGATATGCGATTTGCTCCTCCTAACATAATAGGAGATTTTTATGAGCCTCTCAATATGGTTGGATAAAGAAAGTGCATAGCTATATGACAAGTGATCAAAGAGTTGACCATATAAAGTTATCCATCACTAGATCAAGAAAGAATTGAACAGTCTATAGATGACAAGAATCTCACCTGGAGTTCGACCAAGTATCGTGAGGCAAAAGGAGAATACATAAACATGTCGTTTAGCCTGATCAGATATGAACTAATCGTATGGTGATACAGATTGGTCATGAACTGGTCAAACATGCTCACAAACTGGTCGACGAACTGGTTATAAGGAGCTACAAATTAGCAGTGACTAGATATGAACTGGTTTTAAAGAGTTACAAACTGGTCATGAATGATTAGGACCTGTTCGCAGATCATATTGCACAAGGTTCATCTAATTTTGATCTTTATTGACACTGAGGGTGTCATTATGTCATGTTAGGACCGCTATTGACTAGTGATCGGAAAAGGGTTTCTGGCTAACGGCTAAGTATACATGAACCTATATTATCACACGCTTAATAAGTTAAAACATATTAGTTCACATAGGATCCATTGCGTTAGTGTAGCTAACGCTGGATGGCTGTCATCGTCGGTAGGAGGTATAGGGCACACACAGCGAGGGCCATGGCCGCCGTGCCCAGGGAACCGAATCCTCTGACTTTGCACTGTGCAAAGTTAGAGTGACTTTGCATCTGAACCGTCCAACGCAAAAAGAACGGCCCAGATTGATCCCTGGCACAGTGTTTTTACTGTAGCTACAGTAAAAGTACTGTAGCTACAGTACTTTTTACTGTAGCTACAGTAGAAAAAATACTGTAGTAAAGATCAATCTGTACCGTTCTTTTTGCATCGGACGGTTCAGATCACGCCAAAGTCACTCTGACTTTGCACAGTGCAAAGTCAGAGGATCCGATTTCCGTGCCCAGTATTAGCTTCTGCGTAGTATCCACATATACTATAGTTAGCTAATTTTGGTCATGTTATTTTTAGCTTTTTTGTTTTTTGCTTTTGACTTTGACTTCTCCGAAAGCCGAAACAAATGGAGCGGCTTCTCTAAGCTACTTCTCAAAACGGTTTCTCCAAACAACTTCTCGAGTAAAAAACTGTGTGCATCGACGTCTCAAGCTTTTAGCTTATTTGGTATTGTTTGAGACTTTTTTCTTTGTAATTGATGTTAGCTTTTTTACCGCAATGCAAAGGAATAAAAAACAAAAAATAAAAAAAGTAAAAAGCCAGAAAAAAGGAAGCTAAAAACTAAAGCTCAAATGGGCACTTTGTTGCTTCTCATAGGAATGCCATGCCTGAGTTTACACCTAGCCCGATCGAAGGTGGTCCAAGTAGATTTGTTGTGGTGGGTTAGTCCTACATTATATTGAAAGTCTAAAGTTGAGTTCTACTAACATATAACGCTTTTGGACCCCAAACATAGTATCTCCAGTTAAATCTGTTACAGGAAGCAAGGATAAAACTATAAGAGCAAGTACAACAATGGTCTTATAGCCAAGCTAGTCAGCATTTTTGCTGATGTGGAGGAGAGAAGAGAGGAGAGAGAGGAGAGCTTGGTTCTCATGCAAGCAACAAGCTGCACACGGGAGCCTATGCAGTGGTGGGTCCAGATAATAAATATATGTGAGGAGGAGTAGGAAAGAGAATGTGAGACATGGTACCATATAATAATAAAAAAATCTTTTGTAGACAAATAGAAGACAGATTATTGTATAACTTGGCTCTTATAACTTGGTTTATAGCCAAACACTTGGCTCTATTATTGGACTTGCTCTAAGCAAAGTGCTGTAATTGCATGAGCCCATCCCAGGTGAAGATCTGCATTGATCATGCGAATTTTAGGACTAGGGTGCTACAGAGAAGGTGAAGAGTAAATTGATGGAAAGTACCTACATAGTTAACTACTCCTACGCTTTTCTTCTCCATATCCAAGGATCGAAATTCGAACCCCAGTTTCATTATATATGAAACAACCAACAAGCTAAGCCGCTGGTATATCATCAGCAGTTGGTAGGAGTAGTTAGCGCCGTCAGCAAGCGAGGAAAATCGCACAAAATTCAGTCCTCGTCCTCGTCTGACCTATGGCTTAATTTGTCACCCGAGCTTGGATCAATTCGTACTGCCGAAACCTTTTGTGTAGGAATCGTACAGACGATAGTACGGAGTCGATAAAATTCAAGTCGAACGAATCTCGGCATCTCATGTATTAATCGAGATGGCACGAACAAAAACGCTAGCTGGTACATTTGGAACCTGTTTATTTGGGTTGGAAAAAATGTAACTTATGGTTAAAATTACATTATAGCTGGTTAAAATTATATTGTAGTTGATGGTGACTTATTTGACATAATTAAATTTAAAAATTTTAAAAATAGAAAAAACAGGCTAGTCCATTACGGATAATGCAAACGAATAGGGAAAAAAGAATAGGCAAAAAAGCTGAAAATTAGAAAAAGATAAAATTTAAAAATAGTAAAAAATAAATCAGAAATTAGAAGCTAAAGTTGAAATAAATGAGGCCTTGCTTTCTGGGCCGGCTAGCTGTGAGTGAGAATGATGGGCTTGCACCCGTCCCAAGGTGCATGAGCCAGTAACCAGAGAAGGGACGGTCCATCTGCCTGCCCGTTGCCACTGTGCATGTAGTAATATAGGTGAGATTCTTTCATTAGCAAATTTGTTAAGACGACGGAACCAGAGAAGAGGGAGCGACCAAAAGCACGAGGGAGGCGCGGCCCAGACATAAAGGCTGACGACGTGGGCCTCCCGGCCCGTCAGCCAGTAAAGATCCCTTAATTTGCACGTCGAACCACGCGAGATGTTCCCGCCGCGTAGGCTCCATTTTGGAGCACACGAATTTGAGTATTAGTGATGATAGCTTAATTTTCTGCAGAGCTCGTGAAAAGTTCTTGTGTTTCGACGTGCTAATGGCTAGTACGTGTCCTTTGCCTTGTTACGGCGTGTGGCTATCGATCCTTACTTAGCCATCATTTAATTATCGATAATGCTACGCCTAACCCACGACCAGGCCAAGGCCCGTCTTTTTGTTGGCCACAATGTTTGGCCTTTTAGTTTTTGATTTCTTCAAAATTTAAAATAAATATATTAATTTTTAAATTGATTCTCTAAATAGCTCCTCAAGTCTAAAATTTTTGAAACTGATTCTCTAAATAACCCCTCAAATCTAAAATTGTGTCTGTCGTTCACGTTGATGTCCCATATCCGTTGTTATTTTAAAAAGTATAAATAAAAGCTACCAACTATATCCTTAAAAAAAGAGGATGGTTAGCATGTTTGTGTGATACAGCTATAAAAGGAGAGAAGAGGCACACGTCTATCTTTTGGTTGCACGGATGCATGCAATGTGGCCGAATAGGGACAAGCGAAAAGGATGCAACGACTAGATGATACCATACCAAGTTTGTGCATGCTATTTTTTCTTCAAATAATCGTAACTATTAAGCTGAGTATCCATTTTGTATTTCGTTTAAACTATTGTGTTCTATACAACAAACTGAATAAAATAAGATCCATATTACATATATATGTTTTTAGTGACATAATAGAAGACTAAAATGTTAGTTACCAAAATCTTTATAGTTATTAGGTGCCATCACCCAGAGTCTTTACTTGTTAAAATCTAAAGTTATCAGCACCTTAGATGCTAACAACTATAATTTGCTAGCATATGAGATTTGATACTTACCAACACTTTAGTTGCTAAGAAACATCACCTATAGCTGCTAGGAAACATCACATAGAGTTGCTAGGTATGAACATGATACGGGTCGTCCGATCTTTTCGACATAGGATCAAGATACTCACGTGGATTCGAAAAACCGTAGTGATCCCCCGAGGCCAATGCAAGGGGTTAGCACTCTATAATTCGTCCAACCACACGTGCTGAACTTCACGACCACAAGATGAAGTTCTATCGCGCTCCCAATTCCCAGCGGAAAGGTTGAACGATCTTGATTTTGACGAACTCCCAATTCTTCCCTTAAGTTGGTTCGGCCAACAGAAAGAACAAAAGTATTCTATTATCAAAAGTGGTCTGAGAACAGTAGAGGGGGGTGGTGACTACTTAAAGCCAACCCTAACCTCCGCACGCACGCACTTGGGCCTAAGGCCAAGTTCATTGGCATGTAGGCACACAAACTCCTCAATTGGCGCATGAGCCTCTTCTTCAAGTCTTGGCTACGTGGAGCTTCCCTCCTTTTGACATGTGACCGCATGGGCCTCCTCTCTTGTGGTCGTATGGCTCTCTTTCTCCTTAGGGCTGGCCCGTTGGTCCTTCCATCCTTGTTCTTACATTGCTTCAAATATGAGAATGCGCAATGTATTTGCATTAGGTAGTATACCATTCTCGTCTAAAGCAATAGAATTTTTTTAAGAAACAAAAGCACCTGTTGTAGTAGCTTAGCTCTTGCTCTTGTCATAGGACCTGTTGGAGTCTCATCACTAGCTTTATCATACACCTTTGGAGTGGAAGGTGAATGCGTAGTAGAGATGTCCTCATCAGAACACTTAGGGTTGATGATTATGGGCAACATGAGTTGCCAGTTGTCAACACCTATAGTTCATAGTGGTTATAGTTGCTAGTAGCAACTCTGAAGTTCATAGCTGCTAGTAACTAGCAGTTATTATTGATAGATACTAGCAATTAATGTAGTAAGTGAAATATAGAGTTGCTAGCAACTAATATAGCAAATACATGTAGAGCTAGCAACAAATATAACAAGTATTCCCTCTATTCTTTTTTACTTGACTTTCTAGAATCCGTGCCATCAAACTTTTGACCATCAATAGATTTAAAACATATCTAGATTGGCTATACGAAAATTATATTATTAGATTTATTGTTAAAAATACTTTCATAATATTACAATTTTATTAATATATCTTATCATAAAGTTATAAAAGTAGTGGTCAAAGTTGTATCTCGAAGACCGCAAAAAATTAAAAACATCAAGTAAAAAAGAACAGATTAAGTAATTTGTAGAGCTACTGAGCTAGTAACTAATGTTACAAATTTCATCACATAGAGTTGCTAATATTAGACATTTAGAGTTACTTGTAGCAAACACTTAGAGTTGCTAATTAATAAATAATTTTATAACTGCATTATCAAAATGTGTTCAATATGGCATTATTTTATTATACTCGTTGTATAGACCACAACGGTTCAGACGAAACGTAAATCGAATACTTGGTTTAATAGATATGATCATTTAAAAAAATATGATGAACATATACAACACAATGCACTAGTAATATGTTGGCCTTGGTGTTAGCTCTACGTGCTACGAACTTTGTACAAATGGGGGGGGGGGGTATTTATGTTGGCTACTTGGAATCTACTCGGCCGTTTGGGAGAAGTGTGCACAATAAAGAAGCATATATTGCAAGAGAGATTCACAAGTGTTGAGAGATAATTATTGCTTTTATTAATCCATTCTGAATCTGTACATTGCTTTATATAGATGATGAATAGGTGGCATAAAAGGTGCCTTTATGGAAAGGCATCTGTACATTTGATATAACCGTACATTGGGCAGTTGGATTTGTAACTGGTGTTTAACACTCCCCCTTGACCAATGTGTCTTCACATGATCACCTTGATTCATCATCTTGGAATAACTCCTCCAGAAACCCTGTACGAAAAATATGAGGAGAACCGATAGAGTAGATATGCCATGAAAAACTCCTTTAAAATCCGGTGAGAAAATTTAAGGAGAAAATGATATGACATATATTTGATTATATCTCTTTAAAAACCCCTGTGGGGAAAATAGAGACATAATATATTTATGATTACGTTGTCATATTGCTTCATTAAAAACCTTGATGAGAAACCTTAGAGGGAAAACTCATAAAGGGAAAAGAGTACAATATTTATATTTGAACGGGTTAAATCTTAGGAGATTTCTCCCCCTGACATCTGTAAATCACGTAGTCTTCGCATACCAATTCTATGAACACATTTTTGGAATGTGGAAGTTGATAATGACTTGGTGAATAAGTCTGCGAGATTATCACAAGACTTAGTTTGCAGAATATTTATTTCCCCACTCTCTTGCAATTCATGTGGGTAAAATAGTTTAGGTGCAATATGTTTTGTGATATTGCTCTTTATGTAACCCGTTTGCATTTGAACAACGCAAGCAGCATTATCTTCGTAGATAATGGTAGGTGATGCAATAGCACCTATATCACATGATTGTTGTATGTGGTTAATCATTCTGCGAAGCCATACATATTCACGTGATGTTTCATATAATGAAATTATTTCAGAATGATTAGTGGATGTAGCCACTAGAGTCTGTTTCGAAGACTTCCAAGAGATGGCTGTTCCACCGTGTAAAAATACAAAGCCTGTTTGAGATCTGGCATTATGGGGATCTGATAAATAGCCAGCATCTGTATATCCTATTAAATCCACATTGTTATTCTTCTGGAAGAATAGACCGAGATCTTTAGTGCCTTGAAGATATCTAAGGATATGCTTCACTCCTACCCAATGTCTTTTGGTTGGAGCAGCGTTATATCTAGCAAGTAGATTTACCGCAAATGCAATATCCGGCCGGGTGCAATTTGCAAGGTACATAAGCGCTCCGATGACACTGAGATATGGAACCTCGGGTCCCAATAACTCTTCATTGTCATCTCGGGGTCTAAATGGATCTTTATCCCTATCTAGAGATCGAACAACCATGGGGGTTTTCGATGGATATGCTTTGTCCGTATTGAATTTCTCCAATATTTTCTGGACATAGGCTGATTGATGCACTAGGATGGTTGTATGAAGGTGCTCAAGTTGTATACCTAAGCAAAATTTGGTTTTACCCAAATCCTTCATTTCAAATTTCGTCATAAGATGATTACGTGCTTCATCTATATCTTGTGTGTTACCAATGATATTAAGATCATCAACATACACAGATATAATACAAAATCCTGTTGAGGATCTTTTGATGAATACGCATGGACAATCATCATTATTGGAGTATCCCTTTTTGGTTAGGAACTCACTTAGTCGGTTGTACCACATTCTACCCGACTGTTTCAAGTCGTATAAAGACTTGTTCAATTTTACACAATACATATTGCGATTTGCGTTCGAATTTGGAATTGAAATTCCATCGGGAACTTTCATATATATTTCCGAATCAAGTGACCCATAAAGATATGCAGTCACTACATCCATCAACTGAAAAGATAGATGATTTTTAACTGCCAATGAGATTAAGTATCGAAATGTTATTCCACTCATTACTGGAGAATAAGTTTCATTGTAATCAATACTGGGTTTCTGCGTGAACCCTTGTGCTACAAGCCTTGCTTTGTATCTCACCACCTCATTGTTTTCGTTCCGTTTGCGGACGAAAACCCATTTAAAACCGACAGGGAATACTTTGGGAGGTGTATGTATCACATTAGTGAATACATTTCTTTTCTTGAGCGAGGCTAACTCCGCTTGAATTGCATCCTTCCATTGATTCCAGTCCGAGCGCTGTTTGCACTCTGCCATGGTCTTAGGATCTGGATCATTTTGAAGGTTATTTGCAATCGTTGTGGAGAAATAAATGTCGACAATTGTAGTCTTACGATCGTATGATTCTCCAGAATCAGTATAGTTAGTAGAAATTTCTTGGACCCCTGGTGACTCAATGTTATTTCCCAAAACATTTGAGTCGGGGTATTCCGATGTCCCAGGATCAGAATTTGAGTGCACTGTTGATCTGGGTTCCAGGATCCTTTGGTGTCTATCAACTTGAGGTTGATCTGCATTTACATTCTTTTGTTTCCTTTGTCGCTTGTTAGAAGCTGTATCCACCATTTGTACCGTACTTCTCCGCCTTTTATTTTGAATTGGGAGTTGAGTGGTATTTTGCGGTACCTCCACTCTTTCAGGTACATTTCTGGCAGAATTATAGGATTTTGTGACACCCTTATAATCAATAAATGCATTTGGCAGATTATTTGCAATGTTTTGCAAATGAATGGTTTTCTAAACTTGAAGTTCAGTCTCTCTGGTACGTGGGTCTGAGGCAGGAATGCCTTGTACATTCCAATTAATTTCCTGGCATTCAGTTTGGTACTTGTTGTCTCCCCCTAATGCCGGGAAATGTTCCTCATTGAATATGCAATCAGCGTACCGGGCCGTAAACAGGTCCCCTGTGAGGTGCTCGAGGTATTTTTATAATTGATAGAGATTTATACCCAACATAGATCCCAAGTTTCCTGTGCGGTCCCATTGAGGTCCGCTGCGGTGGTGAGATCGGTGCGTATGTAGCGCAACCGAACTTTCGCAGATGGGAAATATCTGGTGGATTTTCACGTACTAATTGTAGCGGGGAAGTGCTATGATAAGCAGTTAGACGCAATTGGATTAAGTCAGCAGCGTGTAAAACTGCATGACCCCAACATGATGTTGGTAAGTTGCAATTCTGTAGTAATGATCTTGCAATGAGCTTGATTCTCTTGATAAGAGATTCTGCTAAACCATTTTGTGTATGGACATATAGAACAGAGTGTTGAACTTATATCCCAAGAGCTATACAATAATCATTGAAGGCATGGGGTGTAAATTCAGCAGCATTGTCCATTCGAATTGATTGAATTTGATATTCAGGATAATGTGATCGTATTTGGATAATTTGACCAATTAACTTAGCAAATGCATAGTTTCATGTGGATAAAAGACACACATGTGACCATCTAGTAGATGCGTCAATGAGAACCATGAAGTATCTGAACGGTCCACACAATGGTTGTATAGGACCACATATATCTCCTTGAATGCGTTCAATGAATTTAAGTGGTTCAGCTCTGATTTTAAGATAAGAGGGTCTTAAAATCAATTTTTCGGTGGCACAGGAAGTGCACACAAAATGTATGTAAGTGCTGATAACGTATTGCAAGAGAGATTCACAAGTGTTGAGAGATAACTATTGCTTTCATTAATCCATTCTGAATCTGTACATTGCTTTATATAGATGATGAATAGGTGGCATAAAAGGTGCCTTTATGGAAAGGCATCTGTACATTTGATATAACTGTACATTGGGCAGTTGGATTTGTAACTGGTGTTTAACAGCATATATGCTAAAAACGGATGATAGCACCGAAGTTGTAACACATGAGCAGTCACGCGTTAGTCATGTCCTTCAATTATACTAGCCTATGGAATCTCCGTGTGGCAGTTTCATGGCTTATATAGCCATCCAATTAAACATAGCGTATGGGATTTCCTAAGATACCAGTTTGATTAAACATCTGTGCCGGTGATTGCAATTAGATTGAAGTTTATAACTACACGTAATGGTGTCAAATCTCTCCTAGGAAGACAGAGGAAATATGAGTGCTCGAAGGCGCTGATTTCTTGAAGACATAGGTATTCGAGAGGTTCTGCTCCTGGTGTCGAAGACTTTGAGTACGTGCAAACCGAGCGATCGAGCGAGTGGTCGAAATCATCATCAAGTTTATGATAGCTGATCAATTGAGTGTCGAGCGGTCGAAACCTTCTTTGAGTGCTAAGAGAGTCCAAAAAACAGAGGCAATCATTCATCTCCCTCTGATTGTGGTATTCAATCCTACAAGTGGTATTAGAGCAAGATTGAAATGGCATCAGATCGGGATCATTTTTCAAGTAAGCTACCGATTTTTGATGGATCTGATTATCTCTATTGAAAAACACGCGTCGAGTTTTCTTTTATAAGCACAAAGTAATGCTATTTGGCAAAAAAATTGAAAGTTCATATATAGTTCCTCCTATTCTTACTATTGAAAATACTACTGATATTGAAGCTAATTCTAAGGCTAAAATTATTCTATTGCAAGGTCTAAGTGGAAATGAGTTTGTTAGAATTGCTCATATTAAATCTGCAAATAAAATTTAGATTACTCTAACTGATTATTATGAAGGTTCTAAGTCTGTTAAAGGTGTTCATCAGAACCAATTCAAATAGTAGTATTCTAAATTTGAAATGAAACCTGGAGAATCAGTAGTTGCACTTTTTGATCGCTTCAATAAAATTGTCAGTGATTTGCAATCTGTTCATGTCACATATTTTGATTATGACAATACTTGTAAAATTTTAAATAGTTTGGATATGTCTGTTTGGAATATGCTAGTCACTACTATTAATCATTCTGTTAATATAGAAACACCCACTTTGAATGATCTTTATTCCAAGATGAAAACACATGATATTGATGTTTTGGCAAGGATAAACAACTCTAATTCTTTGGGTTTTGTGACTAGCCAAGATGATAATTGTTGTGGGGATGGCCCCCACCTAAGCCCAGCAGGCCTGTTAGAAGGTTGTGAGGCCCAAAATGAGACATGTATAATGATATAAGTGCCCCTGAGGGGGATACTCAAATGTAAGGGTACTATTGTAAAAACACTCCCCATGTGGATATATACACACGATACTGGCCATGGGGATGAACCCTAAGCACTTGCTCACCTAACTCTCCACTATCATACTCTCTCTCTCTGTTTGGTCTGTAGCCACAACAGTTGGCGCCGTCCGTGGGGAGGACAAGAGCAAGCCTCAAGATTCGAAGGAGGATGGCACCAAAGAAAGCTTCGTCGTCGGCGGCAAAGAAGAAGGTGGTGGATGCGACAAAATCTCGCATCAACACCAGGGCTTCGGCGTCGACAGCCATCGGCGTGGGCGGCAACGTGGGCGCGGCATCGACAAACACCGACGTGTATGCCACGACGGTTGACCCTGCCATCGTTCTTACGACAATCGACCCCGCCACCTCTGCCACGACGGCCGACCCTGCCACCGCCGCTGCGATGGCCGACCCCGCCACCGCTGCCATGATGGTCGACACTGCTCCGCGCGGGACGAGCGACCCCACCGCAGGCACCGCATTCGCTGCCGGTAGCACCGACCGGGGGCGGGGGCGCTAGCGCCAGTGCTCAAGTCGGCACGGCCGCCGCCCTCACACCCGGTGCGGGAACGACGAGCGATTCCGGCGGCAATGCGGGTCCCGTCATCAACTCCGGAGTCCACCACGCCGCCACGGCAGGCAATCCGAGGGTGCATGCCGTGATCGTCGATGTTCCGGCTGTGCAACCAGGTGCATCGGTTGCCCCGGCCACTACTACGGTGGAGAACGCCCTGTTGGCGGCCCTCAGCACGTTCCGGCGGGAGTTGGCGGATCTCCGCGGGACCGTGCGCGATATGCAAGATGCTCGGAGTCAGCAGACCCCGCCGAAGGTCGCGCCGGAGCCCACGCCAGAGCGGGCGGACAGCCGCGACGCTCCCACGCCCAGTCGCATCCCGCTGTGACGCGTGGACCCAGAGTCCCCGCTCTCTGCAGGTTTGCAGTAGGCGGCGTGGCCGGACGACTTCAAGTTCCCCAGCGCCATCGAGCCGTACAAAGGCGACACGGACCCTCGGGAGTTCGTACGCGTGTACGAGACCGCCATAGAAGCCGCCGGCGGAGACGACACCACAAAGGCGAAGGGGCTCCCCCTCGCGTTGCAAGGAGTGGCGCTCTCTTGGTTTTTCACCAAAGAGCTAAGCTCCATTTACGCGTGGGAGCAGATCTGCGACCGCCTTTACAACAACTTCCAAGGAAACTATGTCGAGCACGTCGATGCGGATCAGCTCTTCACGGTCAAGCAAAAACCCTCGGAAAAGCTCCGGTACTACTTCAGGCTTTTCGCGAAGGTATGCTGCCAGGTCAAGGATGTCAATGCGACAACCATCATCAACGCAGCAGTACAGAGTCTTCGCCCGGGGCCGCTGGCCGAATACAACGCGCGGGAGCCAATCAAGACGGTGGCGAAACTCTTCGACAAGATGGAAGAATATGCGCGAGCGGAGGAGGATGCGCGAAGACGCGAGGGCGACGACTCCGGCCCCATTCAAGCGGAGGGGTGGTCGCAAAAAGGAAGCGCGGGGAATGACTCCCCAACAGGAAAACGCAGGGAAGAGTCCGCGGGGGACGCCCCTGAACGCAGAGACGCCGGGGGGCATGAGAGCTCGTCAAGCGGTAGGCGCAAGCCCCGGCGTAATCAGCGCAGGTCCCAGAAGGCTCGCCAGACGCCCCCAGGAACCTACCCCCACCCCGCGCGGGAAGGGCCGGGGAGGCCGGTGATGGGGGCGCGGAGGTGGCTGCGACGAGAGACCGCGCGCGGAGCAGGAAATCTGGACTACGGCAGGTGGTGCGAAGTTCACGGCTACGGTGATCATATCACGCGGGCATGCACCACGGTCATGGAGCTGCGGCAAGCAACCGCCAGAACCCGAGCCTTGGAAGCGTGGCCCCCCGCCGTAGCCCACGTCTAGAGACCACAGGGAAGCCACCCGCAAGCTGCAGCCATAGAGGGGGCCAGCACCGCATCATTAGTGTCATCTCCGGAGGCTCCTCGCCGGGAACCTCCTCGGCGCAGCCGCTTCCGGGGACGCCACACTGCAACATTACCTTTACACCAGCTGATGCCCAGGGCGTGGAGTTCACCCACCAAGATGCCTTGATCATTCAGGCTGACATCGCAGGCTGCGAGGTCAGTCGTGTCCTCATCGACGGACGCAGCTCCGCGAACATCCTGGTGGCGGAGGCTCTCGATCGTATGGGGATCCCTCGGGGCCGTTTGGGGCCATCGGGGACCCCGCTTCAAGGTTTCGGGGGCCAGCCGCTGAAGACCTTGGGTCAGGTACGTCTCCGAGTCTCCCTTTGTCAAGGCGATAATGCCAGGAGCGAAGACATTGTCTTCGACGTCGTAGATATCCTGCACCTGTACAACGCCATACTGGGCCGACCCGCCATCAACTCCTTCGGGGCGGTCCCGCACCATGCCTTCTTATGTATGAAGCTCCCAGGCCCGCGAGGTGTCATCACTATCTTCGACGACCAGGATCTCACCAGGCGCGTGGAGGCTAGCGCCAGGAGTCCGCGCCGTAGGGTCCACATCCTCGCCGACAAGGCGAAGGCGGACACGCCATCCACCCCAGGGTGGACGCCTAAACCCCAGTCGGACGGTAGGGTCAAGAGGATACCCCTCCACGCTGAAGGGCAGTTCGTGTCCATTGGCGAAGGCCTTCCCCCGGAGCAACGTGGACGTCTTCGCATGGTCCCCAGAGGACATCAAAGGCGTGGACCGCACCCTCATCGAGCACAACCTGGCGGTCCGCCCCCATGCCAAGCCGGTCATGCAGAAGCTTCGGCGTATGTCCATGGAACGGCAGCAAGCGGCCAAAGTGGAGGTAGCGAAGGTGCAGTGGTACTTCACCTTCTGAGAGGTGGAAGTATCTCTCGATCGAGTGCCCATCCTTCTGACAGAAGGTGCAGTGGTACTTCACCTTCTGAGAGGTGGAAGTAGCACGAAGAGGCTTCGCCTTCTGAGAGGTCGAAGCAACAGGTGGAATCACCTTGCTGTCAGAGATCCCTTGGACAAAGCCCGCTGATTTGAATTTAACCTCATCAGATCTGGGCTCAACCTCGATCACACCTCCTACGATGGGTCGGAGAATAGCAGGTGGATGCTTCCTCTTATCCTCATATATAGAAATCATATCCTAGACCTTGATTGAACTTGCAAATCTTGGATTGATCTAGAATAAGATTAAGCTTCTTTTTACCGCCTACAAATCTCTCGAGAGTGTTCATAAGGTACTGACACTCCCGAAAGAGAGAGGTGCAAGAAGAGCAGGGGGAAGAGGGAACAGCAGGAGGTAAGGGAGCAGATGAAGAACCAACAGCAGAGGAACGAATGGCTTGTGCACGCACAGCCGACTCAGAATGGACAGTCCTACTGCTAGCAGGTTGGTTCACATCGCTAGGCGTCTCTACCTTACCCTGGGGCTTCTCCCCCTCCTCAGCAATCACATCACAACAAGATTGTGGCTTCTCTAATAAGTCCTTAGTTAGCTTCACACATTTTTCTTCCAATGCAATCAAGTTAATTTTTAGTTTATCACAATTTTTGCATGGAGAGCTAACAGGGTCCTTAGAAGCATAATCAGCCAATTTCTTATTGTGGTCAACCATTTCTTGAAACTGCTTGGAAACAGATTCAAGTTCAGCAGTTAATCTAGGACAGTTCGAACATGAAGCAACTGGCTCACATAGCCAAGAATACAACTCAGAAATTTTATGATCTGCCTTCTTTAGATTCAACTTCAAATTATTGCAATTTTCACATGACTCAGGCAGATCAAGGAGCATGGTATAAGGTCCTCTAGCAGCAATGTCCTTAACCTCACATGAGGTGGGAGAAGTAGTCTCATCAGTAGTAAGTAGGGTAACAGCCATCCTACTCAACTCTAATTCAGCAAGCAGACTAACATTCTCCATCTTAACACTATCAAGCTCGGAGGACACACTATCATGCGAGTTCCTTAGTTTCTCCATGTCACCCAACAGAGCACAGCATGTATCACAATCATCACGGGAGGGAGCAGATGTAAGTAAAGTAAGCTCCCGTGATAATCTATCTACTTCCTTCTCTAACTCAAAACACCTAGCCCTAGCTCTAGCATGAAAACCACCTAGCTTAAGAAAAGCATGATTAAGCTGGTCGTAGGTGGGGCATATCTCGTCCGAGTCGGAGTACAGCTCGCTGTCGCTCAGTTCGCCCTTGAGGGCCACGAAGCACATGCCGGAGAAGTCGTCGCCGCCATCCTTGGGCACTTGGTCACCCGCCCCGTCGTCGTCGCTCCATCCCTCCACCTCGCTGAGGTCGAGGTTGTCGAAGGCAGTGAGGACGCGGTGGAAGAGCTTCTTGGCTTTGCCAAAGTTGCGGAACTTCTTCTTTCCCGGCGTTTGAGCTGGAGGCTTCTTGTTGCGGTTCTTGTCGGTGTAGTCATTCTTGCCCGAACCGCCGTAGTCGTTCTTGCCCTTCTCCAGCTTAGGGCAGTTTGCCCGAATGTGGTTGAGGCCACCACACTCGAAGCAGATAACTGGTCCACCTCTCTTTCTGTCCCTCCTCTTGTAAGCATGGGAGAACTTCTGAGCTAGGAGGGCCAGCTGTTCATCCTCTAGCTGCTCTAACTGATCATCAGTTACGTTACAAAGAGCAGCTAGGGAGAAACCGCAAAGCGAATCAGAAGAAGGACCAGAAGACGAAACGGGATCGGTGACCAAGGCCATCGACTGTGACTTCGACCGACGAGAGACAACGTCAATCTCGTGAGTCTTGAGGCGCGAGTACAGCGCGTTAAGAGTCAGGGTCAAGAGGTCTGTCGTGTCTTTGATGGTGGTCACTTTCATCTCCCAAACACGCAGATCGAGTGCCGCGAGCATCTGACGAGCGTTGTCCGAGTCGGGGTATGTGAGACCGACCGCTCGAAGGTTGCTCAAGATTTTGTGAAATCGCGAAAAGCACTCGTCCAGGGACTCACCAGCAAGCATCTTGAATTTGTTGTATTCACGCTTGAACTGGTCCTGTCAAACCGTCTTAATCTGGGTGGTGCCCTCATGGTATGCGTCGAGGGTCACCCAGATATCGTAGGCGGACGACAGGTGAGAGATGCGATCGAATTCGCTTCTGCTCAAGCCCTGGATAATGATGTTCCTTGCCTTCGCATTTGCCTCAACATCGGGCATGTTTGCCATGTTGATGTTCCCATCGGCAGGAACAACATATCGCACCTTCACCTTGCGCCAGATGGCGTACCCCTGAGCCTGGATGTATATCTCCATTCGGCTCTTCCAAAACGGGTAATCGATGCCATCGAAAATGGGTGGCTTGGTGGAGTGCTTGTCCGTCGCCATAGCTCTAGAGACCGTTTAAGATCTATTGATTAGAGCTAACCGGCTCTGATACCAATTGTAGGACCGAAATGGCGACAGAGGGGGGGGGTGAATGTCGTTCTCTTAAAAATTACCCCCGAGAAATCGTACACAGATTTTGCAATACAAAGCAACTCACAGAAAAAATAATTTTGCTGAAAATTGGAACGCATGCGACACTGAAAAATCCAGCATAAATCAGAGATCAACTAGCAAAAATTTCAACTGAAAATAATGCTGTTTGATCTGCATGCGGAAGGGAGGAAAAACAGAAAAAGAATAAAAAGAAAAGCACTAAAGAGCTAAAGCATGCAGCCAAACTTCATGTACTGCCGAGAGGAAATTGAAGCTTGGGGCAAAAGAAGAAAAACCGAAACTGCATGTTCCCAACCATGCTGCACTGCTGTTCGGCAGAGAGCAAGACTCTGTCCTGGCCGACAACAAACAAAGGACAGTAGGTGAGCTGCCGAACCCAAAAAAAAAGAAGAGCACTGCTGCCAAAATAGTGCACGGCTTGCTGAAAAAATCACTGCATATGAGCAGCAACCGAACAAGGAAACTTGGCACTGCAGATCACTCGGCAACGATTTAAAACTGGGCGAAAGAACGCAGCAATTAATGCTGTCGGAACAGCAAAAAATTTGGCAGTCCAAAATGCAGATTTAAAGAAGCTGCTGTGCAAGGACTATTGCCACTGCGAGAGGGTCATAAAAAGAGACAACCTGACTGCCTGTAGACCGAACGGCTCTTAGCCGAAACCAGGGAAAAAACAGAAGTTTCAGATTGAAGAACAGTAGACTGCATGGAGATAAAGAAAGCTGTCGGCAGGAGAATGAACAGATTGCGTTGAGCAGCCGAAAATATTAGAAAGACCAAGAGAACCATTTCTGCCGAAACCAAGGAAGATTAGTAGCATCCACAAGCACTAAAAAAACAAGAACTCAAACAAACTCAAGAGCAAAGAACTGAAAATACAAAGATTCTTCTTGAAAACAACCACCGAGACATACATGATTGATATAGAGATTACATTCAGTACATCTCACTCCAATCTACTACTAACAAGTCCCCATACATGCTTGAGAATCAAGAACTCATAGCACACATGCATAGGAGACACACCCACTCTCTCAACCACTAAAGCACAAAGCAAAAAGCCCTAAAACCCCTCTCAAAGTCATGCCAACAACCAGGAAACACACTCCTATTTATAGCATTCCTTGATGGGTTTACACTTTGCTTTGCCCATTTTACCCCTCCATGCTTTGCCCGCTAACCCACTTCCTTTTGCAGCCTCGCGCATTTACCGAAACGCCCCTGCTGCACCTTCCGGGAAGCTTCCACGTTCCTTGTCTCGCACGCCTCGTAACCACCTCGAGTCCACGTCGTCTTCGACACATCCCGACTGTTCTGACCTCAGCACCATCTGCGCCTAGTCCAGTCCTCCGTGTCTCGCCACTACTCCACTCGACGTCCTACAGCCATCACAGACAAAAAACACATCGCATAGCACGGCACAAAGCATATAAACATGATTAGTACCAACAAATCCTACTCAAGCGAGAAATGGCCCAAATGACCAACCAAGAAGACGACCACGCGTCAAATCTGTCTAATCATAACCCGACCTCGCCAAATGCCAAAATGGCACGAATCACTCAAACCAAACTCACTCTAACCAAACCACGTGTCAATTACTCATCACCAACTTGGGATTTAGACCACATGGTCTCTCACTAAGCGACCAGCAGAGAAGAGCGTTCTCATACCGGCGGCGACGCGTTATAAAGCCTCCTCACCTCCCCCACGAGCGGAAGCGCAACCGACGGGAGCCCAGCGGTTTGGCTACCCACGATCGGGAAATGCAACCGCTGACAGCTGGGGGGCGCCGCAGTAGGTGGGCAAACAATGCACGACGCACCGGTGGATCCCGCCACGCGTCACGACCCTCTAGGGAAGGGGAGAGCGGCCGCGGTCGTGCGACCGCTGACAGCCCACGACACGCCAATCGCGGCCCGCCGCGTGCCCCCCCCCATCAGGACAGCGCGTACGGCCGCAGCCGCCTGTTCCTGACAATTCAGGGGTCGGCGCGATTCTTGCTGCCATTAAGGCGCACTACCACGGAGCCGCCCGACCATGTCGACACCGGACCAGGCGGAGCCCCTCGCGCGCCCGCGCCCAGCAGAATCTGTGGTGCGAGGTTTGTCTCCGCTCCGACTTCGACTCTGCCACCCAAGGAACCTGCGGTCGAGGGGGGGCCCGGGCGACCAGGTTGTGTCCACACTTCGCCGGTAGGCCCGCCGAAGATGCCTGCCCCCGTCCCGCTCCCGTCTCGCTCAAGCGGCTCCACTGACATCTTCAACTTCGCTAGTGCCCTCGACTTCGCGGCCAAGCAAATCCAAGGGCGCACCTCCCGCAGCAAGTCCGGCCCCCATATCATCAGTGCGAAGGCAAGCTGCGTCGGGCAAGGAACGGTCCCATCTAACATCATTAAGGGTCACAAGCCGCAGGGGCGGAGGGGGCCAAAGGGCTCGGCAACATGGCTTCGGCCCGTGCAGCCCTTCACTATGAGAGGCTCCTGTTGTGGGGATAGCCCCCACCTAAGCCCAGCAGGCCTGTTAGAAGGTTGTGAGGCCCAAAATAGGACATGTATAATGACATAAGTGCCCCTGAGGGGGATACTCAAATGTAAGGGTACTATTGTAAAAACACTCCCCAAGTGGATATATATATACGATACCGGCCATGGGAAAGAACCCTAAGCACTTGCTCACCTAACTCTCCACTATCATATTCTCTCTCTCTGTTTGGTCTGTAGCCACAACAATAATCCTTCTAGTTCCACTATTGTTTCTTTGCCTGCATTGTGCTATATTACAAATGAACAATTAGAGGAGATTTCAGAAGAGCAGCTTATACTTCTCTCAAACAAGGTGACCAAGGCGATTAATAACATCATATCAAAGTGGAGAGGAGATCGAATTAGATACTATGAATGTGGTGAGCAAAACCACATCAAGATAAATTACCCCAAACTAAGGAGCAAGGAGGTCAAGGATGGCAAGACACAAACTCATCGCTCTCAAGTCAACGTTGACCCAAATAAGAAGCATAATTATCACAGGATGGCCAACAAAATAATTTTAGTATTTGATGAGATTGATTTGAGTGATATTCTAGAAGCGACAATGAGGACAATGGCAAGAAGATAAAGGAGGTAGACTTCGCAGGAATGTATTTTATGTCAAATAGTGAGGAGCTCGACAATGATAATCTCTATAGTGATCTTGATGAGGTAAAATCTTCTTACACAGATTTATCTCGTGTCATGCTTAGATTGATAGAGGATCTCAGAAAGTATAAAAAGAAAATTAAAAATCATGATTTTGTTATTCAGAGCTTAAATTTTGAAATCAATAGACTTAGAGCTTCTATTCCTGATGATGAATTTTGTGAGTCTTGTCAAGTTTTACGTGGTTCAACTTAGTGATGTAACTGATAAACTTGATAAATTAAAATTGGTACATGACTGCTGTGATGATAAGTCAAAACATGCAAATGATGAAATTGAAAAGCCCAAGTCTAGTTCTCTTACATGTTTAGAGACAAATATTTCAAATACTCAATCTAAAGTTTGCTCAAATTGTGAATTATTAGAAGTTAGACTTAATTCATCTCAAAAAATAATTCAACAGATGCTTTGCCATGAGATATCCTCTTGCTCGAAGTACTAAGCTTAACACTGAAATAGAAGTATTAACTAGACAACTTAATGAGTTTGCTGAAAAACAAAGATTGGCTCAGTCTAGTGCTTCCAACATCTTGTGACAGAATCTGTTAAAGTGCACATCTTGTCCTTATTAGTTAAAGAAAATAAGTATCTTAAGGACACTTTAGAAAGATTTTTTTGTCAAGAAGAATTTAAATATGATCCTAGACAAGCTAAAAATAGGTGTGAAAAATTATGGTCTATGATTTAATTTTATTGAGCATGCCAAAAATAATCCTCCTAAGATTGTTAAGCTCCTTGAATATAAAAAATTTGAAGTAAGATCTGAACCAAAATAAACTATCTTTAAATCTGTTGGTATTATGAAGAATTCCTCTACCAAAGTGGGTGCTATGAAGGTGATAGATATGACTTCCCATCAAGTCAAGTATCAATGCACTCATTATGGTAGAGATGGTCATTTAGTTCAATTTTGCTTTTGAAAAGTGAAGGAAGAAAAGAAAGACAGGCTAAGAAAAGGCTTCTTGTTCTGGAGTGGAGTTTGTACAAGTTTCATATCATCACTTTGGTCCCTCTAATCAATTTTCTGCAGATTCGGGACTTTTTGCGATAGGACCGGTCTCAGGTGGTTAGATCAGCCCTACCATGGCGGTCAGACCGACCTGCAGTCAAACCGACCATGCTGTGGCGATCGGATCGCTCGATAGTCAGACCGGTATTTCAATGGTGGTTCCACCAGGATCTTACAGTGGCTAACTCTTTACTTAAATCTTTATCATTACTTGTTATTGCCCCTGGCCATCGTGTATCTCAGTACTGGATTCTTAAATCTTATTTCACTAACCCCGGTACTGTGAGGTTGACGTTTCCTATGATGTAAGAACCACTAATGAGGATGGAGAACATGAGTTTGATTGGGTTCCTGTCTTTTATGTCATTGCTTAATTGGAATACTTGATGGTTGTTTACCTTCTTTGATGACTTCCAAGATATTTCACTTTCTGAGGGATCATGTGGAAAAATGTGATATTGTTCTACAACTTGTTGAGGTCCTTTTTTAGATTGCTCATTTTCTCTCAAAACTACTTGATTATTCTCGTTTTGCTCTTTTGCGAAGTGAGTTGGGTATGTTGCGTCCTATGAGATTATTCTGATGGGGAGCTTGTTGTTCAAAGATGTTCTAGAACCTTTGCTTATTATACTTGTCAAATAATTGTTTTAAGTCTAAGCCATTGAAATCGAATGAGTAGTAGACCTTTCTTTTTATCATATTTACTTATATACTATATAGCTTTGATCACGACTGGTTGTAATCAATTTGCTATACTTAAACTAAAGCATGACATGGCAAAATATTTTAACGAAACTGATTGTAGATAGTACTTTGCGATGTTCATCTAAAAGGATTGGTTTGATTGTGAGTCATGTTTTAAATCTTAGCTATGAGGCTCGTATGTTTCATATTGCAATCTTTTTATGTATACTCAGTTTGGTATGTTATTTAACTAAAAAATGAGAAAGAGAAAGTTAAAAAGATGTATGTTTCACACATGCCATGGTTAAACAAAAAGAAAAACACAAAAAGTGTACAAATGAAAAGAAGTATACTTCAAGCACACCATCATCTAAAAGAAGTATGTTACAAGCATACCACATGTTTAAAAACTAAGTGTATTATATATGCTCCTAACTCGTCTAGACTTAAAATTTGCTTCACATTTAGACTTTGACTTTTATTGTGATATCTCGTTATGCTCTTTATAATTGGTTGGTCATTGTTGAGATGGTTGTCATTAATCTAAATTACTTAATCATGCTAAAGAATTGTTTTGACAGTGTTATATGTTATATGACTTTATATGATCTAGATATCTTTACTAAAAAAGATGGTTTGGTTAATTTGTTAATTCAACACAAAGTAATTTGGATAACGTACAAAGTTTCTAGATGTTTACTCTCATTACTCCTTCTTAGAGTTATTCCTCCTATAAAGTTTCTTGATGATTATATTGCCAAAGGTGGAAAGAAATTAGAGAGATTTTGAAAAAAAATATTGGAAAATTGGCTCAAAATTGCTCTCTTGTGTTAAGGGGGAGTCTTATGAGTTTTTGTTGAGAGTTTACTGTTGTGTTTTGTCAAATTCTGTTCTTTGCAGCTTTCAAACTTTTTTCATAAATTTTGTTTTTCTTTCGAAACTCAACCTACTCGAGAGATTTTGAGGTGTTGTAAATGTATTCATCAAGGGGGAGATTGTTAGACCATGTGGATAGGGCATGAATTTAGTGATGATGAATAATTGATATTTTGGTTGAATTGAAATTTGCGTTTGTGAAAGTATCAGTGATGCGTTTTTGGAAATCTGGATTTGCTAGAATACTTAGATTAAGCGGACTGACTGTCTAGTATTGGGCGGTCTAACTGGCTGGCTTTGACCATGATCGATAGTTGGTGGTCCAAACGGCCTTGTGTTGAGAGTTTACGATCACGACAAATCAACCACGACAAACCGACCATGACAGATTGACCAGATAAATCGACCATGAAAAATCAACCAAGGCAGATTGTAACATCCCAAAAATTTGTTTTCCGAAAAATTTAAATTCAAATTAATTATTTTAAAGTATTTGAGTTTTATCTGGATTTGCCCTGAATTTCTGTTTTTGAAAAAGCTAGATTTGAAAAGTATTTTAAGTAAAACCTAAAATTATTATTAAATAAAAAGATATTTTGAATTTCTATAAAAATCCTAATTCAAATTAATTATTTGGAGTTATTTGGCTTTTATTTGGTTTCCTGGATTTTCTGGAGTTTAAAACCTATTTTTGAAAATAACAAGTATTTCAAGTATGAAAAATAAATACCAACATTAGTTGGAAGTATTTTTATTAAGTCCAAAACTTATCCAGGAACTTCTGTGAATTTTTCTGGAATTTTTGGAATTTATTTCATATTTTTCTGAGCTTTATTGGATTTTCTGGGCCTTTCTGAAAATCTGAAATTAAAATCAAAAATAAAATCCCTCTCCCCTCCCCTCCCCTCCGGCCGCCACGTGGACGGCCAGATGCCGCCCACGTCCCTTCTCTCCGGCCCATCACCGCCACCCACTCCATCCCGCCTCCCTCCCCTCCCCGGCTGCCACGTGGTCGAGCCCGATGCGGCCACGTCGCCCCCTCGCTCCCATCCGCCCCGTCCGCCCGCGCTTCTCCCTCCGCCACCTGATCTGCCTCTCGGCCACGCGGCCTCATCTCCGCCACCCGCGCCTTCCCGCTCCTCTCCCTCTCTCTGCCCGTGGGCCCCGCCCGTCAGCGCCTCCTCCCTCTCCCGCTGCCGCCTGGGCCCACCTGTCAGCCCTCCCGCACTTCTTCCCCGCGCCCTTCTTCCTCCTCCCGCTCGGCCGCGCAATCGCCGCCGCCATTCCCGCCGCCCCTCGGTCGCCCGGATCTCCTTCCTTCCCCCTCTCCCTTCTTCCCCGACCCGACCCCGCCATCCCCACGCCCGAAATCCCTCCATCCCCGCACCGCCTTTCCTCTATTTCCCCGCAATCGTCGCCAATCGCCGCCGTCTCCGGCGAGCGATTCCCGCCCCCGTGCTCCCCTTCGCCCCTATAAAAGCCACCCCCGGCCTCCCCTCTCTCCGAACTACCTCCCCCTCCCCTTCTCTCTCCTTCTCGGCCGCTTCCCCGACCCCGCGCCGTGCGCCATCGCCTCCGCCGCCGCCTCGAGCTACAGCGAGCAATCGCCGGCCGCTTGCGCCTCCTCTCGCCTGGCCGACGGCACCTCCAGCTCCGCCGCGTCGCCCCGGTCATCCTCCGCCCCTCCGTCCAGCTCGAGTGCCACCGGAGCACCGCCGTCGCGTGAGACCCGAGCGCCGCCGCCTCCTTCCTCATCGCCGGCCCATCTCCGGCCACCGTCGGTGAGCCCGCGCCCTCCCCTGAGACCCCCGTCGGCCCCTCTCCCCGTTGCCACCCTCGCCGCCGGCCGCCGGCCACCAGAGCGCCGTCGCCGCTGCCAGGCCCGAGCCCCTCTCCGCCGGCGCTCGCCACGTCAGCACTCCGCGCTTGCGTGGCAGGTGAGATGGCGCCATCTCAGCGCCACCTCGGCAACCCTTGCCCCCGTCAGCGCCACGTGCGCGCAATCAACCCCACCCCGCCACCTCAGCCTCCTCCAGAGCCCGTGGACCTAGTCCATGGACCAGGGGCCCACACGTCAGCTTGACTCCCCCGGGGCTGATGTCATGCTGACGCAGAAACCCGAATTTTTCCGTTGAAAAATAAATCGACCAAAAAGAAAATCCCTGCTGACGCAATGCTGAGGTCATAAATTATTTTTCCTTTAGAAAAATAATTCCAGAAATTCCTCCTTTTTCTTTTTCTCTGAATTTAAACTTCCCGGAGCCCGTTCTCCCTCGTTTGAACTCCGTTTGAGCCCATTCAAATTTCTAAATTCATCAAAACTTCCAAACTATCCATTTCTTCCATCCTTTCAAATATTTGAAATTTATTTGATATTTAAAAATTCAAATTTCAAATTCTAATACCTAGTTCAATTTCAAAGCCCCAGTTCCATTCCAAATTTTCTGTGCACTTTCAAAATTCAAATTCAAATCTTGCCAAATCTCCATAAAATCCATTCTATTTTTCCTTGGTCCAAATATTGTCTCAGTAATTTCTTTTCCCAACCGATCTTCCATATATTCGTTCTCCCTCGTGTGAATCCCAAATCCGCTGAACCTTTCTCCTAAATTCTTCTAAAATCATAATCTATCCAAATATGGCCTCTATTTGAATTTTTGAGTTTATTTGAATTTTTGTTTGTATTTATTTGTTTTGTTGCTTCGTCTTTTCCCGCGTAGATTCCAACGTTGTCGAAGACCTCTCCACTCCGCAGCAGGAAGACCTCGAGAGCGTGCAAGAAGGCAAGTCTCCTTTGATCATCTCGAACCTATGATTTTGAAATGTTTTAATTATTTTAAATTATGTGCATTGCTATTTATATACAAGATTAGTTCAAATCTTAAGGTATTAGTTACCCCAATTTTGTTATGCCCTCAGTTGAAATTGAATGCCATGTACCCTTGTCTCCATAGGATTTCCTTTGGCTCTTTAATGAGAGTATTATAATCATTTGTGAATAATAGAATGGTAGTATAATGCTTAGTCACGCTATTTAATACCTTTGAAATCTTGAAAATTATGATTTGTTGTAATAACTTGTGTTTCTAAAGTCTAGTGGTGATTGGAGTTGCCACTAATCCTTTAAAAATAAAACAAAATGTGGAAATTGGTTTAGATTAGGGTGGATGGTTCGTTTGGATTGGTGCAGGAAGCACGAGATCTTATAAAGTGTATGTTCCACCCTAGTCAATTAAGGACCGGCGCTTGTGTTTGTCCAGACTGAGCATTAACCGTACAACCACAAGTCTATATGGTACGACCTAGCTGACTAACTTATGATAGTCTAGTTTAGGTGCCACCAGTGGAAAGTGGGTGCCAGGGATGGACTGGTTATTCACAGTGAGGGACAGGGATTTACTGTACTCATATGGCGCAAGAGGGGGCTTCGGTTCGGGCAGTTAGCCTACCTGCGGTGAAACCTCAGCGGATGGTATCTAGCTAGATTAGAGTAAGGTAAAGGCTTTATGATATTTTATCTGGGTCTCATGCCAAAGGAAGCGTGTTGACTTTTAGGATAATTTATCTCTTGTGGGTAAAGTTGTACAACCTCTGCAGAGTGTAAAACTATTCGAATAGCCGTGCCCACGGTCTAGGGCGGGCAAGGAATGCATTCACATGGTAGATTTCTGGTTTTGATTTTTAAAATCAAAGTTTTTGTATTCCGAGAGTGGAGGGAACTCTTAGAAGGGTATCCTGGCAGTTGGAGCCAGAGAGGGTGGATGGAACCCGCAGTTTTAAACTTGACCAATTGTAATTGGTTGGCTAGTGTTGGTAGATGGAACCTTCACTAGAAAGTTAATGATAGTTTCTGCTAAAACATTTATTTTATTAAATTGATGCCTTCGAAAATAATTAGAAGTAATTGAATGAAAATGTTGCTTTGTGCAAAAGAACCATATAGCCTTCCTTTGTCAAGCCTTGCATCTATTGTATTTTTCCTAAGACTTGCGGAGTACTTTATGTACTCACATGCTACACTCAAAAATAATAACCAGAGGAGTACGAAGCTCAAGAAGGCGACTACGACTTCTTCGCGGGTGGATTCGATGAAGGATTCCAGGAGTTCTAGGTCGCGCTTCCCCAGTCAATTGCCTGTGGCGTATTGATGGGTCTTCACCGAGTTTATCTTTTGCTTCCGCTGTGTTTCGTGTGTGCGAGGTCTTGAAACCTCAATTGTAATAATGAGACCTTTCGGTCTGTACTCTTTAATATTGTAATAAAGCATTGCTGGTTATATATTCATTTCTGTTTAACTGTGTGCACTAGTTTTGATCTGGGACTAGTGCAGTAATACACAGAGGGTCCGGGTTCGGAAATCCGGGGTCCCGACACAGATCGACCATGACAGATCGACCACGGCAAAATGACCATGGTCGGCAGTCGGTAGGCTTCGACCTCAGTCAGTGAACCGGTCATAAGAAATAGTGAATTGGTCATATGCAACAGTGACCCGGTCGATAGACGTAGCCTTGTGTTGGGTTGCTCGATCGGTAGACTACGAGCATGGTTGGTAGTCAGAGGCGTCGACCGTGTTTGGTGATCAATAGTGTGAGCTACAGTAACCGGCCAATGGTCATGGCTACAATACCTTGTCGATAGTTGTAGCTACAGTGTTTTGTCAATGGTCGATAGCTACAGTATCGATCAATACTCGGAGCTACAGTACCTGGTCGGTGATCAATAGCTGTAGATTTTATGAGCGGTAGTCGTAGACTTTGCGATCTGTTGTCTTAAACTTTGTGATCGGTAGTCGTAGATTTTGTGGTTGGTAGTCATAAACTTTGTGATTAGTAGTTGTAGACTTTGCAGTTGGTAGTCACAGAATTTGTTATCGTTAGTCATAGAATTTGTGATCGATAGTCGTAGACTTTGTGATCGGTAGTTATAGACTTCATGGTTGGTGCTCGTAGGCTTCGAGTGCTTCGATTCTTTTAATCTTCAAGTACCCCGTGTACTTGTGTTGGGTCAGCGGTCTGACCGGCCTGTGCATGGCGGTTAGACCAGCTTTTCTCAATGGTTTGAAGTTGGTTTTTGAAAAAGCATGGAAATTGATATTGTGGATGGTCTAGTTTGTGTTTACTGATGGTTAAGGGTGTGGTTTGCGTTTGTGGACAGATGTTGGTCAAGTTGAGGGAGAACTTGTGTAAAAAAAAGTTCTTTGGTCTTTGCATGTGTAGGTTGGCGTGGAGACAGTCATAGTCGGTGACGAGGAAGAACAGGACTAGGAGGGGAAAATCTGAGATCCAGACGGTCGAAGAGTTAGGAGTTATGAAAGGTGTACATAACTTGGAAGGTTTAGAAATTGTGTAAAACCCGTGTTTGGAAGGGTTTCGGATTCCTTGATTTCAGAACGGATAGAGTTTGTTGTCCGTGTTTGATGAGAAAACGGGTTGGGGCATTTTTGGGAGAAGATTGAAGAGGCTTTAGTCTTGAGTGGGCTTTTAGGGGTACTTGTGAAGACACTTTGTAAATCCATGAAAATCCATCAATAAACATTATTTTGAATCAATCTGGTTCTTGATTTGCTCAAAAGTGTTGGTGATTGCAGTTGGATTGAAGTTTACGACTACGTGCAAAGGTGTCGAATCGCTGCCTGGAAGACAGAGGAAATACGAGTGCTCGAAGGCGTTGATTTCTCGAAGACACAGGTATTCGAGAGGTTCTGCTGTCGATGTCGAAGGCTTCCAGTACGTGCAAACCGAGCGATCGAAATCATCATCAAGTTTATGACAATTGATCAATTAAGCGCCGAGCGGTCGAAACCTTCTTTAAGTGCGGAGGCAATCATTCACCCTCTTTGATTGTGGTATTGGATCCTACATACTTAGTTGTTGATGTTGTTCAAGTGAGTCTGGGGCTGCCCAGGGAGTAACATATATAGAAATTTAAAATATATTCCCCAAATTAAAGAACTCTTTTAAAAGAACACCAATCAGCAAAACTAGCTAGATGTTGTTGGTTGCCTAGCTAGATGTGTCGTAAGTCATCTGTGGATTACACTAATAATACCATTATCTCCGTGTTGTATGTATCTCGTTGCATATTAACCAGCTTTTCGTACTTAGGGAAAGAGGGGGAGGACCCATTGATTCGTGCTGTTGTAGATTTGTACAGACATGTGCCCGACAACGTCAGCCGGATCACTCAAAGTAGCATTGTTAATTAGCTTTGAAGGAAAGAAGAGCTGGATCTTGCTGCCCATGTAGGCGTGGTCGCGTGGACAGCTCTCTGGGTCCGGGCAGAGACCGAATCAAAGAAAAGAAACTGATAGATAAACAACAGCTTCTCTCTGCATGATGCACGCTGTCCAAGTTCGTTTAGCCCCCCTGATTAATTATGTTACTCGATTACTCGGTCAATTCTTTGTTGATGCTGTGAGATACCCGAATATTACCAGTCATCATCGACTGTAGCAGTAATATGCTCCATATTTATGCTGCAAACGATTCTGCAAGCACAAGTTGCCGATTTGACGAGACGTGTGGATCTTGCTCAGAAAGATGTCAGCCATGGCCACGCTGCTTCCTGCAGGCTCTGCAACAAGGGAGATTTGATAATTTGTCTTACTTTTCTTTGCCACTTGATAAAATACCCTGTGATGTTTCACTAACATGCGGGGCAAGAATCCGCATGTCAATGAGATATCACTTGCCATTTCTATAAAAGATAGGGTAAATCATCAATTCTTCCCAGCAACAACGGCCGGACGGGCCATTCTCCTGTGTCTTTGGCGAAGCAGGGATGGTGCCATGGTGGTGGCACATGAACGCATGCTGCTACACCTACTCGATCGTTCTTGGTCATCAAGATATATAGGATCAAATTAATCTGCTCACTGCAGGCAGCTTGAACTAATAATTGTGTAGTTAGCAGCCATCAAAAACATCAAACTAATCTGTAGCCCACAAGCTGATCTAACGTGGTGTAGTTAGTTAGCATCCTGAGGTGACCATGATAAATAGGGGCCATGTGGATCAAATTAAAAGAAGAGGAAAGCTACAGAGGATGTCAGTTGGTCTTTTAGCAGCGTTCTGAAAAGGAACCACGAACCCTCTAGTCGTCTTGTCAACTGCATCTGCACCTTTGGTTTGCATTTACCTACTCAATACTCATGTAGCCTCTGCCTCTAGTCTTTCGTAATTTTCTTTTCAAGGAAAAAGCCCACCAGGGATTTTTTTGTCATGCTGCTCAAGTCAAGCAAAGCATGAATAGCGTTAACACATTCTAAAGATCTTTGGAAAGGTTTCTTTCGACTGCTACATATAATTTTTATCCTAACACGAGCGCTTATGTAAACAAATCGAATACCGATAAGTCACTTTAGAAAAACTGTTATGATAAACCGTTTCAAAATGATCACAGAAAAGTCGTCACGTTTGTTTGTTCCAAAAAAACCATAAACCATAAGTCGGAAAGAAATATGTGTTTGTTCTTTGATAAGAAAAGGACGAGAGTATGAGGGTGCGCAACAATCCCAAGAAAAACATTTTGTTTGTCTTCATCCTATCCTTTTCAAGGTTAAGTTTGGAATACTGAAATTTTATTGTAGGACTTGTTTCCTTTAAGTGCCTGTTTGAAAATCCAAAAATGTAGGAATTTCAAAAACTTGGGAATCAGATTGCATGTCCATTAGAATTTTTGGGAATTCCAAAATGCGGGAATTGCTTCATTGCGTCGTTTGGATGCTTTACAAGAAAATGTTTCAGAGAAAGATAAGCACAAAGGAAAATTTTCGATGAGGTTAGACAGGTTTCCTCCAAAATCTCTATGGATTAAGCCATGCTATAGGAATTTTAGCAGCACATTCCCTTGTTCCAAAGGAGCACATACGAAATTATTCCATAGGACTCCAATCCCACAAAGTTCCGACATTTTGGAAATGAGTTGCATGCGTCCTACTTTCAGATCTTGAGTATGATGCTACAATTGCTTATGAATTAGAAGGACGCTCATTTTTTTCACCTGTGCCCCACCAACTGCAAGTGAGGTGAAAAATGCAGGAAGGCAGCCAGAAGTATTCCGTTTTTCAAAAGGAAAAGGAAACCAAAATTTGCGACAGGCATCCATACCCATGCATAAAGCGCTTTCCGAATGAAGCAGCTCATGTTTTAGCAGCCAAGGCCGGGTTTTTTTTTGCTTAAAATTAGTTTATGTTTGTAATGTCTAAAGTAACTAACTTTTAAATAATATATTTTTTAAGATGAGGTTAATGGTAAAATTATAGTAAAAAGTATACTGAGTTAAACTATATCGACTAAAATTACATGTGATTATTTCTCTCTGTATACTGTTACTTACGAATAGACAGAATTTAAATATTTAACTAATAAATTATAAGTCTTCAGTTTAAAAGAATTCATTCAAACATAGTCGGTAGGTGAGCTGCTGAGGTCAAGAAGATTTTTAGATGAAAAATAAAAACCCGACAAATAGATGTTAGAGCAAGTACAATGATGCTGACTAGGTCGCCTCTAGTGAAATCCACATCAACACAATCCTATGTGGAAGAGAGAGACAAGAGGAGAGAGAGGCAAGCTGCCCCTCATGCAAGAGGTGACCTCTAGCACATCATACGAGGACTTGGAGGCGATGCTAGTTCTTAGAGCAAGTACAATAAGGATTAGGGTCGCCTCTAGCGAAATATTAAATGTTTGAGTGCTTTAGTAGAGGTAACCTCTACCCAACTTATTGTATTAGTTACCTCCATATGAGTCATATGTACTCTTTTTGCTTATGTGGCTAGTCCTAGAGGTGGCAGCCACCTCTTGTATTGTACTTGCTCTTAGAGCAAGTTTAATAAGGCTGACTGTGCTAGCTATAAGGGAATCCATGTCAGCATAGTCCTATGTGGAGGGGAGAGAAAAGGAGAGAGAGAGCCAAGCCGACTCCCATGCAAGAGTCAGGCTATAGCACAGGAAAAGAGGCATTATCCATGCATGTACCCATAGAACTAATTACTATACCCATGCATGTATTAAATTATCAATACTCATGTATGTATTAAATGATTGAGAGCTCTTGTGGAGACAACTTATAGCCAGCTTATTGTATGAGTTGACTGCATCATTATCTTTTGATGACATGGAAATGTATTGGAGGTAGCAGCTATCTGTACTATTAAACTTGCTCTTAGGGCATCTCCAATGGTTATAGCTAGCAACTAACTATAAGACTTCCACATCATCTATATAGTACACACTAAAGTTAGCATTCTAAAGAACTATCTATAAGGATAGCTATTTGATGCTTACATGCACACACAGAATTTATGGAGGCTGCCTCGTTTGGCGCTATAGACTATCTCTAGAGCTGTAGAGAGCTGCGTTCTCTTTCTTCATTTAATATCTTCCACGTAGGATAGTTGATGACATGGACTCTCTTGTAGATAGCTGCTATAGATCCATTGGAGATACCCTTAGGCAAATGAAATGAGAGGAGTCGTTAGGCGAAGTGGGCCCCACAAGATGGGGTTGGTGACCACGCGGTTGGTGAGGGAGGAGGAGGGCTTTCGCCTTCCGCCCAGCGGGGAGAGAGGGAGCGAGTCAGCCACGGAGCAGCGTCCGGCTGTGCGGTCGTCACGTGCACGCGAATTACTTTTCGCACGCGGCCCGCGCGTACCCCCCGCAACAGCACAGCACCCCGTCCGCACCCGACGCTGGCTCGCTCGCGCGGCCTCCGCTGATTCCTATAAATGGCGGCGCTCGGGGCCATTCGCATCCACCTCTTATTTTTACCTCTCCTCCTCCTCCTCGTCTCCCTCCCGAATAAAAGCAGCGGCGGCGGCGGCGGCGCAAGGTGAGAGCTCCCTCCTCTCCCGTCTGCCTGTATTACCACCTCTTCTTCTCGGTTGCTTGCTTGGATCGGCTCGTGTTGGATTTGGTCGCGCTCGCATATATAGGTCCGTGCGCGGGGGATTCTCGCCGTGGTTCTCTCTCTCTGTGGGGTGTGTGTGTGTGTGTGTGTGTGTGTGTGTGTGTGTGTGTGTGTGTGTGTGTGTGTGTGTGTGTGTGTGTGTGTGTGTGTGTGTGTGTGTGTGTGTGTGTGTGTATTTGGCCGTGTTTGGTGAAGGAAGGGGGGCAAAAGAGAGGGCTGATGGTGATTCCTCTCGGTTCTAGTTCTTGGTTGCAGCAAAGGGAAAAAAGTTTGAAATATTCTTGCTTCGTTTTGGTAATCAAGGCTTTGTTTAGATTTAATTTAATTTAAAATTACCAATCGTCTTGCTGTAAATTAGATCAAATATTTTCTTTTAGATCTACCAATCGGTCGGCGTAGTTTTACTATGCATTCTGGTTGATATTTTTTTATTCTAATTCTGGACCTGTGTTTTTTTGCGTCCGCAGAGGTAGATAGGTGGAGTACTGGAGTATCACCGACCGCTAAGGATCGAGGAAGAAATGGCGGCCGAGACGTTCCTCTTCACCTCCGAGTCCGTGAATGAGGGTCACCCGGACAAGCTCTGCGACCAGGTCTCCGACGCCGTCCTCGACGCCTGCCTGGCCCAGGACCCCGACAGCAAGGTGGCCTGCGAGACCTGCACCAAGACCAACATGGTCATGGTCTTCGGCGAGATCACCACCAAGGCCACCGTCGACTACGAGAAGATCGTACGTGACACCTGCCGCAACATCGGCTTCACCTCCGACGACGTCGGCCTCGACGCCGACCGCTGCAAGGTGCTCGTCAACATCGAGCAGCAGTCCCCCGACATCGCCCAGGGCGTGCACGGCCACTTCACCAAGCGCCCCGAGGAGATCGGCGCCGGCGACCAGGGCCACATGTTCGGCTACGCCACCGACGAGACCCCCGAGCTCATGCCCCTCAGCCACGTCCTCGCCACCAAGCTCGGCGCCCGCCTCACCGAGGTCCGCAAGGACGGCACCTGCGCCTGGCTCAGGCCCGACGGCAAGACCCAGGTCACCGTCGAGTACCTCGACGAGGGCGGCGCCATGGTCCCCGTCCGCGTGCACACCGTCCTCATCTCCACCCAGCACGACGAGACCGTCACCAACGACGAGATCGCCGCCGACCTCAAGGAGCACGTCATCAAGCCGGTGATCCCCGAGAAGTACCTCGACGAGAAGACCATCTTCCACCTGAACCCCTCTGGCCGCTTCGTCATCGGTGGCCCTCACGGTGACGCCGGTCTGACCGGCCGCAAGATGTCACATCCCGTGGATGAAATCCGATTGAGAAGTAGAATCACCGAAAATCTGGTCGTGGGAAAAGGGGAAAACTTACGCTACAGACTACAGCTAGGGTTCTAAAGTATTGAGTCGGCAAAAGTATCTTCCATTCATTTCTCCGACCGCTTATATGGGTACAGTTCCCATTAAGTAAAGTGCATGATTACAATTAAACACTGAATTAAGTTACTAAGTAACAAGCATTAACATTGCTAATATTGACCGTTGATGCCATCCCCTCAGATGTACACAAATCCTGGCCGTTGGATGACAATAACTGGAAAGGTTGAAGCGGTATCCTTCCAAAACATATGAAAGCTCCCAGCCAAACTTTACCAGGGTCTGACATTGCCCCCTCCTCAGCAACATACTTGTCCTCAAGTATGGAACCAGGAACTTAACAGCGAATGGCCAGACTCTTCCATGCGCAGAGAACCATAGGATCAGATTTTGCCAGGCACAACGTCCTTAAAGCGTCCGAAGCAAAAGAATTGATAGTATCCAATATATATTCTTTCTCTGAGCTTCCAATAAGGAAATACCATTTCCGTCACCATCAATCATCATGTCACACATCTGCAAAATAATTTCTGACGCACCTTTGCAGAACCAACGGAACGTGTCACTGGGCAATGAAACCAATACTGCCATCTTCTTCTTGACCGAATTGAAAGGCTCAACCTTAACCTTGGTGCAGGTCCTATCCTCAGCATCACAATCTCCTTCCAATCTCAAGCTAAATTCTAATATCGCTCCTTCTGTTGGAGTTCCTAAAACAGTTTGTTTACCATCCTTTTCTTTGACTACCTCTGCACTAGTGTTCTCAAAAATGCCCTGGAAAAGTAGGCTCAATGTGCTTGAAGAAATCACAGAATTCAGGTCTTCCAATCTATGGCTACTGGTAACTGACTTTGAAACCTCAGCTTTCCATATTTTGTCAACCACCATATGATTAGTAATCAAAGTTCCAGTTTTATCTGTGCAGATGGTACTAGCAGATTCCATTGTTTCACAGGCTGAGAAATGTCTAACAAGTGCTTTATCATTCATTAACTTTTTCATTGCAAATGCAAGACTCAAAGTAACAGCCAATGGCAACCCTTCCGGAACAGCAACAACAATAATAGTGACCGCTGTTGCGAAGTAATTTACTATAGTCAATGCATCAACAGAATACCATTTGAATAAACCATCTGTTAAACCTTTTTCAATAAGGAATCTAACCAACAGGACTACAAATGTTAATGCGGCAAATACCAGGCCAATCTTCCCTATAATGGTTGCATTCTTTATGGATGCAATCATCTCAAAAAGCTTCAAAGGTGTTAATTTAATTTCATCCATTCCATACACTTCAAACATACTGAGTGTACAGTAGAACTCAGAACCATAATGGCTTACCAAGTTGAGCTTCAAATATCTAGCCCACTTCAGCTCAGAAAAAGTGAAATTATGAACATGCTTGACATTTGCAACAGTAAATCTCCCAAGTGTTTCCCAGTTTCCTGTGGGATCACTCAGACTGCTCAGCATTTCAAAACCTTTTAAGTTAGAAGAATAGTGCTCAAAATTTGTAATTGCAATGGTATCCACTAATGTTTCTTCAGGGAGTTCTATGACAACAAATTTCCTCTCAGCTGAGCAAGAATTGCGCAGATACTTGTCCTTGTCTATGTCTAAGATGTTGGGAGCACCCTTGGCCTCCCTATTGAATTCCAGGACCTTAGCCCCTTTAACTGCTATTCTTGTGTTTGAGCCTGCTACAGAGCCTCCAAGTGCTTTCACAAAAAGGCTGGAAAAATAATCCTCAAACTTAAGCTGGGTCCAAGTGATACAATCTTGGGATGTCTCGCACTTCTCTCCATGGAGGCCTTCAATAACACACTCAAGCTGATCCCTAGCCAGTGCATCACCCGCAGTTCTTGATGCAGCTGCATATCCAGTAGGATTTGTCAGGAAAGCATTTACTTCAGTGGGAGTCTTCTCAAGTAAACCCTCAAACTTAGACCTAGCCCAGGTTAGGCAGTGGTCAACATTTTGAGGAAATGAATATACAGTGCACCTAGGTGCCTGCTTTTCAGGTGGATCTCTGGACGCCCCATAGTTCTCTGTTAGGAGAGGTCTGACCACTTGTGTATTGCAATTAGCACCCAGAGTCACAGATTCCGGAAGTGGCTTCTGGAGATATACACATCTGGAGTCAATGTACATTCTTGCAGTCACATTGCCAAAGGCATTGATAGCAACATCAAGGCTCTCCCAAAAGGCATCATTGAACACATTTTCGGTCTCAGGACTGGCTCTGTTCTGAAGGGCCCCGACATGAAACTTAAGGTTGATTGCCATAACAACAGTAGCAGCAACAGTGGATTTGGGTTGCCCACTATTCCAGTCACGGAAAAGGAACTGGCGACTGAGATTGCTCTTTTCAATAACATCATCATCTGTCACGGTCAGCTTCCCATCCAGACTGCAAGAAATGCCCATTAGTGCCAGGTTCTTCAAGAATTCACATCCAAGTGTCCCAGAGCCAACCCTACAGATTTTCGCCTGCTCCCGTTTCTTTCGAAGCTTCGATCCAAAAACACTGATTTGTGCAACATATCTAGTGTTCTCTGGCTTCAAATCACCAGACTCCAAGGGCTCAACAGGGAGAGATTCAACAGAGTTAAAATAGAAGAATTGGTAATTAGGATGAAATTTCCCAGGACATGCCTTCATAACCTCCTGACCTACAATACCACCAAACATTGCAGCCATCCCTAAGCACATTGCTGCTGCTCCCTTCTCTATGTCAATGGCCATCCAGTCAGCTTCACAAAGGCTTAAATCTGGCCAAGGTGGTAGATTCCAGGGCAACCCAGTGCTCCATAACCATCTGTCATCTACACCAAATCCACCCTTTTTGTTACAAACAACTCCAATCCCCTTTCTATAAGCAACGTAATTATATTCATGATGGCTCCTCATAGCCTTCAGCATTCCCAGGCATTTCTTTGCAATTCGACTGTCACCACTCTCCTCTGCAGAGTTGTGGATTTCTTCATCTACACTATTGCCTCGGTGAAAACTGAGGAATTCCTCAAGGTCAGACTGAAGCTTGTTCAGCGGTGCATACTTGCTGTCTACTGTCAGCTTTGCAACAACAAGCTTCCTCTGCACCCTCTCTACACGCCAAACCCTTGCCCTCTGCAACATCATCCTTTCTTCCTCCACTTCATGTCTCATCTTCATCAACTCACTCTTGTAAACAGCCGTGAGCTCTTCAATACAAAAATCAGGCCAGGGTGGGAGGTTCCAACGCAATCCATTACTTCTTAACCCTCTATCAACTCTTTTCCCCATATATAACTGGTCTGCCACTTTGTCGAGTTGCACAGGTCCTTGACCATCTGGCGAAAATATGATATCAATTCTTTTAGTAGTTTCTGCTAAACACTTTATGGCATCCACAACAATTGCTGAAACCACTTCCTCTCCCTCAATCAAACAATTGATCAGAAGAGGATACAGATTATGACGTACAATTGTCTTCACAGCATCACCCTTGTTGATTTTATCTTCATCTTCAGATTCATTGACACCTACGGTGGCTGGGGAGCCCACGGTGGCGGTGCCTTCTCCGGCAAGGACCCGACCAAGGTCGACCGCAGTGGCGCCTACATTGTCAGGCAGGCCGCCAAGAGCATCGTCGCCAGTGGCCTCGCGCGCCGCTGCCTCGTGCAGGTCTCTTACGCCATTGGTGTGCCTGAGCCCCTGTCCGTCTTCGTCAACTCCTACGGCACCGGCAAGATCCCTGACAAGGAGATCCTCAAGATTGTGAAGGAGAACTTCGACTTCAGGCCCGGGATGATCTCCATCAACCTCGACTTGAAGAAAGGCGGCAACAGGTTCATCAAGACCGCCGCCTACGGCCACTTTGGCCGCGAGGACGCCGACTTCACCTGGGAGGTGGTGAAGCTCCTCAAGTTTGACAAGCCATCCGCTTAAGAAGACGACATGACATGAGGAGTCTCTCTCGCTATCTACCTCTTGCTGCATTGCTGCTGCTGCTGCTCCTGGATGTGCGTCATCGATCAGTGACTGGTTGCTCCTTAGAACGAACAAGGATTCGACAATCGCCGCCGCACGCTACGCCGGCGCCTAGCGATTGGTATTTTGGTGTGGCAGCCAGAATTACGTGCGTGCTGAGTACTTTTACTCGTCGGGTCTTTGGGGTATTCATTTTTCATTTTTTGAGTCTGCTGAAACTGCAAGAGATTTGCGGTTTGCTCTATCGGTCGTTCTGTTATTCCTTAGGCTTTGTGTAACCGCATTCGTAATACTCGTGTTTTCTTTGAATGTCGAAGAAACATATGTGATACTAGTACTCTGTTCCCAATTCTCGCTCCTTCGAGCAGTGTACTTTTGACTACTGAGTTTGACTAGTAAAACGTTGTTCCAAACGGCCTCATCTTTCTTTTTTGTTTTAGTTTATTTAAATTAGAAGCTGTTTTAAACATGTCAGTTTTTATTTTTGATATTTTGTCTTTTTATTTTTTATCTTTTTTATTCTACTGTTCGTGAAGATATAATCATATTTTTTTCTTTATTTTTTTAATTAAATGGTTCAAAAAAATCAACAGTCACTGCAATGCAATTTTGAAGAGCAGCCCAGATTCTTTCAATTGGCATCTTTGTTTCCGCAATTGGTAACTGCATTTACTGAGATGACAGCCCGTTCGACCAACCGGAACATTTGGACTGATTCGAGCGGAATTCACCCAAACATTTCGTTCACTATTATTTATGATCCTATGAATCGTCTTCCACAGTGTGTCTCTCGATCATGAGCATTCGTCCTGTTAGGTAGGAGGAATCTAGACTATCAGTGAACCGAGGGGCTTCTTTGCAAGTTGCACACTCGATCGTTAGGGGCACGTGGCTTCTAGTTACCGCCCGTGGTGATGGCCCTTGCCCATGGCGAAACGGCAGGCTATGGGCACTGTTATTTTGGTTTTTGATGGTTTTTAATCGATTTTTTGAGTTTAAAATTGTATATGTTATATATATTTGTGTATTTATCATTTATTATCATATTATATGGGAATGTCTAGACATCATCCGAATGTTTTCTTCATAACTATCATTCAAATTTGTGACATTTGGATTAAAGATCAAGGAGTCCCTTATTTTTGAAGGGGAAAAATTTTTCCAAGGGAAGGGATAGAATTCAAGGGGGAGGAAGAGAATTCATGTTATTAGATCTCTAATCTAACAGTTTTAAATCTAGATGATAGTTAAAAAGAAAATATCTAGATAATATTTAATAAAACCCTAACAAATATAGATAAAATTTATCGGCCGTAATTAAGAGTTACCAATCACAACAGAATAACAGCGCCTTCTCGTACGAAGGAGAGCAGCAGCAAGCACTCCAAGTGAAGACAGTGGCAGGTGAACAACCGGGCATGGTTCGCGTATCCGTCCAGCATATCAAGCGTACCTTCCGCAAAGCGACGGTACAATCCTTCTGATCTTGTCGGTTATACGCCGAGCTCATGGTTTTACGAATGCATCTGAGGATGGGGATCGGGACTTGCGGCGGTTCTACCTGCTTATACAAGTATACAAGCAGTATCCAAGCTAGAATAAAAATATAGGTGAGTTCAAAGTACTAAGCTAAACTAAGAGCAATTCGAATTCTTGCGTGAATAAAATTTAAGTAAAACAAAAAAAAGCTAAACATAGTGAAGCAGGGGCGAAACTAACCCAAACCCCAGGTTGGGCCAGCTGATTTTAGGCCAACTCTATTTTTTTTTATGATTTTTCATAAATTTTACATAGACTTTGATTGCCAGGCCTCGGGCTACAGTCTAGATAGCCTAAGGTATGACTCCGCCACTGTAGTGAAGGTACCTTGCTCCGTGACGCTAGTCCCCCACGCCCCACGGCTCATCACCCCACTGGTGCCAGGTAGGTGGTTTTTTGGTGAACTGGATTAGATCATAGGATTGAGTGTAGAATCACGATCTTATAAGATTTTTAAATATAAGTATAAATGTGTAATTAAATTATGTACTATAAAATGATTATTTTGTAGTAACTATTCATAAATATTTATACAGGGAAACATAGCTTTACCATTATTTCTCTAAGAACGAATAGAATACATGTATAAATGGAGTATTCGAGTACTACTTGTAGTTGAGCCATTTTTACTTCTTTTTAATAATAAACAATAGCTCCCATTCTTTTGTTCCGAATATTCCTTCGCACACATTTTCTTTTGAATTTATACAGTGTTGTCTTCTCCCATCGAGAAGCTCCTCTAGCTCTTTCCACTTCTTCCATGATTCTCTGATACAGAGTCCAACATGGGAGAGGTGCACACTGCACACACACTCACAAGCAGATCTAAGGGGGTGTTATCGGGGTGCATATGACACTGGGTCCAATTTCATTTTTCTACTGTATAGCCTATGTAAATTTATGTATGAACCCTTAACAAAAAAAAATGAAAGGACACTTGGTCAGCCCAAAGATTAAAGCTCTCAGCCTCCCGCCTCCCACTGCTCCACTCGGCGTTTTTACAATTGGGCCCAAGACGACACTAATCAAGACCTAGGGCATACAACCTAGCACAGCAAATACAGTCCAGCTGACACAAGCATAGCCCAAAGCGTTGGCCAGCCAAGCCAATCTACGAAGGGGAGATAGTAGGCAAATGCCACACAACACGCGCATTGCATTACCCCAGTCACCTACATCTCGTTCTATCTCAGCCTCTGTCCCACCTCACGTGAAAGCAAAATTCATCCTCTTGCTTGATTGCAGGCTCGCTATCGCTGATTGTTGGAGCCTAGAGGCCTAGGCTGCAACCTACCGACTGCCGCATCTCCTAGTTGTCATCACCCATCAATCATCTCGTCGAGCACTTGACGACATGGATTAAGTTTTAAATTGACATAGTTATTGCTAAATTTCTCTCGATTCTTTCAATTTCTTTAAGCAAATGGATTGAATTTATGAGTTATGATTTGAATGTTATGATTGTTGGTTGGTTTTTGTCAAATTGTAGGGTCTAAAATTAGCGGTTTAATTTTGATTTTTGGAAATTGAAATACCTACCAACTTTAATTGCAAATCAGAGGTAAAATTATACATGTAATTATAAGGGTGTTCTTTTGGGCTGCAACTGATGAGTTTTGTTTGCACTTTTCAATACGACAGTGGACAATAGAGACGTCGACACAGATGACGCATATGCTTTTTCCTTGTGAAGCTATTTGTAGAATCTACTTCAAGAGGATGCACCGTTTCAACGTTTACCTTTTCGACTTTCGGAGAAGCAAGAGCCAAAAATAAAAACCAAAAAATAAAAAAAACACCTTATACATACGGTAAAACAGTGAATCTCGGTCATTTTCGTTGTGATTTCATCTCTGCACACCTTATGGCAGCCCGCGCGGTGGTGCATGGGGGGGGGGTGATTCAGGGCCCCAGCGAGGGTCACGTGATGTTCGGGCGAGGCCGCACAATGCTCCTGGTGGTGGAGATGCACGATGGAAGGCTACGTCGGCGCTGCACTGAGGGCCAGACAGAGAACATGGTGGTTCGGCGCGGGCGGAGGGTAGACTCGAGCGCACCGACGCCCACCTTGTGGATTCGCGTTCTGTATACAAGTGCACGAGCGTAGTTAAAGATTCCTAGTCGATCTTTGGTCAGTTGCTTGTATGATCACTGGACATTTTGCATGTTAAATTATGCCAATCCGTTCTGTGCTTGACACAAGTCGGACCACTGAACATACATGCGCAGCCTAACTAAAAATCATTTGCTAAACGTGAGATTAGGCCTAGCTCAGATAATTAAGTAGTGTTTGGTACAAATAGTCAGCTCTGCCAAGAGGAAGGCGAGGTACAACGAGGGGACTTGAGCGTCGGCGACGCGTCTGGCCCTGAGGCCGACTTGGCGGGTGGTGGGTGACGGCGTGTTGATTCCATCGAGCTGTGGCGGCCATCACCGACCCCACAATCACTCGGTCCATCACCTGCACTGCAGTTGTAGCAGGTCCATGTCCAACAGCTCAACTTCATCATTACCATGGGCATTTTTCCTTGCCAAAATGCAAACATAATTTTCATGCATGCAAGATCAAGGATGGTCTACTTCCAAAGGGAATGTCTGCCCCGATCCTTAAATCCCTCGCATGATTTTCAGGTGATGTGTGTGTGGTGAGGAATAGGACGGTTCCCAGCAATTCTGGTGACGGCCGGGAAGGGTGTTGCTGTACCACCAAGGTTTCTCAAGGGAAATTCATTGAGAACACTCCCTCCGACTCCAGTTATAAGTCCTTATTATTAAGAAACGTCGTCACATAATACAAATATGTTGTGGAAACTAAATATATAGTTATTATAATATTTTTATCATATACTTATAATTTAATGTTTTAAAAAATAAGTAAGTAGTTATAGTATGCTCTTTAATAAAGGTATGTATGATATAATGATATTTTTTTTAAAAAAAAATTTAATGTCTCATTGTTTGTGCGTATAGTAAGTTTTGGACTTATATTGCAGGACAAAGAGAGTATCAAGCAAGATTGAATAAACACAGAGATGGAGGGAAATATGGAGAAGAAAGAAACGGAATTTTCATCCAGAAAACCACTAAGGAAATCGGCCGGTTTCTGGCTCTCGGCTGAGGTCCAATAAATTTACAAAATGGATTTGCTATTTTTATGTGGCCCGAAAATTAATTTAGTCTATGTCAATTTTTATGGCTATCAGATTTATATAGATATTGATGTATCATATGATTGGATATTGATCTCATGGATAAAAAATGTGAATTATACTTAAGAAAATTTCAGCCACAACCATACAAATAGACAACCCTTTGCAAAATATAATTTCGTATCCTGGGTGAGATCACTCATCATTTTTTAAAAACAAAACCACACTTTGTCGGTAGAGGAACTGAACTAAATTTCACTACTGAAATAAAATCTCTATCAAAAATAACTTTAGAAAAAAAGAGACATGATTTTTTTTAGGTGATGTGGGTGACGTGAGGGATAGGCGGGTTCCCAGAAGTACTGCTGAGGGCCGGGTGTTACTGTACAACCTAGGTTTAGGTGTATTTTCATGCATGGCGTGTTAGAAAAGGCTTGGAGAATATCTAGCTCCCTTGAAGTGCTTACATGTTTTACACGTGATGTTAGCAAGATAATCCCGATTATACTGAAAATATTTTCAGAAGAAACATATTCTTTGTAAGACTGTCCAAATGAAATGTTTATCGGTAAACAAATTTAGAAAAATGACAAAAAGGCTAATACTCTACTTCTTAGTAGTAAATTGGGCCGTTCTTTTAGACTGTAGTTTATAGTTTATATGGCCCTGATCAACTCGGCTTCGGCTTCTGGCTTCTGGTTTATTTTTCACTATTCATAAGTTTCGTCTTTTTCTGAACTTTTGGCTTTTTGTTGAGCTTTTTTGCCGGTTCTTTTTTTCCGTATTTGTTTCTATTGTACGTAATGGGCTAACATATTTTTTTATTTTTACATTTTTTTAAATTTAATTATGCTAAATAAGCCTCTGTCAGCTACAGTGTTTTCAGCCGTAAGCCACGAGCTTTTCAGCCGAACCGATCACCACCTATGGCTGTGGTTTAGAACTTTTAACTCTAATACGAGCGCTCATATAAACGAATCAAAAGTTGATAAACTATTTCTAACAGGCTATCATGATAAGCTGTTTAAAATGATGACAAAAAAGTCATCTGTTTGTTTTGTTTATTTAAGAAAAATCATAAATTATAAGTTAAAAAAACCATGTCGATAGAGGAACTGAACTAAATTCCACAGGATGACGTGCTGTATTTCCTTCGTGGAGTATCATCTTTGTCCATACCATAAATCATGTGCTACTTTCAGAACCAGCGACCTTAAACACGTTTTCCTCTTAAATATTTCTTCAGTGATGCAGACAGCAGAGGATGCCAACCAGGCGCGGAGACGGGGCGAGCAGGGCCTGTCCCTTTCCATTATTTCTATTTCTCTTTATTAGTTATTAAGTATTTTAAATTAAGTATTTTAATAATTATCTTGTAAAGTATTTATTTAGCCTCCTCATAAGTGAGCAAAGTTCGTTTTTGATTAAATTATTGACACCTATAACTTTGATAGGCATAAAGCCAAATTTAAATTAACAGAAGTGTAATTTTTTATTGTTATGTTATATTTTTATATGATTGTTACTTTTTTATAAAAAATTATTATCTATTTAGCTACTCTATATTTAAATTCTGGCTCCGTCCACAATGCCAACCACCAGTCAGTCAGACACTCAGCTTTGACTAGAACGTGTACGCGCTACAGGCAGGAAGATGCTTACACCACTATTATCTGAACACGTCGAGCATTGACATGTGAAGCACGAACCAAGTGATGGTTGCCACGAAGGAGGAGAAAAAAAAGAGGAAGGAAGGAAGGAGAGGCAAAAGCTGAACTGAACTCTTTCTGCATGCGCTGCTACTGGGAAGGTTGGGTTGGTCTGGTCGCACCACTCCTAGTTTGGCCTCGTTCAGGTTGAACTGAACCACCCAGCCACATGCTGCACAAGGGTCAACACGAGAGAGGAGGCAGGCATGCATGGCGAGCTGGAGGGAGTCGTTTGACTGCAAGTCTGCAACTCCACTCGATCGCCAGATGGTTCCTCTTTTCTTCTTCTCCTGCTCTGGAAAAACTTGAAACGAGGAAAACTACGGAGGAAGGCTACAGGAGAGTTTCGCATCACTGTGACGTATCGGCTGCAGCCAGCGGCGGATCTGGAACCTTGTACCATGGTCGGTCAAATGAATAACGATATATATATATATATATTCTTGACAGATCGGTTATTTGTTTAGAATCATAGTGTTAGGGGCCATGGGCGGAACTACTATAGTTCAAGGGTGTTCACCTAAACACCTAAAATTTTTTATAAAATACCAGATATATTAGATATATATACTATTAGTTGTGTTAAAATTATATTTTATGCCTGCAAATAAATTCAGCTCGTACTCCCCGTATCTCACACGCAGCCTGTTAGAAATAATCTTAACTTAGAGTTTAAGACGTAGTAGAGTCCGTCTCCGTGTGTAACTTAAGTTGAAGTTGTCTCCAACTTAAAGTCCGAATACGTATGCTAGTAGGAGATTATTAGCCTATATGTTGAGAAAACTTGTAACCAATTTTATAAAAGAAGCAAGAAAGAGGGGGAGCAAATAAGAGAATAGAGAAATTCAGAAATTCTTCTGTGTTCTCTTAGATTATTTGCAATGTATGCGTTTTCTCCTAGATCAAAGTTTTAACAAGTGATATCAGAGCAATGGCGAGAACCGAGTTGCTGGAAAAATCGTCTCGGTGATTCCGTTTTCAGCGTGTCTCACGCGGCGCTCCTGAGGCGCATGTCGCTTATCTTCGCGCAGTTCTCCCGGAAAAAAGACGCGCGTGGCACGTCCTTCCATTTCCTCGGTCCAAGAGCCACTTCAAAGTAGTTCGAGATCTTGATCCGTGTTTAAGATCATGTCGCGTTCTCTGGGAAGTGGTGTCACCGGTGACGAGGCATCATCCAGTATGATGGCGAAGAAGAGTTCTATTGTCTCGTTGCATTATCCGATGCTCATGATGAGCAATTATGCAGCCTGGGCAATCAAGACGAAAAAAGCATTTCTTGCTAAAGCGCTAAGCGACGATGAATCAACAGTGTTCTGATGATGAGTTGAGTCAGGGACATTGAGAAGATGTATCACCGTCCAAACTCAAGTAAGGTGAAAAAAACGGAACATTGAGAAGCTGTGTCACCATTCTGTGTCAAGTATGAGTTTAGTAAGTCGTAGTTGAGACCGATTACCTTAATGTTTTAGAATCTTTGCATCTGGATGAACCCGATCTTTGACTGATTTGCACGTACTCGAAATCTCCGGCACCTAAAGCAGAACCTCTCAATCACCAATGCCTTTGAGTAGACGTGCTCTGGTCTGCTCTCCCTGTTGATACTGTTGGTGATGATCTAGTGGACGACTTGGTGTGCGATCAAGTCAACAGAGGGATGCTGTCTCGCCACGCGCAACTTTACTTGGAATAAGAACAAGTCAAAGACAATGCCCAGAAAAACATGCCGCTGGTGCCGACCAACTTTTTGCGGAATAGATTTGATCTTTTATTTCTAAATATGTTATGTGGCTATAAAGTGCCCTCACGACACCCCTCAAACCCTAACACAAAAGCTTTCTCTCCAAAACCGTCTCAGAGCCACAGCTAAACACTTAGCCTCTCTTTCCTTTTATATGCTAGAGCCCCCAAACCGTGTCCCTATCAAACATGGACACTAAACTCTATTTGTTCCGAAAATCAAGGGACCTGAAACTCTTACAAACACGAGTTTTTCGTAATCTCTAAGCCTTCTCAGTTATGGACTCCTTCCATAACTTTTTCAACTCAACACGTGACGAAGCCTTCATGACCGCATCTCTCTTAGCTTCTTCACACATCATCGACCTTTGATCTCCATGTGCTCTAGCGTGAGCCCGACCACATCATGACATCCTCGACCATCTGGACCTCATATTTCTCCTTCCTAGTACCAGTCCTCCTTGTTACCGATTATGATCGTCTCTACGCTCACCTGCACATGTAAATACCAAAGAACATTTTTCGGCATAAGTTCTATCCAATTTGACTGACATTAGTCCACACAAACCATACCTTTAACCATCAACAAATATGAACCAGATCATCCACGATCTCAATTTTCACACTCTCCAAACATCTACTCCAAACCACTTAGAAAAGCCGGTCTGACTGTCATGCCTAGCCGGTCAGACCACTAGCCTAACACACATGAGTACTGGAAGATTACAAGCACCGATCACAAAATCTTCAACAACCAATCGCGAAGCCTACGATTACCGATCGCAAAGCCTACAGTTACCAATCACCGACCAGGCATTGTAGCACCAACTATCGATCATCGAGTACCGATCAGATACTGTAGCTATCGACTACCGATCACTGATCGCGGTTGACACTTCCGACTACCGACCGTGGTCAAAGTCTGCCGATCAAACAGCCCAACATAAAGCTGTGACTATCGACCGGTTCATTGTAGCTCATGACTGATCCATTGTTGCTTACGATCGGTTCACTGTTGCATAGATCACCAACCAAGTACTAAAGCTATGACCAATGACCGGTTCACTGTAGCTCCGACCGGTTCACTGTAGTTCTGACTGGTTCGATCATTCGTGATCGTCCTGCCGTGATCGTTAAGCCGTGCTTGACCTACCGTGGTAGTTCTCCCGTGGTCGACATACCGTGGTCGTTCTGCTGTGGTCAACATGCCGTGGTCGTTTTACCGTGTTTGACCTGTTGTGGTCGTAAACTCGCAGACAGTAATTCCAATTTTTCAAAAGCGCATCAACCGAAACGTTCACAAATGTAAATTTTAATGCAACCCAAATATCAATTATTCTTCATCACTAAATTTACATCCTATCCACATGGTCTAACACCGTCAATCCACAGGTATTCTCATTTATCAGGACTACAATTGCACGAAGGCCGAAAATGGATGCACATATCGAGCATGCGATCCGTGGTTCATTCTGATTAGGAATTGCGTCATTGGCCTAAATTCCTGAACAAATACGTTCACTCACTGTTCAGTTGCGCTACTATGCTGTCGATCGGTAGTGATCCCAATGGTGCCGATGACTCCAAACGCTCAAACATATCGTAATCGAAATGATCGTCCTCGCTGGTATCAGGTGACTGCTCAAACTGATTCTCTTGGGGCCCAACTGTGCCTGCTTCAGACTCATCTTCCATGAATTCAGCATTTAGCACGTCAGGATTCCCCTCTCCATTGGACACAAGCAAGGCCGGAAATGAATGCTCAACAGCCTGAGATGTAACACTGAACTCCTCGACCCTCGCAAGAAGGGAATCAGGTGTAAGTGCATTGAATTCATCGTCATCCAGCAGCAACGCTACAGATGAGTCCACTGCACGCTTCCATAGTTTGAACATTCTAGGTCTCAATACTTCCCTTATTGCCACATTATCGCTGGAATCAGTGGCCTCATCTGCATCAAACAACAGATTGTCTTGTTATGTTCAGCCAGAGAGTACAAAGGTCTTGAGAAAAATGTCAAAAGTTAGTAAGGGATCTTATTCAAGTGCAGAACAAAAGGCGTGATGTTTTCCATGTAACACATGGACACCTGAGTGTGTGAAGTTGAATAAACAGCAAAATGTACGAAATATAAGCAGCTGATAACACTTGCCGAAAGGGATGCAAAATGCAAACAGGAAAGAATAATCGATCGCAACATTTTCTATTAAAAATGAGAATGAATTTTAAAGCAATGAGACCAAGATTACGTTGTTTCCAGTTGACCTTGTATTGATGTACTCATAACTGCTCCAAAATTTACTCCTGCCTTATTTGTGATAATCATTGTAAGTTACAGCTACACACCTGAACTGCTCACATCAGATGACACCGCCAGGTTATTCTTATGAACTTTTGGAATGAGAGTCAGAGGCTTCGAATATCTGGACTTCCATTCTCTGCCTCTGTACATTAGTATCTGCTCATTGTCAAATGACAAAAGAACACAAGGAACAAGATCCTGCTTACATAGAAGCACAGAATTTATGAGGGGGTAAGAAAGTATATACAGGATCACTTCCATTATCTGAATGACATGAAAACAGAACAGACGTGTGGAAATGAATACCCTTAGTTTTGCTCCTATCTTTTTGTAGTCGCTTGGATTCAACCCCTCGCAGTCAATCTTCACCAGGTCATTTCCCTCGAAAGCATCTCGAACATCCTTTACAAGATTGATATATATTCCATTTTTTGCTGCAAGATAAAGGAATAACAAATGAGATGCATCAACAGTTTTATTTGTTTGCTTGCTTCTTTTATCATCAGTAAATTTACATAAAAAAAATGTGTTTATTGCCATGCTCCCTTGATCCCTTCAATACGGAGTAAGAAGCACATAGCATCTACAATCCAATTTACATGCCAGTAACTTTTGTAGAGGCATGTTCCCTTCAACATACAGCGGAAGGTAGAATACAAATCATAGCATTAGCCACATGTCTATTATCCGAGGCATATGGTGGTGTTGGTGTGGTCATTTGTGATCACCATGGGTTGTTCCTTGCTAGAGCAGCTCATTTTTTGCCCACTGTAGCTCATCCAAGAGTTGTCCAAGTTATTGGCTTGTAGAAGGGCTCTTGGGTTTGCGTGGGAACTGGAGCTATCTCGAGTTGTCTTAGAAACGGATTGCCTGTCAGTTTGCCAGAAACTTCAAGACAGAAGCCTGGATGGCTCGGTCTATGGTCCAGTTGTAGAAGAGATTAAGCAGAGTCTGCATCATTTGCAAGAGCACAGGGTGGTGTTCGTCAGGCGAGCGGCTAATGAAGTTGCTCACTTATTTGCTAAAGCTAGCTGCAAGTTTAAGTTAGTTTCTTCTTGGTTCAATGTTCCTCCTTTTGTTTTACGCTCTTTGCAATCAGATTGTACTGGTGTTGGACAATTGAGTTGAATAAGCTAAGCATTTCTTTTAAAAAAAAGAATCATAGCATTAGCCACATGTCTATTATCTGACGTGCTAGGCATAAAATCTTGCAAAAAAAATTCAAAGCAAAACAAAATGAGGAACCATGGGCCGAAGGACATCCTTGACAGTTAGCTCTGGACTCGTGAAATTTAGTTAGGCTTGAAACGTAATGTATTAAATGGTTTAGAACAGAGTTCAGGTTCCAGCCAAAAACCAGACAGTTTCCAACACATGGTCCTGTACCGCTTTGTGTGTATGATTGGAATTGGTGCCTATTTTGCACTATTTCCAACGAAGTATGTGAATTAGTGCTTTTTTAATATGCTGCAAACATGTCAATTTGAAAAAACACATGGAAAAGAAACAAACCAAAATGGAGCCGGTCGGGAAAAAAACTGGAAAGCGGTTGGTTTCAGAACCAGCCAGGTTCCAGGATTGACCCCAGTTCTAAAAACCTTAATATTGGTGTATAAATCTTCAGCCTAACCCATAAAACCATACCTAATTTGCAAATTGGCAGCACATTCTGCCCTCTGCTCCTCATTTCATCTGCTTCTTCTTTTGTAAGCCCTTCTGGAGCTTGCTGGATGAGTTTTGGATACACAGGAGTGGCTGGCTTCCATAGCATTAGTGGATAACGAGGACGGGTGCGTGGGTCATAATTTCTTCCACAATATAAAAAAACAACGCCACCTACTCGGTGAATGACCTTTCCGCCTGATTTTTCCTGGAATAGCAGATGTTATATGTCTGAGAGTGCAGCTCAATAAAGCCCAGATTCTTGTGTTGCAAAAATGTGCAAGCATGCATATATGACAATGGAGGTCTTATTCCACGAGCTGCTAACAAACACAGAAGCCTAACAATAAAGAAATAGACAAGTCCTCTCCTGAGTCATGAACTCATAACTGGAGTGAAGAAAATATGTAATTCTATTTTATGAAGATTCCCAGAGAGTGGAATCAATACATGCACATGAGTACAACTGCATACTTATATACGTTAGAAAGATAGATACCTCAAGGTGATAACAAAGATTGTTCATATCAACAGTCGGTACTCCTCGGCATCTTACTTTGCAGATTTCCTGGCGCCTCCAATGACAATGTATCATTTCCAACATGTTGTGGGTCAATCCATCCCTTCCTAGAGGAAATTAATCAGCCAATGCAAAGTGCATACTTAGCTCTACGCTCCAACAACAAAGTTTAGCTCTGCATAAGATTATTAAGGAAAATGTCGATGTGTGCTATGCTTCAAGTGTCATAATGTTTTCACAATACCTCAAATGAAATGAACTTATCAGTGGTTGCCAAAGCAAGTTTTAACTATGTCAAGTTCCACCACCTTCCATTTGGAGTATTTCTAGAAGCTTTTTTCAAGGGCGTGGGCCTTAGACCCAGCCGGTTCATTATTAGGAAGTAGCAAGTTAGATATTAGTTTTCTTTTGTTAGAGATATGATATTAGTTTTTATATTTATTAAAGATATGATTGAGATTAGATTCTATCTGTTAGGGGAGCCCATCTATATAAAGAGTTGCTGTATGCTATTGGAACCAAGCAAAGAAATAACAAAGTCATTTTCATCTATAGTCTACTCTATCCCTCTGCGCCAATGCCGCCCGGCCATCTTCTCGTAGTGTTTACCCTCTATGAACTAAGATTCATGACAACTTGGTATTAGAGCAGTTGATCCCTTCTTACGACTTCTGCTACTATGGTTCCTGCTGCCGAGTCATTGGCCATGATAAGTGCTAACACCATCAAGATGGCCAACATCGACAAGAAGATGACGGACATCTTCCTCAACATGCATACCATCTTGGAGAAGATCGTGAATCAGAAGAAAGTGCAACAAGAGACGGCATCAGCGTTGTTTCCAGTAGCTGCCATGGAGATAAAGAGCCAGGCACATCATCATCCACTGCTAGATCCCGATGACCACGCCGCCAGACAAGCTCTGCGCGCATCGCCGCTGTTTCTGCCGTGTCTTCTCCCTCCTTCACCGCCCTAGCACCGCCTCCTCCCTCATCCCCGCCTGCGCCGACAAGATCTCCGCCACCGCCGTCCTCTTCTTTGGGCAGCCGCCGCCGCAGGGGTTCTCACCACTGCTGGATCCCACCGGGACCGGGACCTGACCCAACTCGTGCGCGTCGTCTCCCTCGGACCTGGTCTTGCCCCGCTCGGTGCTTGTCGCCATCGCCGTTCATCGTCGACAAATCCAAGCTCATCGGTGCTAGATCTGGGCTCTACTGGCCGAATTCGGCCATCTCCTCATCAGGCCGGTTGTCGCCGCCACTACACCTCTTCGGGTCACCGACCTCCGCCACATCCTCCCCTCCATCGGCGAGAAGCTCGAGCCGCATGAGTTCGACGAGTGGATTTGTGAGGTCGACGTCGCCCCCAACGGCGCCATCCGCTACGACGACTTCATCCGCCATCTCAACCGTCCGCTCGCCCGCCTCCGCGTCTCCCTCTCCGGCATAGAGTTGGTCTTCTCTGAGCCCCATTCCAAGCGCCTCCGCCGCGAGATCCTCCACGACGTCATCCTTGAGCTCCCTAGCCGGGGCTCTCGTCGCCTTTGCCGCCGCCGTCGGGACTCTCTATCTTACTCGCTCGTAAGGCCACCGCCTCCCGATCTGCTCTGGAGCCGGTCACCGTCGGTGCTCTACGCTTGCTATAGCTGCCACAGGGCTCTCCGACCGCTGCTGCTCCGCCGACCCCGAAGTAGACCCCTGCCGCTTATGGGGTCGTTGCTCCGACCGACAAGTTGTCGGAGTCAAGCTGTCGGAGCCAGAAACTTGTTGGGCATCGACCACGTTGAAGCTTCGATCTCCGTAGTCGTAACTCGTTTATGACCATGCTGTGGTTTACGACTATGTTCATCGTTTCGACCACTCGATTGTTTCGGCCACATTCAAAAAGAGAGAGAAAAGGAGAAAAAGAAAAATTATTCTTTTGCAGGCGCTGATTAGCTGAAAGCACTACACTTCATCGACGAGGAATTGCAACCATAGCCACCACCTAGCAGCTCGAGGACGAGTTGCATGTCCGGGAGGAGGTGTAATGTCATGGGCGTGGGCCTTGAGCCCAATCGGTTCATTATTAGGAAGTAGCAATTTAGAGATTAGTTTCCTTTTGTTAGAGATATGATATTAGTTTTTATATTTGTTAGAGATATAATTGAGATTAGATTCTATCTGTTAAGAGGAGCCCATTTATATAAGGAGGCTGCCGTATGCTATTGGAACCAAGTAAAGAAATAACAAAGTCATTATCATCTATAGCCTCCTCGCTACCTCTGTGTCGACGCCACCTGACCATCCTCTCGGTGGTGTTTACCCTCTGTGAACTAAGGTTCATGACAGCTTTCTTATCCAATTTGTTACACAGATTCCTATCTGAATAACAATCTTGATTCTTAATGTGCAAGCAACAATAACACACTACAAGTTTTAAGCAACTCAAATAATAGTCGTACTTGATTAGAATGTTATATTTTACTAATAGTTTTTCTCAAGTAAGATATCTATTGCATAAAAGCCAAGTTGGCAGCTGATGAAGTTCTGGCTTCATGAATTACTTGGCACAGTTTGTAAAAAAAAAATATCACACACACAGTGTTTAAGAAGTCAATAGGATCAAGGTTACAAATTCCAATAAGGGGGGGGGGGGGGGTTATCACTCGGCGGCCGGTAACGGTTATCGGCCGGTAACAAGAAAACCCCAAAAAGAAACCGGCTAAATTTCAAGTGCCGAAATTTAAATTTGAAACCGGTAACCGGAAAAACCGGCTGGTTACCACCCAAAAAACCAGAGAAAAACGGCTAAAACCGTAAAAAACGGTTTTTCAAATTTGAAATTGGAAATTCCTAACACATTCATGGTAAAAAGCATGAAGTCAAGCACATAAGTGCATGCATCTTCCTAATACATTTCATTAGTGTTAAACAATATAAATATCATTAGGGAAACTAACTTTTACATTCAAAATTTTAAATTTGAATTAAATAAAAAACGCCGGTTTTTATTCTACCGGTAGCCACTGGAAGAACTGGTTACCGGTGGTAACCGGCCGGTTATGGCCGGGTTTTTGAACCCTGAGTAGGATAATAGAGCGAACTTCACTTTCTAGGTCTGGTCAAGCTGACATGGCAGGTTTGCTGCTGCAAGAAGAGTTCAGGAAGAATGCTTAAGAGTAGGCTGAACCGCTGAAGTTATTTCAAATTGAAGGGCTAAAACTAAGATCACACTCAACAAGATCAAAGAGTGCTGATTTTAACATAGTACTTTAGGAAGTTACTGCTTCTACATGTATTGACATTTTGTCATTGCCTTTTACAGCTGCTGTAATTTATCTCCAGAATACATACAAAGTAGAACTATGTAAAATCTATTCTGTAGTAATGTGGTACTCCTTTTGGAGGCGTTTGAGGAGATGGAAATTATCTGTAGCCATCTTTTGTCACTGGACATGGTCACGTGGGTTAACAGTTAACATAGGCAGTGGAAAGTGTGCAGCACAAGTTAATGTTGAAACTGTTGGGAGTTCAACTACAGTTATAGAATATAAAAAAGTGAAGCAGTCAAGGGAGAAAATAGTAGCAGATGCTCTGTCCATGAGACATGCTTTTACAGTGCTTAATTCTGTAAGATGTTGTGCAGTGACCAGTGACCACAAATATTCCATTATGGATCAAGGTAAACATAAGGAGTTACTACAAAATGGGATCAGCATTGTTTTGCTTCAGTATCAGCTGCCTTCAACCCTGAAGGATTCTCCAATATATGGTCCAAGGGAAGTGACCAGCAACTCAGACAACAATTGCTTCAGTTATGTTGTGATTCTTCTCTTGGTGGTCACTTGGGAGTTTTCTTTTCCTTTGAAAAATAATGGAAGGTGGGTTTCCTACCTTCTATATAATAAGATTTATATGAGATACACAAGCAAAAGGCCAAAGCGAGGTGAACACAATCCTTTCCCTGCCCAGCTCTTGCATCATTCTTCTTCTACATTACAAGGCTGTAATATGCCATCCACAGCATTCAACTAATCTCAAGATGGAACCCTGGATGTTTTTGTATGCAGCACCATATTTCACTAAGATTAGCTTTTGTATACAATACAGCAGGGACTACCCTAACATCAACATCTGTGGCTCCAAAGAACTTCTTTTCCTGCTTAACCATATCTTCCGCAGCACAGCAGCAATTAGTGTCATTTACACGTTTGAGGCTGACACCTCGATTGTTAGCACATCAGGTTTCCCTCCCCTGATTTCGTTGCTCCTCAGTGCATCCAATAAATAGTGGGCACTAGGAGTTAGAGGAACTCATCATTAATTAAAAGTGCTTTGATGGACAAAGTTGAAATAGGATGCTTCTACATGTGTCACTGGGTGCAAGTGCAACACATGCCAGAGAAATAATAATGAACATCTGCCAAGTCCTGGTATGCTGAAACCTCTCAAGTCCCTGAGTAATCCGTGTCCATATATATTTTGGATGAGTTAGGGTCATGACATGATATGTTCTATATCATTAGCTCACTCTTTCCACACAATTCTGGTCTTTACCAAATTAAGTTAATAAGCTGCATGGCATGTCAAATTGCCCGTGGCAATTGAGATAGGACCCTTAAAATGCTCTGTGACAAGAAAAGTATTGACACGGAAAACTATTCAGGGTGCATACATTTCTTGAGTTTGAAGAAGTGGTTGCCCCAGGTTACTTTTGGCCGATAGAAGATAGACCATATTTCTTTCCTAAAAAATTGCAGTGTAGTAGCTTATTACCAATGTTGAGCTGCCGATTGTGCGAGATGTGGGGCTTGACGAGCGCGCGCACCTCGGCGGGGGTGAGCGGCTCCCCGAGAACCTCCTCCCGACTTCTACCATCGCCAGGGTTCACCCTGGCAAGGTCCCGCTGCCTCCTCCCCCTCACCTCCATCATGATCCCGTGCGCGCTCACCGTCCGCGGCGGCTCCTGTCCAAGCGGCGTGTGCAGCCGCACGCCCCTCCGCCGCGCCTTCTCCTCCTTGGTCAGAAGCGGCGCCTTGCCCGTCCACGGCCGCGGCATGGTCGGCGGCGCGAAGGGCAGGAACGCGGGCTCCCGGATGGCGAGCGGCGTGGCGCGGGGCGCCTCGGAGTAGCTGAACTGGAAGTCGAAGGGCGCGTCGGGAAGGCGGAAGGACAGGCCGGAGGGGCCTACGACGACGGCGCGCCCGGCGGCGGCGTCGGAGGGGTCGGCGGCGAGGAGGGCCTCGCCCTCGCCCGCGGCCGCGGCGGGGGGAACGGGCTTGCGGTAGGCGGTGCGGAGGTGGGGCGCGCGGAAGGCCGGGTTGGCGGTCGTTGTTCTTGGAGCTGGTGTGGCTTCTTGTTCTTGGGAAGGTTGTTCATGGTGGTTCTTGGGGTGGCGGCGGCGAGAGGGGAGAGGGAGGGAGCGGCGCGGGGGATTGTGGCGGTTGGGGAGGGGCGGGGGAGGAGACGAGAAGAGGTTGGCGCGGCCGGCGTGAGAGGGGACTGGCCGCTGCGGCGGCGGCGGCATGGCGGGAAGTGTTGGTGGAGGATATGGAAGGGAGAAGACGAGGAGGGAAGGGGATAACGAATAGATTTTTTTTTTCCCGCTGTGTGCTGCGCTGCTGTGGCCGTCGTAGTTTTTCTTTGGGGGTAACGGTAGCTGCTTATAGCTTCGCGGAATAAATAAATAGACGGTATTTTCGTGGACGTTTTGGAACGATTTATCGATATTTATTTTATTTATATAGTTACTTACACTAAAATCAAAAATTATAAGTTATAACCAAAAAACACACACAACGTCGAGCGTCCTATGGATCAGACGCCTCAGTCTCTGTCACCACTTTTGTATCTTCATCTATCCTCATGAGCGCATCTGCTAGGCTGCCTCCCTTCCTTCCTATTCATTTCTCCCTCCTTGTCCTCTAGCGAGCTAGAGCTCCGACGAGTCAGCGACGATCAGAAGATCTCTACTATAGATGAGCTCATCTCCTCCACGCATCTCTCTCCCTACTATCCCCAAAGTCTTCTCCCTCCTCCATATCATTCCTCTACCCAACTCACCCCTTCCTCCTCAAGCGAGTCAAAGCTCAGATCGCCACCATAGATGAACTCCTTTCCTGAGGAGGCGTTCAGGCGATGTGCTAGAGAAGTTAGAGCGCTGAATCTGTACAGTGATCGCGTAGGCGGGCGCCTAGGCGTTGGGCACAAGCCGAGCGTCGTGACTCGGGCGTAGTCGACGGCCTGGGCGCTCAGCCCACCTAGACGGTCAATGGCAGTCTCAAACGGACCTAGGTGGGCCGAGGTGGCAAAGGCGCGGTGGCGTTGGTCATCCTGAGGCGACCCTAAGGCGATGCTGGGCAAGCTGAGGCGGTGACAGACGTGTGGGCTTTGTGATGAAAAGGTAACCTTAACCTCTCCTCTGTCTCCTCGCACAAATCTGGTCTTACCTCATGCATTCGCGCCGCCGCTTCCTCTGTCATCTCCTCCTGGTCTCCCCATTCCCCGGCGGCCACTACCTCCTGTGGGTCCTCCTCAGCTCGCCGTCCATTCCCGCTGCCTCGCTGTCTCCTCCTGGACTGCCCATCCCCGCCGGTCGCCTCCTCCTATGGGTCCTCCTCGGCTCACCGTTCGTCTCCACCGCCTCCTTTGTCTCCTCCTCCTGGGCTCCCCGTCCCCGCCAGCCGCCTCCTCCTGTGGTCCTCCTTGAGCTCCTTCTCGGCTTCCCGTCCCTGCCGCCTTGTCGGGCTCACTCCTCCCTGGCTCGTCATCATTGTCGCACGCACCTCCAACCCTCCCCGTTGGCGCGCCTCATCCAATCACGCCCGAGCCCCCAGGTAACACCGCCTCCTCTTCTCCTCTACGGCTGTAGGGATCCAGATTTTACAATCCGGATTCCTCTGTGATTCCACCGCACTATTCCCTGGATCAGTAGATAGTGCTCACAGTTTACAGTTCTGAATATCAAATTACATATCATGCGGAAGCGTAAATATAATAGTAGACTTACTTATGGGCCGATTTGACCGAAATCATTAAATTGCAGCAGCGGAAGAATGAAGCACGTAAGTGGGACATTTAGGACATGCCCACAGGCAGCCGACTGGAGATTCGCGACCTAGCCTTTATTGACTTCACCTTCTTCTCCATCATAACCAAAAGTATTGCTGAAGCGTAGTGAGCTGTTTCTTGCTTCTAGATTTGTTATGAGAGCGAGTGTGAGCACACTAACCACCGTGCTCCGCGAGCCAATACACAGAATGCAAATAAATAGTATGCATGGTGTTGTAGGGGTGGCCCCCACCTAAACCTAGCAGGCCTGTTAGAAGGTTATAGGGCCCAAAATGGGACATATGTAATGACTTAAATACCCCTGACAGGGAGGTACCGATGTAAGGGCACAGTTGTAAAAGCACAGCCCATATGAATATATATACCAAGGGAAAGCTAGGAGGGGGACCAGAGGTCATCACTCTCTCCCAACTCTCCACTACCACATCTCTCTCTGTTTGGTCTGTAACCACAACACATGGCTTATCAAAGGAGAGGCTCGGGTTATTTTATTTGCCAAAAATCGCTTTTAGTAGCATTATTATTATTAAATCATAGTGTTATTAATTCTACCTAAACTCCACACGGTGATTGCCATAATTGATTTAATCCACCAAAGACACACTTTCCTTACTGATTGCTGTCTAAGACTCTAAACAGCGAGTGTCATCATTACTTAATCCACCGAATATTTTTTTTCCAAATTGATTGTTGTCTAAGACTCCAAACTGTAAGTGACATCATTTAATTATTTCATCGATCATACACTTTTTATATTGATTGTTGTCTAATATTCCTAAACAGTGGATAACATCATGCAATCCACCAATCAATTGCTTCCTAAATCCCCAAACAGCGAGTATCATAATTTATATAATCCACTGATCAATTGTTGCCTAAAACTCCAAACAGTTAGTGACATCATTTATCTAATATCATTTAATTAATCCATCGAACACACACTTTCTATATTGAGTGCTGTCTAAAACTCCAAACAGCAAATATCATCAATTATACAATCCACTAGTATCTTTTGTATTCCAAAGTCCTAACAACCCATTCCTTTTTGATATTGATCCACAACCACAATTTGCTCTTCTAATAATCAACCTTATTTTCCACTATCTATCTCTAACTAATTCACTATTATACCTCCACCAAAAATGTCATTGACCAAGTCTATGATTCACTAGTATTCATCCACCAAGAATATCATTAATCAAGTTTACGATTCACTAGTATTCATCCACCAAGAATATCATTAATCAAGTTTACGATTCACTAGTATTCATCCACCAAGAATATCATTGATCAAATTTATACTCCAATAATTGATATCATACCTCCAAATTCCCAAAAATTCAATTCATCCATCCAGTAATTGATCAATTCCTATTCATCCCATTATCGCCAACATCTCCCAAGAATTTATATTAGTTATCAGTGTTACAATCCAGCAATTACCTTTGCACTCCCTAATTCTCCAAAATCATTTAAATCATCTACCTAGCCTATGTATTCATTTAAGATCCACCAATGTATTTATCCCAGAATCCACTCTATCGTGTCCTTTTTATGATCGAGATGAATCCACCAATATCTTTATGTATTCATCACAAACATCTATCTCCTTTACTCACGACTCTATTTATTCCCCCTTGTATTTTATTTTGCAAGGATAGAAGTGCCATTATTTGAAATATAATACATAGAAATTTCCTGAGACCTAACAGTTTTGACTGAAGACATAATGTGTAAGGGGATGCAATAATAATAGTGATCCAGATTCCATCCACCATTACATGGTCTCTGCACCATATGCTAGACCTTCAGCGTTATAGCCGCTTACATTACCACTGGGACGACACCCAGGACAACTCAAATCAGGGATTTACACTGCCCTTCCACTTTTCCATTCCCACCCACAAAGTTTTTGAAATAGAACTATATCTGGTTAAGTTCCCATGTCCACCCTTGACCGTGGGCACGGCTATTCGAATAGTTTTGACTTTGCAGAGTTTGCACACTTTACCCACAAGAGATAAATCTACTCGTTGCCCCCACATGATTCCTTAGCCATGCGGTTGAGTAGACTATCACAGGATTGTTACAATGCATAGTCCTACTGTGGTTACATCCGCTAAGGTCTATTTTCCGTAGGATACGACCATCCCTCGGGAAGGGTCCCTCATGAGCCATCACGGGCAAAGCGCGGGGATGAGACCATCCATCCCTTTGCTCATGGTCATACCTTCACGTAACCATCTTGGAGCCACACAAATTAATAAACCCTGCCTACACTTTGCCAGCTTGTGGTTGTACTGTTTTACGCTAGGAGGCCATCACAAGATTCAATCCTTAGGGTTATCTGGACGGTGCTACCACTAACCACTTTGTGCTTCCACTGCACCACACTCACACACACACCCTCGATCCATCCGCCCAGATAAATAAGCAAGTTGGGGTTTTTGGGAACATAAACTAATCATACCAACATATACCAATCATTACCACCATGACTGTCCAAACCAGTTTCTCACGATTAAAAATGACAATGATGTTTGGGGCATTTCAGCGCCCTCGAGTATCTGTGCAGTACTAAGCATGGTGTACAATTAGGGACTTAATTTCGAAAGGTTAATGTTATAATTTTGCTAGGGCGACAAGGTTCACACATTCAGATATTCCAAAGGAGGTGTAATATTATTCAAGGCAAACAATGAGCATATAACTAGAATCTTAAATTAAACATGTATTTGCATATAAAATAACAGCATGCGATTTGATAATTTAAACCAAAGTAATTTACAGAAAATGTAGGATCAACATGATCAAAGTATTGACTCGCCTGGCGCGGTTTACCGCGGTCTTGAGCTCACACAAAGTTGTCTCATGCGATGATCTTTAATTCCTAGTCTTCATCGATCTCGGTCTCGCTTGATCCATAGAATCTTCAGAACTCCAATTTCTAATTACGGAATAAACGACTGAATCCAAATAAAAGCAAATAACTCAAAAGATCCAAATAAATCCGATTAAACTTAATTTAGTGTTATTATAAGTTAATGGGTAATTCGTGTGATTTGAGGCAAGGCCATGTACCTCCATCTATCACTAGGCTACGTGTAATTTGAATTAGGGTCTATTTATATGGGTCCTAGCTTGTTATATAAATTTATGTTTAGTATCGCTATTCATTTAAAACTAACATTAAATTTAATTAATGTCACTTTTATTATTTTGCATTTACTTTAGCTACCATTAGGATTGTCTTTATCCCTAATTTTAGTTAAAATCAGTTATCGGGGCAAAGCTTGATATATAATGTTATATTTCAATATTTGTTATTTTAGCAAAATCTACAGTTAAAATTTATTTAATGAAAGCATGTTGAATATTGGGCATAGATTTAATTATGATTAAGGGTATCTTTACTAAAGGTGGATATTTAACCAGAACCACTTTTTCTTATTAATGCCCTTAATTAATATTTAGATGTTTAAATAATTATTTAATCTACCTTAATTATTCATATATGATAAGTAATCCGTTATTAAATATTTAACATTCATATCTATTTTCTTATACTAATCAAATTTATTGGTTTCCCTTAGTTTATTTGGCAACATATTGTTAGTTTACATTTCTACTTGCATTTTAGTTCCATAACTAATTTTGGGCATTCGGACCTTTAGGAAATGTGCCATTTATCTATTTCGGGTGAGATGTTAGTCGAAGCCTAAGTTACTATTTCACCCTCCTACTTATTTTGTCAACTAGCCAATTTAATCACCTATATGTAAATATTCCTATGTTCTGATGGCGGCATTTTAATGTTAGGTCATAAATTATAATTAGGGGGTGATCTCTAATTTAAACTTTGCTTTTAATAGGTAAACGTATTATTCATTTTTCTTAATCTTAATCTTGAATGCATTTTTAATTAGGATTTTTAATTAACTTGGATTATACACTAAACCACATTTTATTAATGCCTTTAATTGATAATTAGATCCCAATCAAATATTTAAACCACATTAGTTGCTCATGCTGTAAATAATCAGATATAAAATGTTGAGTAACCTTATTTTACATACTAACTAAATTTATTATATTCCCTAGATTATTCCCTTTTTTCATAATCTTTACTAACTAGAATGAGGTTCAAAACTTGAAATAAAACAAAATGGAGAATGGGGTGGTCGGTGGGATCGAACCCGGGACCTGATAGCAAGGCTTAGGGCGTGCGCTCGGCTACCAAGTGGGCGGGCATGGAAGACTGATGGGAGAGGGGTAGTATTCCTCAAGAGGTGAGCTGTGGAAGGGGCTCAAAACTGAGCAATGCCGGCGGCGCTCGGGTTGGCTTTGCTGGCGGCGTTGGAGGGGGAGAAGAGAGGAACCGAGTTGCGCGGGAGCAGGAGGGAGCTCCGGGGAGTCTCACCTTGCCGTCATTTGCACCGGTGGGGGTTTGAGGCTGGCCGGCGGCGCGGAGCGGGGTCGGGCGGTGGTGGCGTGCGGTGCCGGCGGCGTACCGGCGGTGGTAGCTCCGGTCGGCCGTCGGAGGAGGTTCGGGACGCCAAGAGGGTGCTCCCTCTGCGATGAATCGGAGGATGGCCAACCGAGGAGGCGGCGGCGGGAAGAATGGCGGCGGCAGGATTTGTGGCGGTGGCCGATTTCGGAGAAGAAAAGGGGTAAAAGATGGGGACAAAGAGGAGAAGGGGCGCGGGGTAAACAGGGGGAGAGCCGGGGCTTCTTATGGCCACCGAGGGGGCAAGGAAGCGCGGAGAACCGGGCGGAGGCGGCGGAGAATCGGGGTGGGGCAATGCCGGCGCGGGGCTCGGTGGTGATGTGACCGGGCGAGCAGCGCTTGCAGAGCAGAGCAGTGAGGGGGAGGCAACACGCAAAGATTTGGGCAGGATTCGCGCAGGGGAGAAAAGGGGGAGTGAAGACGTGGAGGTAGCTTGATCGCAGAGGAAGTAGAAGGGAGAAGAAAAAGAAAAGAAGAAGAAACAGGTGCGCGGCGCGGGGAAGAAAAAAAGAAGAAAGAGAGAGAGAGGGGGCGGCCCGGGCCCGCTGGCGGTGGGAGAAATCGGGAGGGAGGAAAAGAAAAGCAGTGTGCAGGAGTTGGGCCCTGCGGGCAGTGAAAGGAAAGGGGAGGGAGAGAAAAAGAAGGAAAGGGGAAGAGAGAAAAGGGCTGGGCCTACATGGAAGTGACAGGATTTGATAAAACATAAAATGTTTAACCTTGGCTTTGAGATTTCAAATTTCAAATTTAATAATTTTTTTGTTTCTTATTTATGATCACTGATTTTTTTCATGACATTTAGATTTTAAGCCTCAATTTTGCAACTATTAAATGAGAGTTTCTATTACTACTATTATTTAGGGTATATGTGTGTGTGTGTGTATATATATACTTATTTCTTATATTGCTAAACTCTTTCTTGCGCAGTTTGTATATACACATAGGTATATGTATGTATATGTGTTTGTATTTTATTCATTCACTTTTATTGCTATTTGTGTTATTATTTCCAAAATAAGATTTCATATTTTAACGTAGGTTCCTCCATTCTTTTTAGGTTTGAATTTAAAATTTTTGGGTTTCCATTATTTGCACATTTCCTTTTATGGCATTATTTATATTGGTTTTATTTTTCGAAGCTTTCTTAAATTTTTGGATCCTCCACCAAAATTCAAAAAATTGCCATAAAATCCAAATTTCAACAAAAATTATTGTAAAATACTTTAAGAACTTCATATTTTCAAATTTGAATTTTTCAGGATGTTACAACGGCTCCCCCGGTAACATTGCAGGAAGATATTCTGCAGGTCCTGATGACAAAGGTTTACTTTTTGTCCCTCATAGTTTTGTTTAACTATTTTAATTCATAATGATGCTGATGGTTTGATACTTTGATCACAAAGTGTATCTTGCTTACTATAGCTTTCATTCCAGACATAAGGAGAATTCTAGATGCCGAGTATTGGTAATGAAAAGGTTTGACTAAAAGTAACCTATGCATTGCTATGCTAGGAAAACATGAGCAACCAATTTACTAAGTATTTGTGTATATCTTTCTAATTGCAGACTGAGGATCTATCTTGGGCTGCTTCATTTTTGTCATCAACTCATCAAGGTCATTAGAACACGTCATCAAATATTTCGCATCATAGCAAGCCACCCAGGTAACATCTCTACACAATAATTACACATATACATACAAAGAACATATACATAAGCAAGCTTGGACTGAATGACTGATGCTTGGCTGCCTAATATTCTGGAATTCTTGCTATTTTTGTTTGGCCACCTACGCCCCGCCTAGTCGCCCTAGGCACTAGGCGGCCACTCATCGTCCGCCTAACGTCTAGCGCATAGGAAAACACTGGATCTATACAAATCAGAGGAATCCAGTGAAGGATCAACGATGAGCCATCGGGTTGGCCTTGGTGTCGCCCAGATCTGGGCTTATCAGCGATGAGGTTTCAAGCTAGCTGTCTCCTCCCTCTCTAGTAATATCAGTCATCAAAGCTACAGGTGGGGCCTCCAGCTCAGGTACGCTTTTGTTGCAAGCATTTTCTCGAATGATTGCAGACTTGTTTATTGATTGATATATGAATTGTTATATTTTGATGTAATGAGGTTTCTCAAATGTTGCCATGAGAAGTATTTTTTGCAATTGTATTTTTATTTATTTATGCAAGATTAAATTTTTGTTGCAATGCCTCTTCTCAAATGTTACCACAAGAGGTATTTATTGCAATTGTGTTTTGATTTTTGTTGCACGAAGATAAATTATTGCTGCAGTAGGGATGTCTATTTGTTGCATTAAGTAATCCGTACTTGTTGCATCAAGTTGCGAATTTGCTATTTTTGTTGCATAGGGGTGGAGGTTTGTGGGAGGCTTACCATTTAATTGTTGCGTCTCATCTTTTTTGCCATGCCAAATCGAATGGCTGAGATCGATCCTTTTAAGTTAGATCCGATAGAGAAAAGGAGCATATGATGAAAAGCTTCCCATCATATGTCTAGATGCTAGCACGTTCCTTGTGTTTGACGAAGGTGCATTCTTCCTGTCACAGCCTCTCACTCTCAGGTAATGGTACAGTTCGGCATTTGATTTGAATTTTTACAAAGAAAAAATATAATCATGTAAATGACAATCTATAAAAGTAATTACAAATGCCATACATGTAAATTTTATTCATACCCTTCAAACTATATGCTAAGCCAAAACAAAGAAAGAGCCATCAATAAGCAAACCAAGCATGTATCCAATCAGTCATAGCCGAACTCACCTCAACTAGTCCTAGCCAAACTTGGCCAAATAGGCCACTTGGCACGGTCCGACAAAAGCCTATGTAGGCATGACCCCTTTAGGCACGGTCCGATCGCCCTAGTTATCTAAATAGGTTGTGTCATGTCGGTCCATGGGCTCAGCCTCAGACCTAAGCATGGCCCAATGAGGTGCTAGGCTGTGCCATGTTAGCTCAGGCACGTGTGGCATGATGGGCTGAGGACGGACCTTTAGGCTAACCCCACTCTCTTTATCTCCCACGGTCCTGCTCCCCTCTCTCTTTCTCCCCACCGCCAATGCCATTGGTGGATCCCACCACCAGACACTCTCCCAGGGCCAACACTGGTCGCTTCGTGTGTCTCCTTTGCCAGATCTACCACGCCTATCTTCCTCCAGCACAGATTGAGCCCGTGGCTCTCTCCCTAGTCGCCATCGGTCCTCAGTGGCCTCAGCCATGGCACCGACCCGACCTTGTCGATGCCGAGTCGGCCTTAGCCCTTACTGATGTTGTACCATCCGACCTCCGCCCCCTACCTCTCGGCTTTTGCCCCCTCCCACGACCTCCGTCAACGTGCCGTTCTACCTGCCCCCACCTGAGCCACCTCCTTTGCCTCTCAGCCACTCTGCCCCGTCCTCACCTCCAACACTACTCCACTCAGCGCTTGCCCTACATCTCCTCCGGTCACTCCGCTCGTGCCTGCTCTGCCCACTCCCTCCCTCGGTCCTTCACTCCTTCCTTCACCAGCGTGCCACCTCCCACCCTCGCGCTCCTCCCCACTCCCTCTGTCACCCACCTCCTTGGCTTCTCCACCGTACCACCCACTAGATCTGCTGCCTACCACCCCTAGCCCCTACCTCTTGGCTCGGTTCCCTCACGGTGGGGGTCTAACGAGCCATGCTAGGCTAACCTATGCTTGGACCTTGCTTAGCATGGCATGATACTATGTGTGCCAGACTAGGCTGGCACACTGGGCTAAGGTCGTGACCCAAGCACGGCTGTGGCATCGGGCTAGGCTAGCATGGCCCGTTTAGTCTTGGGTCATGCCATGCCTGAGTCAGACCAACAGTACCATCCTTTGGACAGGTATGATTAGCCCAACCCATTTGGCCACCCTAGTCCAAACCATGAACCACAACCACCCCCACTTGAGCCAACCCAAGGTATGGCTCGATCCCAAGGTCGTACCAATCGATAAAAGGAAAAAAATTGTATCGTATCTCACATGGATGGAGGGAAGGTTTTACGTCGATCAAGCACATGGCAGTAGGGTGCAAGAGATGGCAGATCAACGCATGGGGATCATCTGTGAAGGAGTTAGGGGCACATGACCATCTTTAACATGTGGCAAGGGGAAGAGGGGGTAGCCGTGGGTCATTGCAAGCGCGCCACCAGGGTGAGAGCCTTGATAGCTGTTAGCCACTATGACCCTGCCATTGCAAGCCTAGCACATGGGAATGGTGATAGTGGTGGTGGCCAGTGAAGTGAGCACAAGGCGAGGGGTGGAGGGCAAGGGGCAAGAAAGATGGAGCAACAGTGATGGCGGTGAGGGGCAGAAAGAAAGAGAGAGGGAGGCACAACAGGGGAGAGAGGGGAGCGGCAGTGTGGTGGAGAGGGAGAGGAAAGAGGCGGCAGAGGAGCGAGAGGGGGGGGGGGGGGGAGAAGAGGTGGAGGTAGAGAGTTGCGCGGGTGTGTGGTGTGCATGGGGCTTGATCCAACATGTGAAGGATAGAAAGGGGTTAGGGTTTGTGTTAGGGGATCTCCACATGGTCTCGGTCGTTTGGCTTCAATCCAACTTAATCGATTAATTTCGCCGACAAGTACTCTCTTGGATAACACCCTTCCTCTTAAGATAAGTAATATCTATGTGTTTTCATAGATACAAGTTGTGCAAATACACATGCACATTTATACACAACTAATCTAGAATAGATGGACCTTAGTTTTTATTTTAAGTACATGCCTACGTTCGTGCATATACAATTTTGCAAAGCCTAGGCACCCAGGTGACTCATGTTGGTGGTGGTGATTCATCTGCCCCTCCCACCCCTCCTCAGATAACACTGCACTGACACATGGACCCCTTCTCACAGAGAAAACAAATAAGGGAGGTCGGTTGCATGCATGCTCTGCATCCTCCTTCCCCACCCCAGCCGAGGAAGAAGTGGGAGGAGGAGTCCAGTTGAGAGGAAGGAGAGGGATAGGCGTGTGGTGGGCGATGGGGTGGAGGAGGCAAGAAAGGCTTGAACACACTCGTTGATGCCAGTGCGCCACCGTATATCACAGTCGAGGAGGGGTGGGGTAGAGCAGAGTGGAGACTGGGGAGGAAGGAGGCCACCATGCGGCTCCACCAACGGCAAGCGAGGGCGGTGCGGCACAGCTGCCACCGCTCCCCCCATATTTGCACCACTGCCACCTCCTTGCTGCTGTAGTGATATGAAGTGCAATGTTTAGCGAGTAGTGGGTAATTCAGAGTAAAGTTTTTCTCTTTTCAGTTGTTGTGGGAGAGGTCATGAATTTTGTGGCACACGCCTTCGCCCCTGTGGTACTGATTACTCTTCTTGAAGCACTGAGCATAATTGTTAGGTGCATATAGCAAGTTGTGATTTTTCTTTGCAATTGTTTAAATGGAATGTGATATTGAAGGTGGGTAACTGGGTATTGGTTGTGTCTTTACTCTTTAGTGCAGTGCTGGCCCATTTCATCCTGAATGATATCTAGCAGTTGGAGGGGAGGATGAAGGCGTATCCAGCCACCTCCTAGGTCCCTTGTTACCACACACGGCTAGTCCCCACGACACCACAACATCGCTTGGCCTGGAGCCCTGACCCGATGTGGTGGGATATCTATAGGCAGTGGCGACCCGGCCACTACTGGTGATACAGTGCCCTCGGATGAGCGCAGAGGTGACAATGGTGGCTACCTCCACCTTGCCGGCACGACGCATGGTCTCCTGTGCTTTAACGCCTCCTCCGAATGTGAGTCCTATGAAGGTTCATTCAGTCTTCTACCTTGCAGCCATGGCCATACTCCCATTGTGTGACTCGTCCTCTGAGTGCGACTTCTGTGGAGGTTTGTGCCTCCTCCTTCCCCCCATGGTGAACATAATTTTGCTCTCTTTCATGTATTCTCGAGGGTGAATTGCCACAAGATGGTCAATTTTGTTTTTGCATTTTTTTAGTGTTTTCTGCACTAGGTCATTACTCGTCACAAAGTTGCTTGTCGTGATAAGGTGAGGGCATCTAGAAAACTTTAGGCATGTTTTTTTAGGTCTTGAATCATGTTTTATGCAAGATTTGATATCTTGGTGTAATCATAGAATTTGATTTCTTGCTTTGAGAAGGTGAGGATTTTACCATCAAGGTATGGCTGAATGCTCTAGATTGGGTATTTCAAATTCTAACAATCAGAGGCATGTGATAGTTTATAACAATCTTTACTTATGGCTACATGTAGCTAAAATTTGTTTTTGTCCAAAGTGGAGTATCTTTTTTGACCTAATGATTCTGGAGCTATTAACTCCAAATACACTGCCTTTTCAAAAATAGGATTGAGATAATAAGCACTATTTTCTAGCGATGTCAGCAAATTAGCATGCATGCATGCTACTGAGTAAGTCAACTTCAAACTTGGTTTTATAACTTTCTTACCATGGCATTTGGTTCAACTTCAAGCACTATTTTCTAGCGACGAAGAGCATGTTACTACCATAATATGTTATGTTTTTTTCACTTTGTGAGCAAAGTGCTATGTGGGTCTCATTGAACTTTAGTATTCATGCCGAACTAAGAGATGGGATTTGGCACTTATAAATCATAGTTATGTTCCCTTAAGCCCAAAAGCATATAGTTGATTGTAGGACAATATCAAGAAAGGGTAGAATTGGAGCATGAATATAGGAGATCACTACTGTCATTTACTAATGTATATCCTTTATTTTATAATCTATAGCCATTGTTGAGAAGTGTACCTTCTTCCAGCCCTATTTGGTATGATTGATTTCTGAGTGTGTGTAGGTGAGCTTCTGTGCTAAGATGAATGCTCCAACAATGTTGACACCTACTAGTTGAAAATGGTAGATTCAAGCTTTAAATATAACTTACTTAGGCCTCTAGCCACTATTTATATTATGTAATCTGTCACACTACAACAAAATGAACATATTAAGACGTTTTGTTTAAGACGCTTTGAATCATGTCTCTCTTTTTAGAACCACAATTGAAATAGAGACGCAGTTTGAGACGCTCTAAAGGGTTGCACGCTATTAAATTCTATTAAAACGGCTGCTGAGACGTTTTGGAGTATGTCTCATGTATAGAGACAAAATTTTAGATGTCTTATTTATTATTTGAGACGTCTTATCTATTATCTCCATATAAAAATATTAAAAAAACAAAATGGGCCATCCTAAAGGGAAAATTGAAAATATAGGACCAAGTTGAGAGGGTTTAGCAAAATAGGACTAAGTTATTTGTACTCGTAAATATAGGACTGAGTTGAGCAACTTCTTGAAAATATGGTATTTTCCCATTTTAATTTCACTTTCATTTTCCAGCCCTTTTTCTCTATGCAAAATGACCATTTTACCCCTCCTCCCTCTCCCTCGCCTGGCTCGCTGCAGGCCGGCTGCTCCCTCGCCGCCGCGCCTCCCCGCGCCGCGCCGCCGCTCCCCCGCGCCTCCCCGCGCCGCGCAGCCGCTCCCCCGCGCCTCCCAGCGCCGCGCCGCCGCTCCCCCGGGGGAGCGGCGGCGCGGCGGCGAGGGAGCAGCCGGCCTGCAGCGAGCCAGGCGAGGGAGAGGGAGGAGGGGTAAAATGGTCATTTCGCGTAGGGAAAAAGGGCTGGAAAATGAAAATGAAATTAAAATGGGAAAAATACCATATTTTCAAGAAGTTGCTCAACTCAGTCCTATATTTACGAGTACAAATAACTTAGTCCTATTTTGCTAAACCCCTCTCAACTTGGTCCTATATTTTCAATTTTCCCTCTCATCTCCGCCCTCCTCTCGCACTTTCCTCCTCCATCCGTCGATTCCGCCGGCGCCTCCGCCCCCCAGATCCGCCGCCTCCTCCTCCTCCTCCTCCGCCCCCAACTCGCGCACTCGCTTCATCCTCCACCGCCTCCGGCCCGAGCCCCCCACCCGGCCAGATCCGGCTCCGCCCCCCTCTCGCTTCATCCGCCACCTCCGCCCCCCTCTCGCTTCATGCGCCGCCTCCGCCCCCAGCCCCCCACCCGGCCAGATCCGGCTCTGCCCCCCTCTCGCTTCATCCGCCGCCTCTGCCCCCACCGGCCAGATCCGGCTCCGCCCCCAATCCCACTCGCTCGCGAGGACGAAGATGAGGGAGATCCTGCACATCGTCCCGCTCGCCATCCTCATGGACGAAGATGACGAAGATGAGGCGGCGAAGCGGTCGCAGGAGCTGTCGATGGAGGCAGCCAAGCGTTCGTCGGCTCTGGTGTCGGAGACCGCGAAGAAGTCTAAGGAGATCTTTTCGGAGACCGCCACCAAATCTCGCGAGATCGCCGCCGAGGCCACCAAGCAGGCGGACCTCCTCGCCGGCCAGATCAAACACCTCGCCTCCGACCTCCCCGTCCCCTCCATCCCCGCGATCCCGCCCATCCCCTCCGCCGTCGTGCCGGAGCCCGACGCCGCTGAGCTCGAGCGATACGGAATCACCGAGGACCTCCCGGAGTTCGTCAAGGGCATGACCATTAGCACCTTCCGCGACTTCCCCTTGCAAGGTGCGGTTTGGTCATGGTTGGGTTTAGGGAATTAGAGAGGCTGGATTCTCTGATCGGATTTTTGGCCAGCGCAGATGAGCCGGAGATGTCGGATGTGCCCACGGTGTCGAACGTGCGTCAGGATCTGAACGAATGGCAGGCCAGGCACGCCACACTCGTCCTCTCGGCCGCCAAGGTTTAGTCTCCATTAACCATTTTGTCGATGATTGTTTGTTGCATTTGTGTCCGTGGGGGATTAGGATTCTGTGGCACGATTAATAGAATGTTGATGAATTCGCATATGAACAGCCACACTGTAAGCATAGGTCTGTTTGGTTTGCAAATCTGATATTTTGATTAGATGTGTATATTGAATTAACAAAAGATTTAGAAGATAAGCTTGTAGTTTTGGAAAATCTAGAGTAAATGTCATTCTGAACAGTATATTGATTTCAATATTATTATGGTGGTTAGAGTTAAGTGAATGCTGGCTTTTATTGACACCTAGGAAATGTCAAACTATGGTATTTAGATTTCATATTTTGCATGAATGAAGATGTAATCAGGATAAGTTTGGTAGGTATTTTGCTATATGATGTTGATGACAAATAGCTGTATATATTAACAGCCCAAAGTTGCCAAATTGATAAGTTGTAAAATTGGCACATCTACATACTCTCTTAACCTTCATACTAGTTTTTGGTGTTAAACATTATTGGTCACTGGCTCATTGTTAACCATCAAAAAGATCTCTCAAGTTATTCTCTAAGTGCCTAATTTTGTATTTTGTTAAGATTTTATTGAATAGTATTATCTTATTTCCAGGAAATTTCAAAGTTCAGATATGAGCTGTGCCCACGATACATGAAAGAACGTAAATTCTGGCGGATTTATTTCTTGCTAGTAAACAACTACATAGCCCCGTAAGTTTTCTTGTTACCTAATGCTGTGTAATCCTAATACATTTTTGTGGTCATTGGTCAACATGAATCAGGCTTCTGCATTATAAGTTTGTGAGAATGGAGGCCACTTGTTATCTGACTTTTAGAATTGTTACAGAATAAATTGTTTCATCAAAGTACATCATGAATATTATAGATAGTTTGGACTTCTTTTATACAGAGTGATATTGTGACATGTATTGCTATGAAGCATGTATTCCTTATATCTATTGCTTTAGGTAAAAAAGCCTAAACATTCTACTCGCTAGGTATGCCACTTCTAGTTTAATTAACTGAACTTGTACCGTAAGATTTTTTATGATTGCTCATATCTGATATTTTGTTGTTAATATTGCTATGTTTGCAGGATATGGAGGACTATGAAAAGAAATGTAGAGTGGAAGACCTGATGCACAATTTTCTGATTGAAGAAATAGACTTGATGATTTATTATAGCAGTTTAAAAAAAGATGTGTGTCAAATTGGAGGATGTTTTACCGACATGTATTTATCGCATATTAGATTTTTATTTAGTTGTGAACTCTGTTGATTTAAATGGATGCTATAATTATTTGTAAACATCTCTTATGTAAACTTCTTTGGGGTTTGGAGGGTGCAATAGTGACGAATTTGTCAATTGCCAATGGTTTGCCCGGGGTGTGGCTTGGTTCCAGTTGTAGTTGGTTTGCTTTTCTTATAACAGTATATATGTTGTGCTACGCCCATTCCTTATATTTTATAAAATATGTACTCAATATTATGGTGCTGCCTATAAAATTATTATATATACATGTATATATAATAAATATATGGAATACTATATTCTCATACGGATACGTATTTGTGTGTATAGAAGAAAATATATACCAATCAAAATAAAAATACATACTACATAGGACATCTTGAGACGGCACATAACGTCTCAACGCACGTGCCTATATTAATTGAGACGTGGTGTAACCGTTTTTATAAAAGCGTCTCTAACTTTATAGGGATACAGTGCAGATGTCTCTAATGAACGTCTCAAATAATGTAGGCACGCCTTAGAGAGCGTCTCTATATTTTTGAGACGCTTCATGTAGAGACGTTTCTATGACGCTTTATAAAAGCGCCTCAGTTGTCTGTGGGAGACGAAACAAAACGTCTCTAATCTACAAATATGATGTCTCCCCACGGATGTTTCATTGCTCATCATATTTAGCTTAATCATCTTTTTAATGTTTTTCTAGCCCGTGAAATATCCTACAATATCTTTTGTCCCTATGTTTTATGGGCATGTATTTTTAGGATTATCCCTCGTGCAGCACCACTGCCACCACTCCTCCCCTTAATCGCGTCGCCGCCACCTCCCTTCCACAACCGCTCCTCCCCTCGTGCAACACTGCCACCACTCCTCCCCCTAATCTCCGTCGCCACCACCGCTCCTCCCCTCATGCATCCCCTACTCGCCGGTCCTTCCCTTGCATCCAGCGCCCTCCACCCTCCACCATGGAGCATTTTTGACGTGTTTCAGGTCCATTCTCTACTCCCTCTGTATTCTTCTAAATTCTCTTTCTTGGGATGAATCATTTGCCTTTTTTATTTGAGGACCAATTTGTGTGGCTCATGAATTATGGGAATACTCATGTTCCATTTGTACTAAAGGTGTTCAATGAAATTCTGCTAAATCAGTTTGTTATCTCAAGCTAATTTCTCTTGCTAGAAATTTGAATTGGAAGCTTATGATAGTTCCAACAATAGCTTATTTTTTGTTCATTTATTTCTACTTTCAATGTGTAATGCAGTTGACAACCGGCATCAAGGACGACCACTACTATCAACTATCTTAATTGCATGTAACAGGATGTAGATTTTGATGACAAAAGCAGCTGGTGGTATTTGTTCAAGTACTATTAGTTGAATTGAAAACAAAGTTGGCTATGACATTTGAAGAAATATCAGTAGCTAAGTCTCAAAAGAATGGATATTCTTTGGTTATCAGTGACAATGATATTAATGAACTACCTGATACTAATGATGAAGAAGAGGCTAATTCAGATAGTTCATCTGGGTGCCATTTAGAAAGCAATACATCAAAAAAATGAGGGGAAGGAAGAGATCAACGCATGTTGTTAACGAGGATAGCTCGGAAGGAAAAGAGAGCACTAGGAAATCTACCAAGCAAGGCCTATTGAAAGGTAAGCTAAAGGACAGCAAGATCAAGAAACTGTGGCGATGTACGAGGAAATGGTGTACCATCAACAGATGAATACTGTTGTTATAGACCATGTTCTTTTTTGTTAGATTGATTATTGAACAATGGAGTTTACACATGGCCTAGTCTTCGAATGATATAATATAGCTATTTTTCAGTTGTCACTCATGTTATTGATAGTTCATTATAGGAGTATTTCCTACGGGATGACTTAGAATAAAAAGAGAAAAATGATTGTTGCACTACCATGGTATTGAGTATTATTGGCTTAGTAATTTGGTATCTGCATGGTTAATATATAAGTAGAACCAAATGGTGCAAAACTATTATTCAACTTGTCTTATCACATGTTAGAACTCATCTTTGATGTTAATACCATTTTTATCTAGCTTTTCATAGCTTTCCTTTTTTTTCCTTTTACCCAACTTGATTTAGTATCTGATGTCATGATGTATCTCTGAGTATTACGCTAAACATTAGAAGAGAGTGTGTTATTTTGTTATCATTTGTTATCTTGTTGTATGTTGCTTAACAAGCTAAATATGTATGCAGGTATTTAAGACACTTCAAAAGGTGGGGGTGTCAGGACTTGAGACACTATCCTCCCTGGGGCCCCCATCTGTGAATACACTTGTGTGTTGAGGAGAACTGAAGAAGTAGATGGTTTGCTACATAACAACTACATATTCGATATTGATTGTCTTAAAACCATGAAGGGTCTGGATGGAATGGAGGTGTTGATTTTCATATTCTTCAGTTTCAATTTTCAATGTGGTACTTATATTGTGCACATTTTGTTAAATGATGTGTATTAATCTTGTGACAATAGCCACATAATTATTCTAGAGCACATGATAGCTTATGAGCATGTGATTATTGTGTTCGTAGAGGCACATTTGAGTAGTTCACTTACAGTAAATTTAAAAGACAGTCAAGAATGCTGGATTGTTAACTATTTCACTTTTGATCTCTGTTCTAGGTACGCCCTATATTGGTGCTTCCAATGAAACCTCATATGGAGTAATGGAGTTTGTACAGGTTGCAAAGCTTCAAGGATTTCCAAAGATTATGAGCATCCAAAACAATTATAGTCTACTTATGGGCTACCACTTTGAAGGTGAAACTAATGGCATTGATCCATTCACTTGATTCATTGAAACTCTCTTTTGTCATGCATTTGGTTCTAAAACTAAGTGATAAGTATTGAGATTCTCTTTGCCTTCCCTTTTAATCTGAAACACCAGTTGCATGTTCTCTCAAACTAACACAAACAACTGATAAACATTTGCTGCCAGCTAACTTCCTTTATGGTCATTTTATTCTTGATCTTAGATATACCTAATATCAAAAAACAAAAAAGAAAATGATTCATACCATTGTACTATAAATTATTTGTTAACATGTTGTGTGCATTGTATTTTTTTGGGGTGATGGGATCATAGTGCTAACTCTTGAGTATTGAGTGTATAGTAGTGTAGCTAATACACTGAACTTTAACTGCAAGGTTAGAGATGTGCTATCTGTATGGTTTCTGTTTTCTGTTGCAACGCATGAGCACATGACTAGTGTATGTGTGTATAGGACAAGTGTTTCATACACCTACGTACCTAAGTACCCAAATCAATACCTATTAATGTACTTATATCAAAGGTATAAAACATCATACAAATGGTGTTATATCACATTCTTATCAATCATACACATATCGAGCGGTTCTTGATGTGAGTGCCTAGGCACCTAGGTGCCTCATGTTGGTGGTAGTGATTCATCTGCCCCTCCCAACTCCCGTTTGCACCTTCTTAAAAATCTCTAACAAAAATAGACAAAACTAATCTACCAAATAAATAAATTTCACCACTCTATAGATTATCTAAAAACAACAGAGCTTTACTAGGTGCGTGGCAGACTCGAGGGCATGGAGGCACGACGCAGCTAAGCGTGGAGGTAGATCCGATGGTGTGGGTTGGGCAGGCCGAATCAACTTGACGTACTGACATACACACACACTTACCATCCATGATTAAGACTTTCCATCCATTATTGATTCAGCATGCTAAATCAATGACTTTCTTTCCAAATCGATACCTTTTCAAATTAATGAATGTTAATGGGTTTGCCCAATTATTGCACTTGCACGCATCTAAAAGCAATCCAAAGGCAGGAAGGTTTGGTCAGGGGTGGATATCGAGCCAACTCCTCGTCTTATCGAGCTTTTTCTAAAAATGACATAGTTTGATTTAAAATAATTTTACATATAATTTAAAAGTATTTTTAGAAACGAGCTAACGAGCCGAGCTTAAGCAAAATTCAAATTCATTTGAAATCAACTCATTTTAATGTTTAGCCAATTAACAAGTATAATTGAAGCAATTTTGAACCGAGCCAACGAGCCCCACTAACGAGCTTTTTTTCCACCCCTAGGTTTGGTGCCCCATTCAGCATCCTATATATATATATATATATATATATATATATATATATATATATATATATATATATATATATATATATATATATATATATATATATATATATATATATATATATATATATATATATATATAACAGGGGCACCATGGTGCCTACCCTCCATGAGTGAGACTTTCCAACCATGAGTGAGATTTTCCATCTATGATTAAGACTTTCCATCCATGTGAATGGCTTCCTTTCCATACCATTGCACTAGCACGCATCTAAAAGCAATCTAAAGGCAGGGAGGCTTGGTGCCCAGACACCATGGTGCCCCATTTCAACGTCCATATATATATATATATATAAGTAAAAGTATTGAGTGCTATTAGGTGTCCAGACTCCTCAACCCACAGCCGTCCGATCGCGCTAGCAAGGTGTGGCGGAGAATTGAAGATTAACGGGTGGGCGGCTGCCAGACCCGTTTCTTCTGCAGACCGAAGGCAAACTTGGAATCTCCATCAAGGTGCGATTTCATTCTCCGTCAACTGACATCCATACTTTCTCCATTCCTTTCATCCTTTGTACTAAACGTTTTTGTTATTTCTTAATTTTTGACATATGATTCAAACCACCTTTTTTTAATAATTTACACTAAAACATAGTAATAAAATTGCACCCAAACCAATATCATCGTGTACAAATTCGCTGCTCTTAATCATTCACTGCGACATACGTGTTTTCTTATGCCATTCGTCTCCACGAACCATTCAACAAGATTTTTTTGCTCGAATGATACGACAATTTCACATAATATTTTCGCCTTAACTGCTAACATTATGTACAAATTCGCCACTCTAAATCAGTTCGTGCAATGTACACAAATTATTGAAAGTCAACATACACGATTGTTGTCCGATTCAATCAATAAATTTAAGATACCATTTTGATGTTCGAGTATGATAAAGAATTCACACAAGAGATTAACCAAAATCCCTATCATGACGTACAAATTCGCCCCTCTAAATCTTTCCCTTCGACATATAAAAAAATGAAAGTCAACACATGCAGTTTTTCATGCGCCGTTCGTGTCCATTAACAATTCAATGATCATTTGTTGCTCGAATGAGATGAAAATTTCATATAAGATTTTTACCTTAACCTCTTACATGACGTAAAAATATGTAAGTACTCATACACGTTTTTTATGTGCCTTTCGTCTCCACCCAATTAATAAAGTTTTTTGTTGTCCGATTTAGATGAAAAATTCACATAAGAATCTAACCTTTAATGATAACATCACACACGAAATTGTTATTCAAAATCATTCCGTGCGACATCAAAAAATTAATGGAAACAACGCAAGTCAGCATACTCGTTTTTTCTATGACGTTCGTGGCCGTAAATAAAATGCTTAATTTTTTGAGTATAATACTCGATTCGATCACAATGATTCATGATATGTTACACAAAATGATATTTTGTAGTAACCATATAATATTAAATTTATATGTACAATCAAGCATACTTCCAGTTCTGCCGTATGGATTTGCATACCCACTTCAAGTTAATTAATACATCACCAATACACATACCAATTTCACGTTAAAAAAACATTGAGCAGACATTCTATTTATGGCAACTAATGATCTATACACATACTTTTTTACACGTCAATTCCAAATGAACTACACACATACTCGTAAACGATCAGGGAGCTAGATATTTATGGCAATAACCACTCCTGATCAAGCATGCACGGCAAGCCAGATAACTCGGATCGCGCACGCACATCAAACCGGAGAAACGACGCACATTCAAATCGCTGCATATTTATGGCAATTAATAATCCGGTTTGCACTAGTAAATCTCCCGTTTGAATACTATGGCAAGCATTATTGGCTAATGGGTATACCCGTTAATCTCATACCTAATACAAAGTATCACATCTCAATGCGATCTAATGGTTGATAGGTTAGGTGCCTGGACTACTAGGTGTCTGGACTCCTAGGTCCATAGCCGTCCGATCGCGCAAGGAAAGTGTGACGGAGAATTGACGATTATTAGGTTGGACGGATGATAGACCCGTTGCTTCTGCAGACCGCAGACAAATTAGGAATCTCCGTCATCTTCGATTTCATTCTCCTTCTCTCGGTCACGTTTTTTCCCCCGGTGTCTTCTCTTTCCCCAAATCGGGCGCGGTTGATTCTCTGGCGGCCAGCTCCGCCGTTCTCAACACCGCGTCGCCTCCATGAAGAGGAGGCGACGGCCGACAGTGGCGGCCAAAGACGCCGAGGCTCTAAGGGCCGGGGTCTCCGTCTACAAGCCGCGCTCCTACGAGGTGCTCGTCTCCGACGCCGCACGCTCCCTCACCTGCGCCATCGACGACGGCAAAACCCGCCTCGAGATCGAGTTCCCGTAAGCACGTTCTACTCCGCACCACTGCCTCCCTCCGCACTGGCCTTAGTATTATTCCCTGCTTCGCTTCTAACGCCCGCATTATTTTTCTCTCTCTCTCATCTCATCATCCCTTGTTTCATGGCATTATTTTTTTTAGATTGAGGGTGTAACCATCAGTTCCCTTGATGATGTGCCCACCGGGACCTGTCAATAACTTCTTCAAATCGATAAGAAATACCCTGGATTTTGACTTTGCTGACGACAATGAAGGTAAATTGTCAAACAACTCTGCCTAGTACAGTACTACATTAACGAAAACACCAATTATATGAGTCCATGGAGCTGCAGGTGCTACTAAATCTTCCAAGCCTAAGAAGAAAACATTGCCAGTTACATTTTTATACCACTCTTCTATGCTGAAGCTTTGTTCTATACAGGAGCTAATTGAATCTTAGCAAACTCCTTATGCCAAATGCCACGAGTTCAGAATACATGTGACATGCCGAATAGCCTTCATATGTTAAAATATATTTTTTGTGTAATGGGAAGTCTTTTCGTGGTAATGAATTATCACAGTTCAAAAAATGGAAATAGAAAGATAACTGAACATGAGCATGAAGGATATGTGTATGAATCAAGTATAGGCGGATTTAGTATAGGTAATTATTCATTAGGATACTATTATCTGAGCAGAAATTTCGTTCCCATCATAGAAAACAACAAGTAACAACCATCAGTAAGTTTGAACCCTGCTATTGTGAGAAAAGTCTTGTATACACATCCATGAAAAAGTCATAACTAGTTGGCTGGTGTGGATACAGATCGATGGGAATCTGACGAACCACCATCGCTATATGGCCCTGATCAATTCGGCTTCGGCTTCTGGCTTTTGGCTTATTTTTCACTATTCATAAGTTTCGTCTTTTTCTGAACTTTTGACTTTTTATTGAGCTTTTTTGCCGGTTCTTTTTTTCCCATATTTGTTTGTATTATACGTAATGGGCTAACATATTTTTTATATTTTTAAATTTCTTTAAATTTAATTATGCTAAATAAGACTCTGTCAGTTACAGTGCTTTTTTCAGCCAGCTACAGTGTTTTCAGCCATAAGCCACGAGCTTTTCAGCCGACCCGATCACCACCTATGTCTTCATCAACAGCAGCACGCGTGACCTTTCATCTATAGAGAAGTATGTGGTATGTCTATAATAATGCTTTGTTTCTTGCCAACATATATGTTTTTTGGGGATAGTTGATTTACACTGCAGTTCTAAATTAGGTTTTTGCATCATTTTGGTCAGTTATGCATTTTATTCTCCTACAGTTAGAAAATGATCACACCTTGAGCTTGATGCAATATCAGCATGAATTTACACAAACACTATTTTCGAAAAGTTTAGCGACCAAGTCTACATGAGTGCATCTTACATTATTAATGAAATCAGAGAGGGTGGCACATATGTTACAGTTCATGTGGATAGTGAATCAAGTGACTCATGGTCTAATTTGTCATTTGAGGTTCATGCAAACAAGGAATGTAATGAGTACAAGTGTGTTTGCAAGCTATTTGAGCACATGGGTATATTGTGTTGCCACATAATCAAGGTATGTTATGATTTTACATAAATTCAATCAATTTATGTTGTTAACTATAGTTTTTTAAAAAATAGGTTGCATTTTTCCTTTCCAGGTTATGTCTCATATTGGCTGTATAACTATTCCAAATAAATATATTCTCAAAAGATGGACTATGCATGCTAGAGAAGGCATTGGAAGTCATTTTGAAAACATTCATAAATGACAATGTTGCTGCTGTTTCAAGGACGCACCGCCATACCATTCTCTTTAATGCCTGCATAGATTTGTCTAATAAGGGCGATGTGTCCATTGATGCATTCCATATTGCTATGAGGCATATAACACAAGCAAAATAGGAGATTAAGATGGCTCATACGGTTGTAAATGAAGAGTTACCTACACATAATGATTCTATGAAAGAGATTGTTCATTCTGGTGAGGTTACAGTTTCAAATGATGACCATTCTAGTAATCAAGAAGATGATTCCATTAATCAAGCCGAAGATACTGTCTCCATCCTTCCACCTGATCATCGGAAGAAGCCTGGACGTCCCAAATCAACTAGGGATAAGTCTCAATTAGATGGTCCTATTACCAAAAAACGCATGTGTTCCTATTGCAACAAGAAGGGACATTACAGAACTAGCTGCCCTTATAATCCGGAGAACTCTTCCAAGTCCAAGATACAAAAGGTGTGTCAGAAGTGCCAGTTACCAGGACACTACGCATTCACTTGTGTTACTACTGGCTAGTATTACTTCGAAATTATGGATTTCCCTGCCTGATAATGAGTTAAATTTCCATTACTGTTTCTGTTTGAACTTAATGAATTCCTGAACTTGATTCAATATATCACTTTAGATTTATCTTTTTGTATTGAGTATATACAATTGTGGTTTTGAGTGATCTGTGTGTGTGTGCGCATACCATGACCAGTTAGTTTTCTTTTGTTATCTGGTAATCAAGACTGGAATTTCTGAGACCAAATGAACCCACTCTTTCTTGTCTAATATACCTTGATTATGATTATGACAATCAAGTTCTGGAATTTCCCTGCCCAAATGATCCCCACTGTTCCTTTCTATTAGTCTATGACATGCTTTTCTGTTATTTCTATCTTCTTTTATCAAGCTACCTTTACGTAACCATTCATACTGATGTAATAGCGCAATTACGAACAATTATTTGTAAACAAAATGCCATAAAAGTATTGTTCGTAAGTACTCCCTTCATTATTTTAAAGATGTTGTTTTAAATAGGTGCAATCAATCTTTTAACACTTTGATTGTTAATATGCACAAAAGTATTTGAATTTATCACATGAATATGTTGTCAGTAGATTTGTAATAAAAAATAATTTTCATATAAAAGTAATGTTCAAATGCGCATTGGATACGATACTCACAATGCCAAGTAAAAAAATCCAATGAAGTATATCCAACCCTTAGACAAATGGCAATTATCGATCAATTGAAAGAAAAACAATTTTTCCAAGCAAGCATGATGCTGTCCCATGCGCGACATCAACTGGCATCCATACTTTCTCCATTCCTTTGTGCTTAACGTTTTTGTTATTTTTTAGTTTTTGACATATGATTCAAACCACTTTTTTTTAAATAATTTTACACTAAGACATAGTAATAAAATTTTCATATTACGAAAGTATGTTTAACCAAAAATCTAATGATATAATTTATATATATTCAATCTGGATAGTTTTAAATCTATTGATGGTCAAATTTTAAAAAATTTAACATTTTAAGATTCCAGTTTGGAGTTCCGTAACATTTTAATATAACATTTGATGTCCGATTCAACTAAAAAATTATCACAAGATTTTCACCCAAACCAATATCATGATGTACAATTTTTAAGATACCATTTTGATGTTCAAGTATGATAAAAAATTCACACAAGATATTAACCAAAATCCCAATTATGACGTACAAATTCGCCCCTCTAAACCTTTCCCTTCAACATATAAAAAAATGAAAGTCAACACATGCAGTTTTTCATACGCCGTTCGTGTCCATCAACAATTAAAAAAATGTAAATCAACACATGCAGTTTTTCATACGCCGTTCGTGTCCATCAACAATTAAAAAAATGTAAATCAACACATGCAGTTTTTCATACGCCGTTCGTGTCCATCAACAATTCAACGTGCATTTGTAGCTCGAATGAGATGAAAATTTCACATAATATTTTTACCTTAACCACTTACATGACGTAAAAATTCACCGCTCTAATTCATTTCGTGCAGCGTATATAACATAATGTAAGTAAACATACCCGTTTTTTCTGTGCCGTTCGTCTCCTTCAACCATTTAAGATAGCCTTTTGTTGTCCGATTGAGATGAAAAAATTCACATAAGATTTTCACCTTAAATGCTAACATCACGTGCGAATTCGCCACTCTAAATAATTCCGTGCAACATCTAAACATTATTGGAAATAATGCAAGTCAACATACGCGTTTTTCCTATATAGTTCGAATCCATCATCCATTTAATATAGCATTTTTTTCCGAGTGAGTTGAAAAATACACATATGATTCTCACCTTACCTGATAACATCACGTGCGAATTCACCGCTCAGAATCATTTCGTGCGGTGTATAAAAATTACTGAAAGACAACATAGTTTTTCTTATGCTGTAAGTACACCACTTAAAATTTTATTGAGTACAATACTCGATTTAATCATAATGATTCATCATATGTTCCACGTAATGATATTTTGCATGCAGCATAGACTATTAAATTTATATGTACAAGTGTGCATACTTCTAATACTGCCGTACTTCTTTTCATACCTACTCCATGTTTATTAATACATTGCCGATACACATACCTATCCCACGTTAATAGCACGTTGAGCAGGTAATCTATTTATGTCACATAATGATCTACACATATACTTTTTTCCACGTTAATTCAAAAAAAATCTAGACACATACCTATTTCATCAGGAAACCAGTGCACTAATCAATCCGGATCGCTGCATATTTATGGCAATTAAAGATCCGGATCACGCACGCACATGAAGCAGGAGAACTAGGATCGCTGGATATTTATGACTTGATCGCTGAATATTTATGGCAATATCAAATCCGGATTGCACTAATCAATATGTTATTTGAATTCTAAGGCTAACATAATTTGATAATGGGTATACCCGTTAATCTCATACCTAATACAATCTAGCACATCTCAATGCGATCGAATGGTTGTTAGGTTAGGTGCCTGGACTCCTTGGAGTCCCATTTCGCCTTCCTATATATATATATATATATATATATATATATATATATATATATATATATATATATATATATATATATATATATATATATATATATATATATAAATGATTCCATACTCTTGGGTGGGAGTACGTATACCCACTTTGTATATACCGCTTAAATGATGTTGTTATATCTCTTTATCTTTTTGAGTATACTCTAATAATGATTATAAGATACTCCAAAGTGAGTTCCACGAAATTTTGTTTTTTATCAAAGTTCACTTTTTATAGAATAATTTGTGTATATACTCCTTTTACATAAAGAAAAGGGCATATAGCAAAAATAAAAGATTCTGATGAAAGTTTTTCAACCAAATCACATTAGAGTATATTAGAATTAGCATTTAAGTATAACGAAAGTGATAAATAAGTATAACACATTCATTTTAGTGGTATATTGGAAGTGGGAGTATGTGCTACCAGGAGTACGGAAATGGCTTCATATACATACATACATACATACATACATACATACATACATACATACATGCATGCATGCATGCATGCATGCATGCATGCATGCATGCATGCATGCATGCATGCATGCATGCATACATACATACATACATACATACATACATACATACATACATACATACATACATAAGAAGTATAAGGAAAAAGTCCATATGACACTTTGAACTTTGCTTGAAAGTCCATCAAGCACCCTCGACTCCCGACTATGAAACTTGGTATTTGACCTCCAAACTTTGCAATCCAGTTCAAATAACATCATAACCTAGTTTCGGATGGTGGTATTGCTCGCGTGGCGTAATAAGTGGGCAATTTTAGGTGAATAATAGGTGAGTCCCACAGGGCCTTTTCTCCAAAATCGAAATAGAGAGGGAGGGAACTACAGGGGCTGTGGCCATGTAAGCACGGCTGGGAGATCGATGGGGGAGAAGCCCTTACAGGCCCCACATATCACTAACCCAACTTGGTTATCGTGTTATCCTACATGGCAAAAACCGTATACTCATTGTGCCACGTGGGCAATACCACCATATGAAATTGGGTCAGGGTTTTATTTAAACCGGATTGCAAATTTCGGGGTCAAATGTCTTGTTTCATAGTTCAGGGCGGACTTTTAAACAAAGTTTGGGGGTGTTATATAGACTTATTCCAAGAGTGTGTGTGTGTGTGTAGGAAGCCTTTTCCATACTCCCAGGAGTACATACTCCTACTTCCAATATACCACATAAACAAACATGTCATACCTCTTTATCATTTTTGGTATACTTAAATACTAAAACTAAGATACTACAATATGATTTGGTTGAAAAATTTTCATCCGTGCCCTTTATTTTTACTATATACACTTTTATATATATGAGGGAAAATGGTTTTATACTTTTCGGAATATGTACACTCACTTTTTACATACTGCTTAAATGGTGGTGGTGTATCTCTTTATTTAGTTGAGTATACTCTAATAATAATCATAAGATACTTCAAAGTGAGTTCCCTAAAACATTTCATCAAAATCCATATTTTATAGCATAATTTATGTATATACTCCTTTTATGTATGAAAAGGGTATATAGTAAAAATAAAGGGTTCCGATGAAAAACTTTCAACTAAGTCTATTAGAGTATCTTAGGATTAGTATTTAAATATACCAAAATTGATAAAGAGATATAAAATATTTATTTAAGTGGTATATTGAAGGTGAGAGTATGTACTTCCACTACTATAGAGAATGCTATACTGGACGCCTCATCACAGACGGTTCTTGAAAATCCATTAGTGTTGTAATTATCATAGACGTTTTTACAAGCGTGATCATTTTTTGTTACTAGCGATAGCTAGAACCGTCTATGATACATAATTATCATATACGGCTCTTCTTCAAAACCGTCTGTGATGTGTTCGTACTAAAAATCATTTGTGATGTCTGCAATTATCATAGATGGTTCTTAACAAAAAACCACCTATGATACATAACAAATGGTTCATAATAAAAATTGTCTGTGATATCCTACATATCATAGACGGTTTTTAATAAAAACCATTTGTGATATTAATCTTCTATATATGCAAGGACAAAAACCTAACTCACTATACTCCTGCGCACACTTAGGTTTTCCAACAATCGGCGCACCTTCTCATCCCCCCTTCTCCACCTCCTGCGTCGCCGCCTCCTCGGCTCCCTATCATTGTCACCTCCTCCTCGACTCCCCATCGCGTGGCTCCTCCTCCCGGCTCCCCGCCGCCGCCACCTCCTCCTCGGCTCCCCGTTGTGCGACTCCTCGTCCTAGCTCCCCGTTGTTGTCGCGGCCTCCTCAACTCCCCGTCGCCATTACCTCCTCCTTGGCTTCTCGTCGCACGGCTCCTCCTCTCGACTCCCCGTCATCGCGCTCAAGGTATGCATTTCCATACTTATGTGAGTGCCATGACATGTATAAATGGTTGATATATGACTAGCCCTAAGATGTCGATGGCTAGTCACGAAGATGGCGATGAGTACGCCTAAGACAGCAACCAAGCCCAACACGCGGTATGATGAGAGAAAGAGACAGACAACCATGACCTACTTCATAGAACCTGACACACTGGAGTGTGTGATTTGCTTCATGCCCTTTGAAGCCCAAGTGTACAGTGCTTTAATGTTTCTCTTGTAGTTGTTGAGGAATACCAACATGAGCAGCCTGACTAATATTTAGAAGAATTTATGGATAATTGGTTCTCTTTTTCTCATCTTGGCATATATTATTGCTACAAGATCTCATTGGAAGGGTGTTTTAGTTGGCAAGTGTGATATGGGATCTGACTTTGTCTCTAGTTCATTTAAATTGTAGGGTATGTAAGACTATGTTAGTGTTACGCATCATCCATATAAATCAAGAACAACTAAGTTGTGAGTTGTTACTTTATGTTGTGTAGTTTATGACTTTACTCCTCCTAACGTTCGAGCATGACAATCAACTCAAGTATATTCGATCTTAATAAACTCTCCGACGTTCGAGGACAGCTCTCTACCTTCTTGATGACGGAGGTCATTGACCCAAAGGGAGAGTTCAACTTCAGCGACAACAATTAATATATATTCAAACATCTGATTCAATTGTAATTAGGGATGGAAATAGATTGAATACGAATCAAATAGTCTCAAATACGAACACGAGTCTATATTTTTAAAACGAATGTGGATACAAATTCATATTTTTAAAACAAATACGAATTCGAACATTCTCGAATATGAATATGAATCAAATATCGTAACGAATACGAATTCGAATCGAATATGTACTTAATTTGGTCGAATGTAAATATCCTAAAGCTTTTGCAACAAATCTCAGTAGAATAAATTTATGTAACATGACTATAGTCTACACAAGCAAACAGTGTAATGCATAGAGTTAAAAATTATGCAAAATAATTTTTACTTCTTACTTGTGAACCATAATTCATTAGAAAATTGCTTCCTACAATCATCCCAGGGAGGTCGTCAGGGATGAAAACAGATCGAATATGAATCAAATAGTCTTGAATACGAATACAAATACAAACATTCTCAAATATGAATCGAATAGTCTTGAATACGAATACTAACATTCTTGAATACGAATATTCTCAAATACGGATACAAACATTCTCGAATACGAATACGAACATTCTCAAATACGGATTTTGCTTACCACATTCGCTTTTTCTCGTATACAAATATCGGATAAAACGGATTATCCTTTACCGTTTCCCATCCCTAATTGTAATTCATTTACTTGAAATTCATTCAATTGTAAATCATTCTGTTGTAATTCATTTGTGAGATTTGTGTAATGATTATCGTGTGCTATAAGATCTGCAATTATAAGTGATTTGCTTGCTTATTTTCAGAGGACATTGCTAATATTTCCTAAGGCTAGCCAAAAAATAGAAATATTTTGCTATGCAAAGAACCGTCACAAATGTTTTTTTTTGTATTAGACATATGTGATAATTAACAACACATATGGTTATTTTCTAAAACTATCTGTGATATCTATCATATCATAGACGATTCGTAATAAAAACCGTTTATGCTGTTAATTATCACATACGGTTTTTTAAAAAAATCGTTGGTGTTATGACTTATCACAAACGGTTTGGAAGCTGTCTCTGATCAACATATATTATCATAGACACAATAAATTAGATGATTCAAAAATCATCTTTGATAAGGACTACGAATCGTCTATAATGACTCCATATGTGGAAGTGTTTAGGGGTATGAAAAATACTTACTATGTGTGGAAGGCCACACACGTGCACATACCGGCCGGCTTATACATAGTACTTTGAACGTTCTTATTCCACCCTATCATGTTTACGTCCAATTCCTTTCCACCCTAAACTAATGAAATATTTCTTTGAATTTGACACCATTTAGGGGCTAATAAGTAATGACGAACGGGGGTTTGCCTATCTTTTATTGCTTCAGGAGACTGTTTCTCCCATCCTCCTTTTCTTTATTATCTTCCAGTACGACAAGAAAATAAGCCTCCCTACAAAGGACGAGAACAAACTACAAACCACTCCTTCGTCCATAAATTAAGCAATTAGAAGCTGTTGCATTTTGGGTACATTCCTCACCCTTCTAAAATGACAAATGACCAAAATCTTTGGCGCGTTTAGTACAAAGAATGCTTGGATATCCTTAGAGGAAAAATAAAAGGCAGACCTGCACCTAAATGAACCAATTGGCAGTATAACGGGTTGTTGTACTACACGAAGACGCTTAATTGTTCTAGGAAATTGTAAGTTTCAAAATCTAACTCAGCATATACGTGGACAATTATAATAATAATCTCTATTATATTTGAAGTTGTCTACAGTGAAATTCCACGATTTAGACTTGTTCTAAACGGCTTCAACAAATGATTTTTTTAGGCTTTCAGCTTATTTAAACCAGAAGCCAGTTAAACACGTTGTCTTCTAATTTCGGATTTCTTTTTTTTCCTTTGTTCATTTACAATGTCCGTGATAATATAATGGTTTTTTTCTATTTTTTCTTATTTTAATTTTTTTCTTTTAATTAAAAAGCTAAAAATTATCAATCGCTGTAGTATAATTTTAGACAATAGCTAAAAGACGAAGCCATAAATCAGAAGTTTAAGCTCTTGAGGCGGTCCCTTACCTAGTGATCTCCTTTTGTCGTTACCGACTATATTGCTACGATTACAGCTACGTACATTCGGTGGACTTATGTACATAGATACATGATACAACGTACGCATACATGGCAAGAACAGCAGGAGACAGTAGGTTTTCCTCTTCTTTTTTTTTTTTTTTTGTCCAATTGGCGGGTGGTGGGAACTGGGAAGAGAGGCGAGGAGCTAGAGAAGGGAGAGGAGACCAATTAAAAGGAAACGGCCGAAACAAAGAAAGAAACCAACAAGCAAGAAGAGAGAGAGAGAGGCAGAGGGAGAGGCCAAGGCAAACTATCGGGGGGAAGGAGAAGGAAGGGCGAGGAAGGCCACGTCGTGTTCCTCGTCCCCCTCTCCTCTCCTCTCCGCTCTCTCCATCGCCTTCGCATTGCTCGCGATTCGATTCAACCCGATTCTCCCCGAGAGGAGGAGAGAAGGTACTGCGTTTGTTCTTCTTGGTGCTTTTGTCTGCATTTTGATAGTGCATGCGGGCTGGTGAATTTTCTTCCGGTTCTTATCTCCTGCGCAACGATCCTTCGATTCAAGATTTTAGTTATTTTCTCTTCTCGTCTGGATGTGCGAAATTATCGCCATCGGTTTGCTGCCAGTGCTTGATATCATCGTTGGATGGCGATTTTTTTTTTCAAGAACCATCTCGATTTGATTTTTTTTCCCTGCCAAGAATAAAGAAGTGTGCACAGATGGCATCTTTAAGAAATTTTGTCAGATTCTTCTAAAATATTGGGCTGGGTTAAGGATTTAATGTCATATTCATGCAATCTGTTTTGCACGTCTGGATCAAATATCGAGTGATTGAAATGTATGCTGCTTCTTGAAGGTTTGGGGACGATGGGATTCTTTTCATGCTGCGGAGCGGATGTTGTTGGCAAGAGGAAGAAGCACGATGATCCCTATGTTCCGGTCCCTGCTCCAGGTTGTTAATCCTCTCTTTGTTTGATCACTTGTTGCTCATGGTTGCAAATATTGTTTTGCATGTACAAATAAAGCTGTGATTTTACGATGGCTAGCTGTTGATTGTTTCACTTGCTGGCATTATAATTTAAAGTAGTGTGCCGTTTGTTCTCCATGGATATTTATGCGTGACATAACTTTTAGTTTTATTGATCATATACCCTCCCCTTAGATGGAAATTCAGAGTTTACCCTCCTGGCCCACACGTCAGTGACTTATGATGACCCACATGTCATTGAGGTGGGAGGGTAAATCCTGAATTTCCCAACTAAGAGGAGGGTATATGATCCAATCCCCCAACTTTAAATGTCCAGATAACTCTTTCGCATAACAAAGACAATTACGTAATTACCAGGTTCCTACTAGTTTGCTTAGCTTTCTCCAAAAGAAAGGGGAAAAGGTGGTTACGAATGTCAGATGGAGTACTGAACTATCTACCTAAATTGGTGCATTGACACAAAGATGTTGAACATTGCTTAATTAGGAGGGCCGCATAACAAAGACAATTACGTAATTACCAGGTTCCTACTAGTTTGCTTAGCTTTCTCCAAAAGAAAGGGGAAAAGGTGGTTACGAATGTCAGATGGAGTACTGAACTATCTACCTAAATTGGTGCATTGACACAAAGATGTTGAACATTGCTTAATTAGGAGGGCTCAGTATTTCTTTGAGATCGCATTTTCTTTGAAACATTGCATCTGTATTCTAACAAAATTATTCAATAGAATCAACTTGTTAGCAACTCTGCTCCAAACTCAAGTTCTTATTTAACCAGCAGATACTAATCCAAAAGTCCAAACTCCAAGCAAGTCGAACTGTATGACGTATGTTTTCTCTCTCTTAAATGCTTTGTCATTTTATTTTCTCTTTCAAAGGTCGATATAGTTAATGGAAAATTGTTTCTCTCAGTATGTTAACTGAGGAATCATAAAAAGGCATGTAAATTGACGAGCGCTGATCTAACCAGTTCGTTGCTTTCAAACTTTGCAAACTGCTTGCCAGCTATCTTCATTGCGGTATTAAGGGTTTAGTTGTACCCTGTGGTACAGCCACCTCGCGGCCCTTTACAGATAACATGTTCTTAGTCAATTTTCAGGAATAATTTGACTCGATGCAAATCTAAACTATACGTGAATAAATTAAAAAATGCACCTTGTTTGTCAAAATATGCATCTCTGTTGCTCCAAGTGGCACCACTGAAAAACAAGATTTTCCTGAGCACCTTAGAGTATTGTAATTTTTATTTCAATTTTTCCAAATGCAGGCGGTAACTATGGACCTACCCGCTCCCCAGCCCCTTCCCTTGCCATGCCCACCAGCAGAACTCAGCCAATTGCAGTACCAGCCATTCCCCTGGATGAAATGAGGGAAATAACCAAGAACTTCAGCAATGATGCTCTTATAGGAGAGGGCTCATACGCCAGAGTTTTCTTTGGTGTGCTGAAAGACGGCAAGAAATCTGCGGTGAAGAAGCTCGACTCCAGCAAACAGCCCGATCAAGAATTCCTTGTGCAGGTTCTGGCCCTCTTTCCTTCTTTCTCAGATAATAACTCTTCATTTAGGTGCCCCAACGGATTGCCTTATCACCTCCGTTTTGGTTTCAGGTTTCAGCCGTTTCAAGACTGAAGCATGACAATGTGGTCCAACTTATCGGATACTGTGCCGAAGGGAGCACCCGTGTTCTTGCATATGAGTATGCAACAAGGGGCTCCTTGCATGATATTCTGCACGGTAAGGAACAATAAGCCTTTTATTTTCTTTCATAAACTCTTAGTTTGCTGCATTCTGATATGCTTCATGAAAGCACCTATCGACTTCTATAAAATGACATTAAACACGATGATATAAGATACCATTTCTAATTGATTCCATTGCTGTTGCAAATGTATGAGCCAATCAAGCTTGCCGAGCAAAGCTGATGCGTTACTTGTTTATGATCGCAGGTAAAAAGGGTGTCAAGGGAGCCCAGCCAGGGCCAGTTCTATCATGGATGCAGAGAGTGAGGATTGCCTTAAGTGCCGCAAAAGGGCTTGAGTTCCTCCACGAGAAGGCAGAGCCTCGTGTCGTCCACCGCGACATCAAGTCCAGCAACATACTGCTCTTTGATAACGATGTTGCAAAGATAGGCGACTTTGATGTTTCCAATCAGGCCCCTGACATGGTTGCACGCCTTCACTCTACTCGTGTTCTTGGCACCTTCGGTTACCATGCACCTGAGTATGCAACCAAATGTTTCATTGCTTCCATTTCAACTAGGCCTGGAAAATGAAATATTCTCTTGCTATTTCCTTCTGGATTCTGTTAGGTATGCGATGACTGGACAGCTTAGCACAAAGAGTGATGTCTACAGCTTCGGAGTTGTGTTGTTGGAACTTTTAACTGGTCGCAAACCGGTTGATCATACACTACCCCGTGGCCAGCAGAGCCTTGTGACATGGGTATAGATGGATCTTTTAATTGTTTATGAAAATTCTCTTAGTTCTTGACAAAGATGAAACAGTACAAACTAACAAAACAACTCAACTGTTGATTATATGCAGGCTACACCAAGGCTTAGTGAAGACAAGGTGACGCAATGCGTTGATCCAAGGCTTGAAGGTGAATACCCTCCAAAGGCTGTCGCCAAGGTAAAAAAATCTTTTCGCATGTCAGATGCTACTGTGCTTCGCAGCAAAACACTTGTATGCGGTATGCCTAAACGTTGGGTTGGACTAGTTCTTAAACACAATTTCGTTCCAGTTCAATTACATATAGAAAAGTTTATCAAGAACAAACACACTTCTTTGTAAAACTGCGCAGCTTTGTTATAATACTGAAAAGTGCACCTGGAAACTGAAATTTCAAAGCATAGTAGTTATTCTGCTTAGAGAAGCATGGCAAAATAGTACTATCCTTGAAAGATTTGTGTAGTAATGTCCTTAAGGAGTAGAAATATCTAATCACAAAATATTTTTTGGTTTTCAAATTACTGGTATCAAGTATCGACCACAATTATGCATTATGTCTGTCATGATTCTTACCTCGTTTTGGCAAAACAGATGGCTGCTATAGCCGCCCTGTGCGTGCAGTACGAGGCGGACTTCCGGCCAAACATGAGCATCCTCGTCAAGGCTCTGAGCCCGCTGCTGCACAGCCGGTCAAGCAACCGGCCCGCCGCCGCCACCAGCGAGGAATCTGGAATGTGACACGCCGTCTTCCCCAACGATTGCATGCGATGTGATTTTTTTTGACATGACGATGTGGATTCAAAGATGTGATGAATGGGCGTCTTGCCGAAATCTTGTGGGGTGGTGGTGTGTGTGATTGAGCAGAGAGTTGGCCGGCTTGCCGCCATCTTCTTCCCGGCCTCCGCCTTGTACTGTACATTGTCGCGATCCCTGCATCATGTGTGCCTCTCGACCTCTAGTAGCGAGCAATGGATGATACGCTTCTTGTTTGGTCACTTTTGGAATGCACAATACAACGCACTTGGCTTACGTTGGCACCTGGTTTTGTTGGTATTGAGCACAATACATGCTCCGGGCATTTCCAGTGTTAGACATTACATAATAAATGCCTATAACCTCTATGTTATATAGACAAATAGACACTATAACTCCAGTTTATAGTTTTCACTAGTGGATCTAAACAATAAACCTGTAATCTCCTTTCAATACAACGATGCAGTCAACTCATACAATAAGCTGGCTATAAGGCCAGTCTCAGTGGGAGTTTCATCTGTGTTGTAGGGGTGGCCCCCCACCTAAACCCAGCAGGCCTGGTAGGAGGTTGTAAGGCCCAGGATAGGCCATGTGTAACGACATAAATGCCCCTGAAGGGGATGATCAACTGTAAGGGTATAATTGTAAAAGCACTCCCCATGTATATATATATGGAATACAAGCCATGGGGAAGACCCAGGCCATTACTCATCTCCCTCACTTTCCACTACCATCTCTCTGTTTGGTCTGTAACCACAACAGTTGGTGCCGTCCGTGGGGAGGACAGGAGCAAGCCTGAAGTTCGAAGGAGGATGGCACCGAAAAAAGCTTCGTCGGCGGCGGCGAAGGGGAAGAAGACGGTTGGCGCGGAGCGTCGCGTGAGTACCAGGGCTTCGGCATCGGCTGCCGTGGGCGTGGCGGTCGAGGACGCTGACGCTCGCGCTGCGGCGACCGACCTCGCCACCGGCGCTGTGACAGCCGACCACGTCACCGGCGCTGCGGCGACCGACCCCGCCACCGGCGCTGCGGCAGCCGACCCCACCACCGGCGCTGCGGCAGCCGACCTCGCCACTGGCGCTGCGACGACCCACCACGTCATTGGCGCTGCGATGACCAAGCACGTCACCGGCACTGCGGCGACCGACCCCGCCGACGCGACAGCAACCAACCTCACCGCCTTCGCTGCGACGCTAGCCGGTAGCGCGGATCGGGCAGTTGGAGGTAGCCACAACGGTGCGACCGGCAGCTCGGGAGCTCGCGACGCGGTAGTGCCCGCGCCGGTCCGTCCGTTGGGCGTGCCGGCGGCCCCGCCCGCACAGGCGGTGGAAAGCGCCCTGCTGGCGGCCCTCAGAGCGTTCCAGCAGGAGCTGGGGGATCTTCGCGGGGCTGTCCGAGACATACAAGAGGCTCGGAGCCAGCAGGCCGAGCCGGCGGTCGCGCCAGAGCCCACGCCGGAAAGGGCGGACAGCCGCGACGCCCCCACATCCAGCCGCGTCCCGCTACGGCGCATTGATCCGGAGTCCCCGCTTTTGGTAGGACTACAGCAAGCGGCGTGGCCCGAAGACTTCAAGTTCCCCAGCGTCATCGAGCCCTACAAAGGCGACACGGACCCCCGCGAGTTTGTGCGCGTATACGAAACCGCAATCGAGGCCGCGGGCGGAGATGACACCACAAAGGCGAAGGGACTCCCCCTCGCGCTGCAAGGAGTGGCGCTCTCCTGGTTTTTTACCATAGAGCCGAACTCCATCTACGCGTGGGAGCAGATCCGCGACCGTCTTCACAACAACTTTCAAGGAAACTATGTCGAGCGGGTCGACGCGGACCAGCACTTCGCCATAAAGCAGAAACCTTCGGAGAAGCTCCGGGACTACTTCAAACGCTTCGCGAGGATACGTTGTCAAGTCAAAGATGTTAATGAAACCACCGTTGTCAATGCAGCCATACAGGGTCTTCGCCCGGGCCCGATGGCCGAGTACAACGCACGGAAGCCAATTAAGACAGTGACGAAGCACTTTGACAAAATGGAGGAGTACGCCAGGGTGGAAGAGGACGCGCGGCGAAGGCAAGGTGACGACTCCGACACCAACCAGGCCGGTGCCTCGGCAAAAGCCGAAGATCCGCCGAAGGACGGTTCTTCAAAGGGAAAACGTAAGCAGGAGTCGTCCAGGGATGCGTCCGACCGCAGGGACGCCCCGCACAAGGAGTCGTCTGATAGGCCCAAGCGTGGCCAGCAGAAGTCGCGGCGAGGCCGGTACGTCCTCGACATCGAAGGCGGTTCCGACGAAGGCGCGCCCGCGGGCCGGGGCGGTCGGGGACACCGAGGCCGGGGGCGCGGCCGTGGCCGGGGCCGTGACGATAAAGGCCGTGGAGATTACGACGACCAACACCAGGGGCTGTGGTGCGCAGTCCACGGTCGTGGCAACCACGACACCCGCACGTGCACCTCCATCGAGGCGCTCCGCGACAGCGTCACCAGGGACAGGAACCCGGAAGCACGCTCGCCTGTGGTAGCCCACGTACAGCACCCATACGAAGCCCCCGTGCACATTCAGGCACAAGGGACGCAGCCCCATGAGGGCCCTCTGCGGATTCAGGCCCACGTACGGCAGCCTCAGGAGGGCTTTCTGCAGCTACAGGCTCCGGAGGCCACCCACCAAAGGATCATCAACGTCATCTCCGGAGGCTCCTCGTTGGAGTTCACCTCAGCACGGCAGCGGAAGGCCTACGTGCGGAGGCTACACCACGTGGCGGCATATCCAGCACAGGCACCGCCGGACTGGGCACAGCATGAGGTCACGTTCACCCCCGCCGATGCCGAAGACGTGGAGCTTCCCCACCACGACCCCCTGGTCGTCCGAGTCATTATAGCGGGATGCGACATGGGACGGGCCCTGGTCGATGGCGGCAGTTCCGCGAACATTCTGTTCGCGGTAGCCTTCGACCAGATGGGGATCCCCCGAAGTCGCCTTGGCCCATCGGGAGTTCCGCTACAAGGTTTCGGAGGGCAACCTCTACGGGCGCTCGGCCAAATATGCCTGCAGGTCTCCTTCGGCCAGGGCGACAATGAAAGGATCGAAGACGCCACATTCGACGTCGTCGACCTCCCATACCCATACAATGCCATATTGGGGCGTCCAATCCTCAACTCCTTCGGGGCGGTACCGCATCACGGCTATTTATGCATGAAGCTCCCAGGGCCGCGAGCCATCATTACCGTTCGGGGCGACCAGGACATGGCCCGGCGCATCGAGCACGGCACCAGATGTCCCCGTCGCGGCGGGCAGCGGCACACCTAGGATCGGCGCCGCCGTGCGAGGGCCCACGACGCCATCCGGGGGCGACTCCGCAAGCCCTGCCGATAACGAATCTACTAGAGGCTCCGGCCGCGCTGAGCACAAACGGTTAGTACCCCCCCCCCCCGTCGTATGTAATCGCTTACCCACGCAAACGGGAATGTAATAAAGTTCCGTTTGTCGCCAACATATTACCGCTGTGCGGAAGTACGCGGCGAGCACACGCGGAGGCCTCGCCTACGCGTGTGCTCCCGCAGTATAAACCAAAGACGCACGTTCGCGTGTGCACTCTCCATAGCCAGGGGTACGGGCATGAGTATAAACGAAGACGCACGTTCGCGTGTGCACTCTCCGTCAAAGACACGGGCATGAGTATAAACGAAGACGCACGTTCGCGTGTGCACTCTCCGTAGCCAGGGGTACGGGCATGAGTATAAACCAAAGACGCACGTTCGCGTGTGCACTCTCCATAGTGAGTATAAACCAAAGACGCACGTTCGCATGTGCACTCTCCGTAGACAGGGGTACGGGCATGAGTATAAACCAAAGACGCACGTTCGCGTGTGCACTCTCCGTCAAAGACACGGGCATGAGTATAAACGAAGACGCACGTTCGCGTGTGCACTCTCCGTCAAAGACACGGGCATGAGTATAAACGAAGACGCACGTTCGCGTGTGCACTCTCCGTCAAAGACACGGGCATGAGTATAAACAAAGACGTGTGGGGACGCCTCTGCACGCACTCTACGGAGTATAAATAAGACGCGGATGTTCTCCCTGCGCACTCTACTGAGTATAAACAAGACGCGAACCCCGCGCACGCCAGGGACTTCGTCCTTGGGCGTACTCTTCGGAGTATAAAAACGACGTGGATGTCGACCCCACGCACTCTACGGAGTATAAATAAGACACGGATGTTCTCCCTGCGCACTCTACTGAGTATAAACAAGACGCGAACCCCGCGCACGCCAGGGACTTCGTCCTTAGGCGTACTCTTCGGAGTATAAAAACGACGTGGATGTCGACCCCACGCACTCTACGGAGTATAAATAAGACGCGGATGTTCTCCCTGCGCACTCTACTGAGTATAAACAAGACGCGAACCCCGCGCAAGCCAGGGACTCCATCCTTGTGCGTACTCCTCGGAGTATAAATCAGGCGTGGACGCCAATCCCACGCGAATCTTGCGCGGCTGCCAATCGTGCACCTTAGTGTGTTGAGGCTCGCCTTCACACATCACGGGAGGTGTATGCAGGGGATACTACGGAAACCAGTTCCAGGAGTTCCAGAGTACTGACGTTGCGCGCCAGAGGCTGGCCCCAGCGTCGGCGCGCACGTGGAATATGCGATACACCAGAGGCTGCCCCCACCTCGGGGTGGGGGGCCGAAGGTCCGCCTTCGCACACGCCAGTCCACGAGACTTTAAACAGGTCGTCGTGCGGAGCTCCGCCTTCGCGCGCGCCAGTCTACGGACTTTAAACAGGTCGTAGTGCGGAGGTCCGCCTTCGCACACGCCAGTCCACGAGACTTTAAACAGGTCGTAGTGCGGAGGTCCGTTTTCGCACACGCCAGACCACGAGACTTTAAACAGGTCGTCGTGCGAAGGTCCGCCTTCGCGCGCGCCAGTCTACGGACTTTAAATAGGTCGTAGTGCGGAGGTCCGCCTTCGCACACGCCAGTCTACGGACTCTAAACAGATCGTAGTGCAGAGGTCCGCCTTCGCACGCGCCAGTCTACAGACTTTAAACAGGTCGTAATGCGGAGGCCCGCCTTCGCACATGCCAGTCCACGAGACTCTAAACAGGTCATAGTGCGGGGGTCCGCCTCCGCGCGCGCGCCAGTCTACGGACTTCAGCAGGTCGTAGTCTCAACAACTGCCTCCGCATGCGCTAGCTCCACGAAGTACTAAATGGCGAACTTGGAATATGGGGAACTCGGCTCCGCGCAGCACGACCGCGCATGCCCTAATTGTCAGAAGATCTATATATCGGGAAAATCTCACAGTACAGAGGCCCGCCAACATCCCTGCCGCTCTAAGTAGCTATTCGGCAGGCTCGTCCTTAACACGCGATAAGGACAGCGTTCCGCTGGAAGAAGGTCGGGTCGCACAAAAGTCCAGCGACTCTTCGGCCCTTCGCCAGCGTCGGAGGCGTCGCCGGGTCGTAAGGTCGGCCGTAAGAAGTCGGCCCCAGCAAGGAAGCTGCCCGGGACATAGGCGAAAGTCAGAACTTATGAAGCAAGTGCGTACTTCATTCACAAAAACAAGGGTGGACATTACAACGCATGCCTACACCTAGGCACCACGGCGTCACACCTGCGAGTTCCCGGCGCCTTCGGAGGCATCAGCGCCGCCCTCATTGCGTCGAGGGACCCCGTCCAGGAATTGGCCGAGGCTCCCCTCCCCGTAAAGCGACTTCCGGAGTTTGACCCGCGTAGCCTCTGCCCCGATGTAATCCCAGATCTGCTCATAGAAGGGCTTGATGGCGCGGCGAGCGGAGCGGACGGCGCCGGACATTACTCCGGCCCCGCCGGGCATCTCCAGCTGGGGGTCCTCTAGCCCGGCGACGTGCGGGCAGCCGCGGTGTTGCAGGAGCACGCACACCAGGCATGCCGATGTGTACGCGCAGTGGTTGCCGAAGGTCGTTGCAGCGCTGCGCGCGACGTTGGCGGCATCTCCGACCCAGCGGAGGGTCCGCAACAGCTCCTCCGGGCCGAAGGCGTGGTCCGGCACTTTGGCCACAAGCCCTTGGAGATGGCTTCCCAGCGCTTGCATGGCGTCCCATGCAACCACCGAAGCCTCGCCAAGCGTCCGGTCGCGCTCCGCTAGAGTCAGGGCGAGTTCACCTTTCTCCTTCTCTAGCGAGGCGACCTGTTGCAGAAAGTCATCCCGCTCTGCCGCAAACTCTTGCTGCGCAGCCTTCGCGGCCGACTCCCGCGCCGACGCAGCAAGTCCGTCGGCGTGCGCCTTCGCTCCGGCGCATTCCGCTTCCAGCTGGCGGATGCGGGCATCCTGGGCAGAGCGGGCTCTCGAGGCTTCACGTAACTCCTCGGTGGCCCGCAGCCTATCCTCAAGCGCCCTTTGGGCACGAGTATAGGCCGTTTGCAAGGCCTTCCCCAGCACGAGTGTCTGCAGAAGGGAGAGACTTAGCAAGCTCGGCCGGACCAGGCGTGGTCGTATGAGTACTTACGCTCACACCGGACACCTCGAAGGCGTTCCCGAGGCGCCCCGCTTCGTAGGCCTGCAGCGCTTGCTGGTCAACGCTGGCAGCCGTGTCACCCACGATCCCGCGCCATGCCCTCAGCGTCTCCGGGGGAGGCACGAAGTCCGCGGGGCTCACACGCACGGAGGTCCCGTGTTCCGCCAAGCGCTCCTCCTCCGGAATGAGCGACGCTGCAAACAGGGATGCGGGTGAGCACCACAACGCATAAAAGAATACATCAGGGTAAGCTAAGCCACCCTACCTTCGGTAGCGGAAGGAGGGCTTCGGGGAGCCGCCCCCTACTCCCAGACGGGGCTGCGGTGGCGTAAGCCCCCGCAGAAGGCATGGTCCCACAGCGAGCAGAAGCCTCCGTGTTCGGGGCCGGCGGCGACCGTTCCTGCACGGCGGGCGGCGTGGCCAGGGGGGCAGAGGGCGCGCACGCCGCAGCGTCCTCGGCATCGGCATCGGAGTCCCATAAGCTTCTGATGCCCGTCGCCACAACGAATCCTCGTGGCGTCCGGTGGAGCTCCGGCCGTACACACGGCCGCTTAGCCGGGGCAGGCAGCAGCAATACCACCCCTACAGTCACTGCCAGCGAGGCCCCCGCGGCTGCAGCACCCGGGGGCGAAGGTTCCGCTGTGGCAGTTTCCGTAGGTAGCACCTCGTCTTCTGCTGCTGCTGTCGGGGAAGGCAGCACGGCTCCGTGCGCCCCCACGGAGGGCATCTCTGGCACCACAGCGGCCACGGTCGGAGGCTCCACCTCAACATCGCCGGTCCACGCGGATTCTGCCTCGGCGACTACGACGGGTGGCAAGACTTCCCCTCTCCGGCTGCTCGCGGCAAGCCCGCCGTCCAGGGCACTCGCCGAGGATCCCTCGCCCTGGCGCCCGCGCCATCCAAAGCCTGAATCGGCATACTTCGCCGAATCCGACTCCGCGTCTGCTGCGCCCTCGGGAGCATCAGCAGCTGCCGCACCAAGCGCGGCAGACGCCCCGCTTCGGCCCCTCTTCCGAGACGGCGCCTTCTTCTTCGCCGCACCATCGTCCGGAGCGGCACGGTCCGGCACGGCGACACCCAGGGCCTCGCATACGCGATTTATTCGCCCCAGCCCCGCCTCGGCGGTGGCGGACGCGCGTTGATCGTGCTCCCCGCCGGTATACGACCCCAGGAATACGCGCGCGGCCTGCTCCGCCTCCTCCAAGCAAATCCCTGAAGCAAAGGAGATAACATCAGAACGCACTTCGCGTGAATAGAGGAGAGACACGGTCGAGGCTTACGAAGACCGGACGGCGCCGGCAGCAAGCAGACCGACGGCGAAACGTTGTCGTCTCGGCGCTTCTCGGCGGCAAGACGCCAGTCGAGGGCAAGCGGCGCCACACCGTACATCACGTACTCTTCGGCGAGGTCGCGCATGTTGAAGCGGGCGGCCACGCCTACGAGCCGTCGGGCCCTCCGGCTCCACACGATCGGTCGAGGGCGAGGGCTTGAACGCGATCGGTCGGCTCGTGCACTCAAGACCGCTCCTGCTCTCCACACGGTGGTAGAACCACCGCTTCATCCAGTGAGACTCCCACTTCCCGCGAGTAGAGTTCGCAGGGAAGAGCTTGCTGCAAGTTGGACGAAGAATAAAGGTGACGCTGCCGAAACTCGACAGCGTCCCGTCCTTCTGATCCTTGGGCTGGCACCGTGCCTCGTGCAGGTAGGCGAACAACAAGGCGTTGGGCCAGCACGCTCCTGAGCGCAAGGCCCAGCTGTACACCGCGAGCCGGGCCACGGCGTTCGGAGTCAGTTGCGCCAGCTCCAGCCCGAAGGTCCGCAGCACGTCGTCCTCGATCACCGCCGCCGGGATACGGAGCCCCGCGTCGAAAAAGGCAACGAATACGACCGCCTCCGACCCCTCGGGGTATGGCTCCCTCTCATCGGCGGCGGCCAGTCGTACCGCCTGGCGCTCCGACAGCTTCCCCGCGCGCAGAAGCCCTTAGATCGTCTCCTCGGTCACGAGCGACGGGCCCAGCTTGCCGGAGAACGCGCCTTCCTTCTCCGCCGCCAGCCACCGCCGAGTCGCGCTCCTTGAGCGTGTACTTCACCTCTAGCGGTAAAGATCGCCGGCGAATGCCGCAGCCACTAGCCGCCCGGCCACGCGTGTCGCCAGACGCCATCGCCCCCCACGAGAGAAGAATAGCAGCGAAGAATGCTATGGGAGTATGGAAAGCGATGCAAGCAAGAAGGGGGCGTACAACTGCGGGAGCGCGGTCACGGGGGCTACTTCAAGCCGCCTCGCCCCAATGCCGAAGCGTCGCGACGGTCCACGTACGGGACGCGACCGTAAACGCACAAAGGTCCGTCCCACACACTTCCCCATAACCGAAGACGAAGGGCCACGACCACAGCACGACGCTCTAGTGGCCTCCTGCCGCGTGCCAACCCCCGCACGAAATAGCTGAAGGCCAGATGTCGATGACTCCAGCCGCCATTAAAGGCGCATTAATGGACCGTGGGAAAACAGCAGCTTCGACGCTGCACCATTCATCAACCGCCCCGTGTCCCCCTTCCCTAGGGAAGAGGCGAGCAGCCGCGAGCACGCAACCGTCCACATCCCGCCGCGCACTAGTTATAAGTCGTCTACTTCGGCTAGGCGTCAGCTCCGCTGCCACCCGTTCGAAGGGTAGGGGACGGAGCGCGCACGCGTCTACTTCGGCTAGGCGCCAGCTCCACCGCCACCTGTTCGAAGGGTAGGGGACGGAGCGCGCGCGCGTCTACTTCGGCTAGGCGCCAGCTCCGCTGCCACCCGTTCGAAGGGTAGGGGACGGAGCGCGCGCGCGTCTACTTCGGCTAGGCGCCAGCTCCGTTGCCACCCGTTCGAAGGGTAGGGGACGGAGCGTGCGCGCCTACTTCGGCTAGGCGCCAGCTCCGCTGCCACCTGTTCCAAGGGTAGGGGACAGAGCGCGCGCGTCTACTTCGGTTAGGCGCCAGCTCCGCTGCTACCCGTTCGAAGGGTAGGGGACGGAGCGCACGCGTCTACTTCGGCTAGGCGTCAGCTCCGCGGCCACCCGTTCGAAGGGTAGGGGACGGAGCGCGCGCGTGCGTCTACTTCGGCTAGGCGCCAGCTCCGCCGCCACCCGTTCGAAGGGTAGGGGACGGAGCGCGCGCGTCTACTTCGGCTAGGCGTCAGCTCCGCTGCCACCCGTTCGAAGGGTAGGGGACGGAGCGCGCGCGTCTACTTCGGCTAGGCGCTAGCTCCGCTGCAACCCGTTCGAAGGGTAGGAAACGGAGCGCGCGCGCGCCTACTTCGGCTAGGCGCCAGCTCTGCTGCCACCTGTTCAAAGGGTAGGGGACGGAGTGCGCGCGTCTACTTCGGCTAGGCGCCAGCTCCGCAGCCACCCGTTCGAAGGGTAGGGGACGGAGCGCGCGCGCGTCTACTTCGGCTAGGCGTCAGCTCTGCGGCCACCCGTTCGAAGGGTAGGGGACGGAGCGCGCGCGCGTCTACTTCGGCTAGGCACCAGCTCCGCCGCCACCCGTTCGAAGGGTAGGGGACGCAGCGCGCGCGCGTCTACTTCGGCTAGGCGTCAGCTCCGCTGCCACCCGTTCAAAGGGTAGGGGACGGAGCGCGCGCGCATCTACTTCGGCTAGGCGCCAGCTCCGCTGCCACCCGTTCGAAGGGTAGTGGACGTAGCGCGCGCGTCTACTTCGGCTAGGCGCCAGCTTCGCTGCCACCTGTTCGAAGGGTAGGGGACGGAGCGCGCGCGCGTCTACTTTGGCCACGGCCGCAGCCCCTGGTCAAGTTCGAAAAAATTCACATGCCGTAGGGACGGAGGGGGCTGAAGGACTCGGCAACATGGCTTCGGCCCTATGAAGCCCTTCTCCATGAGAGGCTCCTGTTGTAGGGGTGGCCCCCACCTAAACCCAGCAGGCCTGGTAGGAGGTTATAAGGCCCAGGATAGGCCATGTGTAACGACATAAATGCCCCTGAAGGGGATGATCAACTGTAAGGGTATAATTGTAAAAGCACTCCCCATGTATATATATATGGAATACAAGCCATGGGTAAGACCCAGGCTAATACTCATCTCCCTCACTCTCCACTACCATCTCTCTCTCTCTGTTTGGTCTGTAACCACAACAATCTGCATTTAATAGGCTGACACATAAGCATTTTTGATGATATGGCAACATTTTTAAGAAGAGAGAGAAGAAGTGAGTTTCATCTAGATAAAATTCTCTTGGCACGATTACCAACTCTATATGAGTCATGAAATTAAATGTCTATGAAACAATAGAATGAAACTATGCATTGAGGATGGATGTTTCATACATGTTTCATTTCATTTTACATGATGTGGCAGTCTTGGAAACAACGCCATGAAACTCTCCACTGAGAATGGCCTAAGTTGTCTTCACAAGAGCTCTCAATCATTTAATACATACATGGGTATTGATAATTTAATACATGCATGTATATAGCAATTAGTTCTATAGGTACATGCATGTATAATGCATATTTTCATGTGCTATAGCCTGACTCTTGCATGTGAGTCGGCTTAGCTCTCTCTCTCCTTTTCTCTCCCCTCCACACAGGACTGTGCTGACATGGATTCCCTTGTAGCTAGCACAGTCAGCCTTATTAAACTTGCTCTTAGGAGTGCCCTCAACACCTTTGTGATCACTCTCTCCTAGTCGTTCCAACTTCCAACAAGAGGAGAGGATTTCTAGGTTTTTACTTACTCACTAGTTATAAATACATATTGTTTTGGACATTAATACGGTATATCACTAATTTATATTATAATATATTCATAAAACTAATAAAATTAAATATTATGAAAGTACTTCTTGAGATAAATCTATATATATGATTTTTATATATCTAATCTAAATATTTTCAAAAATACTAATAGCCAACTTCTTAAAATTTTAACTGTAAATATGCCAAAACGACGTGTATACGGGAGGAGTACTTCGTAGTTCAACAGAGAAAAGAAATAATTGCAGATGGGTGAAGCCGTACCGCCTGTTTGGGATGGCTTCAACTTTTTAGTTTAAAACCATGAGAAGCTTAGGAGTCTGGTCTCCGGGCCCGTAAAAATAGACTTCCTGAAAAGCAAACTCATGTTGCCACCACGGACGTAGAGGATCTGAAAGATCACATGCGATGGGCGATCGCGTGCGCGCCTGCCTGACTCCGTCATCCCTCGGAGCTTCTTCTGAGCGCACCCCAAGCCATCGCACGCTCTGACCAAGCCCGTGGTGGCTGTATGAATTGTAGCCGCCAGGTCAGGGCGGATCAATACCTCGGGTAGGATAGTCTTCAGTCCAGATGTGAAAAAATATTTAGTGTATAGTCCAGGTAAATTTAGTTCAGACTGGGTAATATTTTTATAGTCCAGTCCAGATAGCCTAAATTATTCCACTACTGAGCCCGGGGTGTAACTAAATCCTGGCTCCACCATTGCGCCAGATGATCATGTCCCGTCGCCGATGGTGAGACTGCACGTGGGTATTTGATCCATTTCTAAATAATATTTTAATAATAACCTCCACATATTTCTAAATCTCACCATTTTGATCATGTCATTGCCCATTTGCCCTCCATGTGACATTTAAGTGCTACCAGACGGTGTGGCAAGGGGGTTCCTGTATAGCAATAGAAAGGAAATGAATAATGTATTCAAAATTTTTTCTAAGTATTTACCGATCTTTCACTCAAATAACTGCAGAGCTATTGCAATTGGAGCAAAAACCCAAAATAAATAGCTTAAGAAATCAAAACCCAAAGAAAACAGTACTCAGTCAGTCAAACCGGCTACCAGGGGCGGTTTGACTGGGCCTAGCGCTATGACTGGCGACTAGATGGCGGTTGGACCGGCCCCTGGCGGTCTGACTGGAGGAAGAGCTATCTTACAGGCTTTCCTTGTTTCAGAATTGAGAAATTAACTCGAGAAAATCCAAATCCAAACCATATAAAAATTTGCACAAATCTTGCTTAAAATCTCAGGAACTTATTTCATTCAAGAATCGCAATAATCCATATCAAAGTTCAGACCTTTCTTAAGAGCAAGCAAGATTAGACGAAAACCAAAAACAAAAAAAATATGATTTGCTCATAGGTGGATGATGGCCAAGATAGCTCTAGATGTATTTTCATATATCACAGCAAGCAAAAACTCTAGAAGATTTAAGGCAAAGACACTTGAATTGAGAAAACTCATGTTGAGGCCAAATCTAAATAAAACCAGGCAACCTCAAAAACTTACAAAACTTGATACCTAGATGGATGATGATTGATCTCTATGAGTCAACTCTATCATTTACATGTTCTTGGCACAGCAAAATCAAAAAGGGAAGAGAGACAAATAGAAACTAACAAAATCACGAGTAAATCAATCAACACAAGAGTATACTATAAGAGATACACAAGATTGATAGATACATTGTTACTTGAAAATAAAGTTTTACAACTATTCCACTCGAAGGACAATAAAGCACAGCACAACACTCATACTTCTCAAATCCTAACCTTAGAACACTTAGCTAAGCTATAGACGGGTTGGAAGGGTTGATTTGCAAGTATCCATCTTAGCCCATTAAATATATAGGGCAACCGGCACCTATCTAACTCTAATGGATACTATCCACTAGCATATTGAAAAAATCTCTTAACCCCACACAACATGAGTTTTACTCACACTTTACATTTATACATGTTTTTCAAAGCACATAAGCCCGAATCCATTAAGCCCTTAGGCTTTAATCCAACTTAATCTTCTCAGCTTCTTTTTGATCTAAACTGCTTTCTCAAACGTTGCTTAAGCATCACGGTTTTGATCTAAAGTAGTTTTTAGTATTTTGGTCAACTTATCAAAATACCTTTTCTTGACCCGGTTTTCATCTTCTCTTGCAAGAAATTGTCATATTTGCTATGTATAGATGCACTACTGGCTTGACATGCATCGGCAATTCTCTCCTATTACGGTTTCACTGGACCATGGCTCACTTGAACCTACTAAGCAACATAGTGCAATTCGTCGCTCGAATTTTCCTTTAACATTTCTTGCCTTCCTAGTGCCATGCTTTAGCTAATCCATCTCATCTGGCATCCTTAATCGTTTCAAGCCTTGGCTCCTCTATGAGCATAGCCCCGATCTTCGCTGTTGATCATGGTTGGCGCTTCAAGCGCCTTTGCACATTCAAAGACTAAGAAATCATTTTCTAGATACAAGTTCTTAATAACTTGACTACGTTAATTATAACATGCTTCATGCAATACATATGCACCGACTTAAGTCAAACAAAAACACACCACAACTCAAATTCTCAAAATACCACATTTCGGCCGAAACAAAACAAGCTAGCCAGTCAGACCGCTCCCTAGTCGGTCTGATCGGTGGCTGGTCCTAGGGCTATGCATATTTAGACCAAACTGAAAAACCAGACGGAAAAAACAAACCGTATCGATAAACTCGGTTTGACTAGTTTTCGGGATTCGGTACGGTATGCAGATTTTGAGTTTTCTGGGAGTTTGGTTTTTTCGATAAAAATCGGCTAAAAACTGAGAAAAACAAGAAGATAGTGGACGTAGAGGTTGGAGTTGGTGCTCAGTTGGAGCTTGGAGGAGAGCACTCACTGGGTAGCCCGCTATCCTCATGGCCCACACAAGCCCAATACGACAATACACATCCCTCATTCCCTTTGGGCTTTGGCCTCACTACCATCCTGCTCTGCTACTGGTGGCTTGGCTGGTGCCTGCTGCCTAGTAGCTGAATGCTATCATGCTGCTGGTGGGCCGGTGGGCAGCTCAGTGCTCATTGCTGCTTGGTGGCTGCATGTTGGGCCTATGCTCATGACTCATGTGCTACCGCTAGTGGCTACTCTCTATTTCATTTAGTCAATCAGTAATAGAGCAGCCAATAGTTTTGGTAACATGTATCATTCAGCCAATTAGCCCAATTTTTTGGGGCTGGCTGGCTGGCGTGGTGCAATGGTGTTGTCACTGTTGTGGTGGCAACTGGCAACATGCATTCAAGTTAAATTTGTTGAAGTGCGTCTTCATGGTTTCGTCGAGCGAATTCCTAGGGTATGTCATTCGATATTAGTCATTCAATAGTAGACCAGTTTTTTAGAAGCACACTCGAAAAGTTAAGTAGCCATCGTGCCTTGTCTGCCCACCTCTTTTGAATGACCCCATCATATCAATTTTCTTTCTTGGTAAAACCGAGGCTCTTCTTTTTTATTCCTAGTAGCTAGCATCCCTGAACTACCCGATCCACCAGTAGAATGAGGAGGTCAAAAGTAGCTTGCCATCATGGTTCCCTCCTATACCATGCATCCTCGTACCTATTATAAATATATGATCACGACCAGGCTTGGAAATGATCCGAATTGAGGAGAGCTGAGAGTTTAAGAAACGAGCCAGAATGACAGCTTGGCTTGGCTTAGAAGATGGCTCGAGCTCGCTCGAGACGCCTTGTGAACCAGCTGACAAATAAGGCAAGAAATTTACCAGTAATTCGTTGAGTCTTGCTTTGCTGTTAGGAGGGCAAGAAATCAGACAGCAGTTCACAAACAAGGCAGCATATGCAAATTAAGATAAAAGAATGAAAAAGACGGTATATGCTTTTCCTCCTTGGGCCTGCACAATATCACAGATTGTCAAGGAAGAGATGCGTTATTGATCACTATAGTCACCAAAGGTTGTAAGAAGCATATCTTACAGCTACTGGCAACACAGTAGAAAATGAAAATGTTGTAACTCAATTGATGTTGTTAGGAAACTTGGACTCTATCCAAGAGTCCTGATCTAATTGGGCACCCCACCGTAGACTATAAATAGGGACCTAGACCCCCTCATTATGTACGCATGAAAGAAAAGCAATAAAGAAAGACCGGGAGTTCTATCTATCTCTCTGTGTGTTCAATCTATTCTTCTGTGATTCTGTTATTGATTCGTTCTTGTTCTAAACAGAGGAATCGCTCGGACTGGTCGCCAGCGACGGTTTCTCAACACGTTATCAGCACGACTTCGCTCCGGGGAACGAGGTAATCATCGAAGCACAGATTGAATTTTCTAGATCGCTTTTGAATCTGTATTTTCTTTTCGCGTTCTAGATTGAAATTCTACGGTGCAAATCCGCCCTAATCTACCGCGAGCAGACTTGAAGTCGCCGGCACAATGCCGATCGGTAGATTGTGAAACGGGGTAGATGTTGATTGCACTGTAGAACGATACAAATCCGCCCTAAATCTACCGCGAGCAGATCTGAAATCACCGGCACAATGTCGATCGGTAGATTGCGAAACGGGGTAGATGTTGATTGCATCTAGATTGGAAAACGAAAAATACTTGCATGAGTTCTGTTTAACTCTGCATGATCATTGTGCAAAGATAGATATTATCATCTTCTCTATTCGGTTCTGCATAACCATGGCACAGAAAATGTACACACAACACGGATGCCGACTGGCCGTCACCGCAGCCGTCGCGCCTGTATGCGCGCCACCGGCCAGAAGCCGGCCGGAGTGCACACGACCGTCTGTGCCATCGCACGGCAGACGCCCCTGCACGGGCTACTGGTGCGGTTTCCGCCGTCGTCAATCCCGCATGGGCTGCACCCGTTGCCGTCCCCGCATGGACGGCCGCCGCGCCCGCACAGGCGCCTCCGGTGCCGCACACGCCATGGCCGCTCCGCGCGCATGCCTCTGCACGGGCCCAGTTGGCCGCCGCCAGCCTCGGCCGTCTTCTCCCATGCGTCGCCCGCAGCCCGCATGCGCCCGCGCCACCGGCCACTGTCGCCTCGGCTTCCCCGCGCCCGAACGCACGCCGGTCGCCGTCGCCTCGGCTTCCCCGCGCCCGAACGCGCGCCGGCCACCATCGCCTCGGCTTCCCCGCGCCCGAACGCGCGCCGGTCGCCTCGGCTTCCCCGCGCCCGAACGCGCGCCGACTGCCGTCGCCTCGGCCTCCGCGCCGTCGCGCCCGCTTGGCATCCGCGCCCGCTCGAACCACGTGCGCCGACCGAAATCTCGACGCCCGAAGCGCTGCCGCTCCGGTCTTGTGATTGCCCGACCGCCGCCTCCCGCCGTGTGCCGCCCGCACGCCGGCGCCACTCGCCCCGCACGGCAGAGCCGACCGCCCGCCGCCGGCCGCTCGCCCCGTGCCGCCGCTCCTCGCGCTGCCGCGCCTGCAGCGCCCGCCGCCATTGCCCGCCGGGCGCCCCTTGCAATCCACCCGTTCGGGTGCCTCCGCCGCCCCGGCCTTTGGCTCCGGCCGCCGCCTCCCGGCTCCTTAGCCGCGCCCCGCATGGCGCAAACCCCGCGCGCTGCCTCCCGCCGGTGGGCCGCCGCCCGCTCCCGCCCGGATCGCCGCGCAGCACTCGTAGAAGCAGCCGCCGCCACTGGCTGCACAGGGTAGGGGAAACCCTACCCCTTGCCGGGTTTTGAGTGGAGGGGTGGGCCACTGGGCCAAACAGGCCGTCCAGCCAGTGGGCCGGTTCGGGAGAGCAGCTGGCCGCATGGGCCTGAGCGAGATGGGCCGGCCAAGAGAGGAAAGAGATGGGCCGGCCGGTGGGGGGAGAGAAAACTGGGCCAAAAGGGAGAAAAATGGCCCGGCCGGCGGGAGGCATTGGAAATTTGCTGAAAAGCCCCTTATTTTATGGAAATTACCTAAAGGCCCTGAAATTTGCATTTAAGTCCCGAATTTTGCAAAGGCCTCGTGATTCCGAAAATTGCGAATAAGCCCTCAAATTTACCAGCGGATCCAGAATTTTGCAGAAAACCCCTCGGTAAATCAGAAAATTACGCAAATTTTTCTCTGAACTGAAATTTTTGCGTAAAAACCCTCTGGAATTGCAGAATTTGCTGAAATTTCATATTTTGGCATAAAAGGGCCTCGGGAATCCGAATTTTGCGTTATTTTTAGCATTTGAAGCTTATTTATTTATGCCATTATTATTCTCTGTATTTTCTGTATTTATTTACTGTTTTGGTTAATTGTAATTACTGAAAATTTCTTTTAATCACTGAATTAGCAGTAAAAAAAATTATAGAAAATGCATGAAAAAATATGAAACATTACGAGAATCTTTTGTACCATTTATTTACCCGAAGTGAATTATTCCGTGCATGTCTACCAGCAGTAGACTTATACACATTTAGATGACTAACATCACGAACTGGGAGTTCGAGGAGCTAGCCCAGTATGGCCAAAACTATCTGATGTTGGCATCCGATGTCGAGATTGTGCTTAGAGCCAGGTAGCTCTGCGCAGCTATTGGATTGGTGGACCGTATGACGTCCAACCTCTGTCTCACTCTTAAGAATGAGTACATAACGGAGAATAGCGCGCTAGCACTCTGGACCGCACTCAAGAAGCGGCTTGAGAGGCTAAAGTACACCATCCTTCCTCAAGCAGAGTAGGAGTGGATCAGACTGAGGTTTGCCGACTTTAAGTCGATCAGGGAAAACAATTCTGCCTTGCACAGGATTTGTAACCCCAATACAGAAAATTGAGAAAATCCTTCCACCCCAATGTAGCACAATCCACACGCAACTATCATCAAGATGGCTATGAGGAATACGCCGAATTGACCGATATGATGCAAGTTGTGGAGGCTCAGGACAAAGTTCTCCGTAAGAACTACGTTACTCAGCCACCTGGGAGCTCCGTTGGCTGTGAAGCCAACGCCGGGAGCAACAAGGCGCGAAAGCCCTTGATAAAGAAAAGGGGAAGGAAGGGTAAGGCCGCAGCCCAGAAAGACAAATCAGATGCTCCACGTGAGAATAAGGCTATCAAGCTAAAACGGGATGGCAAAGGGCACATGAAGCCCACTCTGCATCGGTTGAGGGGGAGAGTTCCGAGCAGCTGCCTGCGCTAATGGAGGTTGAGACCATCCAAGCAGCAGCACCCCCTCTCGGCCTAGCAGCAGCCAATGCCATGATTTTTCTTGAAGAGAATGTCACCCCTGAGAAAATAGCAGAAGAAGTCTAGTGCACTGAATGCATTTTGACTTTAAATGTCATTTATTTTGTGTGGAAGAATATGTTAGAATTTGCATGGATGGTACTTAAGAATTGTTATCTTCTCGTGATGGTTGGATGATATCTGAAGAATTCATTCATTTATTCAGTTTATGATGGCATGATATGTTCTGATATTGGAGTATTTTATTTATGTGTTGATTGTCTTCTCATACATGTTAATAAATACCCTATATTAGAACGAGTGTAGCGCCCTATAAAGGAAGTGTGCTTAGCCAGCAGCGGCACAATGCATACCATCTTAAGAGAGACTAAGAAGTTTCAAGTCGATTCGTAAGAGCACTGGCAGCCTTACGACAATCACCGGAAGCGATGCATGTATAATTGGTTCCGGAAGAGCCACATGGGCACAACTTTGGTCATTGAAGAAGCCTCATTGTACCCAGAATCGACTAGAACTCTCCTAAGTTTTAAGAATATCCGCGCAAATAGTTTCCGCGTTGAGACTAAAGAAGAGTACGGTAAGGAATACCTGCTCATTACGAAGCGCAAAAGGGTACTAGAAAAACTTCCTTCACTAGAAAATGGGCTATATTATACCAACATTAAAGCGCCTGCAGCGTACACTGTTCTGAAGACAGTGTTTAGAAGCTCTGAACACTTCTGTCTCCGGCATGACAGATTAGGCCACCCAAGTCTTAGGATGATGAGAAACATAATAACTCGCATGGGCATAATATTAATGTGAAGAATTTCCCGAATCATGAAGATTTTGTGTGCCCTGCATGTGCCACCGGGAAACTAATTACTAGACCCTACACTCTGAAAGTGAAGGATGAAGTCACTGCATTCCTGGAACGTATCCAGGGAGACATTTGCGGTCCCATTCAGCCCATCTTAGGGTCATTTAAGAATTTTATGGTGCTCATTGACGCTTCCTCGAAGTTGTCATATGTGGGTTTTGTTGTCCACAAGAAACCACGGCTTTGCAAAATTGATCTCGCAGATCATTCGCATCAGAAATGTGTTTCCAGATCATCATATCAAGTCCATCAGAATGGACAACGCCGGAGAATTTACTTCGAAGGCATTTGATGATTATTGCATGGCGATGGGAATTGCAGTTGAGCATTCGGTACTGCATGTCCATACCCAGAACGGTTTGGCAGAGGCTTTAATTAAGAGAATTAAATTTATTGCCCGACCCCTTTTGCATAATTGAAATCTAGCAGCTACATGTTGGGGACACGCAGCCCTGCATGCAACGAATCTCATCAACCTTAGACCTTTGGCCTACAACATCCATTCACCTATGTAATTAGCGCAAGGGTCACTACCGAAAATTTCCCAACATTAGGGGGAGGAAATCAACCCTTTGATGAAGAATGTCGGGAAATTATGTGGCAAGCCACGGTAATCCATGCAGGTGACCCGCGTACTAGTGAAGCGAATAGAGAAGTCCAGAAGACAAGAAAAGTCTAGAAGACAATAGATTTGCAAGCATTAGCAAATCAACTGCCTGATCACTTTAGTGATTTGAAGAGCGTGACTAAGTCGCATGTGCCTGCACGCACTGCACCGGAGAGGGTTGAAATACCAAAGAAAATTGAAGGTATCCCTAATCTCGTCCAGAGGCCTCAGAAAAATAAAAAAGAGGACGAGAACTCCGGTTCCTCGAATCCTTAGTAACCGGGGACGCCTGGTGAAGAAGGATAAGAGAGATTTATCACAGCCGATCATTGAAGTCCCCCAGAATGAGAAGGGGAGCCAGTTGAGACCTGGCACAAGTATGACACCTTCCGAAAAGGGCATACCGGATCTGAATATCCCCATCGGTATGGATGTGTGCGCACACATCGGAGCCGAAAAACTAAAGGGACTTGCCACCGCAATTGAAAGAAGCGATGCGCAAGGTGAAGCTCCAGAAGAAGCAACTCATGAAGAAATAGCTATAAATTATGTGCACACGGGAGAGTCCCTGAATAGGACAACAGCTAATATCGATATCTACTTCGCAAAGAAAATTGCCACCATCATCGATCTTGATCCCGAGCCTGCATCGCTCGCTGAATGTAAGAAAAGATCAGATTGGGAAGATTGGAAGAAGGCAATAGCAACTGAATTGCTATCTCTGAATAAAAGAGAGGTGTTTGGGCCCGTATGCCGCACACCTCCCCACATACACCCCGTTGGGCACAAGTGGGTATTTGTTCGAAAGAGAAATGAAAGAAATGAAGTAGTGAGATACAAAGCAAGGCTGGTAGCCCAAGGTTTCACTCAACGTCCTGGAGTTGATTATGAAGAAACCTACTCCCCAGTCATGAGTGGAATTACCTTTAGATACTTGATCTCAATGGCAGTGAACTTGAATTTAGAAATGAAATTGATGGATGTTGTGACTGCATACCTTTAGGGTAACTTGGATTCGGAGATTTACATGAAAGTCCTTGAAGGAATTCCTCTCCCAAACCAAGACAGAGCAAATAGAAATCTGTACAGTGTGAAACTCAGAAAGTCACTGTATGGACTGAAACAATCTGGAAGAATGTGGTATAATCGCTTGAGCGACTTTCTCTGCAAGAAAGACTACACGAACAATGAAGACTGTCCTTGTGTATTTATACGGCGATCCCAGAATGGATTCTGTATAATCTCTGTGTATGTAGATGATCTGAATATCATCGGGACAGCTGAAGACATAAAAGAAGCAAGCTCCTACTTGGAGTCAGAATTTGAAATGAAAGATTTGGGCAAGACCAAGTTTTGCTTAGGCCTGCAGCTTGAGCATGTCCCTGAAGGAGTCTTGGTACATCAGTCGACCTACACCCAGAAGGTGCTTGAAAGGTTTGGCTTTGAGAAGGCATTTCCCTCGAAAGTACCGATGATCGGTAGGTCTTTACAGCAAGAAAAAGATCCTTTCTGACCAAGGGAAGAGGGGGAGGAAGTCCTGGGACCGGAATTCCCATACTTGAGTGCAGTGGGAGCACTCATGTATTTAGCAAACTGCACTAGACCGGACATTGCATTTGCCGTGAACCTCTTAGCAAGGTACAGTGCAGAGCCCACCAAAAGGCATTGGCAGGGCATAAAGGACATCTTCCGATACCTCCAAGGAAGCAAGGACCTTGGATTGTTTTACAGAAAGAATCAAGATCTGGACTTGATTGGCTATGCAGATGCTGGGTATTTGTCAGACCCGCATACCGCTAAGTCACAAACAGGCTATGTATTCCTGTGTGGTGGAACTGCAATTTCATTGAAATCGTCTAAGCAAAGCCTGGTAGCTACTTCGACGAACCACTCAGAAATTATAGCACTGTATGAAGTCGCACGAGAGTGCGCTTGGTTCCGCTGAACGGATCACCACATCCAGCAGTCATGTGGAATGAACATTGTGCAAACCCCCACAATTATCCAAGAAGATAATGCAGCTTGCGTTGCACAAATGCAGACAGGCTATGTAAGCATTTCAACCCCAGGTTCCTCTATGCTCATGAATTGCAAAGATGGACAAGATTAGAGTACTGCACACTAAGACTTGTTCACTAAGTCACTCCTCGCATCTAGCTTTGAAAGGTGCGTGTGAGGGATTGAAATGATGAGACTTAGAAAAGTGCAGAATTCAGGGGGGGAATTCTCTCAAGCCCGTTATTAAATCTTGATCATGAAGATTAAGTACCCAAAAATAAAGTCTTGCTGACCAAATGAATTTGGGTGAATTGTACTCTTTTTCCCTTGACGAGTTTTCCATGAAGTTTCTCGACCAAGGTTTTTAATGAGGCAATTCGTGCATCGCAGCATCACATGTATCATGTACTCTTTCTCCAAATTTTTCCCACTGGGTTTTTATGGAGTTTTGACGAGGCATGAGCATGTTGGGTGAGTGCCCAAAGGGGAGTGTTAGGAAACTTGGACTCTATCCAAGAGTCCTGATCTAATTGGGCACCCCACCGTAGACTATAAATAGGGACCTAGACCCCCTCATTATGTACGCATGAAAGAAAAGCAATAAAGAAAGACCGGGAGTTCCATCTATCTCTCTGTGTGTTCAATCTATTCTTCTGTGATTCTGTGATTGATTCGTTCTTGTTCTAAACAGAGGAATCGCTCGGACTGGTCGCCAGCGACGGTTTCTCAACAGATGTTTCTCAGGAGTGGGCATCTCTCGACATCTGGATGACCAGAACGTTCTCCGAGGATGCTGAATCACAGAGAAAGCTACCGAACAATCATCAAAGAAGACCAATGTGCTAACTTAGAGCAGAAATGCGGAATACTTCTCTTGCACAGCTTGAGGATGTCGCCTGTAAGCTGGTTCTATGTCGGTGAAGTTGTTTTTGCCATAGCTTGAGTACATGGAGGGACTCGATCAGCTTAAGCGACGGGGGGATCTCCCCCTGCAGGCCACACTGGCCAGGTCGAGGTGGACCAGGTTGGTCAGCCTGCCGAGCTTGGTGGGGATGCTGCCATCAAACTGGTTGAAGTAGCCAAGGAAGAGCTACCGCAAGGTCAGGGCGGAGCCCAATGGGCTAGAGGGGGTTCCAGGAACCCGGGTCCAAAAATTTTTTTAGTTATTACTAGTAAACATTCACCTTTTGTGCACCCCCTTGATCCAATATGGTGTACCCCTAGCCCAACAAACACCCTCACTCGCCCTGTCCAACCCATTCTCCCACGGTCCTATGCTCCCACGCGCGGCCCGTTGCACCCCCTCCGTTTTGCTCTAGCTCCGCCACTGCGCAAGGTGATGAGGTTGCTGAGCTCGGGCGGGATGGCCTCGCCGAGGCTGTTGCCGGTGAAGGAGAGGAACTCGATGGCCCCGAAGCTAGGCAGGATGCTACCGAAGAAGTTGCCGTTGAGGTCAAGGTGTAGGAGTCCGGGAGCGGGACCGGCGAGGTTGTTGTCGTAGACATCAAGCACCTAGAGGTTGAGCATGGCGGAGAAGTTGAGGATGGCCAAGGTGCCGTTGAACTTGTTGTTGGAGAGGTTGAGGTGGCGCAGGCTGATGAGGGCGGTGATGGTCAGCGATAGCTGGCCGACCATGGAGTTGGCGGCTAGGCTTGCAGCGGTGACAGGGTAGGTGGAGAAGAGTCCTTGATGGAGTCAACGATGGTGGCCTGCTTCCGGAGAGAGGAGGTGGACAGGCGGGGGTAGGCCAGGGGAGGACGGCGCGCGACGGCGAAGTAGACGTCGGCACGATCACGATTTGGGAGGATGGATGGAGAGCAGGACTAGGGATTAGGAATCGCTATTGGGGATCATTCGGGACGGGAGATAGGGTTGGGGTTGCACACTTGGGCTGGTGGGACAGCACGACCGCGAGCCAAATGAGCCGCGTCAGCGGTCCACGAGTGGCTCATTTTTCTTGCGAGCTGGATAACGTTCTCGGCTTGGCTTGAAAAACGCACGAGCTCGTTACAAACCGAGCCGGCTCGCAAGCCTCAAACTTATTTTCCAGTCTTAATCATGACTTTCCTTCCTAGTCTAGCTGAAAGACATGCATCATCGTACCTGTAGATTTGCCTCACAACTATACCCAACCCCCCTTCAAGCAGATCGTAGATTATTTTTATGGCGTGTAAGGCCCACTTATACCAAGAAGCTAAAGTCCCTCACAACTAGCTTTCTAAGAAATAATCTTGCAAAAGTTAGATGTCGAACAACTTCTCGAGAAATAGGATGCTTAATTGGAAACCACACATTGCCAAACTTTTTGTGCTGTAGTGTGGTATGCTGCACTTTTTTGGCTAACAAATCTTGAGCCAAAAGTGAGTTGTAGCAAGTTGAGGCAACCAATCAAACACCCTCATAAACTTATAGAAGTTGTTAGGAAAAATCGGGTAATTAAGTTCCCCAGTATTATTCTCAATGGATACATTGGTTAAGGCACATGCCAACAAGTTGCAGCTATAGTTGTGTAGGAACTGACAAAAAATTCTATTCCACTCAGTTCAGCTGTTTGTAGTTCTGCTTATGAAATTTAGATTATGGGCTTTTAACGATAATATCAAACCAATTATGACCTAGTTTACATTACAAACAGTAATTCATAGTACTCTGTTAGTAACTAAAGCCTAGTCATTTTTGGCTTTGTGACAAAGAAATTCCTTTTTTGGCTTTCGCTCCCACGAAATTTCCCCTTTGACCCCTCGAGCGTCTGCCGACCACACGAAGCATGTTGCACAGCCCCCGAGCGCACCACCTGGCCGCGCGAGGTGCCTCCCCCGGAGTGATTCGACTACGTACTTCGACTACGGCGCTTCGACCATAGCTTCAACCACGGTGGGTACCGCGCCAGGCTAGAGTGACGTGCTCGGGGCCACACCACGTGCTTTGTGTGGTCGGCAGCCACGCCAGAGGATCAAAGGAGGAATTTCCCAGAAGGAGGGGTCAAATGGGGATTTCTCTACCACAGGAGCCAAAAATAACCACTCTCATTAACTCACCAGCTTTTGCCTAATTTTTCCCAACAGTCAGTGCCGCACTAGAACCAGTAGGTACTTTTCTTTTCTGAAAATGCCAACATCTGGGTTATTTCAGAACGGATAGAGACTTCAATTGAAACATTATCATTCACAAATATTCGGTTCGACCATTATTCATGATGCTACAACTGTACACACTGTTAAAAACTTACAGCAGCAAATTGTCGAGATCACCAGTAAGTACAGATAAATTGATCAAGTAGAAAACAATATCTTCTCTACAAATAAATCATAAACCGTTACAACCAAGAAACAAGAAAAGAGAAAATAGATGCGTCTTCGAGCTCTAGTGTATTAAAAGCTTCAGCGCCTTCGTTGCCAATCTGTCAGCAATGTGAAATGGAGGGAGGCCAGTTCATTATGGACCGAAGAAATGTAATAGGAGGAATGCTGATGTGCTCATTTGGAAGAAGAGGCTCTGCTCCTGCTCGGTTTGGAATCTGGGTTATCACTCTTGTCCGTGTCGGAGTTGTTGTCCCTTTGGGAATCCATTTCAGTGCTCCCTCCACGGTTGTGCCTAGATCTTCTGTCCTGCTTCCAAACAATTTTCTACATTCAGTATGATAAGACAAAAGGGCAACTAATATATATGACATAGGAAAACGTAAACAAGGATAAACTTGTTTTTTGGGATGGTCTCTAGTACATACCCCGCGTGGAATTGGGTCATCCGATTCCAGCATTCGGACAACTTGGCCCATCTTCGGTCTCTTTTCTGAATCAGGATCCACACATCTCAGAGCTGTTAGAAGTGCTCGCTTGAGAGCCCTTGTCGACGGCCGTGTCTCTATGGTGGGATCCACCACTTCCTCCGAACGCTTACTAGCAACAATTATTTTTAGCCAATCAACCAGATTTACCTGCAAATGGCACAAAATCGTGTGTTCAATTAGAAAAATAGAAGGAATGTTTCCATTGTTTCATTGAAGAAACTGTATGGATGATCATATGCATCAGAGGAACAAATAGTCAAACAGAGATGAGCATCTTGTATTGTACTTTGTAACATCCCGAAGTTGTGAGTGGTGACTGGTGAAGTGATGATTTAGCCTATATTGGTTAAGTTGTGCTATTTATGCATTTATGACCTCTAAAGCCTAACATATAGCAATACTATATGACAATAACATTAGTGTTAGGCTGATATTATCGAGATAATAGTTGCTGCAAGTTACTAGATTTAGGCTGATATTATTGAGCCTATAGTTGCTATAGTTACACTAGTTTTAGGCTGGTATTATCGGCCCAATAGTTGCTATAAGTTGGCACTTGAGACGTTAGCCTCAGACCTTGATCTGAAAGTTGACACAACAACCCACACAGCATCGCTAGTAGCTTTTCCAACTCAAGGTTAGCTAAGTTGGATTGTTATGCTTCATCGTTAGACAGCCCTGAAGATGTTCATATGCCAATTATGTAAAATCAATGACAAAGCTAGGAATTTAAGAAGCAATATGAACAGCACAATCTACCAGCCCAGTCGAAGATGTCATGGGGGATGCACGAAGAGGCAAAGACAAGACAACAGTAGTCTAACCAATCTATGGCTGGCTAATGTTCATAGGAAGTTGTATAACATGTTACAGTCCACAAGTTGCATCAATACCTTAAGCCCCAAACATCCCAAATTAGGTGTTTCGCATCGAACAACAAAAATCGTATAATTTATACTGATGTAAGAATACCCCCCCCCCCCCCCCCCCCAACAAAATTCTTCAGGGTACAGCACAAGATTGGAAAAAAATGAGAGGAACAAAACAACAATGGGGCCTTCAAAAACAGATCCAACTTCTAAGGTTTAGGTTAGGCAGATGACAGTTCTGAGTTCACACAACCTTCCTTCTTGTTCGAGACTAATTACAAAATGTTTTGTATATAAATTACCAAGTACCTACAGCATGTAGGCACTAATTTGCGCCTTGAAAATATACTACATGGCAAACCACACCAAAACTGTATTAAAAAATTCTGGAAGCGACACCCATATCTACGGTAAGCGTTTTATTTGCTTGTAAAGTCATGCATCATACATTTAAGTAGAATGTTAACATGCTATTATTAAGCAAACAAGTAGTGCAAGACAACCTACAGCTTGAGATAAAGGTAACAACTAATACTGAGTCTTGTGAATATCACAATTGTCCGTGTCAATGACAAACATTATGCTCCATTATGAATTACAAGAAAAGATCCACAGGCACACATCAAACTACATAGAACAGAGCTGCATGTATAGAAAGATTTCTACGTATAAGTCCACAGATGCATATCAAATTACATAGAACAGAACTGCATGTATAGAACAATTTCTAATACAATACTAGGCACTCCAAATCCAATCCTAACACAAACAAAATTGAACTTATGAGTATCACTTAGTTTGGTGATATAAGAAGCATCCTAAAGCTTCCATCCTAAATCCTAATCTTATCTTGCCATTTCATATCATAAGCAGGGAGGATGCACCTAACATGAAGTTAGTACCAAAACAAAGGATTTTGATCAACTTATGAATACCTCGTTTGCCGGTCGACCATAGTCAACAGGATCCCTCCCTGTAATTGCTTCTAGGATAACAACTCCAAAGCTGTAAATGTCACTCTTTTCATTCAAGAGACCAGTGTTTGCATACTCTGGTGCCACATAGCTGCAATGAGTCAATGCAACACATCATAAACTTGTACTAACATACTGTCATGGAACTCTTGTTTGTAAGTTACACAACATACCCAAAGGTTCCCATAACACGAGTAGTGACATGACTCTTTCCAGCACCGAGAAGCTTGGCTAAACCAAAATCTGATACTTTGGCATCAAAATCATCATCAATCAAAATATTGCTGGATTTGATATCACGGTGCACAACTTTTGGTTCAATTGCCTCATGCAGGTAAGCAAGCCTGCAGGTAGGTATCAACAATTCTTGTTTTCAGTTTAAGTGCTGATACATGACAAAAAACAAACAAAGAAAAAATATATATGCAAGTTTGAAAAACAACTGCGGAAAAAATTTGTTTGGCTTAAGCTTAGGTGTACTCACTTCAATCATGAGAGATATTTGTTACGGTCTGATTAGTATAATAGTATTAGCCCCATGTAGAAAGATGATGCGATTTTGGAACATTTATGACTGGATTATCCTACAGTGGACTGATATGATAATGAACAAATGGCAGAACAGTAGCAAAAACAAAGGACATAAGGACTCACGCTTTTGCTGTCCCAAGAAGAATCTTGACACGGGCCTCCCATGTAAGGGAACCATGATGACTCGTAGCTCCATGAAGCCATTGCTCTAGGTTTCCGTTGTTCACATACTCATAGACAAGCATCCTGAAAATTTCACTTGAAGTTAGAAATGATGCCACAGGATTCCCTACAGTTATTTTGAAATTCCGAAGGGCAAGAAGAATGATTTTGTTTGGTAAGATGTACATCAAGGATGTATCAACATTGTGGATGGAGGTATAAGAGGAATATGACAGTGAAGAACAGGATAAATCACCTTTGAGTACCCTCCACACAGTAACCCAGAAGCCGGACCAGGTTCTTGTGGCGAACATGACCAATAGCCTCAACTTCTACTCTGAATTCCTTCTCAGCTTGCCCTCTATAAGTTCGCAAAACATCAATTGGAAACGCTAAATGTATTATTAAAGCAGGATGAAAGCTATGGAAGACAAGATATGGAAGGATAAACAGAAACATCGAAGGGTGATAAGCAAGGCTTACAGGTTATTGAGAAGCTTCTTGACCGCGACAGGAGTGCCATTTATGAGCTGGCCACGATAAACAACACCATATCCACCCTCACCAAGAATGTTATCTTTCGAAAAACGGTTAGTAGCAAGTTCCAGATCCCTCAAAGTAAACCAATGACCCCAACCAAGGTATGAGAACTCCGGCAGGCCAACCAAAGGTGACGGAGCGGTTATTGCATGCGTTGAAGTTTGCCTAAAATTTCCTGAGCCTCCTTCAGCTGACTGGAAGCCTGCATCCTTGTCCATGTAACGGAATGACCCCGAGTGGCTCTCATCGCCACGTCTCGATTTGTTTACACCCAAATGCATCATGGCCTTGTCTGACTCCCGTACACTAGACTTGTCTTGGATTGTCAGCAGGACTCCATCATGTGCCACAAAGTCGTTTGTCGGAACCTGCTCCACCCGCACCTCCTTGATTTCCTTGGAAATGGCAGGGATTTGGGTGATTGGGATATTTGCAGAGGCTCGTCTAATCTTCTTCCTACTCTGGATTGTGAGCCAGACGGTTATAAAGAAGACGACCAGCATGAACGCTCCCAGGACAATGCATACCACCTCCCATACTTTGAGATGCGAAGGGCCAGTTGGCGTGGAGAGATGATCTTTCAGAGTAGGGGACGATGAAGGCGACTCCATTGTGGGATGTCAGCGTTCTGCTCCTACAGACAAAACAAATTCAGATGAAAATGTGAGCTGCCCATCTAGCTCACCTCCACAGATCAAACAATGCTGGCAATTTTAATGCGCGTACGGCTCGCTTCGCAGAGGAACGCAAATGCAGGCATCTACATCCACGGTACAAGCGTATAAGAACGACGGATTCCCGAACTAAATAGCGGCAGTTAAGACGGCTAGTACATTGTCTTGGGCTGGAAGGGAAGCAAAGACAAGGTGTTACTGCTCCTGCGAGCCGAGGCTGTACAGGGGAATAAATTCTCCGTGACGGTGATCGCAGCCGTGGAGGAAACATGGATCATGGCGTGAGGTCGTTTTACACGTGAAGCAATCCTCCTTAGCAAACTAGTACCAGGTACTACTAGACCAAGCAGCTAGCCATGGTTGGCAAAACTTTCACATCTTGTTACTGTCGGCAAGGAAAGAAAGCTCGTACCTTTTTCTTTTCTAACTCGATTCTTGCAGGCAAAAGATAAAAAGATGGTTCTTTGTCAAGAATTCTTCCCCCAAGAACTCCCCTCCCGAATCTTCTTCCCCCCTGAAAATTGAACTAACCCGAGAAAAAGCATTCGCCCAAGAAACCCAAAAGGGCAAATCAATCGCAAGAACAACGTGACAAGCAACCCCAAATCCAAAACAAGAAACCCAGAGAAATCACATGAAACACAGGCACATTGCAGCAGCGAGCAAGAACAAGAACAAGAGCAACCAACCACCTGAGAAATCTCCAGATCTCCACCTCCTCCTCAGCAAAATAACCACCACAGCAGAGATAGATCGACCACAGCAGCAGCTACATCACCGGCAGAGAATGAAACAGAGAAATCGTGTAGAAACCGGTTGGTTACCCTTGAATCCAGCAAGCCAAGAATGCTGGATTTCTTCTGATTGGGGATGGAGACGGTGCGTGGGTGCGGGGGGTTGGGAGGAGGGAGAGGAAAGGACGAAGGTGATATATGGGAGCGGTAGGTAAGTAGCTTGTGTGGAGTATTTGTGTGCTTGCTTGCTTTGCGTTCGTCATGTGTCCCCTAAACTCCCTAAGGCCGTGTCTACTGTAAGAATATTTGGATAAATATTTAAAGAGAGAAACTATGTCACCTTACAAAACAGTTAATATAAGAGTCATAATCTCTAATACAAATAAATGTTATATAGATACTTATATAATTTGAGAAGTTTGGCTGCACTTCGGACGCCTACTACATGCAACACAGTACACGTGGCAATCAATGCAGTTTTTTTTTGTCTAAGCGCCTAGTACAAGCGTTGCATTGGATATAGCCTAAGAACCAATAATCGATGATTTCCCATGTAAAAGATGTACATTTCGATGTCTCACTGATACATCGTATTTACTGTGTGTCTCTTGTATCTCAAAAAACAAATAATCGATAATTTACCACTATAAAGATATATATTTTAGAATTTATTATCCGATATCTCACTAGGATATGGTCCTTAGATATCAATAATTAATTCTTACGTACACATCTTTTATGTCGGTATATCCTCGATTCCCCTCCAAAGAACTGGATGTGGTGAGAGCCTGAGACTGAGAGAGCTGGCAATGTGGTAGAAGTAGGAGCATCACGCTGCTCAAGGTGGTGATCGGTTCGGCTGAAAGCCTCATGGCTTATGGCTGAAAACACTGTAGCTGGCTGAAAAAAGCACTGTAGCTGACAGAGGCTTATTTACCATAATTAAATTTAAAAAAATTTAAAAATAGAAAAAACATATTAGCCCATCACGTATAATGTAAACAAATACGAGGGAAAAAGAACCGGTAAAAAAACTCAAAAAAAGTCAAAAGTTCAGAAAAAGACGAAATTTATGAATAGTGCAAAAATAAGCTGAAGCCAGAAGCTGAAGCCATATTGATCAGGGCCCAATTCTTTTCTTTTGTTTGTCGTTTTGTTACAGGGAGCAGTGGTGTTTACTGCTTGAAAATGCTAAAAGCGACGGCTTACTGGGAGGTAAGAGGGGGTTAAATTAAATCAGACGTAGAAAGCTGGCGCGGCCTGTGACGTGGAATTTCGGGTTCGTGGGCCGGATAGCTAGTGCTTTTTAGGTTATGGGTAGGGATAAGACGGATAGGATAGTTTTCGGTTGATTCGGATAATTTTTGAATACGGATTATATCTGTCGTAGGGATAGCCTCCATCTAAACCCAGCAGGCTTGGTAGGAAATTATAAGGCCCAGAATAGGCCATGTGTAATGACATAGCTGCCCCCAGAGGGGATAACCAGATGTAAGGGTATAACTGTAAAAGCACTCCTCATGCGTGTATATATATGGGTACAGGCCATGGGGAGGACCCAGGCCATTACACTTATCTCCATCACTCTCTATTACCATCTCTCTCTCTGTTTGGTCTGTAGCCACAACAGTTGGCGCCGTCCGTGGGGAGGACGAGGACAAGCCTGAAGACCGAAGAAGAAGGATGGCACCGAAAAAAGCTTCGTCAGCGGCGGCGAAGGGAAAGAAGGCGGCCGGGCCGGAGCGTCGTATGAGTACCAGGGCTTCGGCATCGGCAGCGACGGGCGCGGGTGGCGACGCAGGTGCGGTGGCTGAAGGCGTCGACGTTCGCGCGGTGATAACCAACCTCGTCACCGGCACCGCCACGACCAACCCCGTCACCGGCACCGCGACGACCAACCCCGCCACCGGCACCGCGACGACCCGCCCCGTCACCAGCGTTGCGGGGACGGACCCCGCGGTCGAAGACGTCGACGCGGGTGCGGCGACAGCCGACCCCGCCGACGCAACGACAGCCGACCTCGCCGCCCCCAATGCAACCCTCGCCGACGGCGCGGACCGGGCGGTTCGAGGTAGCCACGACGGAGCGACTGATAGCTCGAGACCTCGCGACGCGATCGTCCCTGCGCCGATCCGCCCGTCGGGAGTACCGGCGACCCCGCCTGCACAGGCGGTGGAAAGTGCCCTGCTGGCGGCCCTCAACGCGTTCCAGCGGGAGCTAGGGGACCTTCGCGGAGCCGTCAGAGATATGCAAGAGGCTCGGAGTCAGCAGGCCAAGCTAGTAATCGCGTCCGAGCCCACGCCGGAGAGGGCGGACAGTCGCGAAGCCCCCACGTCTAGCCGCGTGCCGCTGCGGCGCGTAGATCCAGAGTCCCTGCTTTCGGCGGGGCTGCAGCAGGCGGCATGGCCCGAAGACTTCAAGTTTCCTAGCGCCATCGACTCGTACAAAGGCGACACGGACCCCCGCGAGTTCGTGCGCGTGTACGAAACCGCGATCGAAGCCGCGGGCGGAGACGACACCACGAAGGCGAAGGGACTCCCCCTCGCGTTGCAAGGAGTGGCGCTCTCTTGGTTCTTTACCATAGAGCCGGGCTCCATCTACGCGTGGGAGTAGCTTCGCGTCCGCCTTCACAACAACTTCCAAGGAAACTACGTCGACTGAGTCGACGCGGACCAACTCTTTGCTGTGAAGCAAAAACCTTCGGAGAAGCTCCGGGACTACTTCAAACGCTTCGCCAAGATTCGATGCCAAGTGAAAGACGTTAACGAAACCACCATCGTTAATGCAGCCATACAGGGCCTTCGCCCGGGCCCGATGGCCGAGTACAACGCGCGAAAGCCAATCAAGACGGTGGCGAAGCTCTTCGACAAAGTGGAAGAATATGCCAGGGCGGAGGAAGACGCGCAGCGAAGGCAAGGTGACGACTCCGACACCAACCAGGCCGGAGCCTCGGCAAAAGCCAAAGACCCGCCGAAGGGCGGTTCTTCGAAGGGAAAACGTAAGCAGGAGTCGTCCAGGGACGCGCCCGACCGCAGGGACGCCCCGCATAAGGAGTCGTCCGATCAGCCCAAGCGCGGCCAGCAGAGGTCGAGGCGAAACCGGTACGTCCTCGACATCGAAGGCGGGTCCGACGAGGGTGCTCCAATGGGCCGAGGCGGTCGGGGGCGCCGTGGCCGCGGGCGTGGCCGTGGCCGGGGCCGCGACGATAAAGGTCGTGGAGATTACGACGACCAGCACCAGAGACTGTGGTGTGTAGTCCATGGCCGCGGCAATCATGATACCCGCACCTGCACCTCCATCGCGGCGCTCCGCGATAGCGTCGCTAGGGACAGGAACCCGGAGACGCGTCCGCCTGCGGTGGCCCATGTCCAATTCCCGTACGAGGCCCCCATGCAGGTACAGGCGCAAGGGATGCAACCCCAAGAAGGCACCTTACGGATCCAAGCTCACGTACAGCAGCCTCGGGAGGGCCTCCTGTCGCTGCAGGCTCCAGAGGCAACCCACCGCAGGATCATTAACGTCATATCCGGAGGCTCTGCGCTGGAATTCGCCTCAGCACGGCAGCAGAAGGCCTATGCGCGAAGACTACATCATGTGGCGGCATACCCAGCGCAAGCACCCCCGGACTGGGCGCAGCACGAAGTTACATTCACACCCGGCGACGCCCAAGGCGTGGACTTTCCTCATTAGGACCCCCTGGTCATCCGGGTCACTATCGCGGGATGCGACGTGGGGCGTGCCCTGGTGGACGGCGGCAGCTCCGCGAACGTATTGTTTGCGGCGGCCTTCGACCAGATGGGGATCCCTCGAAGCCGCCTAGGGCCCTCGGGAATCCCACTGCAGGGCTTCGGGGGACAACCCCTGCGGGCACTGGGACAAGTAGGTCTTCAAGTCTCCTTCGGCCAAGATGACAATGTGCGGGCCGAAGATGCCACCTTCGACGTGGTCGACCTTCCGTACCCCTACAATGCCATGCAAGTACGCGGCGAAGGCACGCGCAGGCTCAGCCAACACGCGTGTTCCCGCAGTATAAATCGAAGTCGCACGTTCGCGTGTACACTCGCCGTAGCCAAAAGGTGACGAGCCTGAGTATAAACAAAGACGCACGTTCACGTGTGCACTCGCCGTAGCCAGGGGTACGGGACTGAGTATAAATCGAAGTCGCACGTTCGCGTGTGCACTCGCCGTAGCCAAAAGGTGACGGGCCTGAGTATAAACAAAGACGCACGTTCGTGTGTGCACTCGCCGTAGCCAGGGGTACGGGACTGAGTATAAATCGAAATCGCACGTTCGCGTGTGCACTCGCCGTAGCCAAAAGGTGACGGGCCTGAGTATAAACAAAGACGCGCGCGACGTTGGCGGCATCCCCGACCCAGCGGAGGGTCCGAGACAACTCCTCTGGGCCAAACGCGCGGTTCGGCACCTCAGTTACCAGCCCTTGAAGATGGCTCTCCAGCGCTTGCATGGCGTCCCACGCAACCACCGAGGCGTCGCCCAACGTCTGGTTACGCTCCGCTCGAGTCAAGGCAAGCTCGCCTTTTTCCTTCTCTAGCGTGGCGACCTGCCCCAGGAGCCCGTCCCGCTCCGCCGCAAACTTTTGTTCAGCAGCTGTCGCGGCCGACTCCTGCGCCGACGCAACAAGTCCCTCGGCGTGGGCCCTCGCTTCGGCACATTCCGCTTCCAGCTGGCGGATGCGGGCGTCCTGGCCAGAGCGGGCTCCAGAGGCTTCGCGTAGCTCCTCCTCGACGGCCCGCAGCCTATCCTCGAGCGCCGTTCGACCGCGAGCATAGGCCGTTTGCAAGGCCTACCCCAGCACAAGTGTCTGCAGAAGGGAAAGACTTAGCAAACTCAGCCAGCCCAGGCGTCGTCGTATGAAGTACTTACCCTCACCCCAGACACCTCGAAGGCGTCTTCGAGGCGCCCCGCCTCATAGGCCTGCAGCACTTGCGGGTCGACACTGGCGGCCGCGTCATTCACAATCCCGCGCCACGCCCTCAGCGTCTCCGGGGGCGGCACGAAGTCCGCAGGGCTTGTGTACGCGGAGGTCCCGTGTTCTGCCAAGCGCTCCCCCTCCGGAATGAGCAACGCTGCAAACAGGGATGCAGGTGAGCACCGCAAGGCATAGAGTCATACACCAGAGTAAGCTAAGCCACCGTACCCTCGGTAGCAGAAGGAACGGTCCCGCCGCGGGCGGAAGCCTCCGCGTTCGGGGAGGGCGACGGCTGTCCCTGCGCGACGGGCGGCGTGGCCAGGGAAGCCGAAGGCGCGCATGCCGCAGGGTCTCCGGCGCTTGCGCTGGAGTCCCACAAGCTTCTGATGCCCGTGGCCACGACGAATCCTCGCGGTGTCCGGTGGAGCTCCGACCGCACACACGGCCGTTTAGCCGGGGTAGCCGGCAGCGACACCGCCCTCGCAGCCGCGGTCAGGGAAGACCCCGCGGCTGCCGCGCCCGGGGGCGAAGGTTCCATGGTGGCAGTTGTCGCAGGGGCACCTCGGTGTCTGCTGCTATCGGTAAGGGCAGCACGGCTCCGTGCGCCCCCGCGGAGGGCGCCTCCGGCACCACAGCGGTCGCGGTCGAAAACTCCACCTCGGCATCGCCGGTCCGTGCGGGTTCCGCCTCGGTGACTTCGGCGGGCGGTGAGGCTTCCCCCCTCCGGCCGCCCGCGGCAAACCCGCCGTCCGAGACGCTCGACGAGGATACCTCGCCTTCGGCGTCTGCGCCACCCAGGCCCGAATCGACATACCTCGCCGAGTCCGACTCCGCGTCCGCCGCGCCCTCGGAAACACTAGCAGCAGGCGCGGCGGGCGCCCCGCTGCGGCCCCTCTTCCGAGACGGGGCCTTCTTCTTCTTCGCTGCACCGTCGTCTGGAGCGACAAGGTCCGGCACGGCAAGGCCCAGGACCTCGCACACGCGGTTTATTCGCCCCAGCCCCGCATCAGCGATAGCAGACACGCGCTGCTCGTGCTCCCTGGCGGTGTACGGCCCCAGGAACACGCGCGCGGCTTGCTCCGCCTCCTCCAAGGAAATTCCTGCAGCAAAGGAGCATAGCATCAGCATATAACACATTTCGCGTGAATAAAGGAGGGACGCGATCGAGGCTTACGAAGACCGAGGGGCGCCGGCAGCAAGCAGACCCATGGCGAAACATTGTCGTCTCGACGCCTCTCGGCGGCAAGGTGCTAGTCGTAGGCAAGCGGTGCCACGCCGTACATCACGTACTCTTCGGCGAGGCCGCGCATGTTGAGGCGAGCGGCCACGCCTACGAGCCGCTTGACCCTCCGCTTGTCCTCATCATCGAGCGTTCGGCCGGGCGAGGGCTTGAACGCGATCGGTTGGCCTGTGCACTCAAGGCCGCTCCCGCTCTCCACACGGTGGTAGAACCACCGCTTCATCCAGCAAGACTCCCACTTCCCGCGAGTTGAGTTCGCAGGGAAGAGCTTCTTGCACGACGGACGAAGAATAAAAGTGACGCTACCGAAGCTCGACAGCGTCCCGTCCTTCCGACCCTTGGGCTGGCATCGTGCCTCGTGAAGATAGGCGAACAACGACGCGCTGGGCCAACACGCCCCCGAGCGCAAGGCCCAGCTGTACACCGCGAGCCGGGCCACGGCGTTCGGAGTCAGTTGCGCCAGCTCCAGCCCGAAGGTCCGCAGCACGTCGCCCACCATAGCCGCCGCTGGGATGCGGAGCCCCGCGTCGAAAAAGGCAACGAACACGACCGCTTCCGACCTCTCGGGATGCGGTTCCGTCTCGTCGGCGGCGGGCAATCGTACCTCCTGGCGCCCGGACAACTTCCCCGCGCGCAGGAGCCCTTGGATCGTCTTCTCGGTCACGAGCGAGGGGCCTAGCTCGCCGGAGAACGTGCCTTCCTACTCCGCCACCAGCCGCTCCTGGTCCGCCGCCGCCGGGTCGCGCTCTTGGAGCGCGTATTTTACCTTCAATGGCAAGGACCGCCGGAGAATGTCAGGGCCACCAACCGCCTGGCTGCGCTTGCTACTGGAGGCCATCGCTTCCCACGGAGAGACTCAGGCGGTGAAGATAGCGCGAAGGTGTAGAGGGCGGAGCAGACAGGAAAGAGGGCGTAAAGATGCGGGGACGCTGTTACGGGGGGGTTATTTCAAGCCACCCCGCCCATACCGCCGCTACCGAAGCGTCGCAACGATCCGCGTGCCGGATGCAACCGCAGCGGTGTAAAGGTCCACCCGCGCGATTCCCCGTAACGGAAAGCGAAGTGTCGCGAAGGTCCGCGTCGGGGCGTGACCGCGGTTGTACAAGCGCCCGTCCGGCGCAATGCCCCATACCCAAAGCTGGAAGGCCGCGACCACAAGCGCCAAGGGCCGTCACAGCACGACGCTACCTAGCCGCCGTTAAAGGCGCATTAATGGGCCAGGGGATCACAACCGCTCCAGCGCCGTGCCATTCACTGCCCGCCCCGTGCCCCCCTTGCCTAGGGAAGAGGAGAGCGGCCGCGCACACGCAACCGTCCACATCCCGCCGCCCGCCGGTCATAGGCCGCCACGTGCCCCGGGCGCGTCGGGTCGCACGGTACGGATGGCAGGCCGGGGGCCGGCTTGATTCCAGGTATCTTTACAGCGCAAGGCCGCATCGCAAGACCACAAGTCACAGGCGCCAGCTTCGCTGCCACCCGTTCGAAGGGTGGGGGACGGAGCGCGCGCGTCTACTTCGACTAGGCGCCAGCTTCGTTGCCACCCGTTCGAAGGGTGGGGGACGGAGCGCGCGCGTCTACTTCGACTAGGCGCCAGCTGCGCTGCCACCCGTTCGAAGGGTGGGGGACGGAGCGCGCGCGTCTACTTCGACTAGGCGCCAGCTCCGCTACCACCCGTTCGAAGGGGGGGGGGACGGAGCGCGCGCGTCTACTTCGACTAGGCGCCAGCTCCGCTGCCACCCGTTCGAAGGGTAGGGGACGGAGCGCGCGCGTCTACTTCGACTGGGCGCCAGCTCCGCTGCCACCCGTTCGAAGGGTAGGGGACGGAGCGCGCGCGTCTACTTCGACTAGGCGCCAGCTTCGCTACCACCCGGTCGATGGGTAGGGGACGAAGCGCGCGCGTCTACTTCGACTAGGCGCCAGCTTCGCTGCCACCCGTTCGAAGGGTAGGGGACGGAGCGCGCGCGTCTACTTCGACTAGGCGCCAGCTTCGCTGCCACCCGTTCGATGGGTGGGGGACGGAGCGCGCGCGTCTACTGGGACTAGGCGCCAGCTTCGCTGCCACCCGTTCGAAGGGTGGGGGACGGAGCGCGCGCGTCTACTCCGACTGGGCGCCAGCTCCGCTGCCACCCGTTCGAAGGGTAGGGGACGGAGTGCGCGCGTCCACTTCGGCGAGGCGCAGCAGAGGCGGGGGTCTTGTCCGGCAAAATCTACCTCGTTTTCCTTAACAGGCCACCTACAGTGCATCAACATAAAAGGTAATGCCGGCGGGCTCCATCAGGCACACCAACTGTAGGTACGCCTGTTAAGAAAAGCAGGGCAGACCTTGTTGTCGTCTACGGAAGCGCGGTGCGGGGGCAGGAAGCGCGGCTGGCTGTCGATAACCGGCGCTGGTTAAGCTCCCAGGAAAAATGGACCTCCTTCTGTGCATCAACATTCCCCAAGCCGCTCAGCACCACCCAGGAATGTTGATGCACGGCAGGGGCCCATTTTAGGGGAACAGCTTCTATGGCAATATACGCAGGAGCACCGCCGCGCCAGCGCCATATATATACCCCAATCAGCAGGGGAGCCAACCGGCGGAAGGCCAATCGGCAGAAGTCCAACTGCCGGAAGTCCGCCGCCATACTAATGGTCACGACGCCTCAACGCCCGCACCGCGCCAAGCACGCTGCACCACGTGGACGGCCCGAAGTCCGAGCGTCGCAGCACGCCCCTTATCAGGGACGGGGCGCGCGCGTCTGCTTCGGCTACAGCGCAGCCCCGGAAGTCTGGCAAAGTTCACAGGCCGCGGCGACGGAGGGGGCCAAAGGACTCGGCAACATGGCTTCGGCCTTGTGAAGCCCTTTACCATGAGAGGCTCCTGTCGTAGGGATGGCCCCCACCTAAACCCAGCAGGCTTGGTAGGAAATTATAAGGCCCAGAATAGGCCATGTGTAATGACATAGCTGCCCCCAGAGGGGATAACCAGATGTAAGGGTATAACTGTAAAAGCACTCCTCATGCGTTTATATATATGGGTACAGGCCATGGGGAGGACCCAGGCCATTACACTTATCTCCATCACTCTCCACTACCATCTCTCTCTGTTTGGTCTGTAGCCACAACAATATCGGTTCGGATATTTGTTGGATAGTATCGGATCAAAAATGAATATGGATTTTCTCTGTCAGATACGAATATAGATTCGGTAGCTCACTATCTATGGAATACAAATACGAATCTAGATTATCTGGATATTCAGGAGTCGGATATCCGCAAATTACATTCTTTATTTCAGCCTAACCCATTTACAAGATACTTTAGTAGCCCATCATATATTAACATATATATTAATACATGAAGTTAGAACATATATATTAATACATGAAGTCAGAGAAAGAACCTTAGCTTATACGAAGAATTCGTAAATGTTTTTCACAAATGTTTAGATCAACAAACTAGTTATATTTTTTGTTCATTTTATGCGTACAATTTAAAGGGTATTCATGTTCCAAGAAATATTCGTGACCATATTCGATTCGATTCATATTCGCTCCGTATTTGTACTCGATATTATTCGTATTTGTATTATATCCGGGATATCCATATTCGTATCTGCGTCTAGGAAAAATATGAAAATAAATATGGCAGAGTCATTATCTGTCCGTATTCGATCTGTTTTCACCCCTACTTGTGGCTTTTTGTAATTACTTTTTTGAGATGGTAACGGACAAGAAGATACTGACGCGGATGACACACACAATTTTAGGATGGGGAAGCCATTTGGAGAAGCTGTTTCAAGAAGCTGCCCTATTTGTTTCAGCTTCTAGAGATGCCGCAGCCAAAAACAAAAAAAACATTACCTAAGTAAGAGTCGCTCCTCAGTCACCTGAATCTTTAGGGTTACGTTTGGAACATTTTTTTGAAAAGTTGGGCATTTGCAAGGTGCAGGAAAATGTTGTTTGGTTTTGCTATTAGTAAGTTACGCGGTTCTTTTTTTTCTCTAAATTTAAGTCGTTTTTTTATAAATTTAAGTTGGTTTTTTATTATCAAGGATTTGCAAGGTAAATGTGACTCATACTTAAGAAAAAACCGAACCCCTTATATGAAGACAGCCCCAATTTTGTTTTGGGGTGTTTGGAATGTAATTTTGCTTTAAAGGATAATTGTAAGGGAGAAATTTTCTCGAAAAAACTAAACATTCCAAACATTTTTTTGTTGTTCCAATGTTTTTCTGCATCCCTAATGAACCGTGACCTTGTTTGAAAATATATATTTTTTGAATTTAGGCCAGGAGCTCTGACAGTCACTATTAGAAGAGGTTGTGCACTGCCTCTAAGCCGAGGGTCGAATGATGGCGGACGTGGGCACAACCTGTATAGCAAGCCGACTGACCTTTGTGGCCGGTTCTAAAAATGAGAAAGAAACATTAATTTAAACAAGGAGAAAGAAACATTACTTCGTGTTGAGTGACTTGAGTCTCAAGAAGAAAAAAATATTGTTACTTATAACCACTTAAGGACTAGATTGAAATAACCTGAACTCTAATTAACTCTAAGCTACATATTTAGCAGTAATCAAGGAATAATAAAAATTATTACAACCCATTTAATTACAAAAATAGATTACAACCAATTGGCCCTAGGCCTCAATAAAGGAAGTAAAAACATTATTACAACCCTTTTTAAATTACAAGAATTATGCAAGTACGAAAAACTACTTTCATAAGTAAAATTGCATTAGAGAAAAAACTAAAATAATTATAGCATTGCATTTCTTGCCTTGCCCTATTTCCGTGTACTGCTCGACGTTTAGCACCCAAACCAGTCTCACCCTAGCCACCCCTTCCTTTTTCATTTTGCAATCGGAGAGCGAGCAAAATAACAATCCAAGGGAGAAGAAAAGGGGGGGGGGGGGGAGGAAAGAATAGCCATCAGTACCCTCTGATTACTAGAGTCATTTAGAGTGGCATTCGTCGAGGTTCACTGACCATCCCGAATCCGTTGGCGCCTCTCACCTTAAGTGGCCTTCATCCTTCAGCTTTAGAAATCAAACGCCCATATTATTGCCAACTTACCTTCGCCACAGAAAATCACAGAACAATGCACAACCCACAGTTCGGACCGTTGGTCCATAAAGCCCATAGTAGTCCAAGACTCATTTGTGGATAGAGTGAGGGCAAAAGAGTCATGAACAGTGCCACAGAGAGAGAAGACATCCAAAGCCTCTCATTCTTAAGCCCTCCCCAGACCATGCCACTGCATTCCAAAACCACCGAGAGCAGCAAAGCCAACCAGTCCATAGCATTCCACAACTGAAGGCAACAAAACCACCGAGAGCCCCTGGCTCCCTCACAAGCAAAGCCAACCGAGAGCAGCAAAACCACCTAGAGCATCCCAACTCTCTCACAAGCAAAGCCAACCGAGAATAATCCCAGAACACAAAGCCCCAAGCCAAGAAAAAGCCTCGGTATTGTTTTCTCAGTCGCAGGCCAGAGAGCCACTCTTCCCAAAAGCCAGTAGCCCCACCGAGTGAAGGGGAGACAGAAAGTAATGGAAGCCAAAGTAGTGCATGGACCATCAGGACCCAGGAGGCCAACCGGGTAGACCACATGGCGATGACCCCGATAGTGACAAGGAGGCCTCGTCCACATCTGAGGAGGCCGAGTAGATTGAGTAGCCAAGGGAGCCGGTAGACCAAAGTAGCCTAGGGCCCAGGGAGTGCATAGCAGGCCAAGCCGGCGAGCGGACCACTGAAAGATCAAGCTCCATTTAAGTTGGTTTTGGTGATAATGACAAATACTATTATGAGATTTTGGTAATAATGACAAATGTATTTGTTCAAATGGATGCAAAGGTGAAATCATTGAGGTATGCATTCGATATCTTTCTTATAATCTTATTGCATTCCTCACATCCAAATATACGACTAATTGACAATTAATATACTTGTTTGACTATGTTATTTCTTAGTCTCATTTGGATGAAAAAGTGAAAACCATAAGAGGTATGCATTCGAAATCACATTCTCATATATTAGTACATTTCTTGGATCCAAAATATAGATTGAACTCCACAAATAGTCCAAAATGAATATGTGCATATGTCTTCATTATACATACTTGTATGCACACATTTAGGGGGAGTTCACTCTATATTTTGAGGTTCCATAAGTATTGATCCATATTCCAGTTCCATATATTAAGGATCTTTATTTTGAAATATTCTCTTGAGTATATATATATAGCTTGTGTAGTTCATGTTTACTCATAATCAGGTTGTCATCTAGTTTCTCCATTATGTGTTAATGGTTGGATGATTAATGGCAACCGGATAAGTAAGATTTGTTTTAAAAGCTTATCTTAGAGTATATAATTGTTGTGTACATGTTGTATACTTGCAAATACAATCTTTATCTCATATTTTGTTGAGATTGTTATGAATTACCTAAAATGGAAGATTGTAGAATGTAATATCTCCATTATGTGTTAATGGTGAAGTTTGGTAATTGATGGCAATTGATTTGTAGACTAACATTTTCTATGAGTTAGATGAACATGTTTGGTGCCACAAATGAGGATGACTTGAGATGACTTCATGTATTGAAGATTATCAAGTCTAGATAGAAGATGGCTTCATGTGTTGAAGTCCATTAAGAGAAAGATGCATCATGAGTTGATGCATATCCAAGAGAAGATGATCATGTGTTGATCATCAAGTCAAGTGAAAACCTATCATGTGTTGATGGAGTTCAAGTAGTGGATGCATCATGTGTTGATGCATGTTAAAGACGATGACCCGGACTTGAAGTAATGATATGCATCATCAAGCTTCAAGATGATGCTTTAGGCAAATGTATGACTAGCTAGAACTAAAAATGTGTTCTTAGTATTTTACCGGTCTTTGTGTTTGGTTGGAGGACCGGATTGCTAGTATAGGTTATCGTACTATTAAGAGGGCTCATATTTAGTAGCTTGAGTCTCATCAATAGCTCAACCTCACCTCTTATAGCTTATCTTGTCATGAGGTTTGTATTTGTAAATGTGTTATACAAATAGTTGAAACTCATGTGTTGAATCCTTGTAACATGTGACTATTGTAACAGCCCAGGTTTTTCTGAAAATAAAAAAATTAATTAATTAATTAAAACAAAATTTAAATTAAAATAAGTATTTTTGCGCCTAAACTTTAAAATTGGATTTGCCCTGAATTTCTGTTTTTGAAAAACTAGATTTACAAAGTATTTTGTGTAAAATCTAAAATTATTATTATTAAATAAAATGATATTTTGATTTTATATAAAAATTCTATGTCAAATTAAATATTTGGAGTTATTTGGCTTTTATTTGGTTTCCTGGATTTTTCTGAGTTTGAAAATGTATTTTTGAAATTAAAAAATATTTTAAGTATGCAAATTAAATACCAACATTAGTTGGAAATATTTTTATTAAGTCCAAAATGTATTAAGGAGATTCTCTGAATTTTTCTAGGATTTTTGGAGTTTATTTCTTATTTTTCTGAGCTTTATAGAATTTATTCGGGTTTTCTAAAAAAGAAAATCAAATTTAAAAACTAAAATTCCCTCCCCTCCCCTCCGGCTGCCACGTGGACTGCCGGATTCCACCCACGCCGGTCCGCCCCATCCCGCCTACCCTACCTCCCGGGCCGACAAGTGGCCAGCCCGGATTGCGCCATGTCGCCCATCCGCCCCCTCTCCTCTCGGCCGCTCGATCCGCCCGACCCGATCTCCGCCGTCCGCACCCCGCTCCCTCTCTCTCCTCTCTCTGCCCCGCGGACCCCACCCGGCAGCCACCCTTTCTCCCCTCTCTCTGCGCGCGGGGCCCGCATGTCAGGGGCATCTTCCCCGGCCGCGCCGCCGCCAGGCCGTTGCGCCGCCCCGCCCTTCTCGGCCCTCTCCCCCGAGTGCGCCGCCACTCCTCCCGCACGCGCTGCCCCACGTCTTCCCCTCTCCCCGCGCCCACCTCCCCTTTCTTCGCGCCCACTTCCCCAACTCCGCCCGTAACCGCCGCCCGCCTCCGGCGAGCGATTCACGCGCCCCCACTCCCCTCCGCCCCCTATAAAGAGGCCCCCGAGCTCCGCCTACTCTCACCGCACCTTCCCCCACCCTCCAATTCTTCTCTCCGCCGCCCGAACGCCCTCGCGCCGTGTTCCCCTCGCCGCCGCTGCCATAATTGCTCCGGCGAGCAATTGTGCCCGCACCGAGCCTTCCCGCGCCCGAACGACGCCTCTCCCAGCTTCTCTGCGTTGCCCCCAACGTTCCCCACCCTTCGGCCGTGCCTCCCCGCCGCCGGAAAGCCCCCGCCGCCAAGGCCCGAGCGTCGCCGCCGCCCTTCCTCGCCGCCGGCCCGTTTCCGGTCATCTCCGGTAAACTCCACCCCCACCGCCGCATTCCCCTCCTTCTCCTCTCCCTTCTCCGCCACTCGACGCCGGCCGCCGGCCACTGGAATGCCGTCGCCACCGCCGCCCCCGGGAGCCTCCTCCGTCGGCCGGCCATCTCACCTTCCCTGGCTCGCGTGGACGCCACGTGGCCACACAGTGGCCGCCACCTCGGCTCCACCGGCCCAGTCAGCGCCACTTCTCCACCCCCCGCCACCTCAGCGCCTCCCCGGGTCCGTGGACATGGTCCACATGGACCAGGCCCACTGTCAGCCGGGCCACCTACTGGCTGACGTCAACGTGGCGCCAAAAACCTCTTTTCCCGTTGAAAAATAAATCGGCCAAAAAGAAATTCCCATGGCTGACGCAATGCTGACGCCATAAATTCTTTTCCTTTAGAAAAATAATTCCAGAAATTCAGATTTTTCATTTTCTCTCTTTTCAAATTTCCCGGAGCCCGTTCTCCTTCGTCCTAACTCCGATTGAGCGCATTCAAATTTATAAATTCATCAAAAATTCCCCTCTATCCAGTTCTAGCCTAAATTCAAATATTTCAAGTCATTTTGAATTTAATTTGAATTTATTTGAATTTGGTGGGTTATTTTCGCGTGTAGACTTCGACGATTCGGGAAATTTCTTCGACGAAGATTCAAACCAAGTTCATGGGCAAGGCAAGTCACACTCCTTGACCATGTTGATCCCAGTTTTCAAAATAAAATTATGTTGATTTAAACTATATTGCATGCATATTTTTATTCAACGTATTTCAATTCAGTTTTAAATTTAGTTATTGCCTACTTGTTAATTCCTCCATTGAATTTGAATTCCTCAACACCTTGTCACCCTAGATTCAAACTCTATTTAATACATTAGTGTTGGCTAGAGAGTTTAATCAAATGCTTAGCCCTGCATAATTATATAATTTTGTTTTGGGATACCTTTCACATAAAATGACGAACCTTTTCACATAAAATGATATGCTTTTGATATGTACTCTTGACTTTGGTGAGTCAAGGAAGTTTATGAATTATTTTGCAAACAAATATAAAACTGGTTTAGACTTAGGCAATTGGTTAGAGTGGTGGGTGCAGGCATGCCCTGTTGGTTGGAGCCGCAGTGGTTGACTGTCGTACACAGGGGTATGTGGTTGGGCCTAAGTCAGATTAAGGACCGGTCTGTGAGCTACTGTTGCAAAGCCCTAATCGTACTACCACATGGCTGGTATGGGACAGCCCTGGCTGAATAATTTGTGAAGTCCCAACCTGAGTCAAGTCGTAGGTTGAAAGTGAGCGTGGTTGGTGCCATGTGAAGTCTCACTTGGGCGAGCGTGGTTAAGCCATGAGAAGTCTCGTCTAGGCTCAAGAGGGGGTCATGGTCTGGTGGATTCCTTACTGGGGTGAAACTTTAGAGTTGGCTCGACCAGGTTGAAGGCTTTGCATTGTAAAGGCCTTGTCACGACTCCTCGTCGCACACCTAAGGAAGTGTGTAACCGGGTGGCAATATGGGATGATCGTGTCTTGTGGGTAAAGCTGTACAACCTCTGCAGAGTGTATAATCTATCCTGGATAGCCGTGCCCACAGTCATGGGCATGCTGAGTAAAAGTTTTTCATGGATTAGATTTTGTTTTTCAAAATGTTTTTGAAAACCTTGTGGATGGATGGAATCCACGAGAGATGAAAACCTTGCGGATGGATGGAATCCGTGAGAGATTGAAATCTGGTGAATGGATGGAATTCATCAGAGTTGCGCAGTGAAAGCGTGTGGATGGATGGAATCCATACATGAGCTTTTGGAAAAGATGGTCCGGGTGGGATGCCCGTGGATAGGTTGGTGTTTGGTCAGATTCGGCACTGACGGTATTACTTTCTACTACAAGTATTGTTTTTACTTACTGTATTAAATTCAGTAATTTCAATCTACTTATTGTATTTCTTAAATGCTGTTTTATGCAAACTAACCCTATAAGCCTTCCATTGAAGCTTTTATCATTATGGTGCATTTTACGTGTGACTTGCGGAGTACAAGTTTGTACTCACCTTACTTTTTCCACACAGAGAAGGAAAACGTCAACTACGGTGAAGATCAGAACGAGTAGGCCGCGTCTTACTGTCGTTTGCCTGTGGGCAGGCTTGGGCTTCGCTTTTATCAGTTTGCTTCTGTAGTTATTTTCCTTATTTATTTTGCCAATGGGCGTTGATGTAAGACTTGGCCATAAGGCCGTACCTTTTTTAAATATAATCAGTCATTTGTGCTTGGTATTTATCTTTGTTGTACTGTGTGCACTAGCTGATCCTGGACTAGTGCGATTTACACAGAGGATCCAGGAGTCGTTACTCCGGGTTCCGACAACTATGTATTGTAAATGTGTTTTGCAAGTGCTTGAAGTCCATATTTCCATTCTTTGTGATATGAGGCTTATATTTATAAATATATTTTGTAAATGATTGAAACTCATGTTTAATCCTTGTGTCATGATTCTAAAAGTGTGTAAATGTGTTTTGCAATTTGTTGATAATCATGTTTGGTACTTGCAGGTGGAGTGTTGGGTGTTGGGAGCCGACCCCAACCAAATACTATTGGAAGCCGGTGGAGCTCGGGTGAACGACCTGGTGCACCAATGGAAAATAGATGGGTTGAATATTTGAGTAACGTATCTTAGAAAACATTCTGTATTTTTAACTTGACCCCGCACCAAAGGAAGTGTGGGATACCTAGTTCATGATGGTTCAGAGTAGCTGTGGGTATAGTGGCACAAGCCTACGTAGTGCACAATAAGGCCCCGTTTGGCAGAGCTCTAGCTCTAGAAAATCTGTAGATTTTCTAGAGCTGGTCATCTGTAGCTCTAGGAAATCCTGGATCTAGAGTTGCAGGCATGTTAAGTGCATTTACATGACTCATTTCATTTATATTATATATTAAATAAAAATATTTAAATCACTTTAATTTAGTCAACAAACTACAGATCCAGCATAGATCTCGAAGCTAGAGCTGTGCCAAACGGGGCCTAAAATCATAAATTCATGCTTGCCTCTTGGATTGGAGGCTACGGGGATCGGTAGGGATCTTTCTTCTCCCGAGTGAAAAGTAGAGTTTTCTTAAATTAAAATATATCACTTAATTTGACAAGATTATTTTCCAAAACCAGGTGAGTAGAAATCATGATAATAGACAAGAAAAGAGGCATGCAATGCATTTTGCTATTATAATATTTGCTAAGTATGTTAGTACTCACTCTTGCTATTATTTTGTTTTGTTAGACCCTAGTCCAACCAGGGATTACTCCGAGTTGGATGAAGGAACCATAGACACCGTCGAGGTCACAGGAAAGGAGGGCGATGGTTACGAGGACCGAGGGAGGTGGACCCCCTATACTTCGGTTGGGACGAATAGGCGTTCCGCTAAGCCGAGCAGGGGTGCCTTAGGGAATATATCTCATACCTTTTGCTGCTTGTATATTTGTATTAAAGTCCATAGCTCACGTGGCAAATGTTGTAATAAAGAGACAGTTTTTACATTATTATTCTACTACGTGACTCTGGTAAAAACTTATTATTCGTTAGAACAGTATTCTACGGATCAAATGAATAATAATCCGTTGCTTAAGTGTGATTACCCTCAGAGTAATGACACGGGGCATTACATAGATGTGCACATTACTCCCCCAAATCATTCTAATGGTGATCAATCTAGACATGAAATAATGGCAATAAACCGTGTGTCCTTTGAGTGGTATGCTATTAGTAGATAAAATTTAACACACTTCGACCCATCTTATTTTAGTTTGCACTATATTTGAGGTTTGAAAGTCCTTGCGATTTTAAAGTTTATAGGACTAGGCCTATGATTTCATATGCATAGTGCATTTTGTGATACGTACAACTGATTTAAGATGTGTCAGCCATGAATGGACATCCATGGGTCATGTACATTACTAGTATTACACTAGGCAATCGAAAGCACAGCAATGCCTATATTAATGCTACGTAAGATTGTAAGAATATTTCTGATGGTCACTAGAGGTGAACTACTTTTAATGAAAAAATGCATATGTAATATTGTTCATTCCAAGTATGGAAAGTGACATGCTTGCGGTGTTTGACACATTTGACCAGAGAGTGATCCCTGATTTAAGATATATAGAAGTACATTGATGTGCAGAGAGGGATATACTATATGATTGGCCATGTCTTACGTTTAGAGGTGGGCATTGGGCCATGCCGTACCGGCACAGCCCAGGCCCATCGTGCTTCGGGCCGTGCCGGCTCAGCCCAATCATCCTGTCATGCTGTGCCGTGCTGGCTCGCCTCGCCTCCGGCTGGGCCCAAGCATGGCCCAAAGCCCGTCGTGCCAGTGTTTGTGCCGTGTCAGCCCAAGCCCAGTTCGAAGTAACTATACATAACGAAGGTGACAGCGACAATGGTAGCGGTGGTCGCCATCTTCCTTTCTCTCGTACCCGCCTCATTAAAAAATCTAGTTAAAATTCTATACTATTGTCTCATGCCATTCCACCTCCGAACTTGGTCATCTAGTTCAATGGCATGCATATCTTGGTGCAAATTGGACTGTGGCATACGTGGACATCTAGCTCATTGCCCAGTAATCTGGCATAGAGCTTTCCAACTAGTCAAATAGAAAAACTCAAGCAGAGTCATGAATGCAGTTTACTATAGTTAAGAAATCAATTTTAAATAGTTTCTCGAACATTTAGTAACTACTTGGAATACACGCACCAATAACAAATTGTCTCTATTTACATAATGGTTAATTGTAACATACATGGAGGTGGTTATCTCATCAAATGCTCGAAGTAAAAAGGTAGTTGGTGAAGGGAGGTATGCTAGAATTAGAAGCGCATGTAGTAGTAATTTGCTTACATAAAATAAAATCACAATGGGGGTGAGGTATGTTGTAAAAATTATAAATATATGTTAGTATATGTTGATTTAATTGATCATCTTCTCCAGCAGTCCAGCCCTACTAATTTTACGCGAAGAAATAAGAGAGCCGCGAAGATGCGACCTAGGGTTCGGTGGTGGTGACCTAAGGAGGAGCAACATTGAAAATACTGATTATTTTTGTATGATGATGTTTCTTAAAAAAGAACAATAAAAGACACCTTATATCACAAGTGCAAAAATGAAGAACAACAAAAGACACCTCATATCACAAGTGCAAAAATGAACTCTGCCTAAATCATAGAATATCTCAGTCATTTTTTTAGCTATTGGATTAAGATCCAACCGTCCGCTTCTTTCTCCTCATCTCATATATATATACATCACACATTCACATCTCCAAAACCTAACTCAATCTTCAAATTTGGCATTCCAAGGACTGCTCTATACAGATGTACATGTTACAGCGGATGTGTAGAATCTTTTTGCGATGAAATCATAATTTCTGAGGGCTAGAACAGAAGAAATCAAAATGGACAAAAATCTATTTGTAGATTTCAGAAAACCTAAAGGACTAAATCACAAAAAACCCAAATCCCTATCCCTGAAATCCCTTCGCCGCCGCCGCCCAATTCATTTCTCCCCACTTCCATCCTTGCCTCCCTCCTCCCCCGATCTCTCTGGCGCCTCCCTCATTCCCCGCCGCCTAGCTCCTCCCCCGATCTCCCCCGGCACCCCCTCCTCCCCCGCCACCCCTCCTCCCCGGCCACCTCCCTCCTCTCCCGATCTCCCCACCGCCTCCTTCCTCCCACAGCCACCTCCCTCCTCTCCCGATCTCCCCACCGCCCCTCCTCCCCTGGCAACCCCCTCTTCCCCCGGCCGCCTCCCTCCTCCCCCGCCACCCCTCCTTCCCCATCCACCTTCCTCCTCTCTCGATCTCCCCACCGCCCCTCCTTCCCCAACCTCCCCTCACTGCCTCCCTCCTCCCCCGACGTACTCCGATCGGTTTGGGTCGACGGACCGGGACTCGGTGCCACAGCTGCACACGGACTCAAGTTGCTCCGAGCGATGGCGACCGCAACCTTGACTACTCCGAGAGTGAGCCCACCAGTGGTGGATGGCCGGGCGGTGACTGGGGTGCCGACGATGAGTTCGTCATCGATGGCTTGCTTTTCGAGCCACCGTCGCCGGGCGTCTTTGTGCGGAATGCGGCTCTTGGCTCCAGCTACCCCGCTCCTCATCCTGCGCCCGTCGTCCACTCGTCTGGACTCCGGTGACCGGTATATGTCCTTCCCCTCTACTCCCTCTCTCTGCTCTGTGATGGCCTGATGGGTTGTGGTTGTGGGGAATCTGGGGATGACCATGAGAGTAGTGGATATGGGATGTCGATGGGAGGGGGAGGCGAGGTGGAGGCCGAGGCAGCCCGGTCACTGGCGCCGGCGTGCCCGCCGTGCCGCCCGTGCCCGCCATGCTCCCCGTGCCGTGTCGCCCAATGGGCCGGCTTTCCAGGCCCAGCCCATTCCACCATGTCGGGCCGGGCTGTGCCGGGCCGGTCGTGCTTCGGGCTGGCCCAAAAAAACACGGCCCAACTCCCAGCTCTACTTATGTTGCCTTCTTTTATTTAAGCTGATTGAATACAAGCCTCAAACCTTATACTTAGTTTCATTCTTTCAAAACAATAAAAAACATATTTCTTTGAAATGTATGAGTGAGTCATGCAAAAATAAAAAATAATTGAAAAGCTAGTATTTTTTTATCAAGCTTCCTTGCATTTCTTTTAAAAATAATGATTAAAGAGCCGTGGCGACTACTCCTGAAACATCTTATTAATTACCTTTTATGAGGGGAAATTATGTAGATGCAATTGCACACCTACATCTATCATTTTCCCTACGGAAAGAAGAAAGAAAAGAGGAAGCAGAGACAAGAACAGTTCCAACTTTTTTTAAGGATGACGGATATTTTCCACTTTGATTTGCTTCAATTAGTGGTGAAAATGACAAGCTTTCCTACAAAGATATGTAGTCAGAAAGGTGCTATTGCGGGATCTTAGTCCCAGCAGGCAAACAAATCATTTTAGTCTTGTAGCTTCATTTGCAGGTTATTAGTCATCGCCCACAATAAAGGTCTTTTTGTCTTGCTTTATAACCATGTGTTACCAGTTGCCATTAGGGGTGAAAACAAATCAGTTATGGTCGGATAGTATTCAAATCATATTTACATCTATATTCTTTTTTCTCGGATTCAAATACAAATAGGACAAACGCCAGATACAAATATGGACAGGACAAATGTTGATACGAATTTGGATCGGATTATACTCAAATTCGGATCGGATTCGGCTATTTTTTGGATTCCAATAATTGTTTGTGGTCACTCCTATTTAAAACATGGCGTCGAATTGTTTTAATATTTTAAGTTGATAAATAACTGACTCAATGACTCTAACATATAACTGCGCATTAAATGTTGACAACAATAAATAAATCATTCATCTCACGTATTTGTATAATGCAGCTTTTGAGGACAGCTTCATACCTATGACGCAATGAAGTTTAACAAATCAATATTGGTTTTATAGTAATATTTATGCCCCTTTTCCTCTAGTTTATCATAAAATCATTGATCATTGCAGCCATTTTATCACTAATCCTAATTAATTCTAGATATATTGCAAATAAATCAGTTATAAACATATCAAATTTAGCTATAAAAAGTATGCAAAAAGCTTTATTAAGGGATGTGCCAATATAAAAAATATAAAATGCCAAATTAAAGCTCACCATGATGACAGGCTCGTCGTTATGATCGAAATGCATATATAATATGTCCAATTTAGAGATCAAATGCAAAAGATATGTATTACTAAGTTGCTACTATCATATCTGCTGAATTCGGATATCCGACTCCGAATCCAGATCTTATTCCGATATCCGGATCCGTATCCACATCTGAATATTAGGTATCCAGATTCAATAGCCGAATATTTGAGTAATATTTGGATTCATAGTTACCCCTAGTTGCCATCCCATAGAAATGGATTGAATCATTGTGCAAAACGAGTTACTTACTCGATCTCAGGAGTCTATATATTTGCTACATCGGCTATCAAATCGGTTAGCCTGTCTATTTAAACGCTAAAAGGCTGGGATATGATCGATGTTCACTGTCCAGAAGGGACCAGGCACCACAAAACTTTTAAATGGCCCCAACTAATTCTAGCTTTCCACAGCCTTTGGGGCCTTCTTTTCTGTTTCTGTTTTTGACTTTTCTACCGTATTACAATAACTAGTTTCAAGCAGAGTATATTTTTAAGGTGTGATATATAAATTGATTATAGTATATATTATAGTCACTTCATCTATATCGGCCAAAACCCGAATTTCTCTTACTTTGTACTCCTTCGTATGAATAGCCAAAAGTCACCAGCCGCAATCCAAAAGAGCAGACCCTTCATCCCAAAGACCCACCTCACTGGCTTCTCGGTTGGCCTTAGTGACTCAGTCTCATAGGTGGCCTAGCCATTAAGGGGGTATTTGTATTGGTTTTGTTTCTAGTTTTTGCTTAAAGAAATTAGAAGCTAATATAAACACCTAGCTTCTCAAAATGACTTTCCTAGTTCTCTCGTTCTCGTCTCGGTCTGAGGATAAAGCAGAGAGTCACAGGTGTATCACGCATTTCACTCTTCTCGCCCCCCACCTCGCACACGCATCTCTCCATCACTTTCTCTACTGCTCGCACCATCATTTTAAAAGTCATTTCTATTTCTTTTACCACTACTATTTATTTCCGGTCAAACACCATTAGAAACAGCATACGAATGCCCCTGAGATATCACAATTTCATTAATCTATAATCTTGATTGTGTCAATCTTTTTCTTTCAAATTTAATTTGAGGTAGTGGAGTTTTTTCTCTTTAGAAATTTACATGCTAGTAGATCGTAACAGTACAGTACCATTTGTCTAAACTTGGTTTTACCCAATCATACGGTTATCTGCGACCACAAAGAAGATTTGGATTACCTGTCTGATCCAAGCCAGAATTACAGGTGACGTAGGGCGTCTGATCTTTAGACGTACGTAGGATCAAAGATTAATGGTAAGATGCGGCTTCTTGTGAGAATATGTAAAACCTGACGACTGGTGATGCCGTCAACAATGGTATGGTTACTCGAAATTTGCGATAATTGAATTTGCCTATCAACACGAGTTGATTCTTGTCTACTCACCATGTAAATAAGTAGACATACTCCTGCAATAACCAAAGGAGATCACAGGAACAATGGAACGACACAACAGATTGGAACTCCCTACTCTAGTGGGGGCAATGTTTGCTCAAACACTAGAATCAAGACTGCATTGATAATTTGAAAAATATGACATTCAATCTTGTACATAGGGCACACCTCCTGGCTATATAGCACTCTTAAGACATCAAACAAGACTTGGACTCAAATAAGAACAAAAAACAAAAAGATAAATTTTTGGCTGTCACTTTGTTTCAGAGATAGTAATTGATCCATGATGTTTCTAAAGTTAATTATAACCCTATCCATTGCATGGGCCTCGGAATGAACTTTCAACAAGTGCAAAAGCATTCAAATCGAACTCCGTTTATGAAAGTTATGACCTTGTAACATCGTATGACACAATCAGGGGGATGAATGATTGTCTCCATTTTTTGAACCTAAAATTAGAAACTCAAACTAGAAGAAAAATGATCTAACTTCCAGACGGGGAATCCTACAGCAGAACACTCGATTGTGTGCACAAGCTTGATGAAGAATCCATTCGCACGGCGTTCGACCTCTCACACGACCGCTCGCTATGATCACGAATCGCTTGACTGCTTGAATAGATCGACTGCTCGATCGAGAATGAGCCGAAGATAGCACCACTTGTAGCACGTCGGTGAGAACTCGAAAAACCGCGGAGCAAGGCAAGTCACACACCTTGATCATGTTGATCTCAGTTTGCAAATAAAATTATGTTGATTTAAATTGTATTGCATGCATGTGTTTATTCAAGTATTTCAATTCTAGTTTTAAATTTAGTTAATCCCCAATTGTTATTGACACCTTTGATTTTGTGCAACATAATACCTTGTAACCCTAGAATAAAACTCTAGTTAGTATACTAGTATTGGCTAGAGAATTTTATATCAAATGCTTAAACCTACTTAGACATAATATTTGTTTTGGGATACCTTTTCACATAAAATGATAAAGTTTTCAAATGTATTCTTGACTTCGGTGAGTCAAGGAGGATTATGAAATATTTTGAAATAAAATATAAAATCTGGTTTAGACTTAGACTAATAGTCACGTAGTGGGTGCAGGCTTGCACTATTGTTCGGTGACACAGTGTTGATTGTCGGGCACATGGGGTATGTGGTTGAGCCTAAGTTAAATTAAGGACCGGTCTGTGAGCTACTATTGCAAAGCCCTATCGTACTACCACAAGGCTGGTATGGGACAGTCTTGACTGACTAATTTATGGGTCCCAACCTGAGTCTCGTCGTAGGTTGAGAGTTAGCGTAGTGTAGGCTATGAGAAGTCTCACTTGGCTCAAGAGGGAGTCCTGGTCTGGTGGATTCCTTACTGGGGTGAAACCTTAGAGTTGACTTGGCCAGATTGAAGGCTTTGCATTGTAAAGGTCTTATCATGATCTTCTCGCTGCACACCAAAGGAAGTGTGTTAATCGCGTGGCAAAATGGGATGATCATGTCTTGTGGGTAAAGCTGTACAACCTCTGCAGTGTGTATAATATATCCTGGATAGCCGGGCCCACGGTCATGGGCAAGCTAAGTAAAGTTTTTCATGGATTATACTTTGTTTTTCAAAATGGTTTCTGAAAACCTTATGGATGGATGGAATCCATAAGAGATTGAAAGCCTTATAGATAGATGAAATCCATAAGAGATTGAAAGCTTGTGGATGGATGGAATCCATGAGTGATTGGAAGTGTGTGGATGGATGGAATCCATATGAGATCTTTTGGAAAAGATGGTCTGGGTGGGATGCCCGTGGTTAGGTTAGTGTTTGGTCAGATCCTGCACTAACAGTATTAATTTCATTTACAAGTACTGTTTTTACTTACTGTATTAAATTCAATAATTTTAATCTATTTATTGTATTTCTTTAGATGTTGTTTTATGCTCAAATAACTATATGCCTTCCTTTGTTGCCTTTATCATTATGTTGTATTTCTCCGTGTGACTTGCGGAGTACAAGTTTGTACTCACTTTGCTATCTCCACACAGAGGACGATGACTTCGACTACAGTGAAGATTTGGACGAGTAGGCCGTGTCTTACTGTCGTTTGCCTGTAGGCAGGCTCAGTGGACTTCTTCCGCTTCGGTTTTTCTTCCGTTGCTTATATTTAATTTTGGCTTATGTGCCATTGATGTAAACTTTGGCCATCAAGCCCATATTCAGTTAAATAAAATTTGTCATTGTGTTTGATATGTATCCCTGTTATCACTGTGTGCACTAGCTGATCCTGGACTAGTGCGATTAACACAGAGGGTTTCGGAGTTGTTGCTCCGGGGTCCGACATCATGTTACCGAATGGATTCATTCTATCTGTACTCAACCCAAACCTTATATTCCTTGGTCCCACACCGAAGTTTACAAACATCCTATCAATGTTCCTCCACTGGGCGGAATCAGCAGCATGTCTTATCATTCCATCTTTCTTATGCTCCTCCGAGTGCTAATGCAGTAATATTGCATACTTTAGGTTCGCAAATAAATGCTTCAAAAGGGGAATTACAGGTAGATACCACAACATCTTAGTAGGAGGTCCTTACTTCACCTCGATGCCCTCGCTGTCATCGGGGTCATACTTACGTTTGTATCAGGATGCTTGGCACACTGGACAAACATCTAATTTTGCATACTCTTTATGGTAGAGGATAGAATCATTCGGACATGCATGTATTCTTTGTACTTTAATTTTCAATGGATAAATAACCTTTTTGGCTTGGTAGGTGGTTCTCGGTAACATATTCCCTATGGAAGGATGTTCACTAGGAGACCTAACAAAGCCGTGAAACTCTTGTCAGACCAACTATTGCTTGCCTCCAATTTCAGTAGTTCAAGAACAGATGATAACCTTGTGTATTGTGGATTGTAGCCCGGAAATAAAGATTTCTTTGAGTCCTCCATCAAGCCCTTGAATTTACCAAACTCTCTCACTCTAGTTCCCTTCTGCATCATGTAGCATCTGATCTAGATTGTCATCATGCGACCTATACTCATCAAAATCACAATCCATAACAGGCACATCGTTGTCTCCATCGACGATGTTATAACAACCTTCTTGTACAATCTTCCCTTCACTGTGACTGGTCCAACAAGTATACCCCTTTTTGAAACCCTGTCGAATTAAGTGAGCTTCGATCTATACTAAGTTAGTAAACATCTTTAGATTATCGCAATCAATGCATAGACAGTACATATATATTCCATCTCCTTTTTCAACATGTCCTGCTCGATCGCTCTTCTAAAAGCAAACACGTCATTAATGTACTCTTCACTCACAAGGTTCTCAATGTACATCCAACTTCGGTCCATCTATGCTACGCATGTAACAAATTAGTGTCAAATTGGATTATTAATGCTACTATAGCTAGCCAGCCTAATATTTACACATAATTGAATTTACCTAATAATAAATTGTCCATATCTAAATTAAGTAACTAGCTATGTACTATTCATGAAGCAATATATATATATATATATATATATATATATATAAAGCAAAAATATATTGAAGTAAACTATGAGCACTGACCCATTCTTAAATTGGAGCAAACTACCAATTAAGCTAGATCGAAACCTAGCTATCATCTCTCTTTATTACAAGGCATATAATTAGAAGCAAATACTAACCTCTAATCAGCAAGAACAAATAGATCTACAAGCAGTATGCCTTTACCAAACTCCCAAAACCCGCCCACCTCTTTCAATGCAGCGCAATGAAAATAGATCTATCAGGACCATATTTAATAACACGGTGTATCCCAGGCACGTCCAACCATGAACCGTCTATGATACATAATTATCACAAGTGGTTCTCCTTAATAACTGTCTGTGATAATTCACAAACAGTTCTAATTAAAAATTGCCTATGATATATGCGATTATCACAGATGGTTTGTATTAATAAACGTCTGTAAACTATCACATATGGTTTTAATTAAAAATTGTCTGTGATATATGCAATTATCATAGAAGGTTGGTATTAATAACCGTCTATGAATTATCACAAATGGTATTAACAAAAACCAGTTGTGATAGTTGCATATCACAGACGGTACATAGTCATACTTGTAAAACCGTCTGTGATAATAATAATACAGACAATTCCCCATAAACTGTTAGGGACGAAGCGTCCAGTATAGCTTGTTTTATAGTAGTGTTAGCATGTGCATTCCATTATGGCCCTTAGCCAAGCATGCCGACCTCCCCCTCACTGCTGGCGAGCTCACCAAGGAAAACCATCATGAAATCGTCTGTTGCCATTGTTAGTTTCACTGACTAGTGGGTTCCGGTCATCAGAAGTTAGTTAACCTAGTGATTAAATTAATCGTTAAGGAGGTGATCAACATTAGTATGGCATGTGGGCCATGTTTATTAGGAATTCTAATTAATTCCAGTTTCAAAGCACATAACTCACTGACATGTGGACCCCACACTATTTAAACCAATGCTTAAACCAAGTCTATGGATCACTATCTCCGACATGTGGGTCCCGCTCTCTGTAAAATGTTGTTTGGACCAAATCCATGTGAACCGTGACCCACCTGTTAGCCTCTTCGTGTTTCCCGAATAAAAATAATTAGAAAATAAATGAAAACTTGTTGGACCCCACCTGTTAGCCCATCAATGTTTTCTCAAGAAAATAATTCAAAAGGAAAAACAAATTTTAGCTAACCCCACCATTCAGAAAATTTTGAATTTCTCGAATATTATTTTAGTTCAACTTTTAAAAGCCATAACTTCTTCATTTTAGATCCAATCTAGTTATTTTACTTCTAAATTTATCTAAATTCAAAACCTTTCCATTAGAACCAAAATCATAATTTTTGGAGTTCATTTGAGTTTTATTTGAATGTTGTATTGAATATGGTTAATTTCATGTGTATAGACTTTGACACTTCAGACGCTCCCATCTATCATGAACAAGATCCTACACTAGCCACGTTTGGTCAAGGGAAGTCCTTACAATTGATCATGTTGAACCTAGTTTTGAAATGCAAGTACTTTGCTTTCAAACACAAGTGCATGCTGAATATAGTTATTTACATAAAATACTATGTCAAATATTGCTTGCTTAGCTACACCATGTATTTGTTACCTAATATTCCCCTTTCTTGAAATATTGATATTATCTTGACATGTCGCCCTAGGATACTTACAATGATAATAACTCCACCATTTGTTAAACTTTAGTAGGCTATGGTTGTGCTTAGAAATGTCATAGTGGTGAAATGAAATACAACACAAGCATTGCCAACTGATACTTGAAAACATGATAATGAAATGGCAACATGGGTTACCACTAGAAACAGAAAATTGTTTTCTAAAATGGAGACTTGAGCAAGTAGTTGGTAGGAGACCAGCGCAGGGATTGTGCATATTGGATTGGCCGTGTTGGGATTGCACGTGTCATTTTTGGATTAGTTGTGCAGGGATTGCACATGTCATTTTTGGATGGGTTGTCAGGGATTGCACTTTTCCTTTCTTGAATAGCTGTGTAGGGATTGCATGAGCTCTGGGTTTGTGGTTAGTCTCGCCTAAGTTGTTTAAGGATTTGTATGTGGATTTCTGGGATGGACCACAAGTCTAGTTGTGAGATGGACCTGGCCCACTAATTTGCTTAGCTTCAATGTGAATCCTGCGTATTTAGATTAGTATGTGGATTTCTGGATTTCTATTGTGATTGGTGGGGGTGACTTGTAACAGTCACTATCCTTGTAGATTTCTTGTCTAGAAGGGTTGTAGACTTTGTAACAACTGGGTCCCTCATTAAAAATGTAGACTGGGATGGAAACATTCTAGGGGTGAGGTGTAACCCAGGATAGGAATGGTCACTGTCGTCAGTATTGAGGATTCACCCTGGAGTGGGAGTAAGCATCGAAGTTAAGTATTGTAAAAGCCTTGTTACGATTTTCTCAGTCTTTGTAGAGTGTTAAAAATCTATTTGAATAATTGTACCTCTGGACATGGGCAAAAATATTGAAACGTCACACTTGCGTAGTTTTCATAAATTAGTAATAATGATGAATGGAATGAATACAATAGCTTAATGGATATGAAAGCAGAGGGATTTCACTCTCACAATGAACTTGAATAAAAAAATGGATATTGGTTTTAATGTAAAAATAGCTAAATCATATATTTGGAAATTAACTAAATTAGTATATTTGACATATTGTCTTTATGCTAAAAGAGACATAAAACCTTCCCTTAGTTAAGCCTTGCATGTATGTATGTATGCATGTATGTATGTATATACGCATGCATCTATGTATGTATGCATGCATGCATGCATGCATGTTTGTATGCATGTATGTATGAGTGTTTGTATGTATGTACGTACATACGTACATATGTATGTACACAGCTGCACTATTCTACAATTGTGTGCACCAGAAAGTTACTGTCATATGTGAGTGAAGTTACCGTCAAATACATGTAGAGTTACTATTAGTTATGTAGTGTTACAATTGATAGTAACTCTACATGTGTTTGGTAGTAACTTCACTCATACTCGGCAGTAGCTTTCCGGCATGCATTCTATAGCTACGAGCAGAATAGTAATTCTCTCTCTCTCTCTCTCTATATATATATATATATACATATATATACCTCTATGTGTGTGTGTGTGCACAGTTGTATTCTGCTATAGGGACTTGCCTAGTACTTTTATCCTCACTATTGCCTAATATGTGGCTTTAGATGATGGAAGTGATAACCCGTTGTATGGATTCGTCCAAGCTACCAGCTATGACATGGAAGACAAAGGTTAGGACTAAGTTTAGCCTCAGTTGATTGCCTATGACAGGACACGGAGGCTCCTTTTTGGTTCACTTACTATTCTGTTGCCTTGTTATGAACAATAGTATTTGGCATCTTAGCTCGTTATGTAAAAATTGATCATAAGATCTATTTGTGGTTGCTTACGTAATATGAAGTACTCATTTTTCTTATTCTCTTATTTGGATGTGATATTTGATGATGTTATTGTGTGAGCTAGCTCTTGATCCAGGGGCTGTATCAGAATAAACAGGAGATTCAGATTGTCAAATCCAGGTCCCCAACTTGGCCCATTCGCTTTCACTCTTGCGTGAGCACATGAACCAGCAATGTGTGATCCCCTTTGTGGCATGAGTGCCTCCTTGTATTGTGTGCCCTTCATGCATGTCTTTGCGATGCCCTTCCTCTCCCACGTTCCGTAGGATGTCACCATTGATCCTACAAACACAATCATCACTTTTAAGTAGCAATTCATCCTTATTCAAACTTGAGCTAGTTAAGAACATGTTCACCTTATCAAAAGTAGAATCGAGTATAGAATTGAGTGTAGTTTGTAGAGAATGTGTTAATGCTCGAGATATCCATACCATCCACCCCTTCTACAAGAAAAGCCGTCCTTGGCTTTTGATAACTTGAAAGTATACTAAACAAAGAGAACAACATATATGCATGGTATATGTATTTATCATCCATTTTAATGCTCGTTTTGTTTATCTCTTCATGATTACTTGAAAGTGTATGAAACAAAGAGAACAATGCATATGCATGATATATATATATATATATATATATATATATATATATATATATATATATATATATATATATATATATATATATATATATATATATATCAATTATTATGTCATTCTTATTGTATTGCACAAAGAATTGAGTATGATAATAGCCATACAATATATTTGGAGTATAGATTACAACACTCATTTCATTTGCATCATTCACCCTCCCATGAGAAAAAGTCGCCGTTGACTTCCGTAAGCGTAGGAGCAAGATAGTAATTGGCAATGGTGTAGTAATGGGCAATGGTGTATCAAATTGTTCCAATATGGGTGAGGAAAATTTTAGTGGCTTCCATGCTTCAACTATGCTATTTTGATTACTTATACATGATAGTACTACAAAGGATGAACAAGTATGCTTTATAAATTTTCTAAATAGTAAGCAACATTATATAAACTCATCTCAAAGTCATCAAAACATTGCACATAACATTGTTTACCTAAAACATACTATTTCAATTCAGGAAGTTTATCACATGTAATGCATATTTGATAAACATGAAACATGTCATCTACACCATAATCTCCAACAAATTAAACTTACATATATAGGTATAAGTACTAACCAGTGATTCTAAACATGAAATTTTAGTAAGGTTCTCAATCACACTAGATATCTCTAGGATCATCGAACATGATATAGTATAAAGAATTATCATGACATATTCTAGTAAGAACTATGAGTAATCAATTCCACATTATATAAATTGAGCATAGAAAATTTAGAACATGGAATTTCCAATCGAACACATGAGTTATCACAATTACTCACCTTTTCATAATTAAATTAAGCACCTTGGTTGTTACCTTTATTGACCTTCTCAGTTGATATAAGTGTTGTATGTATCAAATCTTTATGATGTAGCCATGGGGCAGGAAGCACTCCTTCTCTAACCATAGTGATATGCTCATCATTTTCTTCTAACAGTGCCAGTTATAGAACGTTCAACTCTCTTCTTCAATGTTAACCTGTACAATATGAGAAACAACTCTAGAAGTAGACATTAAATCATTAATTTCAGCAATAACCCTACTTTTACTATCGTACACTTCATGCATTTCTTTTGTGTATGTATCACACTTCCGATTTGGATGCTCTCAACCTCACATATGGTGAAATCACGCAGCTCACTATTTTTATCACTCTCACATAATTTGGCTATGTGACTCTATTCTTACATGGGTTTTGATGCATCTCATCACCGTCCATGGACCGTGGGCCAACAATGGCAAAATTACCATCAATTATGATCTCCTCATGTGTTGCATGTAGCAATGGGACGTCACAACACAATACCTTGACAGAAGGAAAAAAAAGTCCCATGCTCGGCCTTCTTCTCAAGCTCAAGATGTGACACCTTAAGATTGAACTTAATTTCAGAATACGACGTCACCTTCTTCTCAAGACTCCTCCCAATAGTGAACTTGATTTTAAATTTTTGTTTATACCAATTGGATGGCATAAATTCTTCTCTCATAAGCTTCAAATCTTCTCAAGTTCTAATATGGTGCCTTCTTGCAAATGGGGTCCACCAATATTTTACATAATCTTTAAATTCAATGATGGCTCATGAAATAATAAATTGATGGTGCTTGAATTCAGCATCTAACTTCTTCTCCCATTGGATGTACTCCCTCGGATCAGTGCTTCCCTAGAAAGGAAGATCCATATAGTACGCTCTTGCCATGGTTAATAAACAGCATAGACAACAATGGAAATATAGATGGAATTGTCAACCTCGCTCTCTCAAGTGCCTACCTTGGCGATGGTAGACGAACTAAGGTGATTGTTAAGTGAATTCAAGTGCTGAACACAAACAAGGATCATGTGGAGCTTGGAAAAAGGGTAAGTGTATATTCTATTGCAATATGAAATTCTAGTTATTGTAAAGCTAGATAACAATCCAAACTAGAATTCAATACCTAATTGCTGACCCAAAAGATATAAGGGTGTTTAGGACAACAAATCATACACAGGGATGATGTAACTTGATGCAACAAAAGGAATGAGCTAATATGAAAATATAAGTGAATACTAACTAGCTCTTATTGCACAAGTTATGGAGAGATGCTAGCTAGTTGCTCAAATTGATAAATAGGGCACAAGATTGCTCAAATCAACAATAGTGCTCAATCTAAAAATTTAGAGTCAAATAGGGTGCAAACTTGATAATATGTTGTTGGCCAACTTGGTTTTCTTATTATTCTTTTCTGTTTTTCTTTTCTTTTTATTTGGCACTATTTGTTTCTTGTTTTTTCTTTCTTCTTTTTATTTGGCCAACAAAAATAAATTGGTTCACAAAGGCAATTAGGGTTTTTGAATGACCGTTGGTGACAAAATCTACTAGGAACAAAATAGGTAGAAGGAAGCCGAATTTGGCCTTGACCAAAATAGAAAAATTTTAGATCTCATTGTAAGCTTTACAATGAGTCAAATAGTAACAAAATCAAAGTTCAGCCGGAAAAGTTCTGATCAATTCACAAAATAGTGCACCAATTGAACTTGGATTCGATGAAAATTGATTCAAGAATAGAATTTGATTTTGGGATTTTTGGTTTTAGGATAGAAACAACGAACAAGCTACGCAAAGGATCAAGACCGTCAACTAAACAAAAATTCTAATGGATCAAAACCTAACTAAACTCACAAGAAAATAGCAGATTGATAAACTACTGGGTGTTTAAAACCGAGTCCAAAGTGATTTCAGACTTGATTTCGAATTTAAAGTTGAATGGGTTTGAGTTGGATCTGAATTGGGCTTAGAAATCTTGTCCAAAACTTGTGCTTTAGATTCTTGGGTCTCTCTTCTTTTCCTTCTCCTTTTCTTCCTCCTTTTCCATTGATACGGTCGTTTAGCCCGTTTGATTTCACTCCTGCGTGAATGCATGAACCAGTGCTGCATGATCCTCTTCACCACATGAGTGCCTCCTTGCATTGTGTGACCTTCACGCATGTCTTTGTGGCACCCTTCCTCTCTCACCTCCTGTTGAACGTCACTATTAATCCTACAATCACTATCGTCACTTTTAAGTAGCAATCCATCTTTATTTAAACTAGAGCTAGTTAAAAATAAGTTCACCTTACCAAGAGTAAAATCGAGTGTAGAATTGAGTATAGTTGTAGAGAATGTATTAATGCTTAGGATATTTGCACCAAAAGGTCTCATTATGTATATGCAATAATGTAGAACCGATGCTAGCAATCAGAGGGGTGAATGATTCCCAAAACATTTCCCCTAAGATATTCAAAATGTTCACTCAAGTGACAATGGTAGTCACCAAGTTCATATCACACCAACACAATGGGACGAAACAAAGCTAGCAACACAAGCCAACAAAATTAGCAGCCTTCTACATAGGTCAGTCAGACCACCGTTGATGGTCTGGTCTAACTGTTGACTAGTTTGAACATCGGCCAGAGTCCAGTCACACTAGCTGACCAGTCTAACCATAGGTCTAGGGCTGGTCCGATCGATCCCCTATTCCCAGATCTGAAAACCTCTCAAGACAAAAGCTTAAATCTCAAGAACTTGGTCAAATCTTATCCAAACACTTCTAAGTTTTGCATCAGACTTGTTCAAGACAATAGAAACCTAAGCCAATCAAGAAACACAAAGATCTAATGCTTGAGTTCACCAAATTGAAGAGAACACCAAAAACCCTAATTCTCAAAGTATTTCTTGCTCATGAGGATATAAGACGTGAGGTCTTCCATATATGTTTTTACATGTCCTAGCAAGATAATCCAAACAAAAGATTGAGCTAGAACTAGAACGAACCTAAAATCACAAATCTAGCTCAAGAACAAGAGAAGCCAAGCAAGAATGTGATTGAGATAAAGATTTGACTTATTTAGAGGAGGCTAAAGTTTACATGCTCTTGAATGATTACAAGGTGCAGACAAAGCACCATCCTTTTCTCCCTCAAGAATTCTCACTCACAACCATGGAAGGAGACAAGGTAGTAGAGAAAAACTAAACCCTAGAATCCTTAGCTCTATCGCCTCCTCTCCTCCCCTCTATATAGTCAGCACACCCTTAATGGGTCCAACCCAGTAAGCTTACCAGGGAAACCCATCAACCCACTAATACAGGTTTTGCACAAACACGCACTCTTTTCAAAGCATTTACAAATCTCAACCAACTAATTCTTTAGCGATTGATCCACTTGTCGAATCCAGCTCTTCTTGACCTAAACCATTCTTCATTTGTGTCTCTCTACACCATGGTTTCAATCAAGGCACCAATCCAGTATTTGGACAACTGCCAAAATACCCTTAACAAAGCTTCTAGGCACATTCCATTGACTACGTCTTCATCTTCACATTAAAGCATCTCCACATACTTTGACACATTGCCCGTAGTGTCCACTGACTAGTCATCACATCTTCACACATTCAAACTCACCTAAACTATCTCTACGTACATCGGCCTTGTTACTTGGCACACCAGATTCACTAACTCACATCTTCAAGATCCTTGTCATATTTGTGCTCCCGCTTGAGCCACGTAGCCTCACCCGAACTTACATGACCACTCGGACCTCAGCGCCCCTACCTAGCCCTGGTCTATTGCCGTCGACCGCTACGTCCTCCAAGCCACCTACACATTCAAAGACCAAGCAACCATATCAAGCACAAGTTCTATGTACTTGATTCATATTAGTCAAATCGTGCATTATGCAATGCAACACAAACCCTCATGGCTCCCAAGCCATAAGCTGAACTCAGCTCAACTCACCTGGATCGCTAGCCGAAGCCACCGGTCTAACCACTCTCTTCAAGCTAGTTGGACCGCCCTGGTAAGACCGGCCGCCAAACGCTAGTTGGTTTGACTGGCCAGCCGACGTGACCATATTTCCAATGCCAAACACACCGGTCAAGTCCCCCGGTCCGACCACCAACCATAGCCAGTCCAACCACATGCATCCAATCTCCCAAACATACACTTTAGAAAATAGCAACCGCCGACTAAAAATCATTCATACCGCCCCAAACTCCGGTTACACCAGATCGCCGGTCAGACCGTCATCCCAGACTAGTCCAACTGCTTCCGCCCAGCGGTCCAACCGCTAGCATTAGCAGCAAATCTGAATTTTCTAAAAGAGTAAAGTCCATTACCGGTCCTTAAACTTTTTATGCTGTGTCATCCCGGTCCATAGACTTTCAAAGTGTGTCATCCCGGTCCATAGACTTTCAAAGTGTGCCATTGCTGTGGTAACAACCATGGACCGGGATGACACATCATAAAAAGTTTAAGGACCGGGATGACACAGCCAAGACCCGTAACGGGCTAATTTTGAGACCCAAAGAGTGTTTAGGCACCGGGATGACATACTTTGAAAGTCTATGGACCAGGATGACACAACATAAAAAGTTTAAGGACCGGTAATGGACTTTACTCTTTCTAAAACTATTGCAAAGTTTAAATTCAACTTAACTAAAGTGTCAATTACTTATCACAAACATATCATAGACCTAGTATATGATCCCTAAGATGAACTACTTCATGTCCACGATCTATACTATTCAGATGTCAGACGACGGTTAACTAGCTTGTCGATGGCACAACATGCAGTGAATTAGGGACCACACTCTATATGATGGTTTCCACGAGAAATGACAGATCTCAACTGGATGCCAGGTTTAATTCAATGCATTAAGGGCTTGTTTGGTTAGACCACAGTCCCAGTCGATTCACGTAAGGTCGGGATTTTAGTTCAATTTTTTGGTTCACTCATGTAGATCCCGATCGAAAATGGATCTCCTAAAGGTAGTGACTGATCGATGGATGGGGATTTAGGCAGATGATTAATCAGGTGGGGGCAAGTAAGTGGGCAACCTGGGTCTGCACCAGGGTTGGTGGCTAGTGTTTGTCCGCAAGCAAAGGCAGGCGGATGGATGATGCTGCAGTTAGCTGTGCAAGGTGGGGAAATTGGACGCGGAGAGGCCCAGCGGGAATTGGAGTGGAATGGATGGAGAGGTTGCACCGGAACATGAAACCTACTTGGCTTATTGCTTGACCTTCGTGTTAGAGAATGAAATCTGGGCCTTCCTAGTTATTAGTTGCCTTACTTAGCACTAACCATATTTAGGCCTTCCTTGTATATTTAGGCCTTCCTTGTATGACTATTTGCCTTGTATACATGCATGTACATCTCTATATGATCAATGGAATCCAGCGCCCCAAGTGTGGCGAATTCCCCAACTCTGTCTTCCCTTTCGCATGGTATCAGAGCAGTGCTCCTAGTCTCCATCATGCAAGACCCCTTCTCTGCTCCGGCCCTCGCCGAGGGCACAGCGGCTGCCCTCGCCAAAACCTCTGCGCCTCCCGCTGCCCCTGCTACTTCCTTCTCTGCCCAAGCCATCAACGTAGCTAGCGTGAAAACTCATGTTCCCATCACACTCGACCTCAAGGCGTCAAACTATTCCATGTGGCGCACGTTCATGAACGTCCTGCTGGGCAAGTACGAACTCACGGAGCACGTCGCCGACACCGAGCCACTCGAAAATTCCGACGCCAACTGGATCCGCGAAGACTACATCGTCCGGTCATGGATCTATGCATCCGTGTCGGAGGAGATCCTCTCCATCATCATGGAGCCCGCACAGTCCGCTCGTGCCGCCTGGACCAGCATTGAAGACCTCTTCCTCGACAACAAGCTCAGCCGCGCCGTTTTCATCGACGCTGAGTTCCGCTCGCTTGTTCAAGGGGACTCTTCCATCACACAGTACTGCAACAAGATGAAGTCTCTTGCGGACGCCCTCCGCGATGTGGGGCAACCAGTGTCTGATGAGACGCTGGTGCTCAACACCCTCCGTGGTCTCAACGACCGCTATGCCGACATGAAGACCCTGATCCCCATGCAGTCTCCCTTTCCCAGCTTCATTCGGACACGGTCTCTGCTTCACCTGAAGGAGATCGGGACCAAGGGAGCGCCAGCGGCCAGCATCAACGACAACACTGCCCTCATCGTCAGCAACCAGGGGAACCAGGGACGCAGTGACCGAAATGGCGGTGATCGCGGCAACGGCGACCAAAAGAAGCAGAACTACAACAACCGCAACAACAGCCGGAGGAACCACAAGGGCGGCAGCGATCGTGGTGGCGACCGGCGCTTCAACAACTCCTCCAACACCGTCGGCCCTTGGATCTGCTACAACCCCTTCACCGGCCAGCTCCAGACTGCACAGGGCACGTGGCGCGGCACGTCTTGGAGCGCCCCCAGTGGTCACCCTGGTTCCGGCCTACTTGGACCACGCCCATCGTCACCTGCGCAAGCCTACACCACCATGATGGCTCCTGCTCTGCCGGCACCCGCTCCCACTGCACCCGCTCCCACTGGTTGGGATCAAGCTGGCCTCATCGCCGCGCTCAACAGCATGGCCATCCAGCCTCAGGTAGCCGGTGACTGGGTCCTCGACTCAGGGGCCCCGACATATCACCGGTGCCCCGCTCCTACCGCCTCGCTCTCAGTGATCCTCACTGGCGTCGCGCTATGGAGGATGAGTTCCAGGCGCTCCAGCACAATCGCACCTGGTCTCTGGTGCCTCGTCCGCACGGCGCAAATGTGGTGACCGGAAAATGGATCTTCAAACACAAGTTCAACTCCGACGGTTCCCTCGCTCGCTACAAAGCCCGGTGGGTGGTGCGTGGCTATTCTCAGCAGCCGGGCGTCGACTTCGACGAAACCTTCAGTCCCGTCGTCAAGCCATCCACCATTCGAGTGGTCCTCAGCATCGCTGTCTCTCGCCACTGGGCCGTGCACCAACTCGACGTCAAGAACGCGTTCTTGCATGGCCACCTCCAAGAGACCGTGTACTGTCAACAGCCAGCTGGATTTGTAGATCCTTCACGCCCTGAGCACGTCTGCTTACTTCACAAATCTCTCTACGGGCTCAAGCAGGCGCCTCGTGCTTGGTATCAACGGTTCGCCCTCTACATTCACCGTCTTGGCTTCGTCGCCTCCCAGTCTGATGCCTCCCTGTTCGTCCTTCGCCGAGATGCTGCGGTGGCTTACCTCCTAGTGTATGTTGACGACATCATTTTGACGGCATCCTCCACGGCGCTCCTCCGCTCCATCACCGCTGCTCTTCACGCGGAATTTGCCATGACCGACCTTGGTGCCCTGAGCTATTTTCTCGGAGTGTCTGTGCACCGCTCCACGACTGGCCTGTTCCTGTCGCAGCGCCAATACACCCGGGATCTGCTGGAGCGTGCGGGCATGCTTCACTGCAACTCGTCATCGACGCCCATTGACACCCGATGCAAACTCTCGGCATCTGATGGCGACCTGGTCTCCGACCCCACCGAGTACAGAAGCATCACCGGGGCGCTCCAGTACCTCACGCTCACCCGGCCGGACATCACGCATGCTGTCCAACAGGCGTGCCTCTACATGCACGCTCCCCGGGTGTCTCACCTTGCCCTGGTAAAGCGCATTCTCCGGTACTTGAAGGGCACCATGGACTTCGGCCTCCAACTCCACTCCACCGTCACACCGTCCCTCACCGCATACTCAGATGCGGACTGGGCAGGGTGCCCGGACACCCGACGCTCCACGTCCGGCTACTGCATCTACTTCGGTGACAATTTGGTGTCATGGTCGTCCAAGCGGCAAACCACCGTGTCGCGCTCCAGCGCCGAGGCCGAGTACCGTGCTGTGATGCACGCCGTCGCCGAGTGCTGCTGGCTACGCCAACTGCTACAAGAGCTTCATCAGCCCGTTTCTTCAGCCACAGTTGTCTACTGCGACAACGTCTCTGCCGTCTACATGTCCACCAATCCGGTGCAACATAAGCGCACGAAACATATCGAGATCGATATCCATTTTGTGCGTGAGAAAGTCTCTCTCGGCCATGTTCGGGTGCTTCACGTTCCTTCCAGACAGCAGTTTGCAGATGTCATGACCAAAGGACTGCCGTCCTATCTCTTTCATGAGTTCCGGGACAGTCTCTGCGTTCGTGACGCCCCGCATCGACTGAGGGGGGATGTTAGAGAATGAAATCTGGGCCTTCCTAGTTATTAGTTGCCTTACTTAGCACTAACCATATTTAGGCCTTCCTTGTATATTTAGGCCTTCCTTGTATGACTATTTGCCTTGTATACATGCATGTACATCTCTATATGATCAATGGAATCCAGCGCCCCAAGTGTGGCGAATTCCCCAACTCTGTCTTCCCTTTCGCACTTCGTAGTCCTCTGCCTGCCTGTCTGCACAATCTTTTCAGTTTGATTGTTTAATTGCCAAAACATTTTGTAGCTTGCATGCCCGCACAGCCTTTAATAAGCTCAAATGTTCTGGGAGCAAATGTGTTTCTAATCGAATTGCAGGTGATCCAGCCACCATTTATCCTATCCTAGCTTTATGAGCCTTCTTCGGACCTTTGTCCGCGTGGATTTTTAGTTGTTTCGTTCGAATAAGCGTTTTGCAGTAAATTTGTTTTAAGTTGTTTCTTAACATAAAACGGTGTATAATTAATTTGTGCTTTTACGAAAAAGAAAAGGACTCAGAAAAAACTTAGTTTTGAAAGAGGGCTACTAAACAGCATCCACATGGCTATCGAGCTTAACAAGTTATTATTGAACTTCGTTCAACATAATCAAAGTTTAACTTAAAATTATTTAATTTATTATTTAAGTGTTTATCTTAAATTCAAGCTAACGAACCACCATTGAGTCGAGTCTCATTAACCTTTTTACTGGAAGTTGACTTATTTTAATTTTGAACTCACTAACTACTATAATAGAAACAATTTAGACTCAAGCTTGAGCTTTTTTTGCTAGGCCTATCTACAGGTGAGTTTTATGTTTCTTTGTAAATTTTATTTTAAAACCATGATAGGTTAGCAAATAAAATAATTATATGTGTAGTTATATTGGGTAGTGGGTAGATGTACAAATATTGTGGATGTAGATATTTAGTTATTTAGGGTAGTTTGTGCGGGATAAATTCTTGTAGAATTATTAATTTCTTGTAGTCGTAAGTTGTAGCGCAGCAATTAGTTTTAGAATATTAGATTTGCTGGTGATATCTATTCAGAACATGGAGAGTACAATGTGTGTAGGATACATTATTAACTATGTGTGCTACGTAAATAAAGCATATATGGCAAGTTAGATTTTTACAAGACATATATGATTGGTTGTCTTTCTTTAGGGTGTTATATATATGTTAGGGAAATTCCCTTCTGTGCAAGTTTATTAGTGAATAGTGGATTTGTTATTAGGTCGATTTCATGTTTATTTAATCAAATGAACAGTTATTGTTAATATCAGATTAGTTATCAAATTGATTGAAAGGTATGACTGAATGAGTAGCTTTGAAAACACAATATAGAGAATGGATTCCACGGATGGGTGTAGAAGGAGTCGATTTGCATGATTTTTCATCTATGACGGCCAGTCTATCAAATGCAGAGTACCATCCATGGGGCACTATTATGAGATGGTTGTACCAGTTATTCCCACTAGATCATGCGTGTCACATCCCAAAAATCATCTTTCTGAAAAATTTAATTTCAAATTAATTATTTTAAAGTATTTGAGTTTTATTTGGATTTGTCCTGAATTTCTGTTTTTGAAAAAGCTGGATTTGAAAAGTATTTTAAGTAAAACCTAAAAATATTGTTAAATAAAAATATATTTTGAATTTCTATAAAAATCCTAATTCAAATTAATCATTTGGATTTATTTGGCTTTTATTTGGTTTCCTGGATTTTCTGGAGTTTAAAACCTATTTTTGAAAATAAAAAGTATGTTAAGTATGAAAATTAATTACCAACATTAGTTGGAAATATTTTTAATAAGTCCAAAATGTCTCCAGGAAGTTCTCTGAATTTTTCTGGGAATTGTGGAAGTAATTTCATATTTTTCTGAGCTTTATTGGATTTTCTGGGCCTTTCTGAAAATCTAAAATCAAAAATCAAAAATTAAAATCCTCTCCCCTCCCCTCCGGCCGCCACATGGACGGCCAGATAACTGTCCACGTCGCCGCCCGGATCCGGCTTCCCCTCTCCCGCGCTCGCCACGTGGCCGGCCCGGATCCTCCCGCCTCCCCGCCATCCGGCCCATCCGGCCGTCCGCCCCTTCCCTCCGCGCCTGCCGCCCGATCCTCCTCCTCTTCCAGCGTGGCGCCATCCTGGCCGCCCGCGCCCCCCTCTCTCTGCCGCGCAGGCCCACTCGTCAGGTCCTTCCCCTTCCCCGCGCCGCCTTCCTTCTTCCCTCTCCCTCTTTCCTTCTTCACTCCAGCCTGCAGAGTCCGCGCCAAATCCGGCCCTTTCCCCACCGGCCTCTCTTCGGTTTTGGAAGCCGCGTGCACCCCCGCGCCCGAATCCCCAATCCCCGCGCTCTCCTTCCTTCCTCACCCCCTCCCTTTCCTTTTTGGCCTCCACCCAAATCCCCGCCACCATTAAGTCCGGCGAGCAATTAGCGTGCCCCCGCCCCTCTCCGGCCCCTATAAAAAGGCCCCCGAGCAGCCTCGTCCCTCGCCCCACCTCGCTCTGCCCCCTCTCCTCTCTCCGGAGCCCCCGAGAGCCTCGGCACCGTGCGCATTCATCTCCGCCGCCGCTTCCGACTTCCGGCGAGGAATTGCCGTCGAGCCGCCCGCGCCCAGGCCTCGCCACCGCCACCAAAAGCTCCGCCGCGCCCGTGCGAAGCCCCTCCGCTCCTTCTCCGGGGTCAAGCGCCGCCGGGACGCCGACTTCACCGAAGCCCGAGCTGCGCCGCTGCCCCTCTTCGTCGCCGGCCCTCGTCGTCGACGCCCGAGCCCCGAGCCGAGGTGAATTGGAACCCCCGTCGCCCCTCCCCCTCCTCCGCTCCTCGCCGCCGGCCACCGTGCGCCGGAGCGCCGTCGCCGCCGCGCCCGATCGCCGCCTCCGGCCGGTGCTGCCTCGGGTGCTGGCGTGGCAGCCCGGGTGGCAGCCATGTGGCGCCCCGTCAGCGCCACCTCAGCGCCAACGCGGCGCCTCTCTGCCCCGTCTGCACCCCGTGCCACCTCGGCCGTCCTTCCCCTCCGTGGACTCGGTCCATGGACCGAGAGGCCACCTGTCAGTCAAACCTCCTCAGGCTGATGTCATGCTAACGCAGTAAACCGGATTTATCAGTTGAAAAATAATCCAACCGAAATTAAATTCCCTGCTGACGCAATAATTCAGATTTTCCTTTAGGAAAATAATTCCAGAAATTCCCTTTTTCCATTTTCTCTGAATTTAAACTTCCCAGAGCCCGTTCTCCTTCATTTTAACTCCGTTTGAGCCCATTCAAATTTCTAAATTCATCAAAAATTCCAAACTATCCATTTCTTCCATTCTTTCAAATATTTGAAATTTATTTGATATTTCAAATATTTAAATTTCAAATTCCAATGCCTAGTTAATTTCAAAGCCTCAGTTCCATTCCAAATTTTCTGTGCACTTTCAAAATTCAAATTCAAATCTTGCCAAATCTCCATAAAATCCATTCTATTTTCCTTGGTCCAAATATTGTCTCAGTAATTTCTTTTCCCAACCGATCTTCCAGATATTCGTTCTCCCTCGTGTGAACCCCAAATCCGCTGAACCTTTCTCCTAAATTCGTCTAAAATCATAATCTATCCAAATATGGCATCTATTTGAATTTTTGAGTTTTTTGAATTTTTGTTTGTATTTATTTGTTTTGTTGCTTCGTCTTTTCCCGCGTAGATTCCAACGTTGTCGAAGACCTCTCCACTCCGCAGCAGAAAGACCTCAAGAGCGTGCAAGAAGGCAAGTCTCCTTTGATCATCTTGAACATATGATTTTGAAATGTTTTAATTATTTTAAATTATGTGCATTGCTATTTACATACAAGATTAGTTCAAATCTTAAGGTATTAGTTACCCCAATTTTGTTATGCCCTCAGTTGAAATTGAATGACATGTACCCTTGTCTCCTTAGGATTTCCTTTGGCTCTTTAATGAGATTATTACATTCAGTTGTGAATATTAGAATGGTAGTACAATGCTTAGCCATGCTATTGAATACCTCATAAATCTTGAAAATGGTAAATTATGATTTATTGTAATAATCTTGTGTTTACAAATTTAGTGGTAATTGGAGTTACCGCTGTTCTGTTAAAATAAACTAAAATGTGAAAGTTGGTTTAGATTAGGGTGGATGGTTAGTGTGGTTTGGTGCAGGAAGCACGAGATCTTGTAAAGTGTATGTTCCACCCTAGTCAATTAAGGACTGACGCTTGTGTTTGTCCAGACTGAGCATTAACCGTACAACCACAAGTCTATATGGGTACGACCTAACTGACTAACTTATGATAGTCTAGTTTAGGTGCCACCAGTGGAAAGTGGGTGCCAGGGATGGACTGGTTATTCACAGTGAGGGACAGGGATTTACTGTACTCATATGGCGCAAGAGGGGGCTTCAGATTGGGCGGATTTAACCCTTCTGCGGTGAAACCTCAGCGGGTGGTATCTAGCTAGATTAGAGTAAGGTAAAGGCTTTGTGATATTTTATCTGGGTCGCATGCCAAAGGAAGCGTGTTGACTTTTAGGATAATTTATCTCTTGTGGGTAAAGTTGTACAACCTCTGCAGAGTGTAAAACTATTCGAATAGCCGTGCCCACGGTCAAGGGCGGGCAAGGAATGCATTCACATGGTAGATTTCTGGTTTTGGTTTTAAAATCAAAATTTTTGTATTCCGAGAGTGGAGGGAACTCTCGGAAGGGTATCCTGGTGGTTGGAGCCAGAGAGGGTGGATGGAACCCGCAGTTTAAACTTGACCAATTGTAATTGGTTAGCTAGTGTTGGTAGTTGGAACCTTCACTAGAAAGTTAATTCTGTTAAAACAACTACTTCATTAAAATGATGCCTTCGAAAATAGTTAGAAGTAATTAAATGAAAATGTTGCTTTGTGCAAAAGAACCATATAGCCTTCCTTTGTCAAGCCTTGCATCTATTGCATTTTTCCCAAGACTTGCGGAGTACTTTATGTACTCACATGCTACACTCCAAAAATAATAAGCAGAGGAACACGAAGCTCAAGAAGGCGACTGCGACTTCTTCGCGGGTGGATTCGACGAAGGATTCCAGGAGTTCTAGGTCGCGCTTCCTCAGTCAATTGCCTGTGGCGTATTGATGGGTCTTCACCGAGTTTATCTTTTGCTTCCGCTGTGTTTCGTGTGTGCGAGGTCTTGAAACCTCAATTGTAATAATGAGACCTTTCGGTCTGTACTCTTTAATATTGTAATAAAGCGTTGCTGGTTATGTATTCATTTATGTTTAACTGTGTGCACTAGCTTTGATCTGGGACTAGTGCAGTAATACACAGAGGGTTCGGGTTTGGAAATCCGGGGTCCCGACAATGCGTTGTACGACCTGAAGTTGTATGGTGTTGCTACCTGGGCATGGCAACACACGTACGAGGGTTAGTGGAATTGAAGGGGTGAAATTTGTATAGCTCATATGTGAGATTAGTGTAGGATCGAAAATGGCAACAGAGCAGGGGTGAATGGTGCCTTCAAAAATAGCCCCCGAGTATCCACATAATTTTCTCCAATAGCTATAGAAGCTATGAAGAAGGAAAAGAGATTTGAAAGGAAATCTTCTCCACTAGCCGAGAGAAACTGACAGACATAACTAATTGAAACAAAGACTCAGTTCCCAACTCAAAACTTGATGGAAGAGAGCAGTCGGCATTGTAAAAGACAACTAACACAACAGTGAATACTTGAGCTGAAAACTGAACAGAAGCTGCAGTTCTTATTAACTGAAATGAGCTGAAACTGCAGACCCAAACCAGCAAGATGAATGCATACCGAGCTGCAGACTGCAAGCCAAAAACAGCAAGAAGAAATTGACCTGCTGCCGACAATAGGAACCAAAATGGGGCTGAAAACAGACTGCAGATCTGCCAGCAAAAAACTGAAAATAGATTGCACAGAAATTACAGAGTTTGGTGCCAAAAACATATTTTCTAAACTGAAAAACAGGACTGCATGCAAACTGAAAACAGCAGGAAACTGAACCAGAAAACAGCAAATGAAAACAGTAGGAAACTGAACTTGAAAACAGCAAATGAAAATAGCAGGAAACTGAACCTGAAAACAGCAAATGAAAACAGAAATCTGCACTGATTAAAAACAAAAATCTGCACTGATTAAAAATAGAAATCTGCACTGATGGAAAACAGAAATCTGCACTGATTGAAAACAGAAATCTGCACTGATTGAAAATAGAAATCTGCACTGATTAAAAACAGAAATCTGCACTGATTTTGGGAGCCAAACAGCACAAAGAATACCTGCAAAACAGTGACTATTCGGCTGAAAACAGGAATTACATAGCTGCTGAAAACAGAGACTGCTGCTGCTGGCCGAAAGCACAATAAAGCCTGAACTGAACCAAAATGCAGAGGAAAGACTAAAATTAGCAGCTCTTTTCAGGGCAAAAGATTATGACTTCAAACTAAATAGCAGTGAGGCCTCAGGGAGAGAGAAATGCATATTTAGAACAATTATAAACAGAGATTACTGTTTTTTGCCAAAAGAATCAGCAAGAAAGGATAAAATCCATATTTCTCATGATTCTTTGATCATTTGCTCATGAATCTCTGAAATACACTAGAGAGGCATCCTCAGACAAGCAAATATGAGGCTAGAACCACTTTTCTCAGATCATCAAAAGAAAACCAAGATTCCCCTGACTTTAAACCCTAGAAAATCAAAACAGAGGAAAAGTGGCGTAAGTCAGAGAAATGATAGAAATCCTTGATTCATCCTTTAGTTCTTGGGAATGGGTTGGCCAAGTGCCCTTGAAGCTGATTCCCTCACAGAGCAATCCATTTTGCAATTAATCCATCAAGAATTCATCTCTAAACCACAAGAACTGAGAATAACAAAGAAAACAGCTAAAGCATAGAAAGAAGCACAAGAAAAGGGATAGCTCAAACTCAATCCATTTCATATTGATTCAGAGACATGGGCTATTACATGGAGAGGAATGATTACACAACCATTTCACTACATGCTTGTCTCCTTTGAGAGGAACACCCACAAGCAAATACACACACGCAGGAACACACTCCACTGCTTGGCTCACTCCCTTGCTTTCTGCACTGCCCACTCCCCTTCTTAAATCCAAACTCATAGCCTCAAGAGGAAATTCAAGAAGTGCAGGCCAACACCCACTCCCTTGCTCCATACACACATGAGGCAAAGAAGTCAAAGCTCGGGAAAATGGAGGGAAACATAGCCACTTCACTCAGGCTTGAATCAATCTCCATATTGCCCCTCAAGCACCTTCCCGGAAGCTTCCCGCAACCGGCACCTTGACCATCTGGACCTCGACTCCTCCCTGAGTCTAGTCCCGATCCGCTCCGCTGCACACGACCGCAGCGAGCATCCTAACCATCTGGACCTCAACTCCTCCCTGAGCCTAGTCCCGATCCACCTCGCCGCTGCCCGTCGTGTCCACCTGACTCCAACCGACTGGACCTCCGACTCCACCTGAGTCTAGTCCTGGTCTGTTCCGTCACACATGAACGCAACCGACATCCAACCGTCTGGACCTCTGACTCCTCCCTGAGCCTAGTCCCGATCCACTTGTCGTTACCCGTCGTGTCCACAACCGGTAGCTCCAGCTCCGGTTCCTCCTCTCCCGGCTCACAACCACCTCAGCAGCCTCGATCATCTTCGACGTCTCCGACCGTCTTGATCTCAACACCTCCTATGCCTAGTCCCGGTCCTCCCACGCCGCACCATGACCTAGCTCTGAAGTCCTGCAGTCACACACAGACAAGCAAACTGTCACATAGCACCGCACGAAATAGTATAAACAACATTAGCATTAACAAAAGGTACTAAAGCATGAAATATCCAAATCGACGATCGAGAAGGAAAACAAGAGTCTTAAGCACTCCTAACCGCGATCGACCAAGTCCAACCGAACCAAACCGCGCCATGCACCGACTCGGCACGAACCGAACAAACCAAACTCAAACTTTCCAGAAACCGAGTCAATTACTCATCACAAACATGGGGACACCTCCATATGGTCTCTCAATTAGCGCAGGAGCATGGATGGCCTCCCTTCGACCTATGTGACACAGGAAGATGGTATAAGTGGTAATGCTAAAAAAAGTTGGGGAGCCTAGCCAAAGTGCCTCATATTGTTTGAGTGAAGAAGGGGGAGGTGGTATAGACTCAGTTGAAGTTGAGACTATAGACCTTTCTACGGCCGAGGTGTAGGAACCCATAGAGAATGCATATGAAGGTGAGCAGATCGAAGCCTTGATGGAATAGATAGAGCTCAAAGATCCTGAGCATGAGGCAATGTCAGATGATAAAGGTTCTAATGATGAGCAAGATGAAGGTGATCATGTCATTTCATCGAAGTGGAGCACACATCGATTCAATAAACTAGTAGTGAGTGAAGGTGAGAGGGTGGCCTGGGAGTACTAGCAAAATGAGATTTGACAAGGAGGATTTTACAAAAGTAAAGAGGAGGTGCAAGAAGCAATCAAGTTTTAGGCAATATTGTTGAGGAGGACATTCAAGGTAGTGAAGTACAGCCTACGTGTGTATGACATGAAGTGTGAGATAGAGGGATACTCTTAGCGAGTCTATGCATACCGACCTATATGGGACACCCATTGGAGATGCTCCATAGTCGTGTACACTTGTGTGAAGATAGAGTCCATGCAATATCATAGAAACATGTCTTCAGGCTTTGTTGCAAATGTGATGTATAAAGAGATTGTGGACAACTTGGCTTTTGAGCCATATTCCGTTATTCTTAGGTAGAGCAAATGTTCCAGTATACAATAAGCTATGCTAAGATTTGGAGGGTGAAGTAAAAGGCACTTGAAGCAAGGTTCGGTACATTCAAAAACTCATACCACAACCAGCCCAGTCTAGTCTAAGTCATACAACAAAAGAATCCTAGGACCCATTTGATATTCTGGAATAAACCTTGAAGCAGTTCCCTAGGAAGATGATACTTATGCGAGCATTCTTCGCTTTTGATGCGTGCATCGATGCATTCAGACATTGTCATCCATTGTTTTACATGAATGGCACCTTCTTAATTGGGAAGTACAAGGGTTAGATATTGACTGCAATCAAAATGGATGGCAACAACCAGGTTCTTCCAATAACACTTGCATTCATCGAGAGTGAAAACACCAACAACTGGTTGTGGTTTCTGCAGAACATGAAAGCTAGTGTCGTGGCGACCGCCCACAGGTTTTCATCATACATGATCGACATGATGGCTTATTGAATGCAATTATGCAGCTACAGCAGGGGGAACATGGGTCGTATCCATGGCCTAATTTGTAGAGTAGGTGGTGCAAGAGGTATATGGGTGCTAATTTCTACAAACAATTCAAGATTAAGGAGCTAATGAATTTTTTCAAGAGGCTTTGTGTTCAAAATTGGCAAAGAAAGTTTGATGTACTATAGAAAAAACTAGATGACCTAACAATGAAGTACACGAGAGAGCAGTGAAGAAGCCCACCATAGGCATGGAAGAGCTCCTCATTGCACTCAATAAGACACCCACAGATCCTCCAAAACTGGTCAGGAGGAATTCAAGGCAGATGAAATTCCTCTCAGAGTGGATTTAGTATGAGCCTAGGGAGAAGTGGGCATTACTTGATGAGGACATCACTAGCAAGTATACTACATCATCTATTTGAAGTGTTGAACCAACTATACAAGCTCCAACTGAACCAATGACGCAGGCTAGGGCAAGACAAATGAGACAAGAGGTGAATCTTTTCTTTAGCGACTACATTTATCCTCATGGGAATTGATCGCTACCTACTGCTTCATTTTATGTGTCCTTATATTTGAGAAAAAGACAATGGATGAAAAAGAAGCATTGGAGACATGAAAAGCTAGCCATAGAAAATCAACATAGTGATGTCATCGCATGTCATCATAGCCATAGAAGATTATGTAGCCACATAAAATTAACATGATGAGGTCATCGCAAATGTCATCATTAATGCAGTGTAAACGCATATGTCATCATAACCATAGAAGGTCATGTAGCCATAGAAGTTCAACATAATAAGGTCATCGTATATATCATCATAAATATGATGTAAGTGCTTACATCATTTTTTTTGGACCTCATGCCATATAACACTATAAATAGAAGGGCACCCCTCCATGTATCACATAAGTTAAAATTCAGAATATTAGTAGAACACTTGTTCTTCTTTGTGTGTGAACAATTTCCACTATCAATTAGGATTGGGTATTATTTCTGAGTTGTCACTCTGTTGTTCTTGTGATTCTTTGGAATTGTCGTGTGGTTGAGTAATTTGAGTGCTGCATGTTGCTGTATAGAGATGGTTGTTGGCCACATCAATTGCTAGGTTGCATGGGCTAGTTATCCATGATCCTACATTTTGAAGATCGAGCACCCCTCTCCGCATCATTTCTTTACGACACCGATGGTGTAAAGTCCAGAGTCATGACCACCAACTTAAGCAAGGTGTACAACTGGGTCATGAAGGGGTTGAGGCCCCTTCCTTTGGTAGCTATTGTGGAGGGAGTGTTACGCGGTATTACCAAGTACTTTGTTCATCGAAGTGTCCTGGCTTGTATCTCCATGAGTGATCCACAACTGAGGTACTTGACTATGATCACGAAGTACATGGAAGAGACGGGCAAGAAGAGGAAGATGCATAGAGCATTCAAAATGGGTATGAAGGAGCTTCATTGTCGGGACCCCGGATTTCCGAACCCGGACCCTCTGTGTATTACAGCACTAGTCCCAGATCAAAACTAGTGCACACAGTCAAACAGAAATGATTACATCACCAAGTACGCTTTATTACAATAATAGAGTACTGACCGAAAGGTCTCATTATTACAAATGAGGTTTCAAGACCTCGCACACACGAAACACAGCGGAAGCAGAAGATAAATCCGGCGAAGACCCATCAATACGCCACAGGCAATTGACTGGGGAAGCGCGACCTAGTACTCCGGGAATCCTTCGTCGAATCCACAAGAGAAGTAGTCGTAGTCTCCATCTTGAGCTTCATATTCTTCTGAGTTGATTTTAAGTGCAGCATGTGAGTACATAAAGCACTCCGCAAGTCTTGGGGAAAATGCAATAGATGCAAGGCTTGACAAAGGAAGGTTTTATATGGTTCTTTTGCACAAAGCAATGTTTTATTTCAATTACTACTAAATATTTTCGAAGGCATCATTTTAACCAATTAATTGTTTTAACTGAAACTAATAAGCATTTTATAGTGAAGGCTATATCCACCAACACTAGTTAACCAACTCTAACCGATAAAGTTTAAAACTGCGGGTTACATCCACCCACACTGGCTCCAACCGCTAGGATCCCTTCCGAGAGTTCCCTCCACTCTCGGAATACAAAACTTTGTTTTAAAATGAAAACCAAAGATCTACCATGTGAATGCATTCCTTGCCCGCCCTTGACCATGGGCACGGCTATTCGAATAGTTTGACACTCTGTAGAGATTGTACAACTTTACCCCTAAGAGATAAATTATCTTAACAGTCACCACGCTTCCTTTGGCATGAGACACAGATAAAATATTACAAAGCCTTTTCCTCACTCTAGTCTAGCTAGACACCACCCGCTGAGGTTTCACCGCAGAAGGGTTAAATCCACCCAGTCCGAAGCCCCCTCTTGCGCCATATGAGTACAATAAATCCCTGTCCCTCACTGTGGATAACCAATAAATCCCTGGCACCCACTTTCCACTGGTGGCACCTAAACTAAACTATCATGATTTAATCAGCTAGGTCGTACCCATATAGACTCGGGGTTGTACGGTAGTGCTCAGTTTGAACAATCACAAGCATCGGTCCTTAATCGACTAGGGCGGAACATACACTTTACAAGATCTCGTGCTTGCCGCACCAACCCAAACCAACCATCCGCCCCAGTCTAAACCAACTTTCACATTTTATTTATTTTTAAAAGCACAGTGGCAACACCAGTCACCACTTATTTCTAAATACAAATACCAGTTGAATGAAATATGATTTCCCATTGCATAGTTACAAAAGAATTAAATGGCATGACTAAGCATTTTACTACCGTTCTAATATTACCAAAGGATTATGTAATTCTCATTATCGAGACAAAGGTGATACTAGGGTTACAAGGGTACATGGCATTCAAGTTCAATTGAGGGCATAACAAGGTTGGATTAACTAATGCCGTAATACCAAAACTAGAGTTCTAAGTAAATAGCGATGCACATAAATTTAAAATAATTAAAAATATTTCTCAAACATAGGTTCAAAATGATCAAAGGAGACTTGCCTTCTTGCACGCTCTCTGGGTCTTCTTGCTACGGAGTGGAGAGATCTTCGGCAACGGTGGAATCTACGCGCGAAAAGATAAACGAACAAAGCAAATAAATACAAGAAAAAATTCAAATAAAATTTAAAAATTCGAAAAGAGGGTATATTTGGATGGATTATTATTTTAGAAAAATTTTGAAATTTGAACGGCTCAATTTGGAGTTACGATGAAGGAGAACGGGCTCCAGGAAGTTTAAATTCAGGGAAAAAGAAAAAACAGGATTTTTAAAATTATTTTTCTAAAGGAAATTGATTTATGACCTCAGCATTGCGTCAGCCCTGGGATTTTTGTTTTCGGCCGATTTATTTTCTAACTGAAAAATCGGGTAAGGGGCTGACAGTGGGCTATGGTCCATGGACCAGGTCCACGGGCCGAAGGAAGTGCCGAGGTGGCACGGCCGCATGCGTGGCATGAGGGGGCAGAGGAGGGGCCAGGTGGCGCCGACGTGGTGCTGACGCGGTGCCCCACCAGCTGCCACGCAAGCGCCCGAGGTGGCGCCGGCTGGAGGCAACTCGGGAGCGGCGACTTGCCAGCGAACGGCGGCACGGCTGCCGGCGGCGAGGGGCAGAGGGGCGAGAGGAGCGCGCGGGGACTCCGGGGAAGGGCGCAAGCCTTACTAAGCACGGCGAAGACGGGACGGCAGCGAGAAGAGGCGGCGGTGGCTCGGGTCTCCGGCGGGGTCGGCTGTCCGGCGGCGCTTGAGCCCGGGGAAGAGGTGGAGGATGACCGGGGCGACGCGGCGGAGCTGGAGGTGTCGTCGGCCGGGCGAGAGGAGGCCAAGCGGCCGGCGATTGCTCGCCGTAGCTCGAGGCGGCGGCGGAGGCGATGGCGCACGGCGTCGGGGCGCTAAGGCGGTGGAGAGGTGAAATTGGAGGCGGCGGGAGGCGGTGCGGAATGAAGCGGAGCCGGGGGCGGCATTTATAGGAGGCGGAGGGCAACGGGCCGGTGGCAATTCGTCGCTAGAGATGGCGCGGCGTGTGGCGGTTACGGGCAGAATTAGGGGAGGACGGGGCGTGGGGAGACGGGATTCGGGCGCGGGGATGGCGGGAGTCGATCGGGGAAGAAGAGAGAGGGGGAAGGAAGGGAATCCGGGTGACCGAGGGGCGACGGGAATGGCGGCGGTGAAGGCGCGGCCGAGCGAGAGGAGAGAGAAGGGGCGCGGCCGGAGGTAGGGGAAGGGCTGATAGGCGGGGCCGGGCTGTCGGTGGGAGCGGAAGGGGAGGGGAAATGCGGGCGGTCGGATGGGGATCGGAGGGCGAGGGGAAAGGGGAGGGGTGGACGACGGATCGGGTGGCCACGTGTCGCCCAAAGAGGAGGGGAAGGCGGGATGGTGCGAGCGGCGGGGATGGGCCGGAAGAGAGGACGTGGGCGGATCTGGTCCATCCACGTGGCGGCCAGATGGGAGAGAAAAGGAATTTATTTTATTTTCTGATTTTGGGTTTTTTAGAAAACCCTAGAAAATTCATTAAGCCTCTGAAAAATATAAAAATACTTCCAAAAATTCCAGGAAAATTCATAGAAGCTCCTGGTGACATTTTGGACTTAAAACAAATATTTCCAACTAATGTTGGTATTTAATTTTCAAACTTAAAATACTTTTTATTTTCAAAATAGAATTTAAACTCCATAATTTTCTTTAAAATTATTTAAAGATTTAGGGAAGGTTGGGAAATATAAAATGAACTCTTTTTGGCTTTATTGAAATATTTAAAATACATTTTCTTGCTTTGGATTTTGAAATAAAATTCAGATAAATCCAAATAATGTTCAAATACTTTAAAATAAATAATTTGAAATTAAATTTTTCAGAAAGCGAATTTTTGGGATGTTACATTCATTTTGCGGTACTATGTAAGGCCAAAGGTCATCATGGGATGAACCATGAGACAATTATTCACGAGTGCACACTTGGATGGCACAGTTGTTCCTGCACATGCAAAAAGCATCATCTATTACATAGGCCATGCACACATGTGATGGCTACTGGTTCAACAGTTGTATAGGAATTCAACATATTCTTGTCAGAATATTTCATGAAGTGGCGATGTCAACATAGAGCAGAGAACTGTATGGTTTCGGCATAGTTGAATCATTCACTAGCCATCCCAGCTAGGAGAAGAAGAGCTGGGACCCCCAACATTGACAGGCTCAAGGGAGGAGTTGGTTGTCCGCAGACCCAATGTATTAACAATGACATAAATGAATCAAAAGCAGGACCTCATTTGAGGAAATGCTCCATCTTCAAGGAGAATGGGCATACCTTCAAATATTGCCCTCGCTAGAGGGGCCAGCAGGAAGGAGGAGAAAAATTCCACGGGACGGGGTGCATGGGACCACCATCGATGATGGTAGCCATCAGACTGCCAGCGCTATTTGAACTTATATTTGTAGTTGTTCTATGCTATATGCCTTATGTGTAACCTAATAATGAACTACGTTACATTACTTTACTATGATCTATGTTTCATGTGTAACCTACATTACTTTACCTGCAGATTTACCTTTTGTTATTTTACTTTACTTGTACGTTTACCCTATGATCCATTACTTTCTGTCATACTAACATCATATGGTTTTTCAACAAGTATAGAGGACGATGCAGTAGCTGTGGAGTAGCGTTACACGCTACTCAACCCTTCCATCAATGATGTAGTAGCTGTGGAGTGGCGTTACACACTGCTCGACCCAACCATCAATGGCACACACCGCAACAGCTTGGGGACTACCTTGCCATAGCATGGCAAGGCACCCATCAACCTTGCTCTGTTGCAATTGCACACTCCCATGAGGGCATGAAGGATTGACCCTCATTGGATTCTTAGGTATGTGAATCGGGTAAACTTTTGTTCGTCACATGCTACATCTTCTTCAATTGCACTAATGTTTCTCAATTGTCTACACATAGGTTGAGGATCTCCGAACTACTCCCCTTACTAGGATGGTGGAGGCCACAGTCGAGGATGCTCAGGATAGGCGCAATGCATTTAGGAGATTCTCATACAACAGGTGCCTACTCAACACGCTTGTTGACTATTGATGGCCTAAGACGCACACATTCCACCTACTGTGTGGGGAGATGACGCCGACGCTTCAGGACGTTTCATACCTCACTAGTGTCCCTTGCACAAGGGATGCGGTGGTGTCGATAGACATAGATCTTGACTAGCGCCCTCAGCTACTTGTGAGATTTCAAGGGGTGCTACTGGCTAACACCAGTTAGAGGGAGTTCACCAGCACCTATGGTCCCATGTAGAAGTGGCTTACCCAATTTTACATAAGTGTTATTTCAAGTTACCATACTAGTTATTCTTCAAAGTACCATTCCTAACTAGTACATGTTGTTAATTTTTAGCCAAAGAGGATGGCCCCCGATGCAAGGGATTACGTTGCGAGGCAGCACTTTGAGGCATACCTGCTTCGGTTCTTTGGCTGGGTCATGTTTTGCTCATCCCATGGAGACAACATGGACAAGCATATGATCTAGTATGCCAGGCAGATAGCGGGCACAAAGTTCAACAACATCCCATAGCACATCTGGGTCCCAACAATATTGGCTGCCACCTACTATGAGCTTTGTGACATGTCTCGGAGGATGGTGAAGCCATACTCTCCAAATGCCCTCTCTTACTGCAGTTGTGGTCGTTTGAGCGCTTCTAGATTGGTTGTCCACATATGGAGTTGGGTCTCTACGGCTCAGCCTTCTACACGGTACCGTCCAACATTATGGACCATCCTACCATAGGGACCTTGTGGTGTCACCAACGAGTTAGTTTCAGCCTTCTACAGTCTCAATTAAAATACGTCCGAAGTGAAATTACTAATATACACACCAATCTCTATTTTTGTAGCCTATTTTTAGTCTGGTGACTTCACACGTGTCGTATCCTAAGCACGTCACTATGTTTGACTAGCTGACAGACGACGGTGTCATCTGGAAGTCATTCTCTGCCGACATCATTGCCGACCCCCTAAGCCCCGATCTACCACTAAAACCAAGAAGTCCTACACCCCTAGAAATTCCCTCCATAACTATCCACACATTCCCAAGCCTTGGCTAATGCAAGCACAAACTTGACACGGTGGTTCAGGTTTTTGACAACATAGGGAACCTAGGACATCGATTCTTTCACAGCTCTATGTTCATGGTAAGTAGTTCATTTCCTATCTATACTTCTATGCATGCATCACTTGTAATCACCTCATCTTCCTTGCAGACCGTTGATTGCAAGTTCACTGAGTGAGTGGATCAGCCGTATCCAATACTTGTCTAGGTTTATATCCACACTCTCCAAATTCACCTAGAAGAGTTACGAGAGGAGTTCCACACCGAGAGGATCAACAACGATGAGCTCCGCATGTAGAGGATCAGGGAGATGAATAACAAGGAGGTGGTCCACCTCGGTAGCAACTATCACCCATACTATTGTAGCATCAATCCGAGCTGCAATTGCGCCTGCCAATACCATGACAACCAACCACGTCCATGCTTCCCTAACGATCGCCACTCCATATGGGTGCCCCCACGATGTTCTATTTTTGCCTCAAGGGCATTCACCCACAAGCCCTATTAAATATACAACCACCATGCCGTTCACATTCCACAAGGTGTACATGCATCTTACATGTAGTTTGGGTTGACGATTCGTGCATATTGCCATTTGTATTGTTAGAGTAGTGAGACAATCATATGCATCTAACCAAAGCGTACGTACCGTGTAATTCGCACATTCATTATGAAGTGTTATGCCAGGCTTGAAATGGTTTATTTAAATAAAAAATCATTAATGCAACCTGAGGCACACTAGTCAAATTCTCTTTTTAATTGATAGCTATTATTTCAAAACTACTAAAGCAAAAAAATGCAAGAATTATTAATAAAATAAAACATTTTATTAATAAAAATATATTATTTACAAAGTCAAAAATGACTTTGGCAACATTTCAATTGGCGATAGGGCATCTGCTATCATTTGAATTGACAACAAGGCATTTGTCACCAATACAATTGGGGACAGAGATTTTGTCAACAATTGAATTGACAACAGAGCATCTGTTGTCAATCTATTTGGCAATAGAGACCTACAGAATGCCACACATGACTCCGCATACGATTGTCGCCATTCCAAATGACAACAACACTCCAAATGGTGACAGAGTGCGGTCATCATTTGGAATAGGGACAGTAGATTATTTATGTATTTTTTTGTATTGGGGACAAAGACTCTGTCACCAATTCAGTTGACGACAGAACCTTTGTCGCCAATTGAATTGATAACAGGACCCCTGTCGTCAATCCATTTGGCGACAGAGACCTGCAGACTGCCATGCATGACTCCGCGTAGGATTGTCGCCATTCCAAATGGCAAGTGATGTCGTCATTTAGAATGGAGACTGTAGGACCGAAATGGCAACAGAGGGGGTGAATGGTGCCTTCAAACCTCTCCAAATATTCTCACAAACTTCTTCTCCGGTACTATAGAAGCTATGAAGAAAGAAGATGAATGCTCACTGCAAATACCGAGAAACAGATGTTCGGGCAGAGTCCAGAGCAGTCGAAACTTCTTTACGTGGTATATCAACCCTCTGCTGCGGTGGAGACAACCAAAACAGTTCCAAAGCGGTCGAAGTACCGAGAGAAACAGATCGACAAAAGAAGAATAACAGTCTCTCAGCCGAAAACAAGGAAACGAGAAGTCAAAGTCAGAACAGAGGACATCCAGTGGCACATGACTTCTCGGCCAACCAGGCAATCAGAAAGCTTGCTCTCGGGAAGAACTGGCCAAGATGGCCTTGAGACTGAATCCCAGTTTAGAGCAAAATAGAACTGTAGCTACTCGAGCGAAGACTCAACTTAGAACGAAAGATAACAGAGAAGAACAGAGAGCAGCAAAGATAGACCAGAAGCAACCGAAAACAGAAGCGAAACACAGAAAGATACAAGTAATCAAAACATCTCATATACAAGCCTTCTCAAATAGATTTAGAGAGATGAATGGTTACAAAGGAGGTTTCTACAGCCACTTCAACTGGGAGATACATGAGCACACTTGCTACCTCCCGAGAACACACACAATGATAAACAGAGTAGAATAGAACAACTCGGGAACCAGAATCTCACCGAGCGCCGATCTCCACATCCCTATTTATAGTCTCAAACAACCAGGGGATAACCCGTTAACCCCAACTAACACTGGGTTTTACCACTCACTTTACCCACTAGCGAAAACGAACTCCAGTGATTTTACGCGTTAACTCCAACGGCTTCACTGCTTTGCCCGTTAGCACCAACAACTCCTGTGCTTTGCAGAGAACAGCTTCCCTTTGCAGGCTTTACGCATTTCTCCAATATGCCATCCCCGCACCTTCCTGGAAGCTTCCTCCTCTTACCTTGCTGTCCACGCCTTGCAACCACCTTGATCCCTCGTCGTCTTCGGCATCTCCCAACCGCTTCCGATCTCAGCAACGCCTGTGCCTAGTCCGGCCATCCCATGCTCGCCACGATTTGGCCTCAAAGTCCTGCAACCATCACAGACAAGAACACATCTCATAGCACCGCACAAAACATTATGAGCATAAGTATGAATCAGCAAAAGTACTCAAACCACAATTTTACAAAGTCGCATTCCCATTATGACCAGTCGAATAGACCAAACATGAAGTGCACAAGACCTACGACCACCCCAGAAATTCATACGACCGATTCCCAGAGGATACGACCGCTCCAGGAGACCATACGACCGGTTATCAGGTGTTACGACTGCTTCGGAAGGCTTCCGACCCCTCCCGAGCACGTCTGATCGTAATCTGACCAAGTCCGACCACTTCCAGCTACGACTGACTACAACCGACCGATATCGATCACTTCCAACCGCGTTCGACAGCACTACGACCACGTTCGACCACCTCACAATGTGGTCGAAAACCTACCGACTTCCCATGTGGTCGCGGTAGAGGTCTGCCGACTTCCAACTGCAGTGGTCAAAGCCACGACTTCCGACCGCCTTGCTTCTGACCACAACCAACGTGGTCGTAGGAGCGTTCCGACCACGGCTAATGTGGTCATACCAGCTACCAACCACGGCCAACGTGGTCGTAGAGGCGTTCGACCACGACCAACGTGGTTGTATCAGCTTCCGACCACGGCCAACGTGGTCGTAAGTGCATTCGACCACGGCCAACGTGGTCGTAGCTGCGTTCGACCACGGCCAACGTAGTCGTAAACCCTTCTAGAGTCTTCCGACCACGCCCAATGTGGCCGTAAACCTCCGGGTGGTCTTTGACCACGCCCAATATGATCGTAAACTTTCCTGGTGACCTTCGACCACGAACAACGTGGTCGTAAAGCTCCCTGGTGGCTTTCGACCACGGTCAGAGTGGTCGTAAACCTTCCTGGTGGCCTTCGACCACGGCCAAAGAGGTCGTAAACGCCACAGCTTGGTCGTAGACAGTGAGCACAGCTTCCGACCACGACCAACGTGGTCGTAAAGCTTTCCGACCACGGCCAGAGTGGTCGTAAACGCCACAGCTTGGTCGTAGACAGTGAGCACAGCTTCCAACCACGACCAACGTGGTCGTAAAGCCTTCCGACCACGGCCAACGTGGTCGTAAAGCTATCTGACAACCTTCGACCACTCTTAAGGGTTACGACTACGCAGAAAACACCCAAACCAAACTCAATTTTTCCAGAACAAGTATCAATTACTCATCACAAATATGGAATCACCTCCACATGATCTCTCAGAGACAATAGATTATTTATATAATTTTTTAAACGATGATATATTTATGTAATATTAATAAAATATATATTATTTTTTAAGAAAATCTTCCAAACAGTCTCTAAACTTAGTTTAGTTGTCCCAGTGCCTAATGGACATAAGCATGATGTCACCGAGTCTACCAGGTATGAGCTAGCGTGCACGGGCGTTGAACTATAGGTATCAAGATACACGCAGAGCTGATGGGGCCAAAAGTACAAGTTGTTGTGGCGTAATTTTCCTGACCTCATCTGTATGGCTCTAGCTTTGCTTTCTGAACGGTTTAATTGTAGCTCATTTACGTCGTGTATTTATTCGTTGTCTAATCGTACGTGATCGCGCGACATGGACGGCTACGATGTTGCGAAGTCAAGTACGTATGCGTGAACTGGATCATATACATAAACCGTTATGAGGTGTCCGCTCCGCGGATAGGCAAAGAGCTAAGTTGGAAAAAAAATCAGGAAATACCACTCCTAAAAGGCGAAATCATCATAAAATACTACTTCTATTTCCTTTTTTTTCATTTCTAGCCTTAGATATCGGTCAGACATCGCCCTGTGTCCTAGCAGAAGTCCGAGAGTTTGCTAAGAGTTTCTCCAATTTTGATTTCCAATTCAAGCGGAGGGATGCGAAAAACAGTGGACACTTGTGCAAAATGCGCTTGTAATTACTTTGGAATTTCAAGTGGCGTTCTATGTGCCCTCCGCACCTAACGCTTCCCCTGCAGGAGGATTGGTTACCCTAAAAAAATGGCTGAGTGGAGAGGCAATACGGCCTTTTCTTAGGACCAAAAACACAAATTCAACTGAAAATACAAAAAAGAAAACCGGAGTGGGATTTCGCGGTAATTTCCACCTTCGGAATTATGTTTCATGGACGTCTATCTTTTGAGTTATATTTCCTGAATATTTCGATTAATTAATGACGTTTTCCGTTTCTTCTGGTAGTACATATGTTTATTGCTACAATAAAATATTATGAAAGGGGCTAAAGTTGTACGCCTGTTTATTTTTTAAAAGTAGTACGCCTATTCAATATCTGAGAGAGAGAAAAAAAAGAACACCATAATATATATGATAGCTTCTATTTATTTTTGGTACATGCATATTGATGTATGGCTGGGATTGACTGGCCCAGGACGGGCCTGGCCCACAACGGAGAGCGGGGTCGCTCATGTCAGTCAGGCTGTGCTCGTGGTTAGCCCCTACACGTTTGACGTTAGCAAGTTGCTTACATGGTACCAACCCTTTTTTCCCCCGGGGAAAAGATATGTATTAGTGCTAAGATGAAATGCATTCCTGAGAAACAATTTCTATACAAGTAGGTGCACTCAGCCTTCACACCGCGGATTGCTGAGCACGCGACACTAGTTGTGCGAGCTCGTGAGTGGAACAACGTAACTCTCTTTTCACTTTCATTTTCTTTACAAGGGTACGACGTAGACGAACACTCAGCACATATATCACACGTACCGCTCATACATACGCGTATATGTCTACTACATACATGTACAGATAACCATCGATCGGAGACTTCAAACAAAAGGTGCCCGTGCTCCAGAGGCCTCCCACTCAGTGCACACGCATGTGTGTATCCATTTTATTTTGGTGAGCACACACACGTCAAACCTAGGTGTGAGATCATGTAGAGGTCACTCCATATATATGATGAGCATTTAACTTTGATGTGCAAGTTCTATCAAAATTTGAATTTACTTTTGAAGCTTTTCAGTTTTCAGAGTTGTTATCAGGAGTTAAGCGGTTTGACCTGCGATTATGAAGCAGTTTGACCGGTCATATGACCTTTTGGAGAATAGACACCAAATACTTATGTTTGATGATGTCTTTGCACTAAGTTTCACTCAAATTTTAATTCTGAGCTGAAACTAAATAGAGAAACTGAAATTTCAGAGATGGTGTTTTCTAGTGCTCTTAAGTTGTCTGACTAGCCTGTGACCGATGGTCAGACGGGGGTGGCCTGACTGGTGTTGGCTCAGCGATCAAAACAATCCCCTATTATTGGCAGGATTTAAGTCGGTTGGTGACAATCTGACCGGCCGTTGGTTAGTGATCAAACTGGCCTCTAGGAAATTGAGGGAGTTGAGTTGGTCTTGGTTGTGTTAGTCATGGTGTAAGTTCATACAAGTGTTAGTCATAGAGGAGTCTATGTATTACAGGAATCTTAATGTGGGTGTCAAGTAGTACATATTTGCATTGATTGTGTTGATAAAGAGTCAAGTGCATGTCACTTGTGCTCTAGACGGTTGCTTGTTCTTTGTTGCATAGGGCGCTTGGTGATTGTTTCAATCAACGGTAAGTCCAAAGAGGGCCTTGAGTCCATGGAGAGCCACGACTTGGACATTTTAAGTGGTGACAGTCCTCGAAGTAGACGTACGATATTGGCAGAAAGTTATTGGACATCACAGGCTTTGTTGTAGTGGCTGCTTCGAGGAGAAGCATTATGAAGGCCGGTGGGTGACAATTAAGAAAATTGTCTAATACTGGATGGAGAGGTAGTTTGCAAAACCTCGGTGGTGACCTAAGTGGTTTAGGTCACATACAATATAAAGTCCTACACAAGAAGAGGAGGGTGAGAGCAGAGAGAAGATAGAAAAGAATGGACCTGATGCCACCGTAATCTTGCCAGCTGCTAACTCCGCCTATGTTTGCTATCAGCCTGTCACCTCCTTTCCTACTTGGGTTGGCCAAACAACCCCCAAACCATGCTCTCCCTCGTTGGGATAGCCATCGCTACTGTCGTGTCGTTTAGGTTAGGGTCAGACCGAGGGTCAGATGCCCACAGACGCACAGTGAGACGGTAGGATGCAGCATGGTGGGGCACTAGCGATGAGATGTGGTGCAGGGTGGCTCTAGCAGTGAGGGTAGGGGCAGTGGTGTCATTGACATCCTTTCCATTGGATCTGACAGTCCCTGCCTCTGTAGCCACTAGATCCGCTAGTGCGCACCGCTTTGCCACCTTATATCCTCCTCTAGTCCCAATCCTCCATGCCGCCTCAGATCCACAGCTAGATGTGGGCCTCTTCCGTGCAACCTGCTAGATCTGGATGTCTTGCTTGCTGCCGATGTGCATGTCATCGCCATCGTTGGCTTGCACATCGACCTGCATCCCAAATGGATGCAAGCCAAAGAGGAGGAAGGGAAGGCGGCGGTGAGAACCTAGGGACGGCGATGGCAACATCAGGGGTGGGGACATGGCTAGGGAGAGGTGAGTCATGGAGAGGAGAGGATGGGGGGCGCAGAGCAGCGCATGGTGCTGGCAGCCGGGCCCACCAGTCAACGCGTGTGGAATGGGGAGGTAGGGGCAGACGGACGACCATCACCCTCAACTCGAATATTTAAGGTAGTAAAGATTTCTCAAGTTCCTTCTTTCTTATGCCAAAAAATTATTTTATGATTGATTGCATGTCCATGTCAAACTGTTTCCATTCACCGATTTTCAGGTTTGGCATCTACGAACTAGCCAATGCTTGTGACACCTCAAGCGTGCACATGCGAAAGGTGTCACAAGTGTAACATTCTCATGTGATGGAACTTAGTATTAGTGATATGCCGTTGTTATGTTTATGATCTATTAAATAATATGTTATTTTGTCTCTTAAATAAATATCTTTCATATTGATCACTAAGTATGTGACTTGTTAGTGAAACTTTTTATTCATGTTTTGATGTTATTCTAAAGTATCCTTGATCTTATGTCATTATATAGGACAATTATGATTTACAGATTAGCACATGTATTGATTGATGATTATGTCTCACGGATCATAGATATAGGGATATCAAAGCAATAATGTGGACACATATTAGAGAACATGGTATTGGGTTGACTTATCATGAGACACTGTAGGAATTGTTATATTCTTAAGTGTCATCAATTGATCTCATACATAGTATATGTAGGATCCTTAGATCTAAGATCGCCATAATTTGCTACATGCGTAATAGTTTACTTATGGGTTACCAAATACTACTCCATAATCGGGTGGTCATAAAGGTAGCTTTCGGGTTTACTATAAAACATACGGAGGAATGTGAGCAATCAAGATGGAATTTGCCTCTCCTATATAACGGGAGAGATTTTTTTGGTCCCTTGATGCGGTTGGATTAAGGAAGTGCATGGCTATGCCAAATGTGGTTGAGAAGTCAATCACAATTGAATAATCAACCATAGGTTCAAGTGAAAGATCGAGCTATCATAGGATGGCACGCTTCTTGCCTTAATTTCGATCTAGATCGATACGTAAGCGCTTTATAGGTTCATTCGATATGATCTTTATGTATATTTGGAAGTCATTATGTCCTGCTAGGGACCACTGCCGACTTATAGACCCAAAGGAGTTTTTAGCCTATGGCCAAATATACATGAATCTACAGGGTCACACACTTAACGAGTCAGAATGATAAGAGTCTAAATGATAGACTTCGAGTGTGATACGATGTCTACTCGTACTGGATAAAAATCTAGCCCAAGGCTTTCTGAGTTGGATACGATATCTGATCGTATCGGATAAGAATCTGATTGGAGACTATATAAAGGGAGGTGCGGGGCCGAGGGAGGTATCCTGAGATGCACCTATCGAAACCCTAGCCATCACCTCTTATAACCCCTACCGTATGCACTGGTGTTAGCACACCGACGCACGACGTTCTATCCCTGGACATATGAACCTTAGTAGAGGTGTTGCTGCTAGGTAATCGTACTACGCAATAGAATTGGATTGTGCACATAACTCATTTTTGTACGGTTGTGTGAATAGTATAACTCATTGTATATGTGATGCATGTATGAGTTTTTCATGGATTGTGAGTTAGTTGATTTATAGCCATGGGCTGTAAATTATTGTATAATTGTCCGTGTGTTGACTTGTGATGCTTGATATTTTTATATATAATTCATTGTTAGCTGTTAGGAGTAATTGCTAAGTAGATGAATATAGTAACCTCAAGTATTGATGGTTCGATGAACAGGAAGCATAGTGATGGAAATTGCGTACTAAGGGCCATACTATCTCACAGTTTAATATGACTTAACTATGAATGTTTTTATATTCTTATTATACTATTATTCATGTTATTATCTTGGGTGTTTTTTAACATGATAGAATAATATCTCTCTTGAAAAATTAAGTAAAACTTGATGTCCTTTCAATTGTTACACCTATCAAAATTTTGATCATTAACTGGTAGGTCTACCAAAGTAGGGTGCCATTAATTATCTCAATAAGACAGGGCAAGTGTTGGACACTTTATGTGTAATATTGGTTTAACTTGACTAGGCTATCAAAATAGTTTTGGACCTAGGGGCATAGTGTTGACACTGGGACATATGGATGTCACTCAATAAACAAAAGTTATATGTGATATAATTAGTAAGGGTTTGCTTACCAACGTTACTAGATTTCTAGCAGTGATGCCAAAGCTCATTAGGTCTTAGTAAAATATGGATCTTAACTCACTATATATTATTAGAGGGTACATGGTTTTTAAACATATAGTGGGAATATCTTTTATTAAATTATTTAACGAAAGATTTCACATAAACATACCACTGAATTTTTGCATATGAATTTTATGTTGTAGGTAGTGCCACCATCTACTTCCTCCACACCTAGTTTTAACCTAAGGTCTATTCTTGAGGAAGAAAAACTGGGAATTGTTCTCAAGCAAGAAAAGAAGGAATATGTTCAAGAGGTTTCATATCTAGATAAACTAGTTGAAGATGCTACTCGTGCTCAAAAGAATGAGTATGAGAAACATTGCAATGACTTATTTGATGTTAACTGTCTCATGCTTGCCACCATGAACTTTGAGCTTGAGAAGCAATATAAGAACATGGATGCCTACTATATGATTGTGAGTATTACATGCATGTTTGAGAATTATGCAAGGCCTGAAAGATACAACACCTCTAAGTCATTATTGTGTATAAGTTAGCTAAAGGAAGTCCGGTCAACCCTCATATAATCAAGATGTTTGGTTACATTAAGAGTTTGGAAAAGCTTGATTTTTCCTTAGCCAAGAGTTAGCTATTGATGTGATTCTCTAGTTGCTCCCTCCAAGCTTTGAGCCAGTCATTTTAAACTTTCGTATAAATGGCATGGAGAAGTCAATGACCGAGTTGCCTTGAGATGCTCAAGTCATCAAAGGAGAGCATTAAGAAAAGCTCTAATCATATGATGATAGTTCAGAAGACTACCAACTTAAAAAAGAAGTCTAAGGCGTTAGACAAAAGAAAGGGCATGAGCAAAACTCAAGATGAGATCTCGAGTATCAAATATAAGCTTCAGAAGCTCAAAATTGGCGCTACACCTGATACTACTGATGGTCAAACTGAAAGAGTAAATAAAATACTGGAAGACATACATAGAGTAAGTGTGCTAACTTTCGGATAGTCTTGGGACAAGTACTTACCCTTAGCTAAATTTGCTTATAATAATAGTTACCAATCTAGTAACCAAGTGGCTTCATATGAAGCACTGTATGAGAGAAAATGCAGATCTCCCATTTGCTGGTATGAAGTTGGAGAAAATCCATTGCTAGGACCATTATGAGAAAAAATAATGAAAAGATACAAATCATAAAAGAAAGACTTAAGATTGCCCAAAACAGACAAAAAAGCTACATAGACCATTATAGAAGAAATCTTAAGTTCACTCCCAGTGATCTGGTATACTTACAAGTATCGCCAATGAAAGGGATTTATTGGTTTGGACTGAAGGGCAAACTGAGTCCTTGATATGTTGATCCTTTTAAAATTTTAGAACTAAAGGGCACCTCAGCATATCAAATAGAACTGCCAAGCCAACTATCAAGAATTCACAACATGTTCTATGAATTCCAACTAAGAAAATGCCTCAAAGCACACACGGAACAACTACTGAATGCAAACATCCAATTGCAAGATGACCTCACCTACGAAGAACAACCTCTAAAAATATTGGAAATGGAAGATCAAAAATTTTAAAAAGGTACCATTCGCTTTTGCAAAATGCAATGGAAGAACCATTCTATTTGTGAGACAACGTGGGAGAAAGAAGACGACCTTCATGAGCACTATCGTAATCTTTTCAAGTAAGTGATTTCAGGGGCGAAATCTTTTCCAATGAGGGGATGATATGATAGCCCTCAAAATCAAATTAATCAAGAACACGTAGTTTAGAAGTGATTCACACATTAATAAAAAAATATCAACATTTAAATAAGAAAGATTAACAATTACAAATATCAACACTAGAATAAAATGAAGGTTCATTAAATAAAAAGTCCGATTACAAAAATTTAATTACAAGAATAAATTCCCATATACATTCAACTTTACCACATACATTTAACTTCACTACATACAAGCCCATTGCTCAGAATTCCAATATCAAGATTTACAAAAGAATAAAGCATTACAACTCAGTGTTACAAACTTCAATTTCATACCATACAAGAATCAACTATACAAGTGTAGTTTATTTTATGTTTTTTAATTGTGCTATTTATTCATTTAATCATGAGGTTGTGTTTTAACTTAGCATAATATGTGGCATACTGGCATGCAGGTTTATGAATAATCAAGGAAATGTTGTTGAAAGGTTTCTTGGTATTAAACATGTGACAAATTATACATCTATTATATTGAAGGAGGCTTTGTTTGTTTTGCTTGGAAAGAACGAATTACCCATTTCTAAGCTACATAGGTAGGGTTATATTGGAGCTTCAAATATGACAAGAAAATTTTAATAACTTGCAAAAGCAGATTCGAGACAAGAATCTGTATGCTTTCTATGTCCATTGCTTTGCCCATCACTTGCAATTAGTGGTTGTGATGGTAGCTAGTTGTAGTAGAGCTATTGCTTTTCTTCAACTATGTTTTCTTGATAGTAACTACTGTAAGTGCATCTTGTAAAAGAATGGATGCGTTGCTTGCAAAGCACCAAAATGTCTTATTGGAGAAGCTAGATAATGGTAAGGCTACCACTGGCACAGGGTTACATCAAGAAATAACCCTAGCTAGACCTTCATATACTAGATAAGGCTCTCATATAAAAACCTTATTGCGTATTTGCCAAATGTGGGAGGCAATGCTAAAGGTACTAAAGATTGTGAGTAAAGATACATGTCAACCATCAAGTCACGGTGGAGTATCAGGTTTGATACAGAAAATAGAAAACGGATGAGTGGTTCAGTGACTTGATGATATGCTACACTGAGCGGGAGATATTTAGAAGCCTTGATGATGATAGAATCAGAAAACGCTTGCAAAGCATGAGATCTCATAGAATGCTATTACCCCGTACTTGTCCTACTTAATCCTAGCACTTTAATGGTATGTTGCATCCTTGTTCCATCTTTGTAACTATTCACAATTGCAATTTATGATTTAATCACTAAGTTTGCTAATTTTGATGTACAGATAGCTACTTACGTATATTTTTGAGTTTTAGGAGGCACACTGCCCATTACCAAGGTATAATCTTCATTGTATTTTGTATTTTTATTATGTCCCTCTTCTATTTTTGTATGATTTTGGATTACTAAAGATAGTTTGATTTATCTTCATTCGTATATCTTTTGTTGGCCTTGTCCGATTAGCCCTACCTAGATTTTAGTTCTAGGTCCACCACTGCTAACCACATTGTTGTTTATAACAAGACTTCGTCGATATACATCATGACTTTACAAGGACAGGTATAATGTGACCTTCACATTCAATTGTGTTATTCAGCTTTCCTCTCTTTCTTGAAAAGTTAGGGGTCCCTTAAAATAAACTTCACTTTTATTTGAAAATCTATTTCCTCACGATGATGACATTCTGATGCATCTGATGGTCAGATACTTCCCTGCAGCATTTACCTACTTGGAACACAGTTTTCTCTGGTTTATGCGTACTTAGCCACTTTTGTGTGTGTGTGTGTGTGGGTGATTTGGAAAAGGTCCATACAGAATAAATCAAGTAGGATATTTGGGACATTACAAATCCAATGGAAATAGTAAAAAAAAACCCCATAGCGTGCTGGGACTCAAATTTCAAGGATATATTTCTAAGAGGATTAGTCTAGATCCTTACCATCCAAAAGGCTCGAATTGATATATCTTAAACCTTACAGGGTTGCTTAATTCTTACATCTAAGGAAGTGTGTTGCATATTTAATGTTGAAGATTATTACGAATTCTAGCTTATGGTTATTCTTGCCTTGGAAACTTATTGCAGGTTGTAAAGACTTTCTCATCTGGTAAGCGGGAAGGAGGAGATTTTGTTGCGTCTTCAGTTTCATCAAAAGGAGAATGGACATATTGTGTTGGTGAAGACATGTGAGGATGTTGCGATGAAGTTCTTTGTTCCACAATTGTTTATTTATTCATGCTGTCTTCAAGTGGCTTCATGATTAATCAGTGTTCTACTTGTTTTTTAGGAACATGTATTGCTTTAGCTATCAGTCCGGTAAGCTGGAGCATCTAATGAAGGTCTGTGTAAGATATTGAATAAAAGTCTTGAGGGGTTATAGTGCAAATTTGCAATGCTTACCTGGTTGTGTTGTCTTAATTGTATCCAAATGATAACCAACACCATGACACACTGTGCGCTTGGATTTCGCAGGTCCACGACAAGGATGTGATAGGCATTACTCACTTCCCTCATAGGAACTTGGTTGCCACCCATGCCGAAGATTGTATGATGAAGATATGGAAGCCTTGATTCGATTTTGTTAATTTCTTTTCTTTTCTTTTCTTTTCTTTTCTTTTTTTTTTGCTCTGATCCTGTATTTTAGGGAACATATTTATCCAGCCCTGTTCTAAGTGCTAATTAAGTAGGGTGTATTTGATTTTTGTAATTTAGAGAAGTGGGAGGTGCTAAATAGTTAATTATCTACCCCTCCTTGGTGCTCCTGGAGCCCAATGTATTCCCACTATATCATATACTAGTCTTAGGAATGATTGTATGGAGAAAAAAACGAAGCTGATTATGATTCCTTTCGATGCGTTTCCGATTATTGCTGTTATTTTTTCCCCGTTGGAACACTGGATGTAGATTGCTGACAGGCACGCAACAGCTAAAAAACTGAATGTCTCGTCATGGAACAAGCTCAAGCGAGTATTGACGGCGTACAGCATGGAGGATGTGTACGTTGACAGGAGACACCTGATCGTTGCCTTGTGAGTTCACAAGAGACCTGTTGCAGAGCAAACTGAAGAATAATTATGTCATTAGCAGTCTACAGTACAGAGGATGTGATGTGTGAAGACGATGACAAGTGATCCTAGTATTTGCATCCCATGACAGCAGAGCCCTTTAGGCAGTTACAGAACAGACTGAAAATAGCTGACGAGCGAGACTGAAAATGGTTAAGGAGCGACGCCATTGCAAAGCATATCTTGAATTGTTCACTCGGTTCTATTTCCTTCCATCCCCATCTGAATCAAGCAAGGGTGTCGCTGGAGTTTTACTCTTGTTGTCCAATCTCCGTCTGAGCACCTATCTCCTTTTCTGTACTAAAACAGCTTGAAATACAAGTAAGTACATGAGAATATGTGATCCGTTGGAACTGGGAAGCATAGTAAATCAAACATTTGCTTGGAAAAAAAAAGAAGTGTTTCAACATCTACAAGAACAGCATTTTGTCGGTACACAGAGGTATAATACATCGGCTCATTTCAAAAATGTTGTAACAGCTGTTGTGGTATGTTTCCCTTTTAGTTACTATGTTTTTGTTTACCCATGGAATTTTTATCGACCTACTACAATATATTTACTTGAACTAATGTAAGAAACACCCTAAATTACTTGGTTGATTTTGGCACACCCTTATGCGTGGATAATATCATCTATTAAATAACAAACACAGAGAGAGAGAGAGGGAGGGAGGGGGAGAGAGAGAGAGAGAGAGGGAGAGAGAGGGGGGGGAACGAGGGAGAGAGGGAGAGAGGAGGGGGGTGATGCAGGGGAGCCAGGGAAGAGGCAGTGCAGGGGAGGGAGCAACAACACCAGTTCATCTCTGACACCTCTCCCGCCCAACAACTCTGCTTTGTGTGTGCCACGGCCCAGAGAGGATAGGATATAGAAAACGAACGTGTATGTGCAAGCCAAGGAAGGAATTTGTTGTTAGCCCCATCCCATGCTCTGCCTCATCCCTGTCTCCTCTCCCTTCTCCAATCACACTCTGTAACCCTTCTCTCTTCACCTTTGTGTGCCAAATCTTCTGCCAATGCATGTCATGACGAGGAAACACTGGAGATCTATATATACACGCAATATTGCTTCTCTCTCTCCCCCTCCCCCCTTGACTTGCCAGTACAGTACTGCCCCTCTCTCTCTTAGCAAGACAGTAAACTGCCGGCATCCATTAGTACAACGATGCAACGGGTAGTACACAAATGCTGACCTGTTCCTTTAGTAGTACAACGCCCAAGATGCGTACTGCACACACCCGGTAGCTCGCCAAACTGCTTGGAGCCTTGGACGACTGCTCGTACGTACCGCAGGCTGCAGGCCATGTCGTACATCATCTTCGCTTTTTTTTTAACAAAAAGAAAGAACACCCAGTAACCATGGAAAATATCACAATATTGTAAGTAGGTCCAGGCCGGCGAGTTTATAATATCCACATGATCGGTACACAGGATGAGAGCTAGCTCCATTTCCTCGTTTTGATCAGTTTACAGAATCCTGGTTTGATATGCCATTTTTGTCGAAAATATGGCTGCGAACTGTTACCATTATTTTCCCTTTCATGTGTAATCCTATATGGTTGACGGTGGTTGGTGCAGCAACCAACCAAACAGCTAGACAAATTCTCCAGCGACCCTCTGAGGACTGGAGACAACACCAGCGGATCAGATAAATGCAAGCAGGGGCAAAGCGTTTTTCTAGAGGAGTGTATTCATGCATTAGTATTGTCCTGGTCACATCAAATTCTTGTCCTTGGACAACACATTCATACACTAGAATGAAATCATGGATGATGCTGTTGATGCGCAGGGACTACAAGAGTGAAGCCTATTTTGCCTCTCGCCAGGTAAACCTCACAGGCTGTTGCTGAGTTGCATCTCTTCTAGTAAGCTTTCTCGTATCCATACATAAAGCATTCGGGATCCTGGGACACTGGTGTCAATCATCATCACTGCCGCTTTCGCTTCCATCATTGCCGTACGCCACCAGAGACCCGAGTGCACCCTTGGTGTCATCTGCTGGCTCTTGTTCTGCACCATGCCCATTCGAAGATAGCTCCTTGGGAGCAGGCTTATCTTCAGCATCTACCCTTGCTTTCTTGGCTTGCGGCTTCACGGAAATTATTATGTTTTTCAGGAATGCAGGTTGGCTCCTTTTTGTAGGTGGCTTAGGCTTGCTCTCCTGAAGAGGAATAGACATAAGGACAGCTCAGAAGAACCATGATGATTGATGATGGGTGTAATAAACAACCGGCAGAGAAGGAGCAAGAAGTTTAATTAATATGTATATGCACATTTTTGTTATGCTCAACTTAAAACTATGACATGATAGTATGAAACCTAAATCTGCTTTGCATTTATGACATACCTCAGGTCTAGAGACTGTAGGAGTCTCAAGTTCATGGACAATATTGGACTGGGCAGCTACCGCCTCCTGAAAGGAAAAAAAACATTCATTAGATCTGCCATGTGACTTGCATTTGTTAAATGATCTAACAAGGAACAGAGAGTCTGAGTTGGAGTAGGTCAAGCTTCCTATCTTAGGCAATCCCTTGTAGTACCAAAACCGTACTTGAAATTTATAAACTAAAAATCAAGCTTAAAATTAGCAGTATGGAAGTGGAACATAGCAAAGCTCCAGAATATATCGTCCTTTGCTATTTAGATTATGCATTATTAATGATTCTCATAGACTAGAGTAGAAATTAAGAATGAAAGAACCCCATAAGGATGTGGCCTGCCAAATGCTACAAATCAGATTTCTGTGCACAAGCAAAAACAAAATTTATCATGTTTGATTGCAATTCTGCTTGGAAGATATATTCGTTGGAAAATATAAAAAACCAGGTTCATTTGAAACAACAAAGCTAGGGTAATACAAGCAACTTGTTGGTACAGTGCTCACATGGAAACTGCGGAGTTGCTCAGCTTCTTCATTGGCCACCTGCTGTTCATACTCCCTCCTTGACTGCAACAAAGGAACATGAAAGAAAGAACTAAGATGTTGCAGAAAATATGGACTATAATATGCATTAAGTATAATTTAAATCCCATGCAGTTTCTAGCCATAAATATCAATTCTTCAAATAGCAAAGGCTAGTACTACTAACATGGAAGATCATCAATAGGCATACAATCATGCTATTCAAGCATTCAACTCGAGATTACTTTCCTACTTTTTGGAATTTCAGTATAATAATTTTCAACTCCAAAGACATTATTTTCACAAATCATAAAATAGTATCCGCTTCATGAGGAAATATAAGCATTACCTTGCAACATTCACCCAAATTCCTTTTCAAAAAGACAAACAATAAAATTCATGTTTTCATAATGTTAACCCTGTTATAATAAGAATTTCTTTGTATTTCCTTATGTGTATGGCATATTTCTTTGTAATATTCCCTTGTACTCACTATATATACTGCTTATTGGGCCTCATGAATATATACATAATATTCATAACATATTATCAGAGTCAAAAGATCTTGAGTTCAAAACCTGATTGACGCAATTAAAAATAATAATTACAGCTCACTTCTATTATATGTTTTAGGCCTAAGAAGTATATACGTGAGGGGGAATGTTGAGGTATAAGTGAATTGCCCACCTTTCTTCATCAACTTAAACTTTTAGGTGAGCTGACTGGTGCATACAACTCAATAAGCACAAATGTTCCCTTCTAACAATGTTTGCCATAGTTACCCATAGGAGGGGAATTTCAAACTGTCATTAAGCACAAATGTTGATTTCCACTTCCACCGTCTTATGAGTAATTGATACTATATTAACAAAAAAAACTCTCTAACTACAGAAAAAGTTTAGAATACATGATTTTTCAATTATCCATCTGTATTTTATATCCTAGGGTGTCTGCCAGGGGAAGGGTTCCTGTCATGGTACTGGACAGTGGACACTCCTGGGAAGACTGTTGTAGCAACAGGAAAGATTACAAACTAGAGATAGCCCCTTATCAGACCACAGAATGATGTCATGGGGAATGAGATAATAATCACTGTGGTGCTGTAGCAGCTCAAGCAGTTTTTTTTTCCAAACTATATTAGCCAGATCTTAATTATATTAGGATCTAAGATGCTTATCTTTTGTAAAAGGAAAGGGAAAAAAGATCTCTCCTTTCAAATAGTCAAGCAATGCAAAAATCAAAATAACAATATTTAAATAAATCTTTGATATCTTATGAATAAACGTGTATAGACCAAGCCTATCATAATTACTGCACACAGCACACAATGGATCCAGGCACACATTTTTTGAGCTCCTCATAGGTGGCATGCACGAAACTAACAAATGCACAGGGGAAAGAGGCTTCTAGCTCTAGGCAGGTGCACACAACGATATTTATAGGGGAATATGGCAATTAAAATCCTTTTTTTTTTGCTAATGTTTCAGCCCTGAGAAGATATCAATAGCTATACAGATGGACAGCAACATCTACCTTCAATTTCTAGCTTGAACTTGAATAAGGATTTTCAATGCTAGCATATGTTGAAATGCTCACCAATGCCAGTTTGTCAAGAAACTCCGTCTCATCCTCATCTAAGGCTTTTGGAGGTCCTGAATAGAATAGATAACAGGATAATCAGTACACAAAACAAAATTTGATCAACCTCAAGCCCCATGGCCCAGCGTCTTGTGCTTCACTTATTTCAACCCAGAAACAGCAATAGCAAGGAACAAATGGACAGCATGTGAGAAACATTGTTCAGCACCTAAAACTCCCTTTCCAACTTATTCCCTCAAGAACATGAACAGGCCTCTTTGCCTCAATATTGTTACACTTTTTTTGGAATGCAGTCATGTACTACACACATGCTTCGGCCTAGGTGCTCAGTAAGCAATTTGGGATGTACTCCTAATATTCGAGTTGTGCCTTCCAGCTCTCATGAACCAAACGTAGATTTAAACCAGCAAGACTGCACCTTTTGTTGAAATCTTCCAAGCTCTACATGACTACATCCTTTCCTCCCGAAGAGCTTCCGCGTACACGGAATGAAATAACTAAACCCCACGAACGATAACTTCACCACCGTTTCGCAAAATTATAATACAAGACGGGAACACGTAGAGTGGGCGGGCAACGTACTGTGCTTGAAGCGCTCGTTGAACTCGGCGTCCTTCTTCTCCTTGTTCTCCTGCAAGATCTGCACAGCAGGAACACCCGCATTAGCTAGCAGAGCGCGTTTAAGCTCGAGTCACTTTGGGGGAGGAGATGGCGATGGGTTTACGCTAGCGGATGGGGGGCCAAACCGAATTAAGCAGAGACAACCAGATGATTGGTACCTGGAAGAGCGGCTTGTCGCGCTGGGCGGTGCCGTCGTCCACCCGCTCGCCTCTCGTCCGCTTCGCCTCGTCGAGCTGCGAAAATTTTGCCCACCAAATCTCAGCGGTTTCTCTAGGGTTTCCCCTTGCGGTTTCAGTTCTACGTGCTAGGGCAGTAGTCGTGCGCAAGCGGGCGAACGAGACGGAGGGGGATAGAGAGAGAGAGTAGCCTTGCCTGGTCCTCGGAGATGAAGTTGACGAGGCGGATGGTCGCCGGAGCGGCCGCCTTGGAGCTCGCCGTCGTCTCCTCCCCTTCCATTCCTCTTCTCCTCCACGCTGCTCTTTTTTTTTTTTTTGAAATCTCCACGCTGCTCTTTGGCTGCGCGATCCCCAGATTCGGACGATTCGCTACGGTACGGTCCGGATTTGGCTTTGCTAGGCACAGCGCTCCGAGCGGCCTCACAGCCGTTGGATTATCATCTAACAGTAGTAGGCCTATCATTACGGCTTACGTTGATATGGGATTTGATACGCCTGTTTGGGAGAGCTCCACCAGCTCCAGATCCACGAAAAACAGCTCCACTCCATGAAATTTTACCCAAATGCTCCAGCTCTGCGAAATCTGGATCCACCAAAATCCTGGATCTGAGGGCCAGATCCATGGATTTCATGGAGCTCCTCAAGGGGTGCTCCACCGTGGAGTTGGGTGGTAATTACCCACCAATGCCACTGGTTACACACTACATCCCACCAAAAGTGGTCATTCCCACCAAAACCTCAATTTCATAGATCTGGAGCTGCTGTACAAGCCAAACACTCCATGGTGGGATCCCAGATCCACGGTGGAGCTGCTGCTCCAGATCCACGTTTTCAGTGGTGGAGCTCTCCCAAACAGGCCCGTAATCTGTTTGTTTCGGATTCTAGACAAGCTAGCTACTGCTAGTAGCCAAAAACTCTCCCAAACAGTCCAGAGTGCCATAACCTAAATTAATTTCACTGAAAAAAATTAATTTCCATAAAAATTGTGAAAAATCTCTTTTAGTTGAACTTCATTCTTTTTCAACATAACTTGGCCTAATCTATGTCATTCCTTCTAACCACTGCTTCTTGTTTCTAGATGCCTAGAACAAGAAATGCCGGGAGAAGAACCTATTCCGGGGATACTTCTGATACTCCCGCTCTTCCATCTCCTGAGGCTATGGAGAAGGCTGCCCAAGATAAGGGCAAAGCCCCTCATTCCGAGTCCGAGTCAGATTCTGAGACTGAGTCTGAGAGGTCCTCGCGTGAGAGCTCACCCATGGAACCTTCTGAGGAGGACATAGCCGATAGAGAGGATCTTGAGATTGATCTCAAGAAGATCTCGCCAGATGAGTATGCTCGCCTTCGACACACCAACCAGTACTTGATGCCCTCCAACTCCATCAATCCTAAATTTCACACCAAGTTCCAGGAGAAAGTGTTCGATGAGCTGTATGGGCCAGATCGCCAGTTTGCAGATCACAAATACATTGACTGCGATCATATAGACGGCATTGACAAGTATGACGGGACATACAGACTCTTTCGGGAGGCAGGCATTGATAAGCTCGTGGCTTTGAAGCGGGACTATAATGAGGAAATGATTCGTCAGTTCTACGCCACGGTGCATGTTGCTCCTGATCTTCAGCACATGAGATGGATGACCGTATGTACGAGATTGGATGCCACCAAGCATGAGTTTGAGGTGGCCATAAGAGCAGAGCTGAGCGCTTACGAGAAGGTTCATGACAAGCCTGCTTTTGACATCCATGCCATGTATCCCTTCTACAACACAGCCGAGAAATATATGCTTGGTAAGAACGTTGGATTACTTCCTATCCCCAGTCTAATCAACCGCATCATCAACCATACCATTCTTCCTAAGGGTGGTAACTATGATGCCATTCGGGGCCATGTTTGGAACATCATTGACTGCATCTCAAAGGGGGCGAAGTTTGATGTTATGGACGTGATCATGAGGGAGATAGTCTCCTCCAAAAATGATCGCAACAAGCGCATTAACTATGCGCCCTACATCATGGCACTGATAGACACCAAGTTTCAATTTCGTGGAGGTCGGGGTGGCATGCATAAGAGATACAAGCCGAGACCTGAGCCTCTCATTCCCACTGGTGTTCGAGCTCGTCAGTCGCCAGCTCAGGGAGCAGGCTCATCCTCTGGAGCAGCAGCAGCAGGAGCAGCAGCGACAGGAGCAGCCACTTAGTCACAGGAGCCTGGCCAGCCCACTCTTCAGCAGATTTACTCCTCCGTGCTTGAGGGTTTTTCTACTCTCACTTCCAGGATGGATAGGGTGGATGAGCGTCTGGACTCCATCGATAGCCACCTATCTTCGCTTGACAGTCGAGTTGCAGCTCTAGAGCGCCCTCCGTCGCCTCCTCGCCGCACTCGTCGTCGCACTCAGGATTGATCTCTTTTTGGTACTTGATGCCAAAGGGGGAGAAAATTGGAAAGCAGTCGGGGTAGAAATAGTGCTTTTGGACCTATGGGCTTATACTATCTTTTATGATTGTAATGAACTTATGGTTGGATGTAATGAACTTATGGTTGGATGTAATGAACTTTCTTCATTTGAACTTGTGGTTGTAATGAATCTTTATGATCATAAGTGTTCATGTTATATCTGTTGCTTAATTGTCTATTCTCTCATTTTTTTTATCTTCATAACATTGTCTTGTGCATCTTATATAGAACGCTGTAATCTTTATCCATGCATATGTTTAGGGGGAGTTTTCTACTCTCTTAGACTTTAAAATGAAAATAGTTCTTTTTACCTAAACAAAATTTATTGCACAAGAACTATTCTCTCATTTAAAAGTCCACATAGAATATACAATTTGTTGTCAAACAATTTGATATATTCAACCTTTTTATCTCTCAAAATTTGGATTGTCATCAATTACCAAAAAGGGGGAGATTGAAAGCATCTAGGCCCCTAAAAATGATTTTGGTAATTAATGAAATCATATGAATATGGGACTAACGTGTTTTATGAGCATGTGAAGGGTTAGTCCACATATGAGTGATAAGATGCAAAGCCAAAGAACGCTTGTGAAGATCTAAGTTGTGGCCCAAGGCAAAGGTACACTTAGCGTATGATCTATTTTCATTTTACCGGTCTTGGAGAATGGTGGAAGACCGGGTTATAGGATAGATGATCGTACCATCAAGGGGGATCTTGGGTAGTAACTTGAAATCATACATCTAGTGCCATTTGGATGATCTTTTGAATCTTGCATTCATGAAAATTCAATTTAAAAGTTAAGATTGTGCTCTGTCTGGACGAGCGGTAGTACCGCGTATTTCAACGTCGGTACTACCGGCGAGCGGTAGTACCGCGCCCAAATGCGGTAGTACCGCAGAGCGGTAGCTCCGCGTCCGGAGCGGAACCGTTTTTCCAGAAAGCACCCCTCGAACTCGGTTGAATCTTCGCGGAACGGAAGTACCGGCCATTTCAACGTCGGTACTACCACTGAGAGCGGTAGTACCGCATACTCAAGCGGTACTTCCGGAGTCCGGAAGAACCGGAGGTTCGAGCGGTATGTTTTTTCCAGAGAGCATCTCCGGTTGGTCTCGGATTTTAACCAGACTGGAAGTACCGGCTTTTTCAACGTCGGTACTACCGCAGGAAGCGGTAGTACCGCTCTCAGAGCAGTACTTCCGGAGTCCGGTTGATCCGGAGCCCAAGCGGAATGTAATTTCCAGAGAGCGGCATTTCTGAGGACCCTTCGGAGTTTGGGCAGAGCGGTAGTACCGCGCCGACTTTGCGGAACTACCGGAGAGCGGTAGTACCGCAAATATCAACGGCGGTAGTACCGCGCCGCCAAATCCAACGGTCACTGCTCATGTCTGACAGAGTCGTTCTGACGCAAAGATTTGGGAGCGGTAGTACCGGCCCCAGAAGGGCGGTAGTACCGCTCATCCTGATTTTTGCGAGAAATTGAGCCAAATGGCTAGTTTGGTTGGTGGAGGCTATAAATACCCCCACCACTGCACAAGGGCATAAGTAAGAGACTCATTGCATATTTCTTAAAGCCCTAGAGGCTAGAGCATTCATTTCACCTCAATTCTTTCTTTGCACATCAAAGTGAGGTGGTTGAGCATTTAGTGCTAGATTTCAATTGCAAATCCATTTGGCACTAGGTTTGCATTCAAGCGAACACCGGGATCCATTACTCTTAGTGCTTGCCGGCACTTGGACGATCCGGTGGAAGTTGGTTCGGTGATCTTCTCAAGCAGATTGTGAGAAGACCCGGCAAATTGTGAAGGTTGGAGCTCGCCTACCCGGAGTGGGGAAGAGCTACATTAGTGATCGAGGTGTTTGGCTCAATTCGTGGAGCCGGTCCGATTCGTCCGGGCTTACCTCAACGTGGACTAGGGGAAACCGGCAAGTTTCCGATTACCACGGTAAAAATATCGGTTGTGTCTCTTGTCTCTTTAGCTCTTGTTTATTTGCTTCATTGTGATCATTTGATTGTTTAGAGCTAAGTTGATAACTAGAATTGCATAGGATTAATTGCTTTACATCATTGTCACTTAAATTGTGAAGAATTAATCAAGTGAACAAGAAAAATTTAAAAACCTCCTATTCACCCCCCTCTAGTCGGTATCCTTGATCCTACAAGGGGTGGGTTGAGCGTCATGCGATGCGCCAATCCCAATAGCAGCGCGGAGCTTCTTGGATCCAAGTACAATATCGACATCGAAAGCCCAAGTCAGATAGTTTTGGCTATGCTGGGCCAGCTCCTCGAACTCCCGGTTCGTGATGTCAGTCATCTACATGTGCATAAAAGGAATAAATAAGTTTACTGCTAGTAAACATGCACGGAATAATTTACTATAGGTAAATAAATGGTACAAAAGATTCTCGTAATGTTCCACAATTTTTCATATATTTTACTGCTAATTTCAGTGATTAAAGGCAATTTAAATAATTATGATTAACCAAAATAGTAAATAAATACAGAAAGTATAGAAAATAATAATGACAAAAATAATCATGCTTCAAATGCTAAAAATAATTCAAAATTCGGATTCCCGAGGCCCTTTAATGCCAAAATATGAATTTTCAGTGAATTCTGCAATTTGTGAGGGTCTATACGCAAATTTTCGGTTCAGAGAAAGATTTCGTGTAATTTCCTGATTTTTCAAGGGATTTTCTGCAAAAATTGAGACCCATATGAAAATCGGATGACCTATTCGTAATTTTCGGAATTATGAGGGCCTTTCTGCAAGATTTGGGACCCATATGCAAAATCTGAGGGCTCTTCGGTAATTTTCAGAGTTCGGGGGTCTTTTTTGCTAAATTTCCAGCGCCTCGGCCCGGCCAGGCCTCTGGCCCGTTTTCCATTTGGCCGAACAGCCCACTCGGCCCAGCCGACCCGTCCGGCCGCATAAGTCACGGGCGGAGGGGTAGGGTTTCCCTACCCCTGTTTATCCTCGTGGCGGCGGCGGCGGCCCGGGAGGCCAGCTAGGGCGAGCGCGCTGTGGGGTGGCTGGCCTACGGCGACGGTCGGGGCCAAGTGGAATCGGTCGGCGCGGGAGGCTTCGGGCGCGGAGATCGGACAAAGCAGCGGCGCGGGCGGCTTCGGGCGCGCGCGACGAGGAGGCGCGACCAGGTGTAGTTATATATATATATATATATATATATATATATATATATATATATATATATAGGGGTGGAAACGGATCGGATACGGTCGAATAGTCTCAAATACGAATACAGATATATATTTTTAAAACGAATACGAATATTCTCAAATACGGATACGAATATTCTCGAATACGAATATGGATATTTTCGAATACGGATTTTCTTGGATACGAATATCGGATAAAATGGATTCCTAGCGGTTTTGCCGATTTTTCACTGGTTTTGGACCGGTTACCGGTTTTAAACCGTCTAAATTCAAATTTTGAATCATAAAATTCGTACGGATTTTTCATGGGTTCTAGAAACGGATCAAATACGAATCGAATAATCTCGAATACGAATATTCTCGAATACGAATGCGAATACAGATATTCTCAAATACGGATACGAATATTCTTGAATACGAATACGACATTTTCGAATACAGATTTTGCTTACCACATTCGTATTTTCTCGGATACGAATATCGGATAAAAAGAAATTATCCGTTACTATATATATACATATATATATATATATATATATATATATCTATATCTATATATATATATATATATATATATATCACTCGTTATTTTTACTATATATGTGTGTGTGCACGCGCGCACATATACATAAGGCACTCAGGTTGAGAACCGTTCGATACACATGTATGATCATCCGAAATTTAGAGTTTGTGTATTAATATTTTATACTATTGATATATTTATGATACGTGAGTTTTGAACCCAGTTCGAACTAGTTTAAAGTACTTTTGAATTTAATGATACTAAAATGATTATATATCATAGACTAGCTTAAATTAGTTAAACTTAAGATGAATTTTCAATTTTGTTGGAGTTTAAAATCTCGAATAGACTTTTTTACGAGTATGTAAACACATCAAACGTCGTTAATCTTAAAGCATATTATTTCAAGGTTGGTTGTTAGTTGAGTTTTTTGTATTTACTGATCACTGAGAGAGAAAATTTAGAGTTGTTTCACTAGTCATTTTGGTCGCTAACTAAAGTTAACAAGGCGTCAACTGGCCGCGAATCTCTCGCCACCTATGCTCCATGGAATGGATGAAGTTCTTTTACATTAAAAGATGGGGAAAAAAACACATCAAACGTCGTGAATCTTAAAGCATAGTATTTCAAGGTTGGTTGTTAGTTGAGTTTTTGATGAGTTTTTTGTATTTACTGATCACTGAGGGAGAAAATTTAGAGTTGTTTCACTAGTCATTTTGGTCGCTAACTAAAGTTAACAAGGCGTCAACTGGCCGCGAATCTCTCGCCACCTATGCTCCATGGAATGGATGAAGTTCTTTTACATTAAAAGATGGGGGAAAAAAGAGAGGTGATTTGTGGCTGCTGGGATTCGAGCCCAGGTCTCCACGGCCACAACGTGGAATTCTCACCACTAAACTACAGCCACATTTTTGTTGCAGGTGATAGTTTTTTTATACTTTTGTTGCTTCTACTTTGAGGGTACTGCGAATCAGACCTATACTACCATAGTGCGAACATAACGGCTCATATGGTGTGAGCAATTATTTTTCTTTATCTACACAAGCATACGGGGCAGGCATCACTATGAAAAAGCTCATCAGCTTTTTCACTAGTAATGACAAGCGACCAGTTTCAATTTCTTCCCAGTAGAGTACAGTACAGCAAGCAAAATCCTCAAGGCTCAAGTGTTACAAATTTACATTACTACTTAAATCATGTGGGACGTACTCTCCAAAGGTTTTTCAGTGGCGGATTAATAAACAGAAACATCATTCTGAATCTTTGTTCCCTTCACCGAAAAGGAAACCACAGGGAGACTGTATGAGTCTTTGTTCCGGTGCTGGACAATACTTCTGAGCGATCGTCACTGAAATTGTATTGCTCATAAACCTGGAACAGCATCTCTCTGCAGGGGACAACTGCCCCAATCTTGATGCAGGCCAGGAATGCACCTGACAGCTTTCTACGAAGGCCGTAAACTTCATCCTCAATGGACGTGATCGAAAGGGGGAGAGCAACAGATAAACAAAGGACAGCTCACTTTAGTGGTAGACATAGAACAAAATTTTAGAAGGTTAATGGGACATGACTAACCAATGATAAACAAATTAAATATAAATTGAACTATCTTTTACAATGTAAAATTATACATAATTAGAACAAAGGCATAGTAAAAATACAAAATACATCGAAGATTGTACCTTGGTAATAGGTAATGTGTCTCTCAGATCCTGTAAATATATGTAAGCAGCTATCTGTACATCAAAAATTAGCAAACTTGGTGATGAAATCAGGAATTGCGACTGTAAATAGTTATAAAGATTGGAAGAACGGGTGAAACATACCACTAGCTAGGATTGAGTAGTAGTAGCAGTAGCAGTAGCAGTAGCAGTAGCAGGATGCAATAGCTTCATCTTGCATTAGAAAAAATCTTGCACAATCTAAAGAAACAGTTAAATAAATTTTATATACAATTCTGACTCTCGGCCATGATCAGAAAGTCTTTGTGTCACACTTGCCCTTTGATTTTTAAAATCCTTGCAGTCCCCCTTGTAATATTGAAATAACTACTAGGTCCACCGACATGTTTATCAAAATATTCCTAAAACTTTCTTCCAATTAGAATACCCTATTGTTGTAAATCCTTGCAGTCTCCCTTTTGGTTGGGTTGGACCTCTCAACAAATACACCCTCCTCACTTGATCTCGAATTTCATTGTCATACTCATTAATAGGTATACGATTTATTGGATCAGCGATGATTTCATCAGAACTAAAATCCACCAAAGCCTTCTTGACTTGACTTTCATTAGTATAAGGAGTACTACTTATATTATTTATGCAATGTTCGTTTCTCTATTTCTTGCAACTCTACGAATCAATAAATGACAATAGATGAAACTAAAATACCAAATTAATTACAACAAATAATTCTAATTAATACTTCATACTTTTAGTCATAGTCTCATAGAACAAGTCATAGCCATTTACCACTTACCAGTCAACTATCTTGGTCAAGCCTCCATGCCACGTGAAAGTCACTAGTGGCCACGGCGGACGGCATGGTGCCACAACCCGCAGGTCCCTCAAGCCAACTAGAGACCGGCCCTCCCACTCCTAACCTTGGAGTTCCCCTCCCTCACAGCTCTCCTCTCTAGATCTGGCGACTGGAGCTAGGCGGTCGGCCAACGCTGCCTAGTGGCGTAGACCTCCTACCTCCAGATTTGGCGCTAGGAGGCCACTGCGGCGCTGCCGACTGCCCGGTCCACCTCTACCGATCAGCCGCTCCTGCTTAGCGGCTCGGCGCGACGGCGCCCCACACGGGCACGCCCGGATGCCCCCACCGGCCACTGGTGATCGGCCTAGCGCACTCAGCCATGAGCCACGCCCACTCGCCAACACTGCCTGTCACCCGTTCGCGCTGCCAACCGTAAGAGGTGAGGAGGAGAAGCTAATAAAGGGATGATTGATGAAATCGAATCAATTGCTTTGTCATTTTTGTGGTGTGGCCGAATGCCCGAATTGGATCTGGACCATCTGGTGGTAATTTTGTTCGTCTGGTGATTGGTATTTCCTGGTGGGTTTTGCCGCTTTGGCCTTTTGAGTTTACTGCAGTGCTGTTGTTGGCCCAAGTTGGCACTTTGTTGCAATGCTACTATTAGCCTTTTGTGTCCCAAGGCAAGATGTGCGCTAATAAGTGCCTAGAAGAAAGAGCAAGCTAACATAGCAGCAGCCGCATGCCCGCATCAACGAAGGATGAAGAAGATAGGGGGCATGGCAATGGCCGGTGGTGCCCCAAGTAGAGGTAGGGGGCTAGGGGGTGCCCACTCTCCGACCGGAGGTAGGGTGGGCACCAGCCCCCCCCCCCCCCCGACCCGCCGCTCTGTCTGCCATTGGCTCACTTATCAGAGAAGCACCAAACAATATATGAGCCTCAGTTGGTGTTGAGGTGATCCTCAAATCATAAATTTGGTATGTTTTATTATAAAATAAGAGGACTGCGTCTGCTGCACCAAGCTGCCCAATACTTGCTGCAGCTAGTGGCTCGTAGTCGAAACTCCTCAACTTTGAGGAACAGTCTTGACCAAGTTCGGCATTAAGGACAGAATTCAGCTGCTTCCTCGGCATAACGTCAGCACCTTCACGAACAATATCAAGAGCCGCCAACATCTACATCAACTTGGCCAACATTAATTCAAATAGCACATGGCAGGAAGACCATAAAGCACATAACAATAGCCTGAACTCAAATTTTGTAGCATCAGCTTCAGGTAATATCGGCGGGGGCTCGAGGGATTTGTCCTGGTCTGGATGCTTAGCATCTGTCCCACCTTGAGAGCCGCTCCTTGCATCTGGCACAGAGCAAGGGCAACATACTCGGCGTTTTGGTTAGACAAGAATGGTGAGAGTGCTGACCGCTTGCCGTCTGAGCCAACTAGCGTGCCGTACATCACCCGTTGGGTTGACTTAGGGGTGGAAAATTGGCTTGAGGCTTGCGAGCCGGCTCGACTCGTAACGAGCTCGAGCCGGCTCGGCTCGGGCTCGTAATTATTCAAGCCAAGCCGAGCCCGGCGTCTATCTCGTGAGAAAAACAAGCCGAGCTCGAGCCACTCGTTGGCTCGTGCAAGCTCGGTCTGATTCGGCCCAGTGACACCGCAGTCGGCCCAGCCCAGTCGCGAGTGAGGCGATCGATTACATCCCCAATTCCGCAGTCGCGAGTCGGCCAACCCTAACCCTTCGGCCCTTCCCGTCGGGCGGCACCGAGGCACTCCCATCCCCAGTCGCGCAGCCGGCGTCCGTCCCGGTCGGCGATCGCCGTCCTTCCCCACGCCACGCGCTCGGCCGTCGCCCGCCGTCCTTGCCAAATCCCCTCCCCTTCCTTCCCCACGCGCTCGGTGGCCGTTCATCCCCGAATCCCCTTCCTTCCCCACGCGCGCGGGCAGTGTCCTTCCCCAATCCCCATCCTCGCCGAGTCCGACCCCCTTCCTTCCCGATCCACAACGCGGCCTCCTCCAACCGACGCGCATGGGCCGCGAACGGAGCCTGGAATCTCGTGCTCGAGGGAAGAAGGCGGCCGCCATCGGGGCCTCCCCGTCGGCAATAGGGCGAGCCTGCACCTGCACGGTCTGCACCGCCTCCTGACCTTGCCGAACCAGCAGCATCGGTGAGTACCAGTTATACTGAGGATTAGGGTTATGGTGAGGAATGAGGATGTCACTAAATGATGCTAGATTGGTTCATGCTGTCGCTAAATGATGGTAGATTGGTTAGACCCTGCTCTGTGTCTTTTATATCATTCATTCATGCTGAGGTCAACTCGCTGATGCTAGATGCCGATGTGAAATGAAAATTTTGTAATCCTGTTACTTGATGTGCTATACTGATAATGGATGGGATGTACTGATAAAACCTATAGATGCTCTATTTGAAAGGTGATTAGTTTCTGGTTGATTTTGTGGGACAAAACTTGTGATTTTCTATTATTGACATAGTTAGATTTCTGTCCTACCTATACCTGTGCCTGTAACTTGTATAGAGCCTTCAACCAAAAGTGAAATGAGAGTAACTTGTATAGATGTAGAATAAAACAGTGAGCAAAAATTTATGTTGTAGAATTGTTTGGGTGCATGACAGTGAACATATTGTGACAAATGTGTGTGAACATATAGCAATGCACTTTGAATCTTGAAATATAGCAGTGTTATGCCTACTATTTGCTATTCCTGATTCTTGGGCAAATATTGTGACAAATTTATGTGAACATATAGCAATGCTATGCCTACTATTTGCTATTGTTTGGGTGCATGACAGTGAACATATTGTGACAAATTTATGTGAGGAAACAGTGAATAAAACAGAGTAACTTGAGAGTAACCGAAAGTGAAATGAGAGTAACTTGTATAGAGCATTTATATATACATTATTTCATCATTTGAAGAATAAAACAGTGAGCAAAAATTTATGTTGTAGAATTGTTTGGGTGCATGATAGTGAACATATTGTGACAAATGTGTGGAGTGTTTATGCACCTGACATGCACTTTGAATCTTGAAATATAGCAGTGCTATGCCTACTATTTGCTATTCCTGATTCTTGGGGCTAACATTTTACAATGTTTTATTGCAGTCATTGAGTGAGGATGTGGATTGGGAGGCTTTGGGTGGTGATGTTCATGGTGGTGAAGACATGGATGAGTACATGGATGATATTGATGTGGACTCTTCAAGTTCAAATGGTGCTGAAGAAGCAACAGAAGAGGGTACAGTGTCTTAGAAGAGGGAGGCAAAAAAGAGGAAAAGATCTCCAAAGGCAACTGGTAGACAGAAACAGAGATCAGATTGTTGGAAGATCTTCAAGGTGGTGAATGTTCCATCGAAGACAAAGAAAGGAGAGGTTGATACAAAGGCAAAATGTAGGTTCTGCTACAAGCTCATGTCTTACAAACAAGGAGATGCAACTTCACATCTTATGAGGCATATACCGAAGTGCACGCCATATATGAACAAGGTGGCTAAGATGAAGGCTCAAGCGAATCTGAACTTCGGTCCTGCCATGGGAGGTGAGACTGGTTTACTTTAGTTTCTACTACGGAATATGATCAAGATGAAACTCGTCGAATTATTGCTAAGATGATAATTGTCCATGATTATCCCTTTAGGATGGTCGAGCATACTTGGTTTAATGTTTTGATGAGATATTTAAATCCATTATATCAGTTCATTGGTCGAAAGACGATAAGAAATGAATGCATCAAGATTTATGAATCAGAGAGTATCTTCAGAATCAACTTTCAGTGCTGGAGGTAGAGTACTAGATGACTATCAGAGTTCTTTACGTCCGGCTATGGTTCAACATTTGGTTTGTGCCTCTAGCTAGATCAGAGGTGCACATGATGACATGAGATCTCCTATAGTTGTGGTAGGTTCATTTGTAATGCAATATTTGTCTATTTTATTTTTGCTTATGTTAACTTCAATATTATATAGCTTTTCAGGAAGAAGATGAAGAGGATGATGTTCAAACCATTCCATTTCCTAAAAGCGTTGTAGAGAGTAGCTAGTGTCTGGTAATGCTTCCACCAATTTTATTTTCATTCTTTTCTTTCTGCTACTAAAGTGCTATTGCTGGCTGCTGCAGACTGCTACTGCTGAACTGCTGCCTGCTACTGTTGAACACTTGAACTGCTGCTGCTACTGATTATGTGAACTGCTCAGTGGGAAGGTTGTGCTTGTGAAATGCTCTCTGTCAGTTCTCATTGCGAAGTGAAATGATGTTGTGAATTGCTGCTGTTCCCTGCTGTTTTGAAATGCTTGTGAAATGTACATTTAACTCTCTGTCTGTGAAGTGTGAACTCTGCCTGTGAATGCTCTCTGACTGTGAATGCTAATGTGTCTGTGAATGTGTCTGTGAATCTGTGAATGTGTCTAAATCTATGAATCTGCTGTCTGTGAATGTGTTTGAATCTGCTACTGTGAATGTGTCTGAATCTGCTGCTCTGTGCCTCTGTCATCTGCAAGCCATTTTGGCTCGTTCGGGCTCGCGAGCCAGCTCGAGCCTCATTTCGAACCGAGCCGAGTCGAGCCTACTGTTCACCCGAGCCAGATCGAGCTTGGCTCGAGCCGGTTCGGCTCGTTTCCACCCCTAGGTTGACTCCTGAAGAGTTCCCCACGCAAGCCCGGCACCCATACCTGCAAACCTTAATTTTCCTGGCACATCACCGAGGAAGAAGACGATTTACTAAATATTCGATTCATGCATACACAAGTAAACAATAAAAAATTCTACAGTTCAAATCGATGAACGGTGTGATAAACTGACCTTAGGGCTTGGGTGAAGGGTGTAGGCGACAACGACGGTGAGCACTCAGAGTGAGTCGCCTCGGCTTCTGGTCTGGCCACCTCCACGTCTTTGCGTTCAGCTGCAACTATGGCTGCGACGGTTGTATTGGTGTTGGTGATCTCTTGCGTCTGGGCGGGGTGGCGCGATTCTTGCGCCAGAGGTCGCTGCTCCAATGGGGATCTTGCAGCTGCGGCAACGAGGAAGTGTCATTGTCGTGAGTGAACCAGTGAAGTATACGACGCAGGAGGAGGACTGGTGGGAGGAGTTGGTGTCCAGTTGGGGGGCAAAGAGGGGGTTGGCAGGCTGCGGGGGTCCCTTGGATGAGGCCGGCAAGGTCGGTGGCAATGAGGAGGGCGGACCTGAGGACGTCGCTCTTGGCGGCCTCGTGGGCGACATGGGCCGCGCCGTTGAGCAGCCACCCGAGATCCCTAGACGCCATGGTGTTGGCGTTCCTTGCACCACAATGATAAACTATCCGCAAGTGAGGGGAGTGTTTCGGTCGATAGGGTTATCAGTCGAATGATGTACTTCCTACGATCGTGGAGCAGTGGTATGAAAGTTGGCTTTGACCATGCGTTCCATGCATGGGTCGATCAAGTGTATCGGGCGATACACACGTGGTCGGCCGGTCAGCCTGCCGCATGTCACTGATGCATTTTCCACGTAGATGCCTCTTCATACTTGACCTTCGGTTAACGTGGGTGGTTACCATCTCTTGGTATTAGCGTAAAGAAATCTTAGCATATAGGCCGGAAGGGGGCGCTTTGACTGAAACACCAAGTCAAGGTTGGACTTAGCCTCCAAAGCATCTCGAGGTAGAATTCAATGTGTTTTGGCTAGAACACCATCTTGGCTTGGTTGCGGTCTTGACTTGGTTTAGTCAGAGCACTTGTTTCGGTTGGAGCACAAGTGCATCGGCCGAATGGTTCGTGACCATGCCCCTCAAGCGTTGGAAATGTTGTTTTGGGCTAGAACATGCCTGTTAGCCGGAATATGGCTCCAACCACTTTTGGAACTCTGCATCTTGGCTTGATAGGTGTGTCAGCCGACCAAACACCACTTGTTCCATGTTGGCTTTGTGGTGGGGGACATTCATTGAAAATTTAATTTGATAGCCAAATCTGTGCTCTGTCTTCCGGACAACTGGAAGTACCGGTGTGCAAACCGCGGTACTTCCGCTTTTCGGAAGCTCCGGCTATTCGAGCATAGCCTTTTTTTTGCAGAGAGCACCCTCGGGACGATTCTGAGTTCGTGGTAATCGGAAGTACCGGAGTTTTAACGTCCGAACTACCGTAGAGCGGTAGTTCGGCAGCCTTAAACGACACTTCTGGAGCATGAAAGTTCCAAAAGGTCGGGTGAAACCTTTTTCCAGAGAGCGCCAACTCCCAGGCTCGGTTCAAACGAAAGTACCGCGCTGACTTTCCGGAACCACCGGTTAGCGGAAGTACCAGATTTATAATGGCGGTACTTCCGCGCTGACTTTCAACAGCTAGTTCAGAAGCTTTGACATAGCCGTTACTGTCACATCAGAACAGGTGTGGAAGTACCGGCCTTTGGGCTGCGGTACTTCTGCTCACCCTGAATTGTTTTGGAATTTCATTCTAACGGCTAGTTTTGGTTGATGAGGGTATAAATAATCCAATTGGCGATCGAAACACCTATCATTCTGATCATTTAAAACTTAATGCTGATGGAGGGGGAGAGAATGGGCTCATGCCAAATGAATGAAAACCTTACGTATTTGCAAAACATCCAGGGCACAAGTGAAGTCCGTATTATCAGATATGCACAAGATGGAAAGACAAGGCCTAGGCCATAGTCATCAAATACGAGTGAGGAGATGCACTAAGGTTTTTCTGACTTTAAGCGGTGAGGATTCCAGCTCCCTATTTCTACTATTCATAGTTTTTGTTTTTTTAATCATTCTCTCTCTTTTTCTTGAAATATTCTATTTTTTCTTTTTTTTCATGCAATTGGATTCCGTGCCAACCACCATGTTTGTTTTGTTTTTGGATTCATTCATGGTTTGTTTTTGCACTTCGCAAAATCTGGAGCGGCCACGTCAAAAGGGCCAACTTTTGGGCTGCGGTTTCAAGGCCAGATAGGCTTAGGGCCTGTTTGGGAGAGCTCCACCACTGAAAACGTGGATCTGGAGCAGCAGCTCCACCGTGGATCTGGGATCCCACCATGGAGTGTTTGGCTTGTACAGCAGCTCCAGATCCACGAAATTAAGGCTTTGGTGGGAATGGCCACTTTTGGTGGGATGGGGTGTGTAACCAGTGGTATTGGTGGGTAATTACCACCCAACTCCACGGTAGAGCACCCCTTGAGGAGCTCTATGAAATCTATGGATCTGGCCCTTAGATCTAGGATTTTGGTGGATCTAGATTTCGCGGAGCTGAAGTGTTTGGATAAAATTTCGTGGAGTGAAGCTATTTTTCGTGGATCTGGAGCTGGTGGAACTCTCCCAAACAGGCCCTTAAGAGGTGCAATAAGATAACAGACACCGAATTTACTTGGCCTTAAAAAGCCAATCAGGCTACAGGCCAAATTTTAATTTTACATATTTGGCAAGGGCCGCGCGGACGCGTACCCCCTCTACCACAAATTATGACGTCCATTCTCCCGCTTGGGGAGATGGTAGGCCAACGCGTCCACCAAGTGCAATGTGGGCCATTGGCCTAGGCCACGGGCCTTATTGATCGCCCATCGATCCCATCCATTATCCAGTCCATCCATTAGGAAGGCAAAGGTGTCACTTATGTAACGTTTTTCTACTTCGAATCAGCTCCGCTTAGCAATATGGTACTAAACATCAGACGTGACATTTTCGGCCCATACCTTGTTCCATAACATTTTCGGCCCGTAGGAAGAGCCCACGACGTCCAGCCCCATCCCCAAAAGTTTTCGGTCCTACGCGGCGACATTTTCGGACGCACCGCTTCCAAAACCCAAACTTTCCTCCTCTCTCTCTCCCGGTGCGCCTCTCACTCTGCTATCCATTATCCAGTCCCACTCGGCCACCCACCCTACGCCGTCGGAGCCGGGCTCCCGGGGCAGGCTGCCTCCGCCTCCGCCGCCGGTCGAGGAGGAGAGCGGGGGCTCCGATGAGGAGGCGAGGGGTGGCAGTGGAAATCGCGGAGCTAGGGTTTCGGACAGCGGGGATAGAGCAGCGAGCGGAGGCGAGGCGGGTGGCCGTACCTTCCCAGCTGCCCCGTCTGTATGGACGTGTGGACTGCCGATGGCGCGCATCGCGTAAGGTGAGAGGGAATTGTGTCGTAATCTAGTTGATTTGCTACGAAGCTTGCAATCGTGTGTGGTTTCTGAGCTTCTAGATTGGTACTGCTGCTGTGGCTCGCTAATTTCGTAGCTCTGTGGACTGTGGATTAGCCGAATCCATATGGTTCATTTTTCTTTCCCCCCTTAAGAATGGACTTGATGTGATTGCAATGTAGTGGCAGTTAATGTGTTAGATGGTGCTGTACGCGTAGTGTGGTGGCACCTTTTGAATCATGAGCTACTGTGCCGTCACTGGGTGTAGTGGGAGTGAGTGTCCACGAATGTAGGATTGCTATCTATTTTGAAGTCTCTGGATCTAAACATAACTACATTAACTATTTTTTTTGTTATGCCACAACTGAGATTTCACGGTTTGTCTATGCGAGCGTGTCAATCTGCTTGGTAGTTATGAACTCTGAAAAAAGAGATGTATGGAATTGTATGATCGTGGGTCCATTGATCCTCATACTTGGAACTTATGATTCATGATTAGCATGTGAAGGGTCATGGAATTTGCTTACAATGCAGGGTGCACTTATTATGCATCATTGTGAATGTTTTGATTTTGGTTCTAAAAGGGAATGTTTTAGTTTTGTTCTTTTATCTCTTTGTTTAATTTCTTACTTGCTGGTTTGGTGGCATACCACTATGTTTTCAACTCATTATGGGTAGCCCCCTAAAAAAAACTCATCATGGGTAGATATTTTAAATTGCTAACTGTGTGATGCCCTACCTCCAGTTGCCTTCCTTGTGGGCATGTCAGGCAGATTTTGCGTAGAGAGGTTGTTGCTGCAGTGTGGGAAGAAAAATGCAACAGTATGTTGTTCAATGACTGCTGGTTCAGAATCATATCTTCAAGTATACTGTATAATGTTATTGGGAGGAATCCTTCTGAGTAACTAGACTTGTTACTACTGCTACTATTATTATTTATTCAGCGTCCTCAATGCGGCTGAACCGCAGAAGATTTAAACAAAAGCACATTATAGCCTTATATGTACCAGTGGTTGCTGTTCCAAATAATGATCTTGAAAAGTTTAGTTTTGCTTCACTTTTCCTTGGAGGTATTTCTGACTATAGACTGAAGCTTGTTTGATTTATGCAGCAAGTATTGTCATTGAGAGGAAAACATGAATCTCTTGAGAATCAGGCTACTACTTTGTCTACATTTTTTTTTATTTTGAATTGATATTAGGAGCAATATGTCCCGTCAGCATGTTCACATGATTGTAAAGTTAGATAAATCATTTTGATAAGCTGGCTATTAGTAATTTTGTAACATTGACTGCAATGGTGAACACATAAATTTTGGTGATAGGAGTATTTATACAAGTAGGACTTAAGGTACCAAAGAGCAATAAAAGATTAAAAGACGACATGGATGAGAATCTATGAGGAACATTGTCTACTGCATACCTACAATACTCATATCAGACATTCAATATAAAAGACTAAAAGGGAAACTAACATGGATCAGAGCAAGGCACAGGTATTTGCCCCCTCTTGCCAAGTTGCCCACATGCCGCTACCTGCCTGGGTTAGCCTGTGCCAGATTATTATCCTTTTAGTTGATTCCTGAAGCTTATGCATGCCATATAGGATGTTATCGTGCAGTGTGACATATATCTTCTCACCATTTCAGTTCAACGTAATAACTACTGAGCTTTTGCATTTTTGTGATAAAGATGTAAATGTTTTGTTGTTGGTTTATAGGCAATTGATAGCTACTGCCATATTCCTTTTCTGTAACAATCTTGTGTAGATACTAAAATCACCACAAGTTGTATATATCGTTTCTAGAAGCTTATGCTTTCTTCATGTTTCAACGCAGCAACAAAAATTAGTTGAGATAAAAGAGTGTAAGGTACATGCCCAACTTCTTCACTATGGTATCGCTAATCAAAAGATGAATAATATTTTCAGTGCATAACCATGCATACTATTTATACTGAGAGTAGTGCAACAGTTATTCATGGCACAGTTGTTTAGAAAAAAAATTATTTCCGAGTCGAGTTTATTCATCTTAGCAAAGACCTTGTATGTTTCCTTATTCTAGTCGGTGTGCATGTGGAATTTACGTTAAAAGCATTGATTATATATCCTTGGTCATGAGTTTTTGTTGCATAGAATTGTACGCCTTTGTTGTTATTGGAGCAACTCCAGCGGTAGCCCTCAAAACAGGGCTCCTACTTTTTATTTGAGGGCTCTCCCTACTTTTGAGGGCTCTGTTTTTTGGGCTACACTCCAGCAGGAGCCCTCAAAACAGGACCCTCAAATTCATTCTTAGAGGGGATGACACATAGGACCCACCCTCATCCTCATCCTACTTTTGAGGACCGAGAGGTAAAAAACTCACTCCAGCAGGGCCCCTACTTGAGCCCTCAAAAGTAGGAGCTCCCTCCAGACCCCACAGGAATGAGGGCTCGAGGGGGAGATTTGAGGGCCCCCTACTTTTGAGGGCTCAAGTAGGGGCCCTGCTGGAGTGAGTTTTTTGCCCCTCGACCCTCAAAAGTAGGATGAGGGCTCAAGTAGGGGCCCTGCTGGAGTTGCTCTTAGATGATTTCTTTGAATTGATCTCATCTTTCTTTAAAAAATAAATTATTTGACATAATCCTAAGTGCTTGAGTCGTGGTGTAACGTATATCTAGCATCTACATACAATAACAACAACAACAAAACCTAGCATCAATATCGATCCCAAATAACAAAACGTGTCCTTCGTAGGCCTTACTTGTCCGTCCAATCTAACATCTTCATCATCTGCCCTAGCACTACTGAAATTACACTTCATATATTCAGTTTTTATCTTACTAAGTCTAAAGCCTTTAATTCTAAGGTCTTCCCCCACAACTCGAGCTTTTTATTAATACTTATCCTACTTTTATCAACTAGCACCACATAATCAGTGAAAAGCATACACTAAGGGATATCTCCTTGTAGGTCCTGTGTGACTTCGTCCATCACTAGGGTAAAAATGTATGGGCTTAACGCTGACCCTTGGTGTAGCCCTATCTTAATAGGAAAGTCATTAGTAATACTACTACATGTTCTGACATTAGTCACAACATTTTCGTACATATCATTAATTAGGGTAATATATTTTGTTGGGACATTTTTCTTTTGGAGCGTCCATCACATGACCTTTCTTGTCACTTTATCATAGGTTTTCTTCAAGTCAATAAACAACATGTGAATGTGCTTCTTTTGCTTCTTATACCTCTATCAACTGTCGTAGTAAGAAAATCACCTCTGTGGTCGGCTTTCATGGTCGACCTCCCAGGCATAAAATTAAATTGGTTTGTCGTCGCGCTAGTCACTTTTCTTAAATGGCGCTCAATCACTTGTTTCCAAAGCTTCATTGTGTGGCTCATGAGATTAATTCTTCTATAATTAGTACAACTTTGAATGTCTCCTTTATTTTTGAAAATTGGTACTAATGTGCTCTTCTGCCACTCATTTGGCATCTTGTTCGACCCAAAAATACTATTAAACAAATTAGTTAGCCAAACAATCGCCACTTCTCCTAAGCATTTCCACACCTCAATAGGGATGTTATCAGGCCCAAACGCTTTACCCAATTTCATCCTTTTTAAGGCCTCTCTTACTTCCGACTCCTGGATTCTTCGAACAAACAGCCTATCGGTGTCGTCAAAAGCATCATCCAGTTCAATCATACTATCATCATTATCATGGTTGAACAACTTGTCGAAGTAATCTCGCCACCTATCATTGATCTCCTCGTCTTTCACCAAAAGTCTATTAGCGTCGTCTTTGATGCATTTAACTTGGTCGAAATCTCTCGTCTTCCTTTCTCGAAGTTTAGCTATCTTGTAGACATTCTTTTCTCACTCTTTTGTACTTAGTTTCTGATAAATTTCTCATATGCCTTGTCTCGTGCCTCACTCAACGCTTTCTTCACATTCTTTTTTGCTGCTTTGTATTTCTGTACGTTGTTATTGCTGTTATCATGATGCATGTGCTTGTAGCATATCTTCTCCTCAATAGCCTTTTGCACTTTCTCATTCCACCACCATGTGTCTTTTGGTTCTCCTCTTGTCCCATGGGTCATTCCAAGCACCTCCGTAGCCACCTTCCTAATGCGAGTTGTTATCTCTGTCCATATACTATTAGCTTCACTATTCGCTTCTCCCACTTTCCACGTCCCTTCTGTGACCATCCTCTCCTTAAACGATTGTGCGGTATCTTCTTTGAATTTCCACCACTTCGTCCTCGTGGCTCTGGCGGCCTTAGCTTGTCGAACACGTAACCTAAAATGAAAGTCGGAGACTATCAACTTATGTTGCTGGACAATACACTCTCCAGGTATAACCTTATAGTCTATGCAGGCTTGTTTGTCCTCCCTCCTAAAAAGAACAAAATCAATTTGGCTAGAGTGCTGATCACTGCTAAAGGTAACTAAATGAGAATGTATCTTTCTAAAGAAGGTGTTAGCTATCATAAGATCATAAGCTATGGCAAAGTTTATGATATCTTCTCCCTCTTGATTCCTATCACCATAACCAAAACCCTTATGCACCCTTTGAAACCCTCCACTAGTTGTACCGACATAACCATTGAAATCGCCTCCTAAGAAAATCTTCTCATTGATAAGCACACTTCTAATCATGTCATCTAGGTCTTCCCAAAATTGTCTCTTAGCTATCTCATCCAACCCTACTTGTTGAGAATATGCACTAACAACATTCAAAACCAAGTCATCAGAGATTAGCTTGACTAGGATAATCCTATCCCCCTGTCTCCTCACGTCGACAACTTCACTCTTGAGGCGCTTATCGATTATGATGCCCACTCCATTCTTATTTCGTTCTGTTCCAATATACCATAGCTTGAAGCCAGTATGCTCCACCTCCTTTGCCTTTTGACCCGCCCATTTAGCCTCTGAACACACAAGATATTTATATGTCTCCTAATCGCTGTATCAACTATCTCTCTTAAGGACCCTACATTCCAACTACCCATACGAATCCTACTCTCCTCAACTAGCTTCCTTGCCCCTGGCACTCGTCGAGTAAAGTACGAAAACCCTTGCCCATTTTCCACTACATCCGGCGCCGACGTAGCACGTCACTAAGGGAGTGATGTCCTGGCCCTTGCTCATTTATCACCACACTCGGGTTCTGATATGGCACGTCGCTAAGAGGGTTACACTCCAACAAAACTTTTAATTTGGGTTTCGTTCCATGAAAAGATGGTATGATTTTTACGTTGGCTTGCCAAGCCTAACACAACCCTTCTTCTTTTTCCTGGCTTGGGACAGGCTATGTAGAAAACTACATAGGCGGAGTTATCTGACATCTGCATACAAAGCAGTAATAAAAAGATAAATTTTGAACCTGATAATTTTATATTTGTGAGTTGGAATATGAGAAAATTAATATAATATACCATTGAGCGCACCAAAATCGCTATAGTTTGCAATGATTATGTTTGAGTCCTTTGTGGTGGTGAGACTGTCTGTTATGTAACGACATCATAATATGACTAACTTGAACAAAGAAGTGTGCAGGACGGTATGGCCAACTGAACCAAGAAAGCAGGAGGTTGCACAATATGGGTCATATGCCATTGTACATATGGTATTTATAGCCAGGAGGTAGCACAGATTATGAAAAAAAATCTTGCATTTTGTATGGAATGCACATATTTGCTTTCCGTATGTTTCCGTTTGCTTGCCGTATGGAATGGAAGGCGCGTATGGAATGGGAAAAGCAAATCCTTATGTTTTTGTATGTTTCCATTTGCTGTTGAAGGCTCATACGCTATTTGCTTTCCGTATATTTCCATTTGCATGCGTCACCAATCAACATGGAGTAATTAATTAATTCTAGAAACTAGAAGCAATTAAGTAAGGAAGGTCGGTTGGTAATTCAAAATTACCGATCGATCAAAACAATACTAACATTCCATCCTTATGTTGGTCAAGGCACTGTAAAGAAATTAATATTCCGTATGGAAAAAAATACTAACTGTTTAGTGTATACAGCATGAAATTAACATTCCGTGTGGGAACATTGCATTTCATAATCTCACCATTCATTACGTTACTAAACATTCCATTCCATGCTGGCTGTTTCGTATGGAAATATGACATGCTAAATGTTTAGTGTATGGGAAAGGCGTATATGGAAACGTTCCGTATGGATACAAGCCGAGATTTGCAGGCGCACATGGGATTAGGAGGGTCTCGGCACTAACCTCCTCGATTTGCTTCCTATGCATGGATGTTACAGCGTCGCCTAGGCAACGCCTAGGCGTCCAGGCGGGCCTGTGCGGACGCCACGACCGTTCACCTCGACTTGGTCTTCTAGGCGAGTGCCTAGCGAGTTTGGTCATCCGCAGCGTCGCCTAGTCGTCCAAGGTGAGTCGCACGGCGACGCCTTGTTGCTAGCACGGACGGACGAAGCCGAAGGCCGAAGCGGTATAAACTTACTCAGCGAAGCCGAAAGCCCGAAGCGGTATAACTTTATACACAGCGGCAGCGAAGCGACAACGGCGAAACCCTAACCCTACCGATCGCCGCCGCCACTCCCTCCACCAGCGCCGTCGACCGACCTGCCTTCATTGAAGACCCCTCCGACCATCCGACGAGCATCCCCCGCCTGCACTCTCTCCGCGACTCCACGAATCGAAGCCCTTCCGCAGGCAAGGACCGTATGCCCACATTTGTTTTCTTCTCCAGTTCTTCTTCCTCCTCGTTCTGGTTCTCTTGCTCTGCTCTACTTAGTGGTCATGCTCTCGTTCTCATGCTCTATTGTATACTCTGCTCTACTCAGTTCTTCTTCCGGCAGATCTGCTCTGCTCGGTGTGGTCACTGGCCAGAGAAAGCTGGAGAAGAGGGAGGCAGGTGGGTTGGACCTGAAACTCAGTGTGGCCAGGATCTACCTTGGGAGAATTGTGAGTACTGACTACTGAGTACGCAAAATTGCGAACTTTTTGTTGGGTTTTAGGCTCTTAAAGCTGTGATTTTGATGGGGTTTTAGGTGGCAGAGCTACAAGCCTACAATGCGTGGTGTTTTGAAGTTTGACTTTTGCCACTGGAGCTGTCAATTTGTTACTTTGTGGTTTATACTGTCATCTTGTCAAGTAGCTGGCAGCTACACACCTGCACCTGCAAATTGCAAATTTGCAATGTGACCAACAGATGATAATCATGAATTCATGATAGTAAATTAGTAATTTATTTGTCTGCAAGACTACAACTAATTATTCTAATTTACATGTATGTATGACGAGGGTGATTTGATGAACACCAAAGAGCAGAACATCTGTTGAGATATTCTGCTTGTTATTGTAAATCTGCAAGACTACAACTAATTATTCTAATTTACATGTATATAGATTTGTAAATCGTAATTGTAAATCTGAAGATCGAATAGGTGCTTACTGCTTGGATGTGATATTCTGATTGTTATCCTTGTTCCGTGTGCCAATATTGAATGTTCTTTTCTATAATCTTGATCTAATTGTGTTGGATGCTTGCTGTATAATGTAATGACTTGATGTACAGTTCATTACCATAAAGCTATTGCTATCTATCATTGATTCATCATTCATGTAATCATGTTGATGTCTTCATGTTTGCACTTTGCAGTGATGGCAGAGCAAGAACTAGGCAATGTTGTGGCTGCTGCCAGTGCTGCAAATCCTGAGGTTAGAGAAGGAAATGAGCAGTATGATCCAGCTAAAGATTCTAAACGAAGGGAAAAGTCCAAAGATCCTGGGTGGCAGTATAGTTTTTGGCCAGATTTGGGTAACAAAGATAAGGTCCAATATAAGTTTTGTGGAGTGATTGTTTCTTCGGGAATCAAGAGGCTTAAGCAACATCTTGCTGGTGGCTTCGAAGATGTAGAAAAATGCTCCAAGACCACCACACCCATCATGAGCGAGATGCATGATTACCTTAAGAGCAGCGTAAGAAATAAGCCTATCAATTATGATGAGGACGATGTAGAAGAGGGCCAAGAGGCACAATAGGTAGCTCAAGAGGTTGAGGAAGTGGAGGTGGAGCAACCACAAGGAACAAGTACAGCACAATCATCGAAAGACTCATGGTCCTGGACAGCTTCGAAGCCAACTCCAAGTTCGATGACAGCTAACAAAAGGAAGCTAGCAGCTGTAGCACTTCAATCGAAGAACACCAACAAGAAGTCTTGTGTTGCAGTGGGTTCTAAATCGGTTATTGCTATGCTTCGGAAACTTCCCCATGAGGTGGTTGAGGAAAGACATTCAAGGGGGAAGAAGCTAACATATATGGAGTAGTTCAACTCAAAGGTGACCAAGGAAGACAGAGAGAGATGTAATGAATACATTGCAGATTTTTTTACTCGAATGGCATACCCTTCAATATGGCCAAGTCAAGGTCCTTTGAGGTTATGGTTGAGGCCATTGGACAAATTGGACCTAACCATATTGGTCCAAGTTATCATGAGTTGAGAAAACCATACTTGCAGAAGGCGAAGATGAAAATAGATGTGCTGAGGAAGACACATGAGTTAGCTTGGAAGGAGTATGGCTGCACTATCATGTCTGATGGGTGGACTGACAAGAGAGGACGCCATTTAATTAACTTCCTTGCCAATAGCCTAGAGGGGACTTTTTTCCTAGAGTCTGTTGACGCATCTAGTCAAGTGCCAGATGCAACAATGCTAGCTGACTTGCTGCAAAAGAGAATTGAGGAAGTTGGCGAGAAAATGTTGTACAAGTAATCACCGATAATGGTGCTAATTTCAAGGCCGCTGGCAAGCTTCTAATGGCTAGGTTTGCTACTCTATTTTGGACTCCATGTGCTGCCCATTGCATAGACCTCATGTTGGAGGAAATTGGGAAGATGCATGTGCTCAACAGTTGCATTACCAAAGCCAAACGTGTCACCACATTTATCTATAGGCATGGGAAGTTTCTTGATACAATGAGGGACAAGACAGGATGCTATGATCTTGTGAGGCTAGCAGCCACTCGATTTGCCACATCCTTCCTAACCTTGCAGAGTTTGTTCAAGCATAGAGTTGCTTTGAGGAATCTCTTTGTGGATGAGGACTGGAGTAGGTGCAAATTAGCCAAGTCACAAGTGGAAAAGAATGTAGAGGAAATTGTGCTTTCTACTAGTTTTTGGAATGCTGTGCAAGATTGCAAAAGAGCAACACAACCACTAGTTGTGTTGAGTATAGTTGATGGTGATGAAAAACCAGCGTTGCCAGAGGTTTTGATAGCTATGGATGTTGCCAAGCAAAAAATCAAGGAAGCCTTGCAAGGCAAGGCTATCCGATCGTGTGATTGACATTGTTGAGAGGAGGTGGAGAGACCAAATGGAAGTGAAGTTATATGGTGCAGCACTGTACATGAATCCAAACAAGTTTTATGCATTCAAAGAGAAAGAAAGTGCACGTGCTCGAAAGCTAAGAGACAATTTTAATGATGTTCTTTCCAAGATGGTTGGTCAAGAAGGCGAAGCACTTGCCACAAAGATAGCTACCCAAGCTAATCATTATGAGAAAAAGCGAGGTTGCTTTGAAAGGCACTTGCCATATCAAGTCAAGGAAAAATGACCCCACGTAAATACTCAATCTCATTTGACATTTCATTGCTTCATGCCTTTCCCTTTGCATCTTCGATTTCATTTCATTGAATCATGCCTTTTGCATTGTACTAGTTGATTGGTGGGATTTATTTGGTGGTGATGCATCGGAGCTTCAACAATTTGCAAAACGTCTTCTTGGTCTTTGTGCTTCAGCCTCCGGGTGTGAGCGCAATTGGAGCACCTTTGAATTTGTACGTACTAAAATGCTAAGTAATGGTTTTGTATTTGCTACTACTTACATTCTGCAAATATTCTCTTAATCCATTTGGTAGATGCATACAAAGAAAAGAAATCGGCTGGAGCACCAGAGGTTGAGTGATTTGGTTTATGTGAAATATAACCACAAGATTGCTGAAAGATTTCAAAAGATGCGTGTGGAGGGAAGCAACTTCAACCCACTAATCTTTGATGACTACGAGTGGAACATTGACTGGATTGATGCGGGTGCTGAAGATGTCCATGAGGCGGAGCCAAAAAATCTGGATTGGGCTCTTATTGATGAAGTTGTGGGTGCCTCAAGTGCGCTTCGTGGTCGCAATCTACCTAGGAAAGCACATGCCTCTGGGAGTGATGTTCGGACTTATCATCAGCGAGGTCATGATCATGGAGGGGCAAGTACAAGCTCATTGTCGCTTGAAGAGGAAGGACGGAGTGGTGACGATGACGACCACGATGAAGATGTTGAGATGGATGATGAAGACATCGAAGATGACTACGGCGAAGCTCCTCCTAGTCCTACTCTTAACACTGCTGGACAAAGTGATGTTGCGGGCGACGAGGGAAGGGACTCAAATTATGATTGTTGAATGTTGATGGCCTCCGCCTTGCCAATTTCATGCTTTTGCTGTTTGAAACTTTGTTGCCTCTCCATTCAGTTTGAAACTTTGAATTTGTGTTAACATATATGCCCCTAAGCATTAATTACCTTTTTTTAGATTTTATTTATCTTCTTCAGAAATCAGATTCATACATGACTATATTGCTACTTTATCTTCTTTAGATTTGTGTGTGTTTCAGCCTTTCAGTCTTGACCAGTGAATAGACATCATGTGAGTACATAATTTCTTCAACCTTGCATCTTACAAAATTCATGGTTATAGTGGTTATTTACATATTTAATTACAGGGAGGCATTGATGATGGTGGAGCTGCATCTGTGAGGGCAATTATGCAGGTAATACCGGACCATCTGCAGAGGGTCTAATTCAATACTTCATAATTTACATGATGTGGTTGGCTGGCTCCAAAGCACATGATTACATATCCTTTTATGGCCTTAGAGCACATGGCAGACTAGGTGATGGACGTCCTTGAAAGCATCTAGGCCTCAAAATGGTTTTGGTAATTAATGAATTTATGTGAATATGGGACTAACGTGTTTTATGAGCATGCGAAGGGTTAGTCCACTTGTAAGCGACAAGATGCAAGCCAAAGGATGGATATGAAGATCCAAAGTTGGTTCAAGACAAAGGTATATGTGGATAGGACCCTTTTTAATTTTATCGGTCTTAGGAGAATGGTGGAAGACCGGATTATAGGGTAGATAATCGTACCATAAAGAGGGATCATGGCGAGCAGCTTGAAAGCAAATTTCTTGTGCCATTTGGATCAAATTTAGAAGCATGCATTCATCAAAAATCAAATTTAAAACAAAGTATGTGCTTTGTCTGGTCGAGCGGTAGTACTGTAGATTTGAACGTTGGAACTACTGGAGAGCGGTAGTTCCGCGCCCGAAAGCGGTAGTACTGAAGTCCGGAAGTTCCGGATCTCGAGCGGTACCTTTTTTCCAGAGAGCACCCTTGGATGCACTTTAGATTTTCTAAAAACGGAAGTACCGGCAATTTGAACACCAGAACTACCACTGTGAGCGGTAGTACCGCATTTTTGAGCGGTACTTCCGGCGCCCGGTAGATCCGGAGGGTAAACGGAATGTTTTTTCAGAGAGCACCTCCGAATGATTTTTGAGATTTCGCGGAGCGGAAGTACCGGCGATTTCAACGCCGGAACTACCGCAGGTTGCGGTAGTTTCGCTACTCCAAGCGGTACTTCCGGAGTCCGGAAGTTTCGGTTTCAGAGCGGTACATTTTTTTCAGAGAGCGCCGAATTTGGGACCTTTCGGATTTCAGCCAGAGCGGTAGTACTGCGCCGACTTTGCGGAACTACCGAAGAGCGGTAGTACCGCAAGTTTCAACGGCAGTAGTACCGCGCCGCCAAATCCAACGGTCAATGCAGAGCTCTGACATAGCCGTTCTGCTGCGAAGATTTGGTAACAGTAGTACCGGCCCTTGGGGGCGGTAGTACCGCTCATCCTGAATTTTTCAGGAATTTGTGCCAAACGGCTAGTTTTGGTTGGTTGATGCTATAAATACCTCCACCACTGCACAAGGGTTAAGGTTAGAGACTCATTGCATATTTCTTGAGCCCTAGAACATTCACTCCACTCTCTTTCACATATTGAGCATTAAATTGAGGTGGTTTTGCAATTAGTGATAGAATTCATTAGTTGATCCATTTGGCACTAGAATTGCACTCAAGTGAAGCCCGGATTTGTTACTCTTAGTGCTTGCCGGCACTTGGACGATTGGGCGGAGGTTCAATCGGTGATCTTCTCAAGAAGCTTGTGAGAAGACCCGGTGACTTGTGAAGGTCGGAGCTCACCTACCCGGAGCGGGGAAGAGCTACCATAGTGATCGAGGTGCTTCGGCGTAATTCGTGGAGCCGGTCCAATTCGTTCGGGCTAACCTCAACGTGGACTAGGGGAAACCGGCAAGTTTCGATCACCACGGTAAAATATCGGTTGCGTTCATCTCTTTCTTTGCTCTTGTCTTTTTACTCTGTTGTGATCATTTGCTTGCTTTGAGCTAGGATTGCTATATTCTTGAATTGACTTGTGTAGGATTAATTGCTTTGCATTCTTGCTAATTAAATTGTGAAGAATTAATCAAGTGAACAAGAAAAATTTTAAAAACCTCCTATTCACCCCCTCTAGTCAGTATCCTTGATCCTATAAGTGGTATCAGAGCTTGGTCTCTCATTTATAGACTTAACCGTCTAAAGAGAAAAGGATGGCTAGTGAGGGGATTGCGGTAGGCAAGGCACCACTATTTGATGGCTCTAATTATGCTTATTAGAAAATTAGGATGTCAATTTATTTGAAGGCCGTGAGTCCTAATGTTTGGAAAATCGTAAATGATGGTTATGTCATGTCTCTTGATCCCGAGAACCCAACGGAACAAGACGGACGTAACACTCATTTAGATGCCCAAGCCATGAATGCTCTCTTTGGAGCCTTAAACACGGATGAGTTCAATAGAGTGAGCAATCTTGAGACGGCTCACGCTATTTGGACTACCCTTTCGGAAATACATGAAGGGACATACACGGTTAAGAAGGCAAAATTGCATCGGCTTAGGATCAAATATGAGACATTCATAATGTTGCCCCATGAGGACATCAATGAGATGTACACACGGCTAAACAACATTGTGAATGAGCTCAAAGGTCTTGGAACTAACCTTTCCGATCTTGACATTGTGAGAAAGATGCTCAGGGCCTTACCGGAGAAATACGAGATGTTGGTAACACTCTTCCTCAACTCACCGGAGTTGGCAAGGATGACGCCAACACAACTCTTGGGTAATCTTATTACCAATGAGTTGTACAAGAAGGACAAGGAGGAGCTTTTGGAGCAATCCACCTCCAAAGGGAAGAAGATCACCGCTTTTAAAGCCAAAGCGGTGGCAAGTGAGGAGTCCGAAGATGAAGAAGAGGATTCCGAGGAGGAGCTTGCCCTTCTAGTGCGAAGAATGAACAAGTTCATGAGGAGGCGCTCAAACTGAGGCGCAAGCATGACAAGGGCAAGAAGTGGCAATTCTCCTCCAACAAGAAGTATAGCAACATCCGTTGCTATGAATGCGACGAAAAGGGGCACATTGCATCACAATGCCCCAACAAGAAGGATGACAAGGAAAAATCATCCAAGAAGAAGGGATTTCATAGCAAGAAGAAGCTCTTCAAGAAGCTTCACAAAGATGGGAAGAACGAAGCCCACATTGGTGAGTGGGATTCCGAAGCGGAGTACTCCGACTCCGACTCAAGCGAGGATGAGTCTCCCAAGAAGAAGGGACTTGTCGGCATCGCTATCAAGGAGGATCCATCGTTATTCTCCACTCCTACATGCCTCATGGCAAAAGGGGAGAAGGCAAAAATTCTAGACGACGATGAACCCTTTTATGATGATTTATTGGATATGCTAGTTGAGTTGAATGAATTTCTTGGAAAAGAGAAATCCAAATTCAAGGTCTTGAAGAGGGAGCACATGTCTCTTCAAGAATCCTATGAGGAGCTAAAGGAAGCTCATGATTTGCTTCTCTAAGAAAATCAAAAGAAAATTGGTACTAGCATTGGTGTTACTTGTGATATCTTGGATAAAATGCCTAGTGTAGAAATTTCAAAATCTAGCATGTCTACATCATGTGATGATCTCCTTGCCATGCCATGTTCCTCAAATGTGGATTCTAAAAATGCTATGACATTTGTCCATGATGATATGCTTGCTAATGAAAACAAGAATTTAAAAGAACAAGTGTTAAAATTGAACAAAAGTTTAGAAAGAGCTTACAAAAGAAAGGATACCCTTAATAAGTTGCTAAGTAACCAAAGATATTCTTTTAACAAGGAAGGACTTGGGTATATTCCCAAGAAAGGTAAGAAACCAATTCACAAGCCTCCAAGGTTTGTAAAAGAAAATGGAAAATATTGTACTAAGTGCCGAAATGTAGGACATATGCAAAATGATTGTTCTAAAAATAAAGTACATTCCATTGGCTTATATGATTCATGCTATATGCTTAAGAAAACCACAAATGGAAATGTTATTGCTCATTTTATTGGCACCTCGATTTTGGGTGCTAAAAAAATCCATTTGGGTGCGTAAAACCTTGGTTACTAACCTCCATGGACCCAAACAAATTTGGGTACCTAAAAGAGCTTGATTTTCTTTTGTAGGTAAATTATAAAACCGGTTGAAAGCATCTAGGCCCCTAAAAATATTGGTTTTGGTAATTAATGAAATTATGTGAATATGGGACTAATGTGTGCATTAAGTGTTTGAAAGGATAAGTTCAAATAGCAAAGAAAGAGGCTCACAAAATATCCCATGAAGATTCAAAGATCTCTAGGGCGACAAGGTAAACAGTTTAGGTATCTATTTTATTTTACCGGTCTTGGAGATAGGTTGGAAGACTGGATTATAGGATAGACGCCGTACTATTAAGAGGGATCATGGTCAAATGTGCCCTATGGATCAATTTAGGATGGCTAGTGAGGGTATAGCAATAGGAAAGGCACCTCTCTTTGATGGCTCAAATTATGCATATTGGAAAATTAGGATGTCTATTTATTTAAAGGCCATGAGTCCTCAAATTTGGAAAGTCGTAAATGAGGGTTACGTTATGGCTCTTGATCCGGATCACCCAACGGATCAAGACGGGCGTAATGCTCATTTAGACGCCCAAGCTATGAATGCTTTATTTGGAGCCTTGAACGCGGATGAGTTCAATAGGGTGAGCAATCTTGAGACGGCTCATGCTATTTGGACTACCCTTTCGGAAATACACGAAGGGACATCCACGGTCATGGAGGCCAAATTGCATCGGCTTAGGATCAAATATGAGACATTCACAATGTTGCCCTATGAAGACATCAATGAGATGTACTCAAGGCTCAACAACATTGTGAATGAGCTTAAGGGCCTTGGAACTAACCTTTCCGATCTTGATATTGTTCGAAAGATGCTTAGCGCCTTGCTGGAGAAATATGAAGTGTTGGTGACTCTCTTCCTCAACTCACCGGAGTTGGCAAGAATGACACCAACGCAATTGTTGGGCAACCTCATCACCAACGAGCTTTACAAGAAAAACAAGGAAGAGCTCTTGGAGCAATCTTCTTCCAACAATAAGAAGATCACCGCCTTCAAGGCTAAAGCGGTGATGAGTGAAGAATCCGAAGAAGATGATGAGGAGGACTCCGAAGAAGAATTTGCGCTTCTAGTGAGGAGAATGAAGAAATTCATGAGAAGGCGCTCATATCGAAGCACAAGCCATGAGAAGACCAAGAAATGACATTCTTCCTCCAACAAGAAGTTTAGCAACATTCGTTGCTATGAATGTGATGAAAAGGGGCACATTGCCTCTCAATGTCCAACAAAGAAGGATGACAAGGAGAAGTCATCAAAGAAGAAGAACTACAACGGCAAGAAGAAGCTCTTCAAGAAACTTCACAAGGATGGCAAGAATGAAGCCCATATTGGTGAGTGGAACTCCGAAGGGGAGTATTCGGACTCCGACTCAAGCGAGGACGAATCTCCCAAGAAGAAGGGGCTTGTGGGCATCGCCATCAAGGAGGCTCCATCACTATTCTCCACTCCTACATGCCTTATGGCTAAAGGGGAAAAGGTGAACTACAAAACCGGTGGAAGGCATTGGGTGTTGGATAGCGGTTGCACCCAACACATGACCGGAGACCGGAAGATGTTCACCACCTTTGAGAATGGAAGCAATGACAAGATCACATTTGGAGATAATAGCAAAGGAAAGGTATTGGGATTGGGTAAAATCGCTATCTCAAACGACCTTTCAATTTCTAATGTATCTCTAGTTGAAACATTAAATTTCAATTTGCTATCCGTTGCTCAATTATGTGATCTAGGCTTAACATGCTCATTCTCAAAAGAAAATGTTGTAATATCAAAAGATAATAATAACGAACTAGTCTTCAAAGGCTTTAGATTTGGGAATGTCTATTTGGTAGATTTTTCTTCAAATGAGTCTTGTTTAAAAACTTGTTTAATTGCAAAAATTTCATTGGGTTGGTTGTGGCATAGAAGGCTAGGTCATGTGGGAATGGTTCAACTCAAAAAGATTTTTAAGCATGACTTAGTGGTTGGCTTGAAGGATGTGAAGTTTGAGAAAAATCGACTTTGTAGTGCTTGTCAAGCCGGAAAACAAGTCGCTAATTCTCACCCTTCCAAAAGTATCATGTCAACTTCTAGGCCATTAGAGCTCTTACATATGGATTTGTTCGGGCCAACAACCTATAAGAGCATTGGAGATAATAGCTATTGTTTAGTTATTGTGGATGATTACTCTAGATATACATGGGTCTTCTTCCTAAATGACAAAAGTGAAACCTCCGGGATTTTCAAAAGTTTTTCAAAAAGGGCTCAAAATGAATTTGATTTTAAAATAAATAAAATTAGGAGTGACAATGGTTCCGAGTTCAAAAATACAAAAGTTGAAGACTTTTGTGATGAACTTGGAATAAAGCACGAGCTTTCCACTACCTACACTCCGGAGTAAAATGGAGTTGTAGAGAGGAAAAATCGAACATTAATTGAAATGGCTAGGACAATGCTTGATGAATATAATACTTCCGACAAGTTTTGGGTGGAAGCTATCAACACCGCATGTCATGCCATAAATCGCCTCTATTTACATCGACTCTTGAAAAAGACTTCCTATGAGCTTCTTGTTGGAAGGAGACCGAACATCTCTTACTTTAGAGTATTTGGTTGCAAATGCTATATTCTAAGAAAAGGTGTCCGGCTCTCAAAATTTCAAAGTCGATGTGATGAAGGCTTCCTTTTAGGGTATTTCTCAAATAGTAAAGCCTATAGGGTCTTTAATAAAAATTCGGGTTTAGTAGAAGAATCATGTGATGTTCAATTTGATGAAACTAACGGCTCTCAAGAAAAGCATGAGAACTTGGATGATGTAGGAGATGAAAGTCTTCGCAAGGCAATGGAGAACATGCAAATCAGAGACATCAAGCCAAAAGAGAATCCAACATCACCAAGCTCGTCTAGACAAGTAGAACCACCTTCCTCTTCCACAATAAACGATGTTTAAGTTATAGAAAATGAAGAAAAGGATCAACTGCAAAATATTTTCAAGATTCACAATGCAATAGCCAAGGATCATCCAATTGACCAAATATTGGGTGACGTGAGTAAGGGTGTTCAAACTCGCTCTAGAGTAGCTTCATTTTGTGAACACTATTCCTTTGTATCTTCACTTGAACCTAAGCGTGTAGAAGAAGCATTAGATGACCCGGATTGGATAAATGCTATGCATGAAGAGTTGAATAATTTTGCTCAAAACGATGTTTGGACTTTGGTGGAGAGACCCAAGGAGCACAATATCATTGGCACAAAATGGGTCTTCCGGAACAAACAAGATGAGAATGGAATTGTGGTAAGAAATAAAGCAAGGTTAGTAGCTCAAGGTTATACTTAAGTCGAGGGCTTAGATTATGATGAGACATTTGCACCCGTTGCTAGACTTGAATCAATTAGAATCTTGCTTGCCTTTGCATCATGCTTTGACATTAAATTGTTTCAAATGGATGTCAAAAGTGCATTTCTTAATGGTACAATTTCCGAATTAGTATATGTGGAGCAACCCCCGGGATTTGAAGATGCTAAATACTCTAATCATGTGTATAGATTATCAAAGGCGCTATACGGTTTAAAGGAAGCTCCTAGAGCTTGGTATGAGCGCCTTCGTAACTTTCTTGTATCAAAAGGCTTTAAAATTGGTAAAGTAGATACAACTCTATTCACAAAAATTATTGGAGATGATTTCTTTGTATGTTAAATCTATGTTGATGATATTATATTTGGTTCTACTAATCAAGACTTTTGCAAAGAATTTGGTGAGATGATGTCTAGGGAATTCGAGATGTCGATGATTGGTGAGCTAAGATACTTCCTTGGACTTCAAATCAAACAACTTAAAGATGAGACGTTTATAAGCCAAACAAAGTATGTGAAGGATCTACTCAAGAGATTCGGAATGGAAGAAGCCAAACCCATCAAAACACCCATGGCAACAAACGGGCATCTAGACCTCAACGAAGAAGGTAAGTCGGTAGATTTAAAGCTTTATAGATTCATGATTGGTAGTCTGCTTTATCTTACCGCATCTAGGCCCGACATTATGTTTAGTGTATGCACCTGTGCACGTTTTCAAGCTTCTCCAAAAGAGTGCCATTTAGTGGCCGTAAAGAGGATTCTAAGATATTTAAAGCATTCCTCAAGCATAGGGCTTTGGTATCCCAAAGGTGCAAAATTTGAATTAATTGGATATTTGGATTCCGATTATGCGGGATGCAAAGTGGATAGAAAAAGCACCTCGGGTAGTTGCCAATTTCTAGGAAGATCTCTAGTGTGTTGGTCATCCAAGAAACAAAATTTCGTAGCACTTTCAACCGCCGAAGCCGAATATATTTCCGCGGGAAGTTGTTGTGCTCAATTGCTTTGGATGAGACAAACATTGTTGGATTATGGGATTAAATTTGATAAAATGCCTCTTTTGTGTGATAATGATAGTGCTATCAAAATATCCAACAATCCCGTTCAACACTCAAGAACCAAGCATATAGATATACGCCACCATTTCTTAAGAGATCATGAGAGCAAGGGAGATATTGAAATTAGCCACATCCGAACTGAAAATCAACTAGCGGACATTTTCACCAAACCACTAGATGAAAGCCGCTTTTGCAAATTGAGGAATGAATTAAATGTCATAGACTACTCAAATGTAGCTTGAAATCTCATTTCATCCATTTCTGCTCACTTGTTGTGCTTATATGGATTTTTATTGGATTTTCCCCTCTTTTGGTCAAAAATTCGTTTAAATTCATAAAAATTAGTTTCAAAATATAGCATTAGCTCAATTGATGCATAATGATCCTGAATGACTTTAGTTGAATGCAAAACTAGGGATCATTTGCACAAATTCAAGCTCTAAAAGTCAAATCCTGAAAAGTTCCAGAAAATCCGGAACTACCGCAGTTCATTGTGCGGTACTTCCGCTCCTGACAGAAAAACCGGAACTACCGCAATGTAATCCGCGGAACTTCCGGAATTTCTGTGAAAACGGAACTACCGGCGTGTTACGCGCGGTACTACCGTTTTTGGCGGGATTTGTTGCGGTTTCCAAAACCGTCGACTGCCTTTTTTCCTCTTAACTCCTGCCGTTTTCTCTCTCTCTCTCTCCTCTCCCACTCCCAAACCGCAGACGCCTCCTTCTCCTCCTCCTCTCCTCTCTTCAAACCTCTCTCTCCCAAAACTCCTCCTCTCCCGATCTTCGAATCCGAGGGGAGCTTTTCGTTTTTGGGCGATTCCTTGCACTCCCAGGGTTCCTCTCCTTCGACTCCACAAGGTAAATCGAATCAAATCCCTCTTTATCTTGTTCTAAGGACCCTAGGGTTGAAATTAGGTGAAATTTGAAATATAGCGATTTTTGCTGTAGTTTCTTTGGGCAAAGTAGTTTGTTTGGGGTATTAGAATGTTTGTTCGTACATGCACTGGATTCAATCCAAGAAATACCCCAAAAAGATTCATTTTTAACATGCCCTAGAAATGTCCAGAAAAACCGGAACTACCGGTCAAGCGGCCGGAACTACCGGGGTCCCGGAAGTTCCGCATGTTTAATGCCGGAACTACCGGATTTCCCGGAAGTTCCGCAGTTTTGCCGCCGGTACTTCCGTTTTTCTTGGAACAGCAGAAACTCATTGCTTTCAATTTCAAACCTACTTTCACTTATTCTACCTCACACCTTGATTATCCTAATATGTCATTGAAGATGCCGAGGATGAAGAATGTTTCCCACAAGTCCTATGGGGGCACTGCTGGTCAATCCTCCTCCTCGACTCCTGCATCTCAGACGGCGGAGCATAAGGGCAAGGGTCCCGCCTCCGACCCTGAGAGTGACTCAGAGGATTCGCATGAGAGCGGATCCGAGGCCTCGCATGAGAGCGAGGAGTATGCAGTTTCAGATGAGGAGATGCCTGCGGTAACTGCAGATGAAGAAGTGGACCTCTTCAAGATCACCAATGAGGACTATGCTATCCTTCGTCGTCGCAGTCAGTATGTCCGCCCTCGCAACTCTATGATCCCCCAGTTTCATTCCAAGTTTCAAGAGAAGGTGTACCAAGAGATGTATGGTCCTGCTCGCAAGTTTGCTGCACACAAGTATGTGGATTGGGATCACTTGTCACAGATTGACAAGTTTAGCGGTGCTTATCAGCTCTTTCAGCAAGCCGATATCCATCAACTTGTTGCGTTCAAGTGCAACTATATGGACAATATGATTCGGCAGTTCTATGCTACCCTGTATATCTCTCCCAACTTTGAGCACCTGAGTTGGATGACAGGGACCCAGTTCATTGAGTGCACCAGGCACGAGTTTGAGTTGGCACTTGGGACGGAAACCAGTGCTTATGAGAAGGTGTACAGCAAGCGTGCTCTTCCTATTGCTGCATATTCAGAGTATTATGACCAAGAAGCTGAACAATCGCTGGGGACGATAATTGGCTTATTCCCTATTCCCAGCCTTGTCAACAGGATCATCAACCACACCATTTTTCCCAAGAGTGGAAATTATGATGCTATTCGTGGCCATGCGTGGAATGTGATTGACTACATTACGCGCGGCCAAAAGTTTGATGTGGTGGATCTAATCATCAGGGGGATCGACGCCAATAAGAATGACAAACAGAAAACGATCAACTTTGCACCATTCATTATGGCTGTGATCATTCGAAAGACTGGATACCGAGGAGCACTCTGCACCCCGCACAAGCCTTATAAGCCTCGCGCAGAGGCCCCTGTTCCTGCTCCTGCTCGTTCCCGTGCTCAGCCTCAGCCTCAGCCTTAGCATCAGGCAGCTGCTGATCCTCCTCCCCAGGGCGAGAGTGATGTCTCACTATCCCAGATTTACTCCGCCATACTCAGGCTTGAGGAGCGCCAGGATGTCTTGATCACCACTGTGTCTTCTCTTGGTGATCGCGTCTCGTCCCTTGAGAGTGCTGTGGATCCAATTCGCTATACTCGTCGCCGCGGTCCTCCTTCTCCCAGTGCAGCTCAGGACTAGCTCCTCTTTTTGGTACTTCGATGCCAAAGGGGGAGAATGTAGCAAGGAGAAGTTTAAGTCTTATCTATCTATTTGGGCTTTGTAATAAAGTATGGTGAAATGAACCATGTAATGCGTATGTGTTGTTTAAACTCTGTGGATGTTTAGTATTTTAATTTCTGATGCATTGTAATGAACTATGTTATGCCCTATATGCAATGCTTATTTACTTGTCTATTGCGTATCTTTGAATTTTGGTAAATGTGCTGTAATGCTATGATGTAATCATGCCTGATTTTATTTTTAGAATTCATATAAATTCTTATAAAATTTGATGCACATGTTTAGGGGGAGCTCTTTCTTATTAGTTTCTAAAATGCAAAAATTCCCCATGTTCTAAACTGCTAAAATTTCAAAGATCTTTGTGATATACAACTTGCAAACTAAGAGTATATCCAAATCTTAAATTCTTCTCAAAATTTGCTCTTGTTGTCATCAATTACCAAAAAGGGGGAGATTGAAAGCATCTAGGCCCCTAAAAATATTGGTTTTGGTAATTAATGAAATTATGTGAATATGGGACTAATGTGTGCATTAAGTGTTTGAAAGGATAAGTTCAAATAGCAAAGAAAGAGGCTCACAAAATATCCCATGAAGATTCAAAGATCTCTAGGGCGACAAGGTAAACAGTTTAGGTATCTATTTTATTTTACCGGTCTTGGAGATAGGTTGGAAGACTGGATTATAGGATAGACGCCGTACTATTAAGAGGGATCATGGTCAAATGTGCCCTATGGATCAATTTAGGATCATGCATGCACTTAGAAATTAAAATCAAATCAAATCTGTGCATTGTCAGAAAATCCGGTAGTTCCGGTGTTAATTGGGCGGAACTACCGCAGGGCCGGTAGTACCGGGCGCCCGGGCGGAACGTTTTTTCCAGAGAGCGCCCGGACTCAGACTTAGTCTCTCGGAAAACGGAAGTACCGCGGGTTGAACTGCGGAACTACCGGATGGCCGGTAGTTCCGGGCACCCGAGCGGAACTTTATTTCCAGAGAGCGCCCGGAGTTTAACTTAGCCTCTCGGAAAACAGAAGTACCGCGGATTGACCTGCGGAACTACCGCATGTGCGGAAGTTCCGGATACCCGTGCGGAACTTTATTTCCAGAGAGTGCCGGAAATAAAACTTAAACTCGCTGAGATCGGAAGTACCGGGTCATGGAGCGGAACTTCCGGACTTCTGGAAGTACCGCGATTTCAACGGCGGTAGTACCGCACTCATTGACCAACGGTCACTTCTGACTCACTGACATAGCCGTTCTGACCGGTCAGCGAGAGTCCGGAAGTACCGCGGTTTTACCTGCGGTAGTTCCGGATTTCCTGAATTTTCAGGATTGTTTATTGTAACGGCTATTTGAGGTTGGTGAGGGTATAAATACATCCCCACCAGAACTTGTTGTTGTTGTTGAACCTCCATTGAATACATTTGAGCCTAGTGCAACCTCTCACACCTCATTCACTCACTTGTGCATTCAATTGAGGTAGTTGACCCAAAATTCAAGTGCATTGCATTCTAGTTGATCCATTAGGCACTTGAGTGAGATCAAGCCGCTGTGATCTATTCTCTTGGTGCTTGCCGGCACCTAGACGGCTTGGAGGAGGTTCGGTGATCTTCTCAAGAAGATTGTGAGAAGACCCGGAAGATTGTGAAGGCTCGGAGCTCGCCTACCCGGAGAGGGAAAGAGCTACCAATAGTGATCGAGGTGTTTAGGCTCATTCGTGGAGCCGGTCCGATTTGTTCGGGCTTACCTCAACGTGGACTAGGGGAGACCGGCAAGTCTCCGATCACCACGGTAAAAAGTAATCGTGTCAATTGTGGTTTGCTCTCTTGTGATCATTTTCATTCAAGCAACGCTCTTCATTCATATTACTTGATTGCTTGCTTAGTTAGAGTAGCAATTGTTGTTCTCTATTCGATATTGCTTTTAGTCGATTACTTGTGCTAGTGATTGTTTGAACCTCACTAGGTTGATTAGTGGTGTTAGTGTTATCTTGCTCTATTATATCCATCAAGTTTAAAATTGCTAATTAGAATTAGACAAAAATTTTAAAACCTCCTATTCACCCCCTCTAGTCGGCCTCCTTGATCTTACACCGGTGAAAGGCATTGGGTGTTGGATAGTGCATTGGGTATCATGTCAACCTCTAGGCCATTAGAACTCTTACATATGGATTTGTTTGGACCAACAACCTATAAGAGCATTGAGGGTAATAGTTATTGTTTGGTCATTGTGGATGATTACTCTAGATATACATGGGTATTCTTCCTAAATGACAAAAGTGAAACTTCAGGGATTTTCAAAAGTTTTGCAAAAAGGGCCCAAAATGAATTTGACTTTAAAATAAAGAAAATTAGAAGTGACAATGGTTCCGAGTTCAAAAACACTAAAATTGAGGATTTTTGTGATGAACTTTGAATAAAGCATGAACTTTTCACAACCTACATTCCGGAGCAAAATGAAGTTGTAGAAAGGAGAAATCGCACATTAATTGAAATGGCTAGGACAATGCTTGATGAATATAATACTTCCGATAAATTTTGGGCGGAAGTTATTAACACCGCTTGTCATGCCATAAATCGCCTTTATCTGCATCATCTTTTGAAAAAGACTTCCTATGAGCTTCTCATTGGAAGAAAACCGAACATTTCCTACTTTAGAGTATTTGGTTGCAAATGCTATATCTTAAGAAAGGGTGTTCGGCTTTTTAAATTTCAAAGTCGATGTGATGAAGGATTTCTATTAGGTTATTCGTCAAATAGCAAAGCTTATAGGGTTTATAATAAAAATTCAGGATTAGTAGAACAGTCGTGTGACGTACAATTTGATGAAACTAATGGCTCTCAAGAAGAGAAAGAAAATTTGGATGATGTAGGGGATGAAGGATTGCGTAAGGCTATGGAAAACATGCAAATAAGAGACATCAAGCCAAAGAAAGATCCATCATCGTCAAGCTCATCAAGACAAGTGGAGCCACCTACCTCATCTACAACAAGCAATGTTCAAGTCATAGAAGAAGAACAAAAGGATCAACAACAAAACAACTTCAAGATCCACAACGCAATCGCCAAGGATCATCCAATAGATCAAATATTGGGTGACGTGAGTAAGGGTGTTCAAACTCGCTCTAGAGTAGCTTCATTTTGTGAACATTACTCTTTTGTGTCTTCTCTTGAGCCCAAACTTGTAGATGAAGCTCTAGATGACCCAGATTGGGTAAATGTCATGCATAAAGAGTTGAACAACTTCGCACAAAATGAGGTATGGACCTTGGTGGAAAGACCCGAAGAGCACAATGTGATTGGTACAAAATGGGTCTTCCGGAACAAACAAGATGAAAATGGAGTTGTGGTAAGAAACAAAGCAAGGTTAGTAGCTCAAGGCTATACTCAAGTCGAGGGATTAGATTATGATGAAACTTTTGCACCCGTTGCTAGACTTGAGTCAATTAGAATCTTGCTTGCTTTTGTATCTAGTTTTGACATTAAATTATTTCAAATGGATGTTAAAAGTGCATTTCTTAATGGAACCATCTCCGAACTTGTATTTGTTGAACAACCACCGGGGTTCGAAGATTCAAAATTCCCTAATCATGTTTATAAACTCTCAAAGGCGTTATATGGTTTAAAACAAGCTCCTAGAGCATGGTATGAGCGTCTTAGAAATTTCCTTGTCTCAAAAGGATTTAAAATTGGTAAAGTAGATACAACACTATTCACAAAAATTATTGGTGATGATTTCTTTGTATGCCAAATTTATGTTGATGACATTATATTTGGTTCTACTAACCAAGATTTTTGTGAGGAATTTGGAGAAATGATGTCTAGAGAATTTGAGATGTCCATGATAGGATAATTGAGTTATTTTCTTGGACTTCAAATCAAGCAACTCAAGGATGGGACCTTCGTAAGCCAAACAAAATACATTAAAGACCTCTTCAGGAAGTTTGGCATGGAGGATGCAAAACCCATTAAGACACCAATGGCAATAAACGGGCATCTAGACCTTGATGAAGGAGGTAAATCGGTAGATTTAAAGTTTTATAGATCTATGATTGGTAACTTGCTTTATTTTACCGCATCTAGGCCCGATATCATGTTTAGTGTATGCATGTGTGCTCGCTTTCAAGCTTCACCAAAAGAGTGTCATTTAAAAGCCGTAAAAATAATCTTGAGATATTTGAAACACTCCCAAAATATAGGGCTTTGGTATCCTAAAGGTGCTAAATTTGAATTAATTGGATATTCGGATTCCGATTATGCGGGTTGCAAAGTGGATAGAAAAAGCACCTCGGGGAGTTGTCAATTTTTAGGTAGATCTTTAGTGTCTTGGTCCTCAAAGAAACAAAATTCCATAGCACTTTCAACCGCCGAAGCCGAATATGTTTCCGCTGGAAGTTGTTGTGCTCAATTATTATGGATGAGGCAAACATTGATGGATTATGGAATTAAGTTTGATAAAGTGCCTCTTTTATGTGATAATGAAAGTGCCGTCAAAATATCCAATAATCCAGTCCAACACTCAAGAACCAAGTATATAGATATACGCCACCATTTCTTGAGAGACCATGTTAGCAAAGGTGATATTTGTATTAGCCACATCCGGACCGAAGACCAAGTAGCGGATATTTTCACCAAACCCTTAGATGAAAGTCGCTTTTGCAAACTAAGGAGTGAATTGAATGTCCTAGATTACTCAAATGTTGCATAAATTTTACGGCAAATTTAAATGCATGCTCAATTGTAAAAGCTTGAGAGTTTGTGTGTAAAAGATTCTATGCAAAAGGTTTTTGATTTAAAATAAATGTAAAAATTATTTCATGATAATATCTTGGGATATTTAATGCATAATGATCCTTAAAGATTTTAGTTGAGTGCAAAAACTAGGGATCATTTGCGTCTACTCTCATTCCATTCAAATTCTTCCAAGTTCCAGAATCCTCGGTACTACCGCTGTCTTCTGCGGTACTACCGGCCAGCGGTACTACCGGCTGTGGAAGCGGTACTTCCGCAAAGCGGAACTACCTCCCATATCAGCGGTACTATCGTAAGTGGCTTGAGAGGGGTAACCGCCCACTCCCGAGGGTTCCCTTGAGGGACCCCCTTCCTCCCTCTGCGGTTACTCCGCCCCCACTTCTGCTTGAGCCCGTACAAGCCGCCTCTCCTCTCTCTCTCTCTCAAAAATCCACCAAAAACCGCCCTAGATTCTTCAATCTAGCAGAGTTTTTTTGTTGATTCTTCAAGTTAAATCATCTCCAAAGGGTTCACCTCCTCCGATCCTCAAGGTATCTCGGATCAAAACATCTTTTTGATCTCTCTTTTGAACCCTAGGTCATATTCTAGATTGATTTGAAATTTAGATGATTTTGCTATTTGATTCTTGGGTAAATTAGTAGATCTGGAGTTTAAGGGTATATGCACACCTATCTCATGGATTCAATCCAAGAAAAACTCTAAAAATCTATGTACATTGTCAAAACCCTAGAATCTGCTAGGCACCGAAACTACCGCCCGACAGGAGCGGTACTACCGGCCTAGAATGGCGGTACTACCAATTGTCCTGACAATGCAGCAAACTCACATTATTCTTTTTCAATCTAAATTGACCTATTCATCCTTGATCCTCATAAGTTCTTTTCCTTGTTCTTAGATGGTTAGAACAAGAACTGCTGGCAGGAGGATGTACTCCTCCTCAGGGGAAACTTCTGACAACCCTGCTCTTCTTCCTTCACCCGAGGCAGCACAGAAGGAGGCTCAAGATAAGGGGAAGGCCCCAGCATCTGAATCTGACTCAGGGTTCGAGACTGAGTCTGAGCGCCGTGAGAGTTCTCCTATGGAGGCATCCGAAGAGGACCTAGCTGACAAGGAGGACCCCGAGATTGATCTCAAGAAGACCACCGCTGACGAGTATGCCAGACTTCGTCACAGGAATCAGTACCCTCGAATGCGCTTTAGATTTTCTGAAAATGGGAGTACCGGCAATTTGAACACCGGAACTACCGCAGTGAGCGGTAGTACCGCATTTTTGAGCGGTACTTCCGGCGCCCGGTAGATCCGAAGGGTAAGCGGAATGATTTTTTTCAGAGAGTACCTCCGGATGATTTCTGAGATTTCGCGGAGCGGAAGTACCGGCGATTTCAACGCCGGAACTACCGCAGGTTGCGGTAGTTCCGCTACTCCGAGCGGTACTTCCGGAGTCTGAAAGTTTCGGTTTCAGAGCGGTTCGTTTTTTTCAGAGAGCGCCGAATTTGGGACCTTTCGGATTTCAGCCAGAGCGGTAGTACCGCGCCGCCAAATCCAACGGTCAATGCAGAGCTCTAACATAGCCGTTCTGCCGCGAAGATTTGGTAACAGTAGTACCGGCCCTTGGGGGCGGTAGTACTGCTCATCCTGAATTTTTCAGGAATTTGTGCTAAACGGCTAGTTTTGGTTGGTAGATGCTATAAATACCTCCACCACTGCACAAGGGTTAAGGTTAGAGACTCATTGCATATTTCTTGAGCCCTAGAACATTCACTCCACTCTCTTTCACATATTGAGCATTAAATTGAGGTGGTTTTGCAATTAGTGCTAGAATTCATTAGTTGATCCATTTGGCACTAGAATTGCACTCAAGTGAAGCCCGAATTTGTTACTCTTAGTGCCTTCCGGCACTTGGACGATTGGGCGGAGGTTCAATCGGTGATCTTCTCAAGAAGCTTGTGAGAAGACCTGGTGACTTGTGAAGGTCGGAGCTCACCTACTCGGAGCGGGGAAGAGCTACCATAGTGATCGAGGTGCTTCGGCTTAATTCGTGGAGCCGGTCCGATTCGTTCGGGCTAACCTCAACGTGGACTAGGGGAAACCGACAAGTTTCTGATCACCACAGTAAAACATCGGTTGTGTTCATCTCTTTCTTAGCTCTTGTCTTTTTACTCTATTGTGATCATTTGCTTGCTTTGAGCTAGGATTGCTATATTCTTGACTAGACTTGTGTAGGATTAATTGCTTTGCATTATTGCTAATTAAATTGTGAAGAATTAATCAAGTGAACAAGGAAAATTTTAAAAACCTCCTATTCACCCCCCTCTAGTCGGTATCCTTGATCCTACAGTCCTGTGGTTACCAATCAGGTAAATAGGATATGAGCCACTCTCTGGGAGTATGTTACAATTCATTCATCTGTTCTCACTTTTGTTCTCATCAAATCATCTATTTCAGGGAAACCGGAAACCTGGCTTTTCCAAGAAACAATCTGATCTCTTCTTCCCACCTGATTTCCAGGATGATTTTCCTGTAGCTATGCAGGTGAATATTTTAGGTCCCAAAGGAATTATGCACTGTTAGATATCACATAATAGATCTAATTTGTTTGTATTTTCTTCTGATTGCATATCTCATAGAAGTATGGCCTTATCTATGTAATTACAAAGCTTGGCCTTTTGTTTGTATATGACTTGGAAACTGCCACATTAGTTTATTGAAATAGAATCAGTCCATATCCTATATTTTTGACAACAGAGTGTTCTACAATTGGTGGATTTTATGCCATCAATAGGAGAGGGCAGGTTTTAAACGCCACCGTTAATGATGCAACCATTGTACCTTTTGTCAGCAGTCAAGTATGATGTCATGCATTTGTCAATTCCTTGGCTGATGGCCTGATGCAAGTGCCAGATAATTCTTTAACACATTTTGTTGCATGCAGTTAAACAACCTTGAGCTAGCTGACTAGCTGTAAATCTCACCAAAAGAGCTAATCTTCCTAGGGCAGAGAACTTGGTAAGCTCCGTTACTTCTATGCTTTTGTGGATGATATTGGTGATCTGCAGAACTTGCTCACCTGTTATCTATGTTTCTTTTTGCATAAATCTTTTGTGCGAGTTTTGGTAGCGAGTAGTGTTTAGTAACATATCATGTAAAGCTTGCCACATACTCACATTACACAAGTTTTCCCTGTCTTACCAATATTACATGTAAATAATATGATATGCACTTATACAGGAAGTGAGGAAGTCAGGAAACAACAAATCAATAGCATATTCCCAATTTCCCATTTGGCTATTGTCCTATCAAGGGAAGTGATGACACAATCAGGAGTTCATGATCAGGATTGCAACTCTTTAAGGTATGCAGTACCCTTCCGGCCTTCCCCCAATACTTTGCAGTTTCTGCTCATCTGCTGTGTTGTCTGCATCTGCTGTGCTGTATTGCTGTCTGCATCTGCTCGCTGCTCGCCTAGAATGCCTGGCCAATGCCTAGGCGCCTGCCTGGACGCCTAGGCGTCCTGGTGCCTGGCAGTCGTCGTGGTCGCCGAGTTTGCCGTGACAACCATGTTCCTATGCCGAGATTTGATTTTCATGCTGGCTAAATGGAAATAATCTTATGGAAAAGGCGCGTACGGAATGGAAAGGTCATACTAAATGTACCGAGCTTTGCTACCCATGCCGAGATCTGCTTTCCATCACCGACTCGGTCATGTCCTCGTTGGTCGAGCTATCATCTTTTTCCATCGGTGCAATATCAGTATATTCATTCCACAGCTGACCAACAACAAAATCTAACCCAACTAACCCACCCGAACCATTGACCCAGCCCAACCCATCAGCATTCAGAATGCTCATTATTCAAGGGCATCGTTTCTAAACCCTGTAAATTATTTCGTAGCTACAGTGAATGGGTCGATAGTCGTAGCTACAGTAACCAATCAATATTCGTAAGCTACAGTAATTGGTCAGTAGTTGTAAGTTATAGTACCTGATCAGTGCTTAAAAGACCTACGTGGTTGAAGACTGGTAGTACCAGTTATGTGAGCAGTACGACCAGAGTTGCGGTAAGAGCCGTGGTTGAGACGCCGTGGTCGAAGTATTGTGGTCGAAGAGCCATTGTCGAGATGCCGTGGTCGAAGTACCGTGGTCGAGGCATCGTGGTCGAAGGATTCGAAGTCATAAGGAGTCAACTTGGTCATGTTTGTATGTGTGGTCATAACTACAGTGAACCGGTCAATAGTCGTAGGTCGATAGTTGTATCCACAGTAACTGGTCGGTGCTCAGAAGGCCTACATGGTCAAAGACCGGTAGTACCCGTTTTGTGTGAGCATACAACCGATGTTGCGGAAAGCCGTGGTCGAGGTGTCGTGGTCGAGACGTCATGGTCGAAGAGCCGTGGTCAAGACAATGTGGTCGAAGTGTTGTGGTCAAGGCGCCGTGGTCGAAGGACTCGAAATCGTACAGAGTTAACTTGGTCAAGTCTTTGTGTGGTCATTGACTTGGTCAAATCTATGTGTGTGGTCATAGTTACAATAAACCGGTCGACAGTCGTAAGCTACAATAACTGGTCGGTAGTCATAGGCTACAGTACCTGATTGGTGCTCGGAAGGCCTACGTGGTCGAAGACTAGTAGTACCGGCTTTGTGTGAGTGGTACGACCGGAGTTGCAGTAAGAGCCGTGGCCAAAGTAACGTGGTCGAAAGACTCAAAGTCGTAAGGAGTCAACTTGCTCAGGTCTGTGTGTGGTCGTAGCTACAGTGATTCGGTTGATAGTCGTAGCTATACTAACTGGTCGGTAGTCGTAAGCTAAGGTATCTGGTCGGAGCTCGGAAGATCTGCGTGGTCAAAGACCAGTAGTACCAGCTTTGTGTGAGTGGTACGATCGGAGTTGTGGTAAGAGCCGTGGTCGAAGTGGCATAGTCGAGGCGCCGTGGTCGAAGGACTCGAAGTCGTAAGGAGTCAACTTGGTAAGGTCTGTGTGTGATCATAGTTTTGATCAGATCTATGTCACTGCCAGTCAATGTACTGGTTGTGGTGTCAGTCGAAGTAAGCACATGGCTGACACGAACTAGTCAGGGCAGCAGACATCCGAGACTGCTGAAATTGTAGGATCATGGTGTAGTTCATGTCAGCAATGCATGCTGATGCATGTGTAGGTGAATCATTTGTCTTAGTAAAGGCTGGGTTGCAACAATAACTAATACAAGATTAACAGCATGTGAAGCATCAGTATCAAGCAGTGATTTCCTCCTAAAACAAAGAACCAAGACACAGCTGAAGTACTGGATCTCATGTGCTGGGAGACATTTCTCCAAGTAATTTCAGATATCTCCTAGAATAATGCCGTTTTTCAGATATGTCTTTACCGCAAGGAACTCATACAAAGGTTGATGTGAGAATTGAGATGTCTATCAGGGGTAATACGTGACCATAAAATGAAAAAAAAACATCTTAATCAGAGATTAAATATTCCACATGCATATCTGATTATAAGTCAGGCAGAGGTGGTGGTGATTAGTGAAAAATACCAAAAAAAAAAAAAATCAAAACTCTTAAAATTTTGCATTGGATTCAGTGTTTAGACTAATTGCCTCCTCCCATCCACATCCACATCAACCTATCTTGTTTCCTTGGCTCTTTAATTGCAGTACTGGAACAAGGCCTCTATGATGGCATGCGAATTCGAGCCAAAATCTTCAATTTAGTGAAATGGACGTGATACAATGAATTATTGTTGGAGTAGGAAGATTTTTTTTGGGGTGAGCTTTAGCTAAATAAGTTGAACTGCTTTCTAATTAGACTGAAACTAATTTGGGGGAATAAAGCGGCAAATTATCTTGTTACAAATTTGATCCAGGAGAAAACGCACACATCGCAAATAAACTGAGAGAACACGGAAGAAATTTCTGAATTTCTTTATTCTCTTATTTGCTCCCCCTCTTTCTTGCTTTTCTTCCTTGGATACAAAACTGGGTACAAATATCCCCAATATATAGGGATAAAACTCTCCTACTCCTATTTCGATTCGGATTTCAAGTTGGTCTCAACTTCAACTTGAGTTATACTCGGAAACGAACTCTACTACGACATGAACTCTAAGTCAAGATTATTTCTAACAATCTCCCCTTAATACTCTAGTTTTAGTCTCAATACATTATGAACTACCAGCCACGCCTCAACATGAAGCGTTCTTCATGCAAGCTACATGTAGGAACTCAACTCAACTGGTACGAATCCATCCAGATGCAAAGATTCTAAAATATTGAGGTAATCGGACTCAACTACGACTTACTAAACTCATACTTTGACATAGAACGGTGACACATCTCCTCGACGTTCCAATCTCAACTCTACTTACTTGAGTTTGGACGGCGAACACATCTTCTTAACGTCCAACACTCCTTGAGCCTTCATGTACACCTTCATCTTGATTGCCCATGTTGCAAAATTGCTCGTCGTAAGCATCGGATAATGCAGCGAGACAGCGGAACTCTCCTTCGCCATCATACTAGATGATGCCTCGTCACCGGTGACACCACTTTCCCGGAGTACGTGACATAATCTTGAGCACAGATCAAGAACTCGGGCTACCTTGAAGCTGCTCTTGGACCGAGGGAACGGAAGGACGTGCCACGCGTGTCTTTTTCCCAGGAGAGCTGCACAAAGACGAGCGACGTGCGCCTCAGAAATGCCGCGTGAGACGCGCTGAAAACGGAATCACTGAAATAATTTTTCCAGCAACTCGGTTCTCCCTAGGCTCTGATACCACTTGTTACAAATTTGATCCAGGAGAAAACGCACACATCGCAAATAAACTGAGAGAACACGGAAGAAATTTCTGAATTTCTTTATTCTCTTATTTGCTCCCCCTCTTTCTTGCTTTTCTTCCTTGGATACAAAACTGGGTACAAATCTCCCCAATATATAGGGATAAAACTCTCCTACTCCTATTTCGATTCGGATTTCAAGTTGGTCTCAACTTCAACTTGAGTTATACTCAGAAACGAACTCTACTACGACATGGACTCTAAGTCAAGGTTATTTCTAACATATCCAATAGGAGCATCTCACACTAGATGTGAGATAGGATTTTCCTCAGGTACTACATGATGGTTTGCAATCCTGGATCCTAAATGTTCTTGCCTGGGTGTTTGGATAATCTTATGTAAAATTTGCTCAAATATGCAGAGAGCTGGTATTGGCTGAAACTGTTGTTGCCGACGCAGAGCTAAACCATTAAATCAGATAAGTGAAAGAGAAATTCTTGAGAAAGCTTGCCATGATATCAAAGAAAAGGAGAGCTTTGCAAAGATCATTGATGTGTTACAAACTACACTTTTTTTTTGAACTTACAAACTACACTTTGACGTGAGCAGAAATGGGGAGGAAGGTTCAGAAAGAAGTCTGCAGCGAGAGTACCGGTTCATCGACTACACTTTGACGTGAGCAGAAATGGGGAGCAACGACTGAGATCCAAGGATCAAAGGCGATAGGGAGATCGGATGGCTGGAGGAGATGTCGGATGGCACTATGGGCCTCTGTAGCTGTCACATTTTGTCTTTGTCTATTGTAATCGGAATTCCAGCCATTTAATCATCATTTGTACGAATGCTACTAGAGACTAATGGGGAGTATATAACCCAAGATGGCGTGAATGGAAGGCAGAACATTATGTCCATGAAGTATATTCTCTAGTAGTAGTCTAGTGTAGAACCCTAGATCTTCGTTTCCCTATATTTTCTTTGTGATTTACCCCCTCTGGTTTCTCTTTGCTTCTCCGTTTTCTTGCTGATTTGTCTTGCTTCACATCAGGGCATGACAAAGGAATCAGAGCGACAGCTCGGTTAGATTGGGGAACCAGCGCGGTGAGGGTTGGGAGGAATCGATTGATTCCTCCTGTGAAATCCCTGAACCTGTGTGGGTTCTAACACTCAGTGGTGTTGGTTTGGCCAACCGGGATTTTGGTTGGTCAGAGAAGCTGTAAAATCACTGAATCTGAGGAGAAAAGCAAGGGCGGCGGTGCAGATCGGAGTGAATGGTGGTGACCACAAGATCGAAATCCCAGGAATCCATGGCGGGGAAAGAAGAAGTGGCGGAACTCATGAGTGAAATCCTAGCCATGAAGGAAGATATCAAGGAATTGAAGAATCACGAACCGGAATTTGTTGAACTGAAGACGATGATGACACAAAAGTGGACCAAGACAATGGGGGAAGATGCTGCGGGAACCTCAAAGCGACCCACGTCAAGTCAGGGCATAAACCAAGGTGATGGTGCAGGAGGTCTTCCTTTGATCACTGATGATATTCAGGTAATACCTCTGGCACCCATGCTAAACACTGCTCAGGATCCACAAAATATTATGGGAACCAGAAGGCCTGAGGTCCAGTCTGTTATTGAACCTACTACTGCTAGGCCAGAGTATTAACCATTTGTGTCCGAATTAGGTAGAACCACATCACCACCTAATATGTATACCCCGGTAAGCTCCTTCAATAGTCTGGGAAACCTAGTGACGCCGACTGTAAGACCTCAGACTGGCTGCAGAATTGGCCAAGGGGGTACACAGTATAACCCTGGGGTTCAGGTGTTTGACGCACAGCGACACCAGTACTTGAATCCGACTGACCAAAACAATCCATATGCCAAAGCAATCATCAAAGGACCTAGACTAGAAATTCCATTATTTGAAGGAGAAGATGTCCTAAACTAGTTGAGAATGTGCGAACAATTCCTTGGGTTATCTGGGACTCCGCAAGAGCAATGGGTAATGTTGGCAGTCTCCCACTTCCAAGGCAGAGCGACAACCTGGTTTAAAGGAGTGGGAATACCTAGCAGAGTGATGTCTTCGCCCCAATTTTGTTCTATGGTGGGAGACAGGTTCTCTAAAGGTAGTGCACATGACGTGGCGGAGATGCTGCAGAACATTTAGCAGTATCAATCGACGATTTCCAATTATATTGACAGGTTTGAGGAATGTATGGCACTAGTAAAGAGAGATCACCCCTACTTACAAGAGCAATTTTTGCTAAGTTGCTTTATTGGAGGACTTCGAGGGGACACTAAGCATGATGTAAGTGGGCAAAGACCATAAGGGCTTATGGAGGCATATTGGTATGCTCGAGTTTACGAGAAGGCAGCAGCTGCAAAAAGATCAAATTACTCAGGGAATCTGAACAAAAACAAATTCAACAGCAACAACCTGGTTAAAACAATGGACCAAGGGGATTCCAGCAGTGAGGATTCCAGCTCCCTATTTCTATTATTCATAGTTGCTCCGTGCCAACCCCTATTCTACTCCCCCCACTTCCCCCCTCAATCCACGCCGAAAGGGCCAACTTTTGGGCTGCAGTTTCATGGCCAGATAGGCTTAAGCGGTGCAATAAGGTGACCGAGGCCAAATTTACTTGGGCCTTAAAAAGCCAATATGCAGATCAAACAACCAGGCTTCAGGCCAAATTTTTAATTTTGCAGAATTTGTCAGGGCCACGCGGACGCGTACCCCTCTACCACAAATTATGACGTCCACTCTCCCGCTTGGGGAGATGGTAGGCCAACACATCCACCAAGTGCAATGTGGGCCATTGGCCTAGGCCACAGGCCTTATTGATCGCCCGTCGACCCCGTCTAGGTAAGTATGTTGCAACGAAGGCAAGGTTGTCGCTTATGTAGCCTCCTTCCCACTCCTAATCAGCTCCACTTAGCGATATGGTACTAAACTGCTACCGCGCGAGCGCCAATCCCTTGTTCCATGGGGCTGGTTTTCTTTCCACGGCCCGTAGGAAGAGCCCACGATGTTTTTCTGACAAAGGTTTTTCTGACTTCAAGCGGTGAGGATGCCAGCTCCCTATTTCTACTATTCATAGTTTTTCTTTTTTTTCATCATTCTCAAAGTGAATGAACATAGCCCCCATAAGTTTGGATCTCAAAGTGAGGACATTGTCAATACAAAAGGGAGCCAAAATAGTGATATTTCAAAATCATACCCTACCTAAGGGTCAATACTATGTGGAAGGTGAAGGATTACAGAAAATGGCAAGTAAGAAGCTTATGGGTTTTGTTATCCAGGTAAATTCTGCAGAGTTGGTGGAATCTAAAGATAACAAAAAAGGGAAGGTCATTCTGTTTATGACACAATGTATGAACTGTGTTTGTGTTATGTGATTGTCTTATAATGCTTTGAAATAATGTATGAATTGGCAGTAATAATATGGCAATTGTCTAGGACATTACAGAACTGTTTTTGTAACCTGAACAACTCATTTTAGTACTAACTGTTTTTGTGAATGATTCTCTCATGTACTCATACGTTCGTAAGTCATAACTCATTTGTATTCAATTACTATACTGTGATGCTGCCTGCTGCTGTGTTGAAACCATACAAATAAAAACGAGCCAACCCCTGTGTTGAATTGTGCGGTTTCTGTGTTGAATTGTGTGGCTCGCGAGTCGGCTCGAGCCAAGAAACGAGCCAAGCCGAGCCACAGCTTCGAGCAAGCTCAGTCAAGCATGGCTCGAGCCGACTCGGCTCGGATTGTTTCCACCCCTAGCCATAGTCGTCAAATACAAGTGAGGAGATACACTAAGGTTTTTCTGACTTCAAGCGATGAGGATTCCAGCTCCCTATTTCTACTATTCATAGTTTTTCTTTTTTTTCATCATTCTCTCCTTTTTCTGAAATATTCTCTTTTTTCTTTTTTCATGCAATTGGATTCCCACGTGCCACCACGCTCCACGCCAACCCCCTGTTCTACTCGCCCCTTCGATTATGTTATATACATGGTTTGTTTTTGTACTTCGTAAAGGGTCGACTTTTGGGCTGCGGTTTTAAGGCCAGATAGGCTTAAGCGGTGCAATAAGGTGGCAGAGACCGAATTTACTTGGGCCTTAATAAGCCAATAAGCAACTCAAACAATCAGGCTACGGGCAAATTTTAGTTTTGTAGAATTGGCAAGGGCCGCGCGGACGTGTACCCCCTCTACCACAAATTATGACGTCCACTTTCCCACTTGAGGAGATGGTAGGCCAACACATCCACCAAGTGCAATGTGGGCCATTGGCCTAGGCCACAGGACTTACTGATCACCCGTCAACCCCATCCAGGTATGTATGTTGCAACGAAGGCAAGGTTGTCGCTTATGTAGCCTCCTTCCCACTCCTAATCAGCTCCGCTTGGCCATGTGGTACTAAGGGCCTGTTTGGGACTGCTCTGCTCCAGTTTTTCCAACTCTGCTCCACCAACTCCACCATGGAGCAGCTCCACTATGGAGTTCCTGGATAACCTGATCCTGTTTGGCACGCAGCCGAACTCCAGCTCCAGGAATGTGAGGTTTCCTTGAGAAAGGTCCAATGTGCCCCTGAATGATGTTTGGTGTATGTTTTGATGTGTGCGGAGCATATGTAACTGAATATTTTTTTGTTGCCAATTGAAATATGATGTAAAATATTATAATCGCAATTAATTTATTCGAGAAAACCAAAAAACAAATATTTTGGTCAAATAATTCCGTCCTTTTGTCCCATAAATTGCAACGTGCTTGATAGATAATTAACAAAGTCCATCATTCGAATACAAATAATTGTCCATAGATAACTAGAGAGTAGTTTAAACCAAAATGACTACGAATGCAAGTGTTCCGATACATAATTCTATGCTGCCATAAGGGTTTTATGCAATCGAACGTAACAGTGTGCTACAAGCCTACAATAAAACTGTCCAATTTGGGTTATCAGAATAATTCTCATCACAATTCTCTGCTCATACATAATAGAACACAACACAATACAAGGCATCAATACAACTCATCATACGAATCAATACAATTCTCTGCCCATCCCCATTCAGCAGCCAAGCTTAGCATTTCAGTAATGAAAGAGGCATCATGGAGAGGACCTGCCCAAAGTGGGCCTACAACTGTGATAGAATTGGCATTCTGAGAAATAAATAAAAATAATCATATACTAGCATAATTCCTTAGCCAAGTATTTGACAAAGGAAAAATAAATAAAAAATAATCATATACTTTCTCTGTCAAAGGAAAAAAAGAGAACTAAGTGCTAACATCAATGAGTAAAAAATGACACAAATAAAGTAGCCACACAGTTTGATCATGATACTTTCGTCATTATTTAATATAACCACATTGATTCAATGTACCTACTGTTTTGTTTGTACAACCACAAGAAATCTGCCCCAGCTCATCAAATCCAAACGTCTGAGACTGACCACAACTCTTGCAATGACAAACGAAACCATAATTACTGCCAAAATAGAAAGGACGTCAGTGACATAAAACATTCCAATGTTCTACTAATCGGGCTGTAGGATAGTTGGAAATAAAAGATCACTGAGTTCACCTGATACCATCTTCTTTTCCATTGCATAATTGTACCAACACTCGATAAACAGGACCGTGGTACGCATAATATGAGAACACTGGTGTTATGTGAAATCCCAGAATAGCCGCTTCCCGTGCAGCACCATCTATAAGCATTCGCAAACCGACCTCATTCGGATATGGCACTGGACAAACATAGGCTCCATATGAAGACAATGAGCTAAGAGAAACAAAATGTTACAGCGTAGACATGAAAGAATTATGACTGTTACAATCCTCAGTACGAACAAACTTGCTCACGTTTTTAAAAAGAAAACTGATGTCAGTATATACAAACCAATGTAAGTCAAGTTTACAGGACAAAAGGAAGCAACTATAACAACAGTAAAGATGTCTCCCTACACTTGATGAAATAGTGATATACACAATCTGAAAGCCAAAGAAAAATCTAACAAGCAATTTGACTTGTGTTCGTTGCTGGCTGGTAAACTTAGCAAGAATTGGTAACACTGCCATTATGCCAACATTTCTAGTTTTCTACATATCACTTTAAATCATGTATATTTTTAGGATACAAGATTGCACCATAAATTGAACTACAAGAATAAATTGAACTACAAGAAGCAATTGAACTCAATAGATATCCCTCGTTCCAATTGCATAAAAATTGAAGAACCTACTGATTTAGGGATTTACCCCTATCAAAACAAAGTATAATCTGATTTAGGGATTTACCCATATCAAAACAGCGTATATATCAGACCCAACCAAAGAAACCAATGCTGGACGAACAAAGTTAGGCAAAATTTGGCATTTGCCACTTCAAAACATGGCATTACAAATCTAGGAGATGTACATGATGCAGAAATGGATAAGAACTCACCATCTTGCGCCATACCCTCTCGCCAATCGCCAATCCGTCGACGTCAGGTACAGAAGGCCCCCAATCTTGAGCGCCAAGAACGCCGCCCGTATGTATGCGGCCTCGCCGCCGAACGAGTCCACGTCGATGACGTCGAAGTACTCGCGCCGGAGGTACCTCTCCGCGAGCAGCCGGGTGGCGTCGAGGTGCGACACCACCCACCTCCTGTTCGCCGCGTCGGATGACGGGGCGGAGCGCGTCGGAGGCGTCGTTGGCCCACACGAAGTCGGCGCCGACCTGCGCGAGGTAGCGGAGCGCGCGGACGCCACAGCCGCACATTGCGTCGAGGCAGAGGAGAAGGAAAAGAAATCGAATCGGTATGGAGGAGAGGAATTGTGTAATGGCAGTGGTGGGTAATTTTCCTCCAACTCCATGAGGAGATACAAAATTTCAGTTTCTGGAGTACCCCTTGAGGAGCTCCAGAAAAAACGTGGAGTAGGCCTTCAACTCCACTTTTTTCTTGGAGCAGAGTTCTTGGAGTTGAACCCGTTTGACTAGACAAGTTTGGAGCAGAGTTGAAAAAGCTAGAGCGGAGCAGTCCCAAACAGGCCCTAAACATCACGACGTGATGCACTGCCGGAGCGCCAATCCCTTGTTCCATGGGCTGGTTTTCTTTCCACGGCCCGTAGAAAGAGCCCACGACGTCCAGCCCCATCCCCAAAAGTTTTCGCTCCTACGTAGAGGTGGCCAAACGGGCCGGGCCGTGACGGGCCGCACCGCGGCCCGTTACTGTAGACCCGGCCCGGGCACGGCACGGCACGGCGGGGCGGGTCGTGCCTGAGCCGAGGGCGCGGCACGGTGGGCCGGCACGGCACGGCCCGTTAAGAAATCGGGCCGTGCCGGCCCGGCACGGCACGGCACGGCCCGCCCAACGGCACTAAACGGGCCGTGCCGGCCCGGCACGGCCGGCCCGTTAATTTCAAAAAATAGCCGTTTTTTGTGACCGTTGGGGGGTAAAAAATTCGGGAAAAATAGCAAAAAATTCGGGAAAAATCTGAAAATTTTCCTATAAATAGGGGGGCATCCGGCCTCCATCTTCCACACCTCAAATCTCATTCTTCTCTCTCGGTTTAGCTGTGAAAAATCTGAAAGTGTTAGCGCAAATTTGGTCAAAATTCGGGCAAAATTCCGAAAATTCAAAAATCTTCAAATTTTTTTGTGAGAGCTGCAAAGGAGGTAATAATGCTGTCTTATTTCAATTTTTTGGTATTATTTGTTGGTTTAATTTTTTGTTATTATTTGTAGGTTTAATAGTAAGTTAATCGTTTTTGCTATTTCAATTTGCAGTTGATTACTTGATTTAATGGAGAACTACGATTTTCAACTCTCCGAATACGGGCTCACGGCGGAGGATGTGCAATCGTTTCAACAAGCATATCCATCTGCGGAAGGTCTACATGTACAAACTGGAGATGCCGAAGAAACGACGGCCCCGGTGGCGCAGGGTCCAATTGATCCATCTTCTGCTGGCTCAACAAGTGCATCCACGACCCAAAGCACGGGTGCAAAAAGAACAAGAACTAGTACATCAACAGTTTGGAATGATTTCGACAAGAAGATCAAGACCGACAGTGATGGAACTGAAGTGAGGTATGCTGTTTGTAAAATTTGTGGTAATGAATTGACTGCAAAATCTTCAGGTGGTACGGGTCATCTACAACGACATGCTGCAAGCTGCAAGAAAAAGCAAGGAATACAAATGCGCCAGACACACCTGCAATATAACCCCGACGGCTCGGTACGCACGTGGGAGTACAACCCAGAGGTAGCTCGGGAATCTCTTTGTAGATTAATTGCTTCTCAAGATTTACCTTTAAATTTTGGTGAATCTGATGCTTTCCAAAAATATATTAAGACTGCTCATAACCCTCGATTTAGTACTGTATCTAGGCAAACAACAACTAGAGATTTAATTAAATATTATAACAATTGTCGTGATAAATTGAAAGAAATGTTTCATACATGTACATTCTCTATTGCTTTGACATCCGACATATGGAGTGGTAGGGCTAGAGAGGATTATATTAGTGTTGTTGCTCATTATGTTAATGATGACTGGATAATGGAAAAAAGAATTATAGGATTTAAATTAATTAATGTTTCACATAATGCTGAAAATATTGCAGAAAACATTATTAAAGTTGTAGAAGATTTTGGTCTCACGGATAAGATTTTTTCCATAACTTTAGACAATGCAGCTGCAAACACTAAAGCTATGGAAATTCTTACTCCTTTGTTTAATAATTATGCACAGTCTTTCTTATTGCATCAACGTTGCGCTTGTCATATTATTAATCTTATTGTTAAATCCGGTTTAAAAAGATTAGATACTTGTATTAATTCTTTTAGAGATGCAATTTCATTTATTAATTGTTCTAACCAACGAATAGCCGCATATAAGAGTTTTTGCGTAGCAATGAATGTTCGTCGTAGAAAATTTGGTTTAGACATGCCTGTTAGATGGAACTCTACTTATCTTATGCTTAAACATATATTGCCACATAAGAGCACTGTATCTGTTTTCCTTCACACCCAAAGTCATCAATCTCGTAGCTCCTCAAGTAGAACCCAAGTTAGAGACCCTGAACTTACTGAGGACGATTGGGATGTTGGTGAAAAAATATTTTCCTTTCTAGAAATGTTTCATAAAGCTACAGTTTGTCTTTCTGGAGTATACTACCCTACATCTCCCATGATTGTTCATAATATTGTTGAAATTGCCACTCACCTAAAGGCTTTTGAAAATGATCCTATACTACGGGATGCTGTAGGTGCCATGAAATCTAAGTTTTTAAAATATTGGAGCGAAATTCCTATTTTATATGCATTTGCTTTTATTTTGGATCCTAGGGCCAAACTCCAAGGATTTATAAATGTTTTACAAGTTTTAAGTGAGGCTACCGGTTTAGACTATTGTTCATACTATACACAAGTTAAGGATAAATTACATGAGGTATATAATAAATATGAAAATAAATTTGGATCTGTGCGTTTAGAAAGACCCCCGGTAGTCCCTAGCACCTCTAGGGGGGCTATGCAATGGGGCAAGATTTTTCTATATTTTCTATATTTTTTTTACAATGTCTACAATTTTCTATATTTTTTTCTAAATTTTCTACAATTTTTTTACAATTTTTCTTAATTTTCTACAATTTTTTCTTATTTTTTTCGGCTAAACGGGCTAGCCGGGCCGGCACGGCCCGTTTAGCCTTAACCGTGCCCGGGCCGGCACGGCACGGCCTCGGGCCGTGCCTGGGCTCCCACCGCGGCCCGCGGGCCGGCACGGCACGGTCCGTTTAATACACGGGCCTTAACGGCACGGCATATTTCTCAAGCCCAAGTGCATTCATTTCACCTCAATTCTCTCTTTGCACATCAAAGTGAGGTGGTTGAGCATTTAGTGCTAGATTTCATTTGCAAATCCATTTGGCACTAGAGTTGCATTCAAGTGAACACCGGGATTTATTACTCTTAGTGCTTGCCGGCACTTGGACGATCCGGTGGAAGTTGCCTCGGTGATCTTCTCAAGAAGATTGTGAGAAGACCCGGCAAATTGTGAAGGTTGGAGCTCGCCTACCCGGAGTGGGGAAGAGCTACACTAGTGATCGAGGTGCTTGGCTCAATTCGTGGAGCCGGTCCGATACGTCCGGGCTTACCTCAACGTGGACTAGGGGAAACCGGCAAGTTTCCGAATACCACGGTAAAAACATCGGTTGTGTCTCTTGTCTCTTTAGCTCTTGTTCTTTTGCTTCTTGAGATCACTTATTTGTTTAGAGCTAAATTGTTGACTAGAATTGCATAGGATTAATTGCTTTACATCATTGTCATTTAAATTGTGGAGAATTAATCAAGTAAACAAGAAAAGTTTAAAAACCTCCTATTCACCCCCCTCTAGTCGGTATCCTTGATCCTACAAGTGGTATCAGAGCTTGGTCTCTCACTTTTAGACTTAACCGTCTAGAGAGAAAAGGATGGCTAGTGAGGGGATTTCGGTAGGAAAGGCACCTCTATTTGATGGCTCAAATTATGCTTATTGGAAGATTAGAATGTCAATTTATTTAAAGGCCATGAGTCCTAATATTTGGAAAATCGTAAATGATGGTTACGTCATGCCACTTGATCCCGACAACCCAACGGAACAAGATGGGCGTAACACTCATTTAGATGCCCAAGCCATGAATGCTCTTTTTGGGGCCTTAAACGCGGATGAATTCAATAGAGTGAGCAATCTTGAGACGGCTCACGCTATTTGGAATACCCTTTCGGAAATACACGAAGGGACATCCACGGTTAAGGAGGCAAAATTGCATCGGCTTAGGATTAAATATGAGACATTCATAATGTTGCCCCATGAGGACATCAATGAGATGTACACACGGCTCAACAACATTGTGAATGAGCTCAAAGGCCTTGGTACTAACCTCTCGGATCTTGATGTTGTGAGAAAGATGCTTAGGGCTCTACCGGAGAAGTACGAGATGTTGGTAACTCTCTTCCTCAACTCACCGGAATTGGCAAGAATGACGCCAACACAACTCTTGGGTAATCTAATTACCAATGAGTTGTACAAGAAGGACAAGGAGGAACTTTTGGAGCAATCCACCTCCAAAGGGAAGAAGATCACCGCCTTCAAGGCAAAGGCGGTGGCAAGTGAAGAGTCCGAAGATGAAGAAGAAGACTCCGAAGAAGAACTTGCCCTCCTTGTGAGAAGGATGAACAAGTTCATGAGAAGACGCTCGAATCGAGGAGGAGGCTATGATAAAGGAAAGAAGTGGCAATCATCCTCCAACAAAAACAAGTATAGCAACATCCGTTGCTATGAGTGCGATGAGAAGGGGCATATAGCTTCACAATGTCCCACAAAGAAGGATGACAAGGAGAAGTCATCCAAGAAGAAAGGCTTTCATGGCAAGAAGAAGCTTTTCAAGAAGTTCCACAAAGACAGCAAAAATGAAGCCCACATTGGTGAGTGGGATTCCGATGAGGAATACTCCGACTCCGACTCTAGTGAGGAAGAGTCTCCCAAGAAGAAGGGACTTGTCGGCATTGCCATCAAGGAAGCTCCATCGCTATTCTCCACTCCCACATGTCTTATGGCAAAAGGGGAGAAGGTAAAAACTCTAGATGACGATGAACCCTCCTATGATGATTTGATGGACATGTTAGTAGAACTAAATGAATTTCTTGGAAAAGAAAAGTCAAAATTCAAGGTTTTGAAGAGGGAGCACATAGCTCTTCAAAAAACCTATGAGGAGCTAAAGGAAGCTCATGACTTGCATACAAATAAGTCTAGTATGAGTATTGGCATATCTTGCAATATTTTGAATGAGATGCCTAGTATAGAGAAAGTAACATCTAGCATGTCTACCTCTTGTGATGACTTACTTTCTATGCCATGTTCTTCTAAGATTGATTCATCTAATGCTTTGTCTCATGTTCATGATGATATGCTAGTAGATGAAAACCAAAATTTAAAAGAACAAGTCCTAAAATTGAATAAAAGTTTGGAAAGAGCATACAAGGGAAAAGACACCCTTGATAAATTGTTAAATACCCAAAGATGCTCTTTCAATAAGGAAGGACTTGGATACATTCCCAAGAAAGGTAAGAAACCGATATCCAAACCTCCAAGGTTTGTAAATGAGAATGGTAAGTATTGTACAAAATGCCGGAATGTAGGACATATGGTAAATGATTGTTCTAGAAATAGTGTGCATTCCATTGGCTTGTATGATTCTTGTTACATGCTTAAAAAATCCAAAAATAGAAATGTAATTGCTCATTTTATTGGCACCTCGATTTTGGGTGCTAAAAGGAAATCCATTTGGGTGCCCAAAACCTTGGTTACTAACCTCCAAGGACCCAAACAAATTTGGGTACCTAAAAGAACTTGATTTTCTTTTGTAGGTGAACTATAAAACCGGCGGAAGGCATTGGGTGTTGGATAGCGGTTGCACTCAACACATGACCGGAGACCGGAAGATGTTCACCACCTTTGAGAGTGGAAGCAATGACAAAATCACCTTTGGAGACAATAGCAAAGGAAAGGTATTGGGATTGGGTAAAATCGCTATCTCTAATGACCTTTCAATTTCTAATGTATCACTAGTCGAAACATTAAATTTTAACTTGCTATCTGTTGCTCAATTATGTGATCTAGGCTTAACATGCTCATTCTCAAAAGAAAATGTTGTAATCTCAAAAGACAATAATAATGAACTAGTCTTTAAAGGCTTTAGATTTGGGAATCTCTATTTGGTAGATTTCACTTCAAATGATGCATGCTTAAAAACTTGTTTAATTGCAAAAACTTCTTTGGGTTGGCTTTGGCATAGGAGACTAGGTCATGTGGGTATGGTTCAATTTAAAAAGCTTTTCAAACATGATCTAGTGATTGGCTTGAAAGATGTGAAGTTTGAGAAAAATCGACTTTGTAGTGCTTGTCAAGCCGGAAAACAAGTCGCTAGTTCTCACCCTTCCAAAAGTATCATGTCAACCTCTAGACCATTGGAGCTCTTACACATGGATTTGTTTGGGCCAACAACCTATAAGAGCATCGGAGGAAATAGCTATTGTTTAGTCATTGTGGATGATCACTCTAGATACACATGGGTCTTCTTCCTAAATGACAAAAGTGAAACCTCCGGGATTTTCAAAAGTTTTTCAAAAAGAGCCCAAAATGAATTTGATTTTAAAATAAAGAAAATTAGGAGTGACAATGGTTCCGAGTTCAAAAATACAAAAGTTGAAGACTTTTGTGATGATCTTGGAATAAAGCACGAACTTTCCACAACCTACACTCCGGAGCAAAATGGAGTTGTAGAGAGGAAAAATCGAACATTGATTGAAATGGCTAGGACAATGCTTGATGAGTATAATACTTCCGACAAGTTTTGGGCGGAAGCTATTAACACCGCTTGTCATGCCATAAATCGCCTTTACTTACATCGACTTTTGAAAAAGACTTCCTATGAGCTACTTGTTGGAAGGAGACCGAACATCTCTTACTTTAGAGTATTTGGTTGCAAATGCTATATTCTAAGAAAAGGTGTTCGGCTCTCAACGTGGTCGAATTACTCGAAGTCGTAAGGAGTCAACTTGGTCAGGTCTGTGTGTGGTCGTAGCTACAGTGATTCGGTTGATAGTCGTAGCTATACTAACTAGTCGGTAGTCGTAAGCTACAGTACCTGGTCGGTGCTCGGAAGATCTGCGTGGTCAAAGAATGGTAGTATCGGCTTTGTGTGAGCGGTATGACTAGACTTGCGGTAAGAGCCGTGGTAGAGACACCATGGTCGAAATGCCGTGGTCGAAGGACTCGAAGTCGTAAGGAGTCAACTTGGTCAGGTCTGTGTGTGGACATAGATTTGGTCAGATCTGTGTGTGTGGTCGTAGCTACAGTGAACTGGTCGATAGTCATAGCTACAGTAAACGATTGATAGTCGTAAGCTACAGTATCTGATCGGTAGTCGTAAGCTGCAGTACCTGGTTGGTGCTTGGAAGACCTACGTGGTTGAAGACCAGTAGTATCGGCTTTGTGTGAGTGTACAACCGAAGTTGCGGAAAGCCATGGTCGAGGAGCCGTGGTCGAGACACCATGGTCAAAGTGTCGTGGTCGAAGGACTCGAAGTCGTAAGGTGTTATGATATAATGATCATGGAGCTTATTTTCCACAATCAACTAAATTCAAGATGGGGTGACAACACATACTTTGTGTTAGTTGAGGCATGTATGTGTTGTGCCGGCGTAGTGGGTCATGAGCGGCGTCGGGCTGGAGGGTGGGGTCGACGATGGACTGCATGACAGGCGTCGTCGGATTGGAGGAGGGGGCACAGGGCACGGACGTCAGGGGAGGGGCGCAAGGCACAGACTGGAGGGGGGCGAAGTGTGGCGGAGCGGCGCCGCAGGAACCGAGTGGGGCAGAGCGTGGAGTGCGACGGTGCAATGGAGCAGGGGTGGCGGCAGGGGGACGAAGCGGTGGAGCAGGGGGTCGGGCGGGAGCTGACGGGGAGGAGCCGTGGCAGAGCAGGAGCGGAGGGGGGCGAAGCGACGAAGGGGGAGGAGTGGCGCGGAGCAGTGGAGCATGGGGTGGGGCGGAGTAGGGGGCGTTGGGGGAGCATTAGGACAGCGCCGATGGATTGCGGGCATGATGCGGGGGCGTGATTGCGGCGGGGGGCATGAGGCATTGGTGCCCGGGCAGGCGAACATGCGAGGTAGTGGGATTGGCAGGACCAACTTGCAATCATGGACGTTGGATGAACTGAATAAACGGTGTAGATATTCAGATAGCAGGACCAACTTGCAATGTTAGTCATTGGATTATGTTGATGTAAACCATCAGGAGAGGGGGTATTAACGTGGTTGGGTGACAAATGGTTTAATCAAACTGGTGCTTTTTATATTGGTATAGATTAAATTTGTGATCGGCCTTTCCTGCGTCAGAAAATAAATCTTTAGTTAGTAGAGCATCATGTTTATTCCTTTATGTTTCCTTACATATCTTGCAGAGGCCGATTATGTTGCAAAAATATTTAATAAACGAACCAAGCTCAAAGAGATAGGTAATGTTGCTCAAAATTTTAATGGTTATCATAATTATACAAGGTTTGATGTTAACATTTTTTTACAACAAATTGTGAAGAAAATGGCAGAGCAATCAGATGGAGCAACAGATGCAGAGTCGGTTGCCTCACCTACAGAAGATGTTGGCAAAGACAATACTTGCAATTTTATTCTCCAGGTCTATATTTTTTTTACTGTTGCCTGATTGCATCTTTCTATTGTATACTTGATTGAGCAATCTTGAGATCTATTTTCTAGCTTCATTTTGTTGTGCCTAATGTAGCTATGGTCATGTAGTATGACACAATGTACGCCGCATATACCTTGGTTGCCATGACAACTTCAAACATACAGTTTGTTGAAGAGCAGGATCAAAATAGTGGAAGAATTATGCTAGGACCTTATCATTCGTTGAGTCACAATTACCTATGACATACAGTTTTGAATTTTAGCTGTTTGCGACAGAGATTACGGAGAGGGAGATACCCGCTTGCGATTTTTGTTGATACAGATGTTAGACTTTTAACATATACTATAATTAACTTGTAGATCCCGTCTTGAGAAAATACTCAATTTAAAAGTTAGGTACTTTAGCAAAAGCAAAAAGTCACTAGCTTTGGAGGAAAAGAATAGGCCCATAATCTTTCGACCCATTACTATTGCTGGAGGCTGTAGTACATATGCTCATGTTATGGTAGAATTATTAGCTGCTATTGAGCCTTGATAGGTGTAACATCCTGATTTTCAGAGCCTTTTTGAAGCTTTTAAAATAAAATTCACCATTTGAATTTTTCTGGAATTAAGTAAAGCTTAATTGGAATTTTCATTAATTAAAAATATTTAATATGATTATGTTAAACCTTAACATTTGCCAAAAATATTTTATTTGAGTTCCTGGAGTCTCAAGGAATTTTTGTGAATTTTCTAGAATTTTTCTGGATTTATTTGCTATTTACTAGAGCTCAAAAGCCTTTAAATGAATTTCTGGAAAAAGAAAAAAGAAAAGAAATTCCTAAACCGGCCGGTGGGCCGAAACCCACCAAGCCGGCCCGGTCCAGCCGCCCCGCCCCCGGCCTGCCCCGCCCTCGCCACGCGGCGCATATCCGCGCCCGCTGGATGGAGGCCACGCGTCGCCTATCCAGGGAGGCAGTCCCGCCCGCGCTCGATCGCAGCCACCGCTAGCCTGTGCCGCCGACAGGTGGGGCCCGCCTGTCAGGGTCGTCCCCGACCTGGACTCCGTCCCCGTCTCCGAGCGGGACTCCGCCGCCGCCTTCCTTTCCCGCCGCCGCCTACCTTATCCGTCGCCGTCGTGTCCGCCCCGGACACATCGCCGCCTGGGTATAAAAGGTGCCCAAGCCCCGGGGTTCTCCTCGTCCCGCAGCCGCCGCTAGCCGCTCGCCGTCGTCGGTCTTGCCGAGATCGCCGGAGTCGCCGTCTTCGTTTCGGAGGCCGTCGACCTTCGCCTTGCTTCGTCGGCTTCACCGCCGTCCGCCGCCGCTGTCCACCGTCGTCTCCCGCCGCCGGTGAGCCTCGCCGCCGTCGTCCACCGTCCCCTCCGTCGTCCGTCGCCGCCGGCCAGGACCGCTGCCCGCTGCGTCGCCCCGGCCTGCGCCCGCCGCTTCGCCTTCCCGTGCACCGGGTCTGCCGTGCGCCGTGCCACTGGCAAACGGGGCCCACCGGTCGGTCAACCGAGCCATAGACCCAGCCGAGTCAGCACCCACGCCAGTCAGCCACGCAAGCAAGCCACGTCAGCACCCAAGGCCCCCAGATGCCACGTCATCTGCCACGTCAGCACCCGAGGCCCCCAGATGCCACGTCATCTGCCACGTCAGCACCCGAGGCCCCCAGATGCCACGTCAGCATGCCACGTCATCCCGACTCGTCAGCCTGCCACGTCAGCCCGATTGGCACACGTGTCGCCACGTGTCCGCCACCTCAGCCCTAGCCGCCGCGCCAGCCGCCCAGTCAGCCGCACTGTTCTGTGCCCCGGGTTCACGGTAGACCGGTCATTCCATGAACCGGGTCCACAGCACAGTGCACTTTTCTAATTTTCCCGATTTTTCTGTAGATTTAATTTTCCAAGAGCCCGTTCTCCCTCGTCCTAGCTCCGATTGACCCGATTCTTTTTCCTAAATTCATATAAAATTTAGCTCTACCTTTTGGTTCAGGTTTGAAAGTTTTTGGAGTTCATTTGAATTTTATTTGAATTTATTTTGTCTTTTCGATTTGTTTTCTCTCTCGTTAGATCACGCTTTCCAAGGAGCTGAAGCAGGATATGAAGATCGAGAATTCCTAACTGAGCAAGGCCAAGGCAAGTCGTGTCCTTTGATCATGTTGAACCCAGTTTTCAAATCTATTATGTATTATGTTGCTTTAAATTATCATGCATTGCTACTTTACTATAAAACCCTTGTATTGGTAGTTAATGACCTAATTGATTATTCCTCCTTGATAATTTGAATGCCCTGATTCCATTGTCACCATAGAATGGGAAATTACTTAGTGATGCAATATTAGTTGTCACATGGGTTGTGCGTTTAATTGCTTAGCCATGCTTATCACTAGTACGTTGGGTTTATCATCACATGTGGTTAATTAATCTTGACTTAATGATATACTTGAATGTGGTGGTTAACCACAGTTATAAAACTTGTTGCCATGGCATGGGTAGTGTCATTGGTGTTGGTTATACAAAATTGGTTTTCACTTGGGCGATTGATCGTGCAGTAAAGGGGGTGCGAGAGGCACATGGGATGTGGATGTTTCGCCTGAGTAAATTTAAGGACTTAACTTTGTGCGCCATTGATCTGAGTCTTACCGTACTACCACATGTCCAGTATGGGATGGACCTGGCTAATTAATTTGGGATGTTTCAATTTCGGTTCTGCCATTGTGATGAGTGTGGTTTGGCGTGGCCATGGACCCACATTGGCGCAAGAGGCGGTGAGAGGCGAAACCTTAGCGAGACGGAATTGGGTTGAGATTGAACATTGTAAAGGCCTTGTCATGATCTCCTCGCCGCACACCAAAGGAAGTGTGTTAATCTAGTGGCAATATGGGATGATCATGTCTTGTGGGTAAAGCTGTACAACCTCTGCAGAGTGTAAACTATTCGAATAGCCGCGTCCTCGGTCATGGACAATGCTCGGTGATTTCACACGAGGGGTAGAGTTCTCATAAAAACCTGGTTGGGTAATGTTGGGAAGTGAATGGTTAGTTCACGGATGTTCATTTCATGGATCTTGGTTCATGGTGGATTCCTTGGGTGAATGGTCAGTTCACTTGTGGTTAGTCTCAATTCCTTTGATTACTTATTTATTATCATTTACAAAGTTTGCTTTTCAATCTACTTATTGTATTTACTTTAAATTGTTGCTTTCTGCAAAATTAACCTTTCAGCCATCCCTTGGTAAGCTTTGCATACTATATTGCATTCTTTGTCACAAACGACTTGCTGAGTACTCTATGTACTCATGGCTTCATCCATATTTGCTCAGTTGAGGAAGGACCAGATCAGCAGGAGCTACTAGAAGGAGGATACTTTGAAGACTTCACGGATTAGGACTTCGCTCCCCAGTCGATTGCCTGTGGGCATGTCGAATGGCTACCACGTTTAATTTTCGTTTTCCGCTGCTAGTTTCTTCAAGCCCTTCAGGCTAATAATTGTAAGCTTGGCCATAAGGTCGTACTCTGATAATTATCAATATAATTTGGATTTTCCTTAGTATATCGTGATGTGGATGATATTTATCTTTGTTCATACTGTGTGCACTAGCGTGATCCTGGACTAGTGCAGAATACACAGGAGAGTCCGGATTTGCATATTCGGGTCTCTACAATAGGGCATTCCTTCCTCAATTTGCAATTCACCTTTGTGAATCAAAGAGCTACCATGTTGTGAAGTTGGCAACTATATTTTGTAGAATTGAGTTTTTTATTTTTGGATGGAGCTCGAGTCATGGGCATAGATGCATCCAGCCATAGTATATTAGCTTCTGGAAGGGCACCTGGAGTTGATGCTGAACATGTCCTTACAAAGGTACATGTTCTAAACTAGATGCTTTGCCTAATGACTTCAGGCGAGTATGGTTCTCACCACAAATTTCGGTCCTTTATTGACCTTATGTACCTCAACTCTTAATGTCGACAGATCAGCATGTTTGCTAGCCAGGAATTGCAGAAAATACACCTGCCTCCCAATACTAAACCTATTAAGGACATCTGTGTACTGCCTGGGGGCCATGCTGTTTTTGCATCACTAGTTAGGCTGCCTGACTTGGCATGAACCACACAAACCAAACTCAATCTTTCCAGAACATTCGTCAATTACTCATCACAAACATGGGGTCACAACCACATGGTCTCTCAATCTCCCCATTGATCAGTATATTGACAAAACTAGAAAAACGTAAAATTGAGTTTGAGTTTGAGAAAGAAAGTCAAACATGGTTTAAGAAGGAAGCAAAGAGGAACCAAGACCATGTTGACAACGAGAACGCTAGAGCGAACAGAAAGAGCAAATTGTTCTCCAAAGCTCCAGAAAGTTCCCAAATGGCTTTTTCTCCGATATTCTCCCCCTTTTGGCAATAAACACATCAAGAACGTAAAAAAGAGAATAAGGCATGATGTTGGATGAAATGGCTGAAATTTGTTTATTTTAAGCATTTAGAGCCATGAAGATTATCCAAAATGACCATTTGAGAATTACATCAAGCCATAACACATAAGTATGCTATCAAGATCATGTCAATACATGTAGAGACGAGCTAAGCCAAATCAGTTATAATATGAAAATTAGTCGAATTTCTTAGCATGTCAAGTCAACCATGATTATAGTCTAGCTAAAGGTATCCAAAGATGATGCAGACCATGTCAATAGTCTAAGTGAAACCAAGAAGCTAGTATTGATTCAATTTAGAGTGCCACAAGTTCAAGAATGAATCATTTGTTCAAGTACTTGGTTCTGTTTGTAGTTAAGCAAATTGAGCACATTTGACATGATTTGTTTTTCTTTTAAACCTCATGGTTGTTTCCAACCAACATTTTTCGTCATGTGCTAGATCTCAAGCCTTATGCGACTACTCCAAGCAAGAAGCTTAAGAAGATAGTCTTGGTCAAACAAAACTCCTCCTGAGTTTATGCCTAGTGCAATGGCAAGCAGTCTCATGAGAAAGAATTGGTGAGTTCAATTTTTTTCCGCACAAAAGAGATCTTTTTGCTTACTTAAAAAGGTTGTACCAACTCATGCTTCATCAAGAAACTAGCATAGCTCAAGCTAAAACTCAATAAAGATTCAAGACTCAACTCAGCCTATTTGACATGGCATGAATCATAACAGGATAACTAAAGAGAGACTAGTCTCAAGAGCTAACATGACATGAATTAGTTTAAGTTGAGCATTATAATCAACCTATCATGGCAAAGACTAAACTACACATATAAAGTCATGATAAATCTAGCAAGTAAGCTCAGATCATGGCAAGATGTAATTCATTGTAAACATGTTATAACAGGATAATAATTAAGGCTCCATGTAATTATTATAATTTAAAAAATGAAATGCAGAAACTCCAGCTCCCCCTCAACATGAGATGCACTTTTAGTTCAAGTTGAGTTATGTCAACATTAAGATCTAGAAGCTCCCAAATGAATTCCCCCTGAACCAAAGCAATAAAATCGAGAAGCTGGCAAGAAAATCAGATAAGGCAGTCCTTAAAGCATAGACAAGATATAGAGGATACTATAGCTCAGACTGACTCTCATCTACCCCATATGACTCTAAGACTATCAACTGATCATCTAACACACTAAAGAGCAAACACGTACACCGTCTACCTGAGGGTGGCCCAACCCTCGCTACAACTTATAAGAAGTGAGTGAGCTCAACCTAGTGAGAAATAAAACAGCTAATAAGCAGCATCGTAGAATCACAAGATGAGAGGAAGAAGTCTAAACAACTAGACAAGAGAAACACTCTAATCTATGCTAGAAGGACTAACCCCAATGCACCTATATGCAATGCAACAGAAAGGAGTAAGAGCATAATAAACAAGATAAAACATGAAGCGCAAAACTCCCCCTCACAACAGTCCATAAGGACAAACCACCCCAAGCTCTCCCCGCAGAGCTGAAAACCTAGAGCTATCCAAAGGCTTGGTAAAGATATCAGCCAACTGGTGGTCACTCTCCACAAACTGGAGTACTATGTCACCCTTCTCTACATGGTCTCGAAGGAAGTAATATCTGATGTCAATGTGCTTGGTCCGAGAGTGCTGCACTGGGTTCTTGGCAATGTTAATAGCATAAGTGTTATCACAAAAGAGTGGAACACTGTCTATAACTAATCCAAAGTCCCGCAGGGTCGAGGCCATCCAAAGTACATGGCTGCAACAACTGGCGGCAGCAACGTACTCAGCCTCTGCGGTGGACTGCGCAACACCGGACTGCTTCCTAGAAGACCAAGAAACTAGAGAAGTGCCAATGAATTGGCAGGTGCCAGAAGTGCTCTTCATATCTATCCTACAGCTAGCAAAGTCTGCGTCCGAGTAGGCTCTGAGGGAAAGACAGGATAAGGAAGAGTACCAGATACGAGTCTATGGTAGCTCGAAGGTACTGAAGAATGCGTTTCACCGCCTGGCGGTGAGATACACGAGGAGAAGCCTGAAATCGAGCACACAAACACACGAAGAAGTGTATGTCTGGTCTCGAGGCAGTGAGGTATAAGAGGGAGCCAATCATGCTACGATACTCCTTCTGATCAACTGGCTCGTCATCCTCATCTGGGTCGAGTGAAGCTGATGTAGCCATAGAAGTGTGACACGCTCAAAGAGATCTCCTATCATCTGCTCTAACAGATGGTCTTTTTGAATGTGTCGGGGAGGTCCTGGATGAGAAGAAGAAGTGGCATCTACCTCATGAGCTGAAGAGGTAGGAACAGAGTCACTAACTCCAGAAGATGTGGAAGGCATGGGCTGATCTCCTCGAGGTGCAGTGGAAGAAGCAGGCACCTCAAGAGGAGGAGGAACTGGATCGGGTAGACAACCCTCATCTCCATCCTCCTCATCATCCACAAATATTGGCTCGGACTGCTCTAAAAAACCTGAGATATTGGGCCTAGTCCCCGGACTGGCCTCATCGAAAGTCACCTCGCAGGTCTCTACCAACTTACTAGACTCGCAGTTCCAGACCCTATACGCCTGCGAAGAAGTCGAGTAATCTAGAAAGATACCATCACAAGAGCGCGACTCGAACTTGTCTAGGTTCCCGGATTTCAAAATGAAACACTTGCAACCAAACACACGAAAATGAGAGACACTGAGCTTTCGCCCGTATCTCAACTCATAGGAAGTGCGATGCAAGTGTGCCCTTAGAAAAATTCTGTTCGAAACATGGCACGCGGTGGCTATCGCCTCAGCCCAAAACTTATTAGGTGTAGAGTACTCATCAAGCATCATCCTGGCCATCTCGACCAAGGTACGGTTCTTCCTCTCCACGACGCCATTCTGCTGTGGGACGTGCGAAGAAGAGAACTGATACTCTACACCTGTCTCATCACAGAACCTCTCAAAATAGGAATTCTTGAACTCCGTGCCATTGTCACTACGGATCGCTCATAAGGCACCCGGAAGCTCAACAGAAAGCCTACTGAAAAGACCTTGAAAATGTGTAAACGTCTCATCCTTCGAGGCAAAGAAAAACACCCAAGAGTACCTCGAGAAGTCATCGACCACGACAAGAACACACCACTTCCCTCCTGCTAACTGCACTCGAGCTGGTCCAACTGTGTCCATATGGAGCAGCTATCCAGGTGCATCGGCCATAGTCACTACGACCGGAGGGTGAGAAGCGGCAACCATCATGCTGTGTCGACAAGGAGCACAAACAATATCTTTGACCATCTTGAGTTTCGGCAGACCACGAATGAGATCGTGGCTGCTAACTCGGGTCAAATGGTCAAATCCAATATGATCAAGTCTCCTATGCCAGAAGGTAAGGTCACGGGACTCAGAAGCAATTAAACATCTGAGAGGATCACCAGAAGACTCAGCAAAATCAGCACGAAAAATCCTCCCATATCTAGAGATCCCGCAAACCAGACTCTCCGAAGAATCAAGAATTTTGCAAGCGTTTTTCTTAAAGCTCACATCAAAACCGTCATCGGTAAGCTGAGAAACAGAAGGCAAATTATACTGCAGCTTACTAACCAAGGCAACATCTTTTAAAATAAAAGACTCATTAACGCGCACTGTACCTTTGGCGATGACGCGCCCAGACGAAGCGTCTCCGAAGGTGATCATCTCATCACCTGGAGCACGGGCTAGGGAAGAGAACCAACGAGAGTCTCCGGTCATATGACGAGAACAATCGGAGTCCACAAGCCAAACCTCTCCCTTCCCTGTCCGGCGAACCTGAGTCAACAAGAGAGTGAAGGCTCAGTACTGGGATAAATCAAAAGAGATTTTGGAACCCAATACTGAGTCACACGTCGAGCAGAAGAAGTAGCCACACACGACTGACCTCTATCTACCCTACGCTCTCTGTCGCTCAAAGAAGCAGAAGGTCTATGTGCAGACCTGAAGCTGTTGCTGGGTCCGACTGCTATGGGAGAGCAAGTTGGAGCACCGGCAACATGCTGATCATGCCGCGGGTAGCCATCTCGACGGGGGAAACGAGATCTACCCTCAGAATGGTGGAAGTCACGACCAAAGGCATATTGAGGACGAAAACCAGAAAAGCCAAGTCCTCGATGCTGCCCAAACCCATTAGCTGAAGTAACTCTCGACCTCGTGTTGGTCTTAGATGCGCTCAAGGTCTGGGGCTGACCCTGAATACGCCTAAAAGCTGCAACACGATCTCTACACGCGATCTTGGCGCGCCTGAAGCATCTCTCGATCGAATGTCTATCCTTCTGACAGAAGGTGCAGTGATACTTCACCTTCTGAGGGGTAGAAGTAGCACGATGAGGCTTTGCCTTTTGAGAGGTCGAAGCAACAGGTGGAATCACCTTGCTGTCAGAAATCCCTTGGACAAAGCCCGCTGACTTGAATTGAACTTTCCCAATTCTGGGCTTGACCTCGATCACACCTGCTGCTATGGGTCTGAGAACAACAGGTGGATGCTTACTCACATCCTCAAGAAAATCATATCCTAGACCTTGATTGAATTTGCAAATCTTGGACTGGTCTAGAATAAGATTTAGCTTCTTTTTACCTCCTACAAATCTCTCAAGAGTGTTCATAAGGTACTGACACTCCCGAAAGAGAGAGGTGCAAGAAGAACAAGGGAAGAGGAGACAGCAGCAGGAGAAGAGGAAGAACCAACAGCAGAAGAAGGAATGGCATGTGCAGGCACATCCACCTCAACTTTGAGGTCTTCGCAAGGACTAGGAAGGACAATCCTACCTCTAGCTGTTTGGTCATCGTGCTTAAGCGTCTCTACTCCTTTGGGCTTCTCCCCCACACCAGCAATCACATCACAACAAGATTGTGGCTTTTCTAGTAGATCCTTAGTTAGCTTCACACTTTTTCTTCCAATGCAATCAAGTCAGATTTTAGTTTATCACAATTTTTGCATGGTGAGCTAACAGGGTCCTTAGAAGCATATCGAGATAACTTGTTGTTGTGATCAATCAACTCTTGAAACTGTTTAGATACAGATTCAAGCTCAGCAGTCGGCTTGGGACAGTTTACACATGAAGTAATGGGTTCTAGCAGAAAAGCTTGTAACTCAGCAATTTTATGATCTACCCTTTTTAGATTTAATTTCAAGTTAATGCAGTTTTCACAAGACTCGGGCAGATCAAGGAGCATGGTGTAAAGATTTCTAAACGCATTGTCCTTATCCTCACATGAGGTGCAAGATGTAGTCTCAACAACAGTAGATGAAAGAGCAACAGTCCTACTCATCTTTAGTTCAGCCAAAAGACTAACATTCTCCACCTTAAGCATGTTAAGCTCAGAAGACAGACTATCATGAGAGGTCCTTAATTTCTCCATGTCATCAAGCAAGGCAGAGCATGTGTCACATTCGTCACGGGAGGGAGCAGATATAAGTGAAGTAAGCTCCCGTGATAATCTATCTACTTCCTTCTCCAACTCGCTACACCTAACTCTAGATCTAGCATGGAATTTTCCTAGCTTAAGAAAAGCATCATTAAGCTGGTCATAGGAGGGGTATACCTCATCGGAGTCGGAATAGAGCTCGCTGTCGGAAAAGAGTGAGTTGGTTTTCAGGAAGCTGCTCTAGTTGATCATCGGAAATTTCACACAGAGCAGCAAGAGAGAATCCCGAAGAAAAGTCAGAAGATCCAGAAACAGAGTTGGGATCGGTGACTAAGGCCATCGACTGCGACTTCGACCTACGAGAGACTATGTCAATCTCGTGAGTCTTGAGGCATGAGTACAACGCATCAAGAGTCAGGGTCGAGAGGTCGATCGTGTCTTTAATTGTGGTCACCTTCATCTCCCAAACACGCAAGCCAAGAGCAGAAAGCATCTGACGAGCATTGTCCGAGTCGGGGTAAGTGAGACCGACCGCTCGGAGGTTGCTCAGGATTTTGTGGAATCTCGAAAAGCACTCATCCAAGGACTCACAAGCGAGCATTTTGAACTTGTTGTAATCTCACTTGAACTGGTCCTGTCGAACTGCCTTGATCTGGGTGGTGCCCTCATGGTATGCGTCGACGGTCACCCAGATGTCGAAGGCCGACGTGAGATAAGAGATGCGATCGAACTCGCTTCTGCTCAGACCCTGAATTATGATGTTCCTCGCCTTAGCATTCGCCTCAACATCAGCCATGTTTCCGGCATTGATGTTCTCATCGGCAGGAACAACATACTGGGTCTTGACCTTCCGCCAGATGGCGTAGCCCTGGGCCTGGATGTAGGTCTTCATCCGACTCTTCCAGAAGGGATAGTCGATCCCATCGAAGATCGGGGGCTTGGTCGAGTACTTGTATGTTTTCATGGCTCTAGAGACTGGTTATGATCTACGAGGAAGAGCTAACCGGCTCTGATATCAATTGTTGGATCGAAATCGGCAACAGAGGAGGGGTGAATGTTGCCCTTTAAAAAAAATAACCCCCAAAAAGTATCCACGAATGAGTTTCCTCTCCGGTAACTACAGAGCTATGAAGAGGGCATCAAATACTTATAGGAACCTCAACCATGCAGAAGAGAAGGCAATACAACCAAAGGAGCGAAAAAACGAAAATCAAATCAGAGATCAACAACACGGGCGGTCAGACCGCAATGCATCGGGCGGTCAGACCGCATGCAAGCTGCCGGTCTAACCGATCTGGTAACGCCGGTCTGACCACTGTTGAAGGCCCGGTCAGACCGCCAGAAGAGCTCCGGTCAGACCAGCCTCCCCGAAAACTGAAAAACAGCAGAGAGGCCAAAAGACTGAAGAAGCAGAATTTTGATGAAGTCTCCAAAAATGATGAGATGCTGCAAATCTTTTCAGTCCAAAGAGGCAAGACTAAGACCAAAATAGCAGAGAGACATTAGGGCTCAAAGGAATTCACCAAAAAGGCAGGGCAACAAGATTTGAGCAAAAACTGAAAAAGAAATGAGAGGAAGTCCAGATTTTCAGATTTCTCACTATTTGTCTATCCTTTGCTTATGATCTTTTGCAATTAGATTAGCAATTATCTAAGCACTTGAAAGCCCAAATCTCAAGCCTCTTAATGAAGGGAATTAGAAGATCCAAGAGAGCTCTGTACCCAAACCCTAGACAATCAAGAACAGAGGGAGATTTGACGAGGCCTTGAGAAATCACAGAAACTATTGAATCCTTCACTTTCTCTTGAAAATGGAATGCACAAGGGGCCTTGAATTACTTCCCATCTCAGAGCAAACAAGAACCAACCAAGAGATCAAGGATTCAAATCAAGAACAAAATAACAGAGGCAATAACTGAGAACTGTCAACAAGAGGCAAACACTGAAGAAAAATCCAAAGCACGAAGTTCCTCATATTGATATTGATACGGAGACATGAATGCTTACAAAGGATTGTTCACAGCCATCTCTTACATCAAGAACACACACTCAAAGCAAAAACCCCATACATGATTGAGTATCAGGAACTCATCTCCATATGGGCAAGTAACAGAGAGGAGACATAACACACTCTGCCCTTCTCACCAACTTCTCAACAACTAAAGCACAAAAGCAAAAGACCAACTCACAAAGCCTCTAAGCCCTCTCCCAAGCCATGCAACAACCAGGAGACACACCTCCTATTTATAGTCTTTGCACTAGAGGGTTCAAAAATGCTTTGCCCATTAAGCTTTACACTTTACCCACTAACTTTAACCAAATCCACTTCCTTTAGTGCAGCTTTGCGTATTCACCAAAACGCCCCTCCTGCACCTTCCGGGAAGCTTCCTCATTCCTTGCCTTCCAAGCCTCGCAGCCACCTCGAGTCCTTGCCGTCTTCGGCACACCTCGACCGTTTTGACCTCGGCACCGCCTGCGCCTAGTCCGGTCATCCCGTGCCTCGCCACGACTCTGCCTCGATGTCCTGCAGCCATCACAGACAAGAAATACATTACATAGCACCGCTCGAAACATGTAATCACGATTAGCATCAGAAAATCGTACTCAAGCATGAAATTGCCCAAAAGACCAATCGGGAAGAAGAATACGCCTCAAGTTCGTCTAACCAAACCCGACTGTGCCAAGTGCCGACTTAGCACGAATCACACAAACCAAACTCAATCTTTCCAGAACATTCGTCAATTACTCATCACAAACATGGGGTCACAACCACATGGTCTCTCAGAATGGAAGGCAGAACATTATGTCCACGAAGTATATTCTCTAGTAGTAGTCTAGTGTAGAACCCTAGATCTTCGTTTCCCCATATTTTCTTTGTGATTTACCCCCTCTGTTTCCTTTTTGCTTCTCCATTTTCTTGCTGATTTGTCTCGCTTCACATCGGGCCTGGCGTTCTGTGTCAGCCAACGGATACCCGAGGGTGTGCGAGTCCCTAACCTATCGGGTAGAGTGTTTACCAAGGGTTGAGCAGTGAAACGACTCGGTTCCTTAACTCAGTCATGAGGGTTAAGAATGCTTGTAGGTAAAGTTGGGCAACTCTGCAGAGTCATCAAAAGGTATTCGAATATGCCGTGCTCCCGGTTAATGGAACTGTGTCAATTGGGTGATTCCAACAACAAGGCATATGTAGCTTTTACAAATGTTTTAATTGGATTAATTGGTTAATCAACTTTATCAGAAAACCCCCTTAAATCTTAAGGAATAGTCGTAGGTCTTTGGGTTTCCAAAAATGTTTATAAGTAAAATTGCATCTACTGAAATTAATAAAACAAGTATACTCCCATCCTTTGTTGATCCGTGCAAATTAGTTAAGTTAGGATTTTCCTTTGTGACTTGCTGAGTTGGTTAGCTCACGGCTTGCAAAACCCTTCAGAGAACCAAGACGCCAGTGAAGGTCTTCCAGTCGAAGAAACTCCAGAAGAGTCGTTCTACGGCGAGGATCCTTGGTTTTAGGTTTCAACCACGCTCAGGCTTCCTGGTTGAATTGTGCGGCTCACGAATTAAAACAAGCCAACCTCTGTGTTGAATTGTGCGGCTCGCGAGTCGACTCGAGCTAAAGAAACGAGTCAAGCTCTGTGTTGAATTGTGTGATTGTCTTATAATGCTCTGAAATAATGTATGAACTGGCAGTAATAATATGGCAATTGTCCAGGACATTACAGAACTGTTTTTGTAACCTGAACAACTCATTTTAGTATTAACTGTTTTTGTGAATGATTTTTCTCATGTATTCATATGTTCGTAAGTCATAACTCATTTGTATTCAATTACTATACTGTGCTGCTGTCTGCTGATGTGCTGTGTTGAAACCATACAAATTAAAAGGAGCCAACCTCTGTGTTGAATTGTGCGGTTTCTGTGTTGAATTGTGCGGCTCACGAGTCGGCTGGCTAAGAAACAAGTCAAGCCAAGCCACAGCTTCGAGCAAGCTCGGCTTGTTTCCATCCCTAGCCATAGTCGTCAAATACTGAGGAGATGCACTAAGGTTTTTCTGACTTCAAGTGGTGAGGATTCCAGCTCCCTATTTCTACTATTCAAAGTTTTTCTTTTTTTTCATCATTCTCTCCTTTTTTTTTTGAAATATTCTCTTTTTTTTCTTTTTCATGCAATTTGTGGGCTGCGGTTTCAAAAAACCGAATTTACTTGGGCCTTAAAAAGCCTATAGGCAGCTCAAACAATCAGGCTAGGGGCCAAATTTTAATTTTGTAGAATTGGCAAGAGCCGCGCGGACACGTACCCCCTGTACCACAAATTATGACATCCACTCTCCCGCTTGGGGAGATGGTAGGCCAACACGTCCACCAAGTGCAATGTGGGCCATTGGCCTAGGCCACGGGCTTTACTGATCACCCGTCGACCCCATCCAGGTAAGTATATTGCAACGAAAGCAAGGACATTATTTATGTAGCCTCCTCCCCACTCCCAACCAGCTCCGCTTAGCCATGTGGTACTAAACATCACGACGTGACGCACTGCCGGAGCACCAATCCCTTGTTCCATCGGCTGGTTTTCTTTCCACGGCCCGTAGAAAGAGCCCACGACGTCCCCAAAAGTTTTCGCTCCTACGCGCCAACATCTTCGAACGCACCGCTTCCAAAACCCAAACTTTCAATTGCAATCGTGTGTGGTTTCTGAGCTTCTAGACTGGTACTGCTGCTGTGGCTCGCTAATTTCGTAGCTCCGTGGACTGTGGATTAGCTTAATCCATATGGTTCATTTTTCTTCCTCCCTTAAGAATGGACTTGATGTGATTGCAATGTAGTGGCCGTTAATGTGTTGAAGAATAACTAACCGGAATTTGCTGAACTGAAGACGATGATGACACAAAAGTGGACCAAGACAATGGGGGAAGATGCTGCGGGAACCTCAAAGCGACCCACGTCAAGTCAGGGCATAAACCAAGGTGATGGTGCAGGAGGTCTTCCTTTGATCACTGATGATATTCAGGTAATACCTCTGGCACCCATGCTGAACACTGCTCATGATCCGCAAAATATTATAGGAACCAGAAGGCATGAGGTCCAGTCTGTTATTGAACATACTACTGCTAGGCCAGAGTATTAACCATTTGTGTCCGAATGGAGAAGGTGGAGATTTGTGAACAACTAATTCTGATATCTTCACATGCAGTCAAGGGAGGAGCATCCACGTTTTCCTTGTCAACTCAAAGTGAGGACATTGTCAATACAAAAGGGAGCGAAAATAGTGATATTTCAAGATCATACCCTACCTAAGGGTCAATACTGTGTGGAAAGTGAAGGCTTACAGAAAAATGGCAAGCAAGAAGCTTATGGGTTATGTTATCCAGGTAAATTCTGTAGAGTTGGAGGAATCTGAAGATAACAAAAAGGGAAGGTCATTCTGTTTATGACACAATGTATGAACTGTGTCTGTGTTATACGATTGTCTTATAATGCTCTGAAATAATGTTAGAACTGGCAGTAATAATATGGCACTTGTCCAGGACATTACATAACTGTTTTTGTAACCTGAACGACTCATTTTAGTACTAACTGTTTTTGTGAATGATTTTTCTCTTATGTATTCATATGTCCGTAAGTCATAACTCATTTGTATTCAATTACTATATTGTGCTGCTGCCTGCTGCTGTGCTGTGTTGAAACCACACAAATTAAAACAAGCCAACCCCTGTGTTGAAATTAAAACAAGCCAACCCCTGTGTTGAATTGTGCGGCTCGCGAGTCGGCTCGAGCCACCACGCTCCACGCCAACCCCCTGTTCTACTCCCCCCTTCGATTATGCTATATACATGGTTTGTTTTTGTACTTTGTAAAGGGTCGACTTTTGGGCTGCGATTTTAAGGCCGGATAGGCTTAAGCAGTGCAATAAAGTGGCAGAGACCGAATTTACTTGGGCCTTAAAAAGCCAATAGGCAGCTCACGGGCAAAATTTTAGTTTTGCAGAATTGGCAAGGGCCGCGCGGACGCGTACCCTCTCTACCACAAATTATGACGTCCACTCTCTCGCTTGGGGAGATGGTAGGCCAACGCATCCACCAAGTGCAATGTGGGCCATTGGCCTAGGCCACAGGCCTTACTGATCGCCCGTTGACCCCGTCCAGGTAAGTATATTGTAACGAAGGCAAGGACATCGTTTATGTAGCCTCCTCTCCACTCCCAACCAGCTCTGCTTAGCCATGTGGTACTAAACATCATTGCCGGAGCGCCAATCCCTTGTTCCATGGGCTGGTTTTCTTTCCACGGCCCGTAGGAAGAGCCCACGACGTCCAGCCCCATCCCCAAAAGCTTTCGCTCCTACGCGCCAACATTTTCGGACGCACCGCTTCCAAAACCCAAACTTTCCTCCTCTCTCCCGGTGCGCGCTCTTACTCTGCAATCCATTCTCCAATCCCACTCGGCCACCCACCCTACGCCGTCGGAGCCGGGCTCCCGGGGCAGGCTGCCTCCGCCTCCGCCGCCGGTCGAGGAGGCGGGCGAGGAGGAGAGCGGGGGATCCGATGAGGAGGCGAGGGGTGGGAGTGGAAATCGCGGAGCTAGGGTTTCGGACAGCGGGAATAGAGCGGCGAGCGGAGGCGAGGCGGAGTGGCCGTACCTTCCCAGCTGCCCCGTCTGTATGGACGTGTGGACCGCCGATGGCGCGCATCGCGTAATGTGAGAGGGAATTGTGTCGTAATCTAGTTGATTTGCTACGAAGCTTGCAATCGTGTGTGGTTTCTGAGCTTCTAGATTGGTACTGCTGCTGTGGCTCGCTAATTTCGTAGCTCTGTGAGCTTCTAGATTAGCCGAATCCATATGGTTCATTTTTCTTTCCCCTCTTAAGAATGGACTTGATGTCATTGCAATGTAGTGGCAGTTAATGTGTTAGATGGTGCTGTACGTGCAGTGTGGTGGTACCTTTTGAATCATTAGCTACTGTGCCGTCACTGGGTGTAGTGGGAGTGAGTGTCCACGAATGTAGGATTGCTATCTGTTTTGAAGTCTCTGGATCTAAACATAACTACATTAACTATTTTTTTGTTCTGCCACAACTGAGATTTCACGGTATGTCTATGCGAGCGTGTCAATCTGCTTGGTAGTTATGAACTCTGAAAAAAGAGATGTATGGAATTGTATGATCCTGGGTCCATTGATTCTCATACTTGTAACTTATGATTCACGATTAGCATGTGAAAGGTCATGGAATTTGCTTACAATGCAGAGTGCACTTAGTATGCATCATTGTGAATGTTTTGATTTTGGTTCCAACAGGGAATGTTTTAGTTTTGTTCTTTTATCTCTTTGTTTTAATTTCTTACTTGCTGGTTTGGTGGCATACCACTATGTTTTCAACTCATTATGGGTAGCCCCTAAAAAAGCTCGTCATGGGTAGACATTTTAAATTGCTAACTGTGTGATACTCTACTTCCAGTTGCCTTCCTTGTGGGCATGTCTAAGGCAGATTTTGCTTAGAGAGGTTGTTGCTGCAGTGTGGGAAGAAAAACGCAACAGTATGTTGGTCAATGACTGCTGGTTCAGAATCATATCTTCAAGTATACTGTATAATGTTATTGGGAGGAATCCTTCTGAGTAACTAGATTTATTACTACAGCTATTATTATTTATTCAGTGTCCTCAATGCGGCTGAACCGCTGAAGATTTAAACAAAAGCACATTATAACCTTATATATACCAGAGGTTGCTGTTCCAAATAATGATCTTGAAAAGGTCAGTTTTGCTTCACTTTTCCTTGGAGGTATTTCTGACTATAGACTGAAGCTTGTTTGATTTATGCAGCAAGTATTGTCATTGAGAGGAAAAAATGAATGTCTTGAGAAGCAGGCTACTTATTTGTACAGTCTACATTTTTTTACTTTGAATTGATATTAGGAGCAATATGTCCCGTCAGCATGTTCACATGATTGTAAAGTTAGAGAAATCATTTTGAGAAGCTGGCTATTTGTAATTTTGTAACATTGACTGCAATGGTGAACCCATAAATTTTGGTGATAGGAGTATTTATACAAGTAGGACTTAAAGTACCAAAGAGCAATAAAAGATTAAAAGACAACATGGATGAGAATCTATGAGGAACATTGTCGACTGCATACCTACAATATTCATTTCAGACATTCAATATAAAAGACTAAAGGGAAACTAACATGGATCAGAGCAAGGCACAGGTATTTTCCCCCTCTTGCCAAGTTGCCCACATGCCGCTACCTGCCTGGGTTAGCCGGTGCCAGATTATTATCCTGCATGCCATACAGAATGTTATCGCGCACTATGTGATATATATCTTCTCACCATTTCAGTTCAATGTAATAACTGCTGAGCTTTTGCATTTTTGTGATAAAGATGTAAATGTTTTGTTGTTGGTTTATAGGCAATTGATAGCCACTGCCATATTCCTTTTCTGTTAAAATCACCACAAGTTGTATATATCTTTTCTAGAAGCTTATGCTTTCTTCCTGTTTCAACGCAGCAACAAAAGTTAGTTGAGATAAAAGAGTATAAGGTACATGCCCAACTTCACTATGGTATCGCTAATCGAAAGATGAATAATATTTTCAGTGCATAACCATGCATACTATTTATACTGAGAGTAGTGCAACAGTTATTCATGGCACAGTTATTTAGAAAAAAATTATTTCCGAGTCGAGTTTACTCATCTTAGCAAAGACTTTCTTGCATGTTTCCTTATACTAGTCAGTGTGCATGTCGAATCTACGTCAAAAGTATTGATTATATGTTCTTCGTCATGAGTTTTGGTTGCATAGAATTGCACGTTTTTGTAGTTGTTAGATGATTTCTTTGATTTGATGTCATCTTTCCTCAAAAAATAAAGCATTCTTGATGGAATCCTGAGTGCTTGGGTCGTGGTGTAATGTATATCTGACATCTGCATACAGAACAGTAATAAAAAATAAATTTTGAACATGATAATTTTATATTTGTGAGTTGGAATATGAGAGAATTAATATAATATACCATTGAGCGCACCAAAATCGCTATAGTTTGCAATAATTATGTTTGAGTCCTTTGTGGTGGTGAGGCTGTCTGTTATGTAACGGCACCATAGTATGAATATATCGTTACATGTAATATGTAATTGTATGTTTAGATATTTACAGAAGACTGTATAAAAACATAAAAATTTTATTGCACTTACTAGAGGTATGATCCACCTCAAGGGCGATGGCGGTCAAAATGTATCTCACATGCTCAGACGCAATTAGATCTCGTGTATATATCTCTGCAACATTCTCGTAAACATGTATGAACCTAAATTGATTTTTGCATACAATTAGTCATATATAATTTAGAAAAATGCATGTTTTGTTGCGAGGCATATAATCAATATTAAATTTCATTTAATGTTACGCGTGTAAATGGAATACTGCATAACTCGTATCTATTAGGGCTAACAACCTAACAACTAGTTGTAGGATCAAGGATACCGACTAGAGGGGGTGAATAGAAGGTTTTTAAATTTTTCTTGACTACTTAATTAATTCTTTACAATTTTAATACCAAGAATGTAAAACAATTAATCCTACACAATTCTAGTCAAGTAAATAACAATGCTAGCTCTAAATCAAGCAAATAATCACAATAAAGTAAATAAACAAGAGCTAGAAGAAAGCAAGAGAGAGATGTACACAATCGATGTTTTTACCATGGTGCTCGGAAACTTGCCGGTTTCCCCTAATCCACGTTGAGGTTAGCCCAAACGAATTGGATCGGCTCCACGAATTAAGCCGAACCACCTCGATCACTAGTGATAGCTCTTCCCCGCTCCTGGTAGGTGAGCTCCAACCTTCACACGAACGTCGGGTCTCCTCACAATCTCCTTTGAGAAGATCACCAATCAATCACCTCACAATCGTCCAGGTGTCGGCAAACACCAAGAGTAATAGACCTGGGCTTCACTTGATTTGCAAACTAGTGCCAAGGATCAACTAATGAATGCAATGCACTAAATTTGCACAACCACCTCAAATTGAATGCACAAGTGAGAACAAGGGGTGGAATAAATGCTCTATGCTCAAGAAATATTCAATGGGTCTCTTCTTACTGTCCTTGAGCAGTGGTACGGGTATTTATACCCTCCACCAACCAAAACTAGCCGTATGGAACAAATTTCAGAAAAATTCAGGGTGAGCAGTACTACCGCCGTTATGGGGCCGGTACTACCACTCCTATTTCTGGCGCGGCAGAACGGCTATGTCAGAGCTCTGCAGTGACTGTTGGAATGTCGGCGCGGTACTACTGCCGTTGAAACTTGCGGTACTACCGCTCTCCTATAGTTCTGCAAAGTTGGCGCGGTACTACCGCTTGAGCCGAACTTCCAAAAGTCCCAAATTTGGCGCTCTCTAGAGAAAAGGTTCCGCTCTGCCTCTGGAGCTTCCAGGCTCCGGAAGTACCGCTCTGGATAGCGGAACTACCGCACCTTGCGGCGTTGAAATCGCCGGTACTTCCGCTCCGCGAAATCTTAGATTGCGTCCGGAGGGTGCTCTTTGGAAAAAGGTTCCGCTCCCCTCCGGAGCTTCCGGGCTCCAGAAGTACCGCTCGGGATAGCGGAACTACCGTACCCTACGGTAGTTTCGGCGTTGAAATCGCCGGTACTTCCGTTCCCGCAAAATCTAAAATGCATCCGGGGGTGCTCTCTGGAAAAAAGGCTCCACTCGGGTTCCGGAGCTTCCGGATGGGAACATTCCATTTCATAATCTCATCATTCATTATGTTACTAAACATTCCATTCCATGATGGCTGTTTCGTATGGAAATAGGACATGCTAAATGTTTAGTGTATGGAAAAGCCTTATATGGCAACATTCCGTATGGAAACATCCCGAGATTTGCAGGCGCGCATGAGATTAGGAGGATCTCGGCATTAACCTCCTCGATCTGCTTCCCATGCTGAGATTTGCTTTTCATGCCAGCTAAATGGAAATAATCTTATGGAAAATGCGCGTACGGAATAAAAAGGCCGTACTAAATGTACCGGGATTTGCTACCCATGCCGAGATCTGCTTCCCATCACCTATTCGGTCATCGCCTCGTTCGTTCAGCTATCGTCTTCTTTCATCGGTGCAAGATCAGTATATTCATTCCACAGCTCACCAACAACACAATCTAACCCAACTAACCCACCCGAACCACTGACCCAGCCCAACCCACTAGCATCCAGAACACTCATTATCCAAGGGCTTTGTTTCTAAACCCTGTAAATTATTTCGTAGCTACAGTGAACTGATCAATAGTCGTAGTTATAGTAACCAATCAATAGTCGTAAGCTACAGTAACTGGTCGGTAGTTGCAAGCTATAGTACTTGGTCGGTGTTCGGAAGATCTACGTGGTTGAAGACCCGTAGTATCGGCTTTGTGTGAGTGGTACGACCGGAGTTGCGGTAAGAGCCGTGGTTGAAGTGTTGTGGTCGAAGAGCCGTGGTCGAGACGCTGCGGTTGAAGTACCATGGTCGAGGCACCGTGGTCGAAGGACTCGAAGTTGTAAGGAGTCAACTTGGTTATGTCTGTATGTATGGTCGTAGCTACAGTGAACTGGTCAATAGTCGTATGTCGATAGTCGTAGCTATAGTAACTAGTCGGTGCTTAGAAGACCTGCGTGGTTGAAGATTGGTATTACCCGATTTGTGTGAGCGTACAACCGAAGTTGCAGAAAGCCATGGTCAAGGCGCTGTGGTCGAAGGACTCGAAGTCGTAAAGAGTTAACTTGGTTAGGTCTTTGTGTGGTCATTGACTTGGTCAAATCTATGTGTGTGGTCATAGCTACAGTAAACTGGTCATAAAGCTACAACAAACCGGTCGATAGTCGTAAGCTACAGTGACTGGTCGGTAGTCATAGCTATAGTACCTGATCGGTGCTCGGAAGACCTGCGTGGTCGAAGACCGGTAGTACCGACTTTGTGTGAGCGGTACGACCGGAGTTGTAGTAAGAGCCGTGGTCGAAGTAACATGGTCGAATGACTCGAAGTCGTAAGGAGTCAACTTAGTCAGATCTGTATGTGTGGTCGTAGCTGTAGTGATTCGATTGATAGTCGTAGCTATAGTAATTGATCAGTGGACTCCACAACACAAATGCAAGGTAAAAAGAGCTATTCACACTCTTCTTACAAGGCGTGTGGAGGAAGAGGAGACAAATATAGAAGAAGGTGAGATAGCCAATGAAGCTGGATATGTCACGGTTCCAGACAGCCCTGTTCAAACGGAGAAGGTGGAGATTTTTGAACAATTAATGTTGATATCTTCACATGCAGTCAAGGGAACCACGGGAACATCTACGTTTTCCTTGCTTGCTTAGATGGGACGAAGAAGGGTTGTAGCTTTGGTCGACGGCGGAAGCACCAATACATTCATGAATTTTAAGTTTGCTTTGAAGGTGAACTGTTCTATGAAGAGAATTAACCAGAAGAAGGTAGCATTGGCTGGGGGAGGAGAGTTGATAACTAATACAGTAGCTGTCCCTATCAGCTATGAAATTCAAGGAATTAAAATTATTAATCCTTTCCAACTGCTGGATTTGCAGAGTTATGATATAATACTTGGGGCAGACTGGATATATGAACATAGCCCCATAAGTTTGGATCTCAAAGTGAGGACATTGTCAATACAAAAGGGAGCCGAAATAGTGACATTTCAAGATCATACCCTACCTGAGGGTCAATACTGTGTGGAAGGCGAAGAATTACAGAATATGGCAAGTTAGAAGCTTATGGATTATGTTATTCAAGTAAATTATGTAGAGTTGGAGGAATTTGAAGATAACAAAAAGGGAAGGGTAGAAATAGAGGACCTTATACAGAAATATCAAGACATTTTTTAAGAACCTTAGAACCTACAACCACACAGGGAGTGTGATCATGCTATTCCCTTGAAGGAAGGGGCTGAACCTCCTAACTTGGGACCATATAGGGTCCCTCATTATCAGAAGGCAGCAATGGAAGAAATCATCAAAAGGATGTTAGCTTCAGAGGAGATTAGACCTAGCCTAAAACCTTATTCTTCGCCTGCAGTAATGGTAAGAAAAAAGATGGAAGCTGGAGGTTATGTGTGGATTTTAGATAGTTTAACTCCAAAACGGTGAAGAACAAGTTTCCAATGCCTATTATAGAAGATCTCTTGGATGAAGTTCATGATATTTGGCACTCTCATTTATGTCATGTTAATTTTGAAGCCATAAAGGGGTTAAGCAAAATGAGTTTAATTCCAAGTTATAAGCATGAGAAGAGCTCACACTGCGAAGCGTGTGTGTGTGCAAGCAAAGCAGCCTCGGAAACCTTTGCACAACATTGAGAGGCGAAACACTTCTCCACTTGAGCTAATACATTCTTATCTTTGTGAGATGAATGGTATTTTAACTAAAGGTGGCAAGCATTATCCATTTACTCTCATCGATAATGCGACTAAGTATTGTTAAATTTACTTAAGTCGAAAGATGAAGCACTAGAATACTTCAAAATATATAAGACTGAGGTGCAAAATCAACTAGAAAAGAAAATTAAACGGTTGAGATCGGACCGAGGAGGTGAATACATCTCTAAGGAATTCTTCCAATTCTGTGAAGAAGGTGAAATAATTCATGAAGTTACTCCATCATATTCTCCCCAATCAAATGGAGTAGCCGAACAAAAGAACCGGACTCTTTGTGACTTGGTGAATGACATGTTCTAGAGTTTAGGTATGTCAGACTCATGGTGGGGTGAGGCAGTTCTCATAACTAACTATGTCCTAAATAGGGTGCCTCTCCATAATAGCGAAGAAACACCTTATGAAGGATGGAAGGGGAGAAAACCGAACATGTCCTTTCTTCACACTTGGGGTTGTCTTGCAAAAGTGCATGTGCCTTTGCCGAAGAAAAGGAAATTTGGTCCCATGACCGTTGATTATGTCTTTCTAGTATATGCCCACCACAGCGCAGCTTATAGATTTCTAGTGGTCAAATCTGAGGTTAGCGATATCACTAATAATGTCCTTATGGAATCTCGTGATGTGACGTTCTTTGAGAATGTGTTTCCTATGAGAGCAAATGAAGTCATAGTCCCTGATGATTCTTATGAACACTCGATTTCTCTTAGTGTGGATGACACAGCTCCTGAATTGAAGTTGAGGAGGAATAAGAAACAGAGGACTGAAAAGTCTTTGGGCGATGACTTTATGACCTACCTCGTGTATGATGAACCACGTACCTTTTCAGAGGCATACGCATCCCCAGATGTGGAGTACTGAAAGGAGACAGTTCGTAGCGAGATGGATTCCATCATAGCTAACGAAACTTGGAAGATTATCGATCTTCCAAATGGATATAAGCCAGTGGGATACAAATCGATCTTCAAAAGAAAGCAAAGACCCAATGGTACTATTGAAAAGTACAAGGCCTGTCTAGTGGCTAAGGGCTTCACGCAAAAGGAGAGTGAAGACTATTTTGATACATACTCACATGTGGCTCGACTACCCACAATCCGCATGCTTTTAGCACTAGCTACTGCGTTTAAACTCCAAGTACATCAAATGGATGTTAAGACTACTTTCCTAAATGGAGAGTTGGATGAAGAGATTTATATACAACAACCTGATGGCTTTGTGGCTAAAGGGCGAGAGATGAAAGTATGTCGCTTGGTTAAATCCTTGTATGATCTAAAACAAGCTCCTAAGCAATGGCATGAAAAATTCGATAATACATTGACTTCGGTCAGTTTTTGTGTAAATGAAGCTGATAAGTGCGTACATTATCGATTCAGCGAGAGTAAAGGTGTCATCCTCTGTCTTTACATGGATGACATACTACTGTTCGGGACCAACACGGATGTAATTAATAAAACCAAGTCGTTTCTCTTCCAGAACTTTGATATGAAAAATCTTAGTAAAGCTGATGTTATTCTAAACATCAAGTTGTTAAAGGGTAAGAATGGAATTACCTTAATACAATCTCATTATATGGATAAGATCTTGAATCATTTTGGGTTCATGGATGCTAAGCCTGCAGCCACACCCTATAATCCAAATGCAAAGCTACATAAGAACACTGGACATGGAAAAAATCAGCTTAAATATTTACAAATAATTGGATCCTTGATGTATTTAACTAGTGCAACGAGGCCTGACATCTCATATGCTATAAGCAGATTGAGCCGTACACGGCCAATCCAGGAGATGATCATTGGACAACACTAGAAAGTTACTTAGGTATCTAAAAGGAACCAAGAATTTGAGGATATATTATACTGGACATCTGGCAGTCCTTGAAGGATTCAGTGACTCTAACTGGATCAGTGACTCAGATGATATGAAAGCTACGAGTGGTTATATATTCACTCTAGCAGGTGGGGCTGTTCTGTTGTGCGGAAGTCTTCAAAACAAACTATTCTCACACTGTCCACCATGGAGGTTGAGCTAATAGCACTTGACTCAGTAGTAGTAGAGGCGGAGTGGCTCAAAGAGCTTCTTTCTAACCTACCGATATTGGAAAATCCAATACTATCTATCTTAACCTACCGCGATAACCAAACCATTCTGTCTAAGGTGAAGAGTAGAAAAGACAACATGAAGTCCTCAAAACACATTAAGAGGCGACTTAAGTCAGTTTGGCATGCCAGAGAGACTAGTGTAATCACTGAGAAATGCATCCAGTCTAAAAGGAATCTAGTTGATCCTTTCATTAAAGGAATGGCGTGTAAGGTCATTCTTGCAACATCAAAGGTAATGGGGCTCATACTCATTGATGGTCTTGAACGGTGGTAACCTATCCTAGAAAAGCGGAGATCCCGTGAACTAGGCTCTAGGAAAACAAACTGTGAAAGACTGAGAGTACACCTTAGAGTCCCATTAGTTGTAGTATTCTAAACTGTATGGTAGGTTAAGCATTAGCTCTTAATGAATTCGATGCCTTATATGGCAACAGGAACTATCCTATAGAGTTCCTTGAAGAATTCACCTAAATGAATATGGTCGTAGGGTCATGATCAAAAGAAAGTTTGGGTATACTTTCTTAAATACTCATAAAATGATATGGAAATATGACCATAACGTTCCAACCCGAGAGGTGCGGTTCAGCTGCCCTGTACAGAGTGCAGCTTAAGTGAAAGCTCTCACACCAAGGCACTAGATCAACGCGTAGTTCTCTTTTGCCTGTGCAGAGTCATAACTTGAGTTTCTAGGCATTGGGTTCAAACCCGAAAGGTACCCTTGTCGAATAAATGTATATCGAACATTTGACTTTTAAGAAGTATACTATGTCACAAATTGAGGTAAATTGGTGGGGATTGCTGGGCATTTTGGTAATTTACTTAAAATTGTTATGACCCACATGTAAGAAGTTGGAGAGGAAGGGATAAGGCACGGCTGCTCGGTTTGGATCCGGTCATGTAGATATGGATCTCGATCCCCTTTTCTAGCTCACCTCAATCGCCCGTTTGACTAAAGATGTGGCGGCTGTTCGGCGTTGTCGGCCACGTCCCGATCTCCTCGCCTCCCAGGCGCAGGTGGGGCTTGAGGTGGTTGACCATCACCGCTTCTTTTCCCCTCTTCTCGATGGACTCTTCCCCTTCAAAAGCCGGGCTAGGCAAGCTAGTTTGGGCGAGAAATCAAGAGAGGTAAATCTCTGGTAGATCCAAAATTGATTTGGGGCAACTTGTTTTGCTGCCGATTGGAGACTTTGGGACAGAGTGGCAATGCGCTCGCCAGCTTGATTTTGCCTTGATTTCTGTGGTCCTTGTAAGTGCATTGTGTGCTTCGACATTCTTCTTGCTTCGGCTTCTGGTGTGTAGGAGGGAGGATTCGCCTCCTGATACTTATGCGCGCGACAAGATCATTCTTCTTGTTGTCCTTATGTGGCATTTAATTGCACTTCGGCTTAACAAATTTGGTGAGTACTGGTCTGTGGAGTTGGGCTTTGTATCTCCAATTACCTCTCGGCGATACCCTGGTATTCCCCGGTGATTGGTTTTCTGGGACATCGTCTTTCGACGAGCCTAGCCCTTCGGTCGTCTCGGTGGCTTTGACTGCCATCGTACTATGAGCTATACTTCACCTTTGTTTGTATGTATTGTGTATTTGTCAGCCGTGCTAGTTCATATCTGTTCATATCTGAAATATTGTGGGAAGTACTGGCACTGGGAGGACTCAAACATGGTAGATTGTGGGTTTTTATGAATGCTCGATGAGGATAACTTGTCAAATTGATATCATTGTGACTATTTAGAAAGTATTCTACTCGTTTATACCTTTAATGTTAATTTCATACCTCGGTTCAGTGTTGTTTATCGCTGTTCAGTACTGATTGTTAGGTTCAGTTCATTTTGCAGTAGCACTTAACTGTTGTCATTTCCTGCTATTGTGTATTACTATTGTTCATATTGCCATAGCAGCTAATGGTCCATATATGTGCATAGAATCGAGTATTTGATTTTGTTCTTTTCTGAGGTAATTCTAGTGAGTACTCAAACTAGCAAAATATGGAGAGAATAGTCTCTCTGATTGCTGGTTCGTTGACAAGAGTTGAGAAGGCCAAGTCCTTTAACTTGAGCAACTCCTCAGTTGAGAGCAAGCTGCACAATACTATTGTGCATTATGGAGATTTCAAAAGCTCACTTATTATTTCAGTTTAGCATACTGTCACTTGATTTCATTATCCATACTTAGAGATAATTACTTGTTGCTTATGCCATTTTCATATCTTTGGATATATGCTTTACTGTACATGATTAAATTTGGCATTAAACTGAGAAATTTCTTAAAATTGCTTAGTTTTCAACAATTCAGAAAACCAATATTTGTTAAAATGCCTTCATCTTCTGACTTCGTTAAACTGGAAGTCTTTGATGGCGCGAACTTTAAGCGTTGACAAGCTAAGACAGCTATGATTGGTTGACCTTAACTTATTTTGGATCATCTCGGAACTTTCGGTGCTTCCTTTGAAACGCGGGGATAAAACTCGTTAGGAGGATGCGACTGAAGGAGAACGGGTAGGCTGCGCTAGCTACAACATTTGATTTTCTACCGCGTTCAACCAGAAAACATGCGTGTAAGGGAGTCATGGATAGTTACCACTAGATGCGCTGCACAGCGGAAGAAGAGTTGGAGCAGCCTGGTCCAACGTAAATGCGCGTTGATGAAGAAGAAGCAGTCGATCGTTTCATGAACTGAATGTCTCCTCCTCACGTCCTAGCAATAGCCTTGCGCTTTTCGCCGATTAGCACAGCAGCAACAGTAGCGGCGCCTCCACGGGGTCCACACGTTCGGGATGGAACGCTGTGCGCTGGTGTGCTAGCACCGCGCGCCCGACTAGGGTTTCGGGATACGGCGAGGGGAGGTGGCGGCCAGGGTTTTCAGCATAGTAGTCTATACTACCTGCATCCCCGCCTCCACATATTTATAGAGCATGCTAATGGGCTTTCACGTTGTAGGCTCATTAGAACCCTAATCCCATATGGATCAATATCCCTTTTAGCCTATAAAACCGAATTTGTTTATGATTGCCTCTTGGGCACATCACTAACAGCGACCCACTCAGTTTTGACTAAATCATTGGTGGTCTTGTCGAACCGGTTTTTCGATGTTTATATAAACTTCACTGAGGCCAAAAATTTATAGGATAAGTTGAATGAAAAGTATTCTAAAGGGGATGATGGGAATGAGTCTAGTTTCCCAAGCATATCATTTCTGGGGATGTAGATACTACTGTACAAATGCTAGCATGTTGACGATATTTCTGCCATACTGACAGGTGCAAATATATTCATGAATCATGAGGGAGTGAGGGACTCACACGTTCATGATTGATTGATTTATTTATTCACCCGGTCTTTGTGCACGTACGATGCATGAAATGACTCGCATGTTCATGGGCGGTTCAAATGGTCCGCACTCGGCACCACAAAGAGCTCAAGCGGCTATCGCTCCGCGAAGCATCTATGCTTCACTGTTTTCCGTTTCTTTCTGCCACGTGGCTCGAATTTTCTCGCAGACGTGAGCTCATGCTATAACCATGTATAAGCACTAAAGTCTCGTTTGGAGCACAAAAATTTTATATAACTTTTATAGAAATTTCACAGGAATTAGTTTAAAATTAGGAGGAAAAAATTCTCCCGTTTCCAAACGAGGGCCCAAAGTATTGCACATGACTAGTACTTTTGAAAGAAGCAAATGCGGGTGGCCGGTGGTGCAGCCGTGCAGAGGCCGGAGCAATGCTAGCTGCTGCAGAGCAGCGGGCGGCGGCCGCCATGACGCAACCTATCCTTAGGTGGTGGCCGACGCGAGCTCTAGAGGGAGCTTGGCAGGGAGTCCTAGGAGCATGCTCGCTGTCTCAGGTGCAACTAATTCGGCACTTAGCTAACGGTTTACACATATGGTATTATAGTTTTTTTTTCAAATTTATTCTTCAAACGTTCTTTTTTTGCAAATATAGTACTCTTTCTAAACTCGATAGCTACAGCAAGCGACATACATGCCGTGTTACAGCATCTCGACAGAATATTTCAAGCAACCGTGGCTCAGCAGCGTCCTTCCGAACTCCTGCAAATCGGCAGGTCATTGGCCAGGCTCCGCTAAATAGTATGTAATTAGTGATTAATTAATACTAATCAGAAAACATAGCGTTAATCATGTGGCAGCCGGCCATCAGCCGATATTTAGGGGCTCGGCATAATTGCTCGACAGATCCTATTAAGTTGCTGTTGCGCTATAGATGATGTGACTATCGAGTTTGATAAAGAAACTAGATTTATTAAATTAAATGTTAAAAGTTAGTTTTTTTTTAAATGTGGCTCCGGTTGTATGAACGGTTCGGTACTACTGCCTATCAATTTCGCGCGCACAACAATCGTATGAAACTATGCATGAGCGCAGACTGGCCTAACGACACGAAATACCAGCACGATTCCCGAACAAAATCGTACAGGGTTGAGAAAACTAGGACCGCGCAGAGTTGTGCATTGCCACGACATCTGCACAACCTGCACTGCTCTACTCCTGCAGCAAAAGAAAGGATCAAGAGCGTGCGGAGGAAAACAAAACATTAAGAAGAACAGGTGCTCGCATTAATCCACACAATTGATCTCACTCCCTAGCTTGGTAAGTTCCATGGAGCACTCATACCAAAAACCATATAAAACACGCACGCACACACACACGGATTCACTGACACACGTAAAAACTGGAAACCAGAGCACTGTACTATTGCGTCTGCTACTTTGTTTTTGGAAGAGAGAGAGAGAATTGCTGCTGCTAACGCTTGGTTTTTTAATGGAGAACTGCTACTGCTGATTGCTAGGAAAGGAAAGGTATGTATCATGTATGCATGAAGCCACGACACGGAGAAGCATGGTGCTGCTTGCTTTGCCTTCCCAGTTGGGGTGGCCAGCGATGGAGGGGCTGGAGCCGAGCTGCTACTGGTGGGCGGCGAGCGGCGGGGTGTGCGTGGAGGGGTGGTGGTCGACGGAGGAGGAGTTGGCCTCGGCGATGTCGAAGTCGAGGTCCTTCTGCCGGAGCATGAGCAGCATGCGGCGGCCGTCGATGAGGAGGCGGTCGTTGCGCAGCCGCGCGCGCTCCATCTCGCGCTCCTTGTTGGCGCGGAACCGCTCCCACTTGAGCCGCTGCCGCTCCAGCTGGTACGTGCGGCACTCGTACGCCACCTGCTGCTCCTCCACCTCCACCGCGCGCCGCCGCACCCACTGCCTCACCTGCTGCGGGTCGCCGCCAGCCGCCGCCGCGGCCAGCTCGCCCTGCAGCTGCTGCACGGCGGACGGCCCCTCCTCGCCCGCCGCAGCTGTCCTGCTAGCGCGCTTGTTCCCGTCCTCCTCCTCGTCCTCCCCCGCCGCCGCCGAGCCGTCCTCGCCCCGGCGGCGCTTGTGGTGCCCACCGTTGTGGTGGTGGTGGCTGGTGTAGATGTGGCCGCCGAGGTGCTTGATTCCCGGCGCCACCTCGTCGTCCTCGTCGTCGTCCTCGTCATCGTCATCGACGTCGTTGCTTGTGGGGACGTCCTCGCTGTCTTCGTCGTCACCGTCCGCGCCCGCGGAGGAGTCCTTCATCCCAGGGGAAGGGGCCGCCGCCTGGCGCGCGGCGGACGAGGCCATGGGAGCCGGTGGCGCGTGGTCGAAGCAGGCGGCGCCCTCGCCTGAGCTGTGCGGCATGTGCGAGGCGGCGGCCGCGCCGCCGGAGTTGTGGTAGGCGCACATCTCGCGGAAGAAGAGGTGCTTGGAGCTGAGCAGCTTGCGGGCCTCGTCCTTGCCCTTGGGGGTGAGCTCGTCCATGGAGTCGAGCAGCGCGTGGTTCTCGACGACCTTGCACGCCTTGCCGCGGCCGAGCAGGTCGACGACGCGCTTGTAGCGCTTGTTGAGGTCGTTGAACTTGTCCTCGCACTGCTGAGGCGACACCATGAAGCCCTTATCCATCATCGCCCACGACACCGACTTCCACTTGCCCTTCTTCTGCTGCGCCGCCGCCTGCCCGTGCCCGTGCGCATGAGCTGCCGAGGCGCCCGCCTTCCCGTGCGACGCCGCCTTCCCTCCTCCAGCCGCCCCCACGCCCTCGCCGTCATCCCCGACGTTGTACACCACCTGGATCAGCAGCCGCACCATCCCGTCCGTCCACTTCATCCGCGTCCACGGGCACCCCGCCGCCCCGGGCGGCGGCTGCTGCACCACACCACCGCCCCTCCCGGCGCCGTTGCCCATCTCATCGTCATGGCTCCCCTCCTTGACCACCCTGGACGACGTCGCCGAGTAGGGCGAGTACGAGGACGGCGGCTGCTGCTGCCCCACCGCCGGCACGGGCAGGTGCTGGAACCCGCCGCGGTGGTGTTCCGCCGCCTGCTGGAACGCGTGCACCTGCGGCTGCGGCGGGTGGGCCAGGTGCATGTCCATGCCCAGCATTGCCGCCGACGGCACCACCCCCCGCCGTCCCATCCCGCCGCCTCCGTCGCCTCTATCCATCTGCAAAAAACACTCGTCCTCTCTCTCTCGCCCCCTGGTTTTGTACACTGCACGACGGAAAACAAGCAGCGAGGTGGGACTAATAAGAGTCGTGCGTGACGAGGACGCGGCCGCCGGTTTGGGGCCGTCCGGACCGTGCGGCCGCCTCCGCGCACGGCCAGCGGCGCAAGCCGCCGGTTTTGCGCGGCACCAGCGGGTGGGGGAGCCCACAGGCCCGCAAAAATCAGCCACGGATCCCGTGCGCCGCGGCCGCTCTCTGTGGTCTGTTTCTACCACACGTGGTGTGCGCACAAGATCCGGGGGAGGGTCGTGAAACAGCTGCAGCGAGGGCGGGTCTCCCACGGTTTCGGTTTTGCCGAAGTTTCTCCCTTCATTTCCGTGGGAAATTAAACCCATCCGGTAGGTTATTTTCACCACGTGGTTCTGATGAACCCATCCAGTAGGCTATTTTCTCCCATGCACCTTTTTAGGGTTTGTTTGAAAGCTACGCGAGGAGAACCCAGTAAAGTACAACCCCTTGGGGAATATTCCCGGCTTGAAAAGGTCGCTTGCCACCGTTTGGAAGCCAACGGGATGAAAATCTTGAGTACAAAAAATTCCAAAAATCATAAAAGATTTTTTAAAAAGAGAAAAGCCTCAAACAATTCAAAAACATAAAATCATAAATAAAAAATGAATAAAATTTTTTTAACTAAGAATCGAGAAAAAATGTGCTAAAATCCGCACCAATATTTGATCCACTCCATGTGTCCACACACATCCAAATTATCAGATTCATGGGTAAAATCCAAACAAGTTACAAACATTTGATGAAGCTAGCACACTTCAAACATCCAGACAGACAGACAGACGGTCAGGCGTTGGTCAAGTGCCAAAGGGAGCAACCCTACTATAGGCTTGGTGAGAGCTCCATCGCTCGTCTGCTTGTGCAAACAATTTCAAACATTTACATAAGGGACGTTAGAATCAAAATTTAGAACATAAGTTAGCAACAGTGAGATGGTTTGATACTTAACATAATGGGGTATATTCTGCCTAGAATTTTCGTAGAACTTGTTGACAAAAAAAAATCTGAAAGGAAACTAAAAACAATCTAAAATAGTGTCAGTAATAAACTGGAATTTCTAACATATGAAATTTTAGTGAAACATTCATGCTTCACATTTCTAGCAGCACTCGGACTTCCAACTAACAACACATGGATTCCATCTTGCAAAACCTCGATCGACTGTTATTTATATGTGTCTCTACTGCCTCACGCGTACACAACAAATGAGAATAGCTCATCGGAACCACTGGATCAGTGCGCAATGAACACTTTTTTTGGTATCAATGTACAATTTAACAGACCACTAAACAATACACAAACAATTATCATAGCAAACAAAAAATACCATACCGTCTTCCTCCTTGTACACCTAACTCAGCAATTAGCAATTTTATATATCATATAGATCAAATAACATAAGGATAATCTTAACATAAGGATAATCTTATACTCCCTCCGGTCACAAATACATGTCGTTTTGAATATTTACATGGTCTCCAAAATACAACTTTGACCACTAATTTATATTGTGATATACTTATAAAACAAATATAATTATAATATTATAAAAGTACTTTTCGATACAAATATATACATATGATTTTCATATATTCAATTTAAATATTTAAAAGATATTGATAGTTAAAGTTTCAAAAGTTTGATTGTATGTATTCCAAAATGACATATAATTATGACTGGAGGGAGTAGATTATATTTTTTTAGATAACGGGATAACAATATTCCGGACTTGATCATTCCATGGGAATGACTATGGTCAAAGGAGTATATTATACAAGGGTATATTATACAAGGCAGTGCACAAGAAGGTAAAGAGGCTTGATTGCTTGAATAATTTCATATAATGAAAATCTGAAATGAAGATTCAATAAAATGATAGGAAATAAGGATAGCTGTCTAATGACATCAAATTACAAATTCTTGATATAACTACTGGAAAGTACATAGTAATACGAGTAGAAGGATACTTGCACAATAAATATTGCATAACTAGGTAAATGTCGCATGGTAAACCACAATTAAAAATGTTTAATTTAGGTTTTCTTGCTGGTACATCAAGTAATTGCCTAAAAGAGTTTGAAAACATTACACAGTACTGAGGGATCTAAGGGAAAAGGGGTTGAGGAGGGAGAGGAACCTAGAGGTGAATGTGACGCTTGCAACGGCCGTCGGAGCCATGCGTGAAGGAGATGGGGGCTGCGACGATTAAAAGGGAGGGGATCGGGAGGGCAGAGGACGACCACTTGATTCATGCTAGGATTTGGGTGCCCTAGTGAGAGGAGGAGGAGGATGAGAAGGGGAAGGTGTAATATCCCGGGCGAGATTCATCAGTTAATAATTTAATCAGGGAAAAAGGGGGGAATTCTGCAATTTAGCGGCAACCTGGGCTTGGGCCGAGGCCCAAGAGGTGGCCGGCCAAGGGAAAAGGGGGCGGGAGGCGCCCCACCCCCAAACCCTAGCCGCCACTCTCCCCTAACCGCCCCTCCACCTCCCTTGTGCGCATCTCCCTGTTCCTCCTTGCGCCCCCTTTGGCCAGCAGCGTCTCACTCGCCTCCATGGACGCCCCCTGCGATTGGTGAAGGGATCCCGATCGCTGCGGTTCGAGAGGAGGAGAGCAAACGTCTGCCGGGAAGAGTTGTGGATCCGGAAGGTGGAGATTAGGACAGGAAAAGGAATGGAGGCAGAGATCGTGTGGAGTTCTTAGTGTTCTTCAGCGATTGGTTAAGGGTAATTACTCCTAATTCTCCCTGCTAGCTGCATATTTAGTTGATTAGCAATGTCGGTTTTCGGATCTGCTCAGGACAGCCTCTGTTAGACGATCTTTTTGATATAGATCTGTGGGGATTCAGGTCTGGTCTTCTCCTAGAGATTTGTAGAGGACATCTTTAGCTTTCCATGAAGTGCTAGAACGCGTCGTTCGGACCTTTGTAGCAAAAGTTGTGATTTTTCTAATCGGACTGTCCTGTAGATCAGGGAATTTCCTGTCAGGTTTCGGTAGATGGGTTTGGGCGATTAGAAATCAGGAGAATCAGAGGGTCTCCATATTATGAAAGTTTCCGATATGTTCCTTAGCTGTCCAGAAAGGTCAAGAAATCCTGATTCTGACTCTCGGGGTGAAAGTTATGACAATTTTAGTACGCTGTCCAGAGAACTCGTTATGGAGTTGAAGTTCTAGAAAGTTAGATGGTGCGGGTAGAAGTTGGCCGAATCAGGGAGACTCACCAACTAGATTTAGTTAGATAATTTAATTATCTTTCCAGAAAATCTGAGAACGCCCTGTTCGGACTTCTGTACCATTAGATAAGAATTTTTGAAGTTGACTGTCTGTAGAGGAGGACAGGGTGCCCGAAAAGATTTGGGGTTTTGAGTCAAGTTAAACATGTTGGGTTAGTTGGGGGTGTTTTTGTTTAATTTAAAGACTCGTTACTGTTGCCTTAGAAATTATTATAATTATTGTTCAGGAGGAGGACGGATTCCAGGAGCCGCACCTTCTGCTCATTCCCCGTTTTCTCGTGGTTAAGGCAAGTACAATAGTGGTCTAACCTTCATAGTATGGATTATGGATGATTGATGGTTTGTGGATGTTTTGATCTATCTTATGAGAATATTTGATTTTGATCATGTTAATGCTATGATTGAATTTGGTTATCGCTGATTGCAAACGCATGAGAGAATTTCTGGTGCATAGTTATCGTGAATGCAATTTATTCATTGAGACATTCACATTTGTGCATCATGTTGATTATTGAGGTTTTGGTCACGAGACGACCATACGTTGAGGTCCCTGCCATGTTGATGTCATGACGGGCTAAAGGTCCCCATACATGTGGAGTATGGGCAAATGGTCCCTGTACCAGAGGGTACAGACATGGGTGTGCATTGACGGATGCACACTCCGCATTACCGGTAAAATGCGAAAGAGAAGAGATAAATAGATTCTTTTGAACATACTGCATAGCATGATTTATTTATTTGATTGATGGATGATCATGGGAAGTGATGTTTCCCTTTTACTCTCGTTGCCACTATTTATATTTGCTGAGTCGTTGGACTCACACTTGTTTGTTGTTGTGGTTGTTGTTTGTTTTTAGGTACCTACATGAGACCGACATGCATGGGGATAAAGATGGATTAGCTTTGTTGCACTTGCACGGTCCATTCACCTTGGAAGAAATAAAGAACCTTAATCATTATTTGTTGAATAGCTTAAGTGGTAACTGATTAAAGATCACCATGTTTAGAATGTAATAAAGGTTTAGAACTATTACATTGCTTATGTTCTTATTTAAGTATTGTGGTTGAGATTGTGATGGCAAACATAATTCAGTTTGTTTAGAATTGGATATTTAATGTTTACTATTATTCAGATCATTTGTTTATGCATGTTGAAATCTTTGATTTACTCATTAAACAAAGGAGGTTCTGCTGAAATTTTGTAAGGTGAATATAGGTTCTTCTTTAATATGTTGTTAGTTTAGTAGCATTCCAGGTCATTGTTTGGCTGGGGTGTTACAGTTGGTATCAGAGCGGGCTTTAGGTCCGTGGTAATTGAATAATTAAATTGACACACAGTGCACAGTAGGATGGGAATGGGTGAAGCATTGCATTTACGTTTCCGTTATGTTGTAATGATGATTGTGGTTTGAGATGATATATTATATCTATATTATAAAACTATAGATATTATGTGTGGGGATAACCCATGTTGAGAGGTTGAGGTCGTGGTTGTGGCCCTGGGTTGTACCAGGTTACACCACCGTTAGCGGTATGAGAATATGAAGGCGGTTACCTCGGATATCTTAGAATAGGCGTTGATAGTGAGTATCTCTAGAAGAGTTGTCCTCTTCTTTAACTTTGAATTTGGTCAACTCTAGTCCAGTTGGGCTCGATGAGTTTCTCTTGGGTTATTAGTTCATTACGGTTGATCGGTTGCTTTGAGAAAGGATATTGTGTTTTAATTGGGCTGAATTTGTCCTGTAAAGCAATCATTGTTTTCCCAGCCGATGAGTTATTCTTACGACTGGTGAACTTGGTTGGTGGTCAAGTTTGACCTTTATATTGGAGTTTTGTTTTCCTCATGGGAAATCTTGATCCATTTATTCGCTTGATGTTTTTGGGTTAATGAAAGTTTCCTTCTGCAAGTCCTTTAGTTCGTGGAGGCTTTTACTCATTGTATCTCTCTTGGGTATTTTGAGTGTTGAAGCTTAATGGATCTCTTTTATGAAAGAAGATGTTAAACCCTTTGACGATGTGTTGTCATGATAAGATGAGAGGTTATAATCAAAGTACTTAATGAATATGATATGGATTATCAAGATTGGGTTGCAGTGTGTGCATGATTGATCTTAGCTAAGATCCTTGAAAGGGAAGTTGAATTAGTTGAGGTTGTTCTCTAGTAGTTCTTGATGAGCTGTGACTGTGAGTATGACTATATTTAGGTGGAATCCACAGAGTTAATAACAAGTAGGGAACGTTGACGAAACTGGTTTGATCACTATAGGTGATATATTTTGATAAGCTTCTCGGATAGAGGGGACTTGCGGGTCTCAACGGATTAATCTAACCCTTTGGGATGGATAGGTCCAGAAGATGTTAGAATATTGTCATAATGGATATTAATCTTGGAGTTACCTTTTATGGATAAGTACTGATCGTATGTAATTGCTAGGTGCATTTATTACGTATCGAAGTATGGTTTTGAGCATCACTAAGAGATGAACTGATGGAATGTAATTGGTGATTTTTTTGTTACCTGATGGTGGAGTGGTAGGATAATAGTATGTCTTTGATGAGAAGGTTGATCCTTAAAATTGTTTATTTTACTAAACTGTTTGGATTACTTGATCTCAATGGATTAATTTAACTGTGTAGGAAGGAAGAGTTAAGGATGTTTTTGGTTTCTTGATGGTCTTATGTTTGCTAGTTGGAACGCGAATAGGGAAATGACCATAAATCCTTCCATGACGGTATAATCGTCAACTGTTTACGATAACCATTAGATTGGAATTGGTGTGCACTAAATGGATGTTGAGCATTGCTAATAGGGTAATGATTGGAATTTAAGGGTGATCTAAATAGGTGTGTTGTGAGGATGACCTGGGCATCATGCCTTAGTTAAAAGACGGTTTACTTCGATAGTGGGGTTTGTGCATTAGTTATCCTCTTGATCAGGTTGAGTATTGCAACCTTATAGAAAAATATATGAAATAGGTTATCGTGTTTCCCTGGGAAGGTTAATGATGGGATAGTGAGTTATGTTGGTTCATGCCAGGAGTGCATGATGTGATGTTAGAAAGACTAGCAGTTATGGTTGCTAGAGTGATGTTGATTCCTTTAAGAGGAGATTAATTTGATTGCCTTCCGTGATATTTCGTAAATAAAAATGTTTCGAGTTTTGCGGCGGAGATCATTTGGATCTCATGATTTATTTGGTAGTTGAACTGTTCCGAGCAAAGTGAAGGGTGAAAGATCTTATTGGTTCTTAAGTGGTTTTTGTGGTTTGGTCTAAGAACTTATCTTGTTCGAGCTGACCAAGTGTTGTTGTAGTCAAAGAATTGTTTTCTATGTTAACGGAAAGAGTGCATTAGGAGTATTTGAGGTCTGAAGCCAAGTTTCGTATCTTGCGATTTGATATCCTCTTCTTGGGGGATTGTGCCTTCAATTGTGGACTCCCCTTATGTTTTCCGAGTTCATTGCCAATTGACTGTTCCTCTTGGTCTGGTGTTTACCGTGATTGGTAAACGTTTATCTGAGCCCTGAAATTATTATTATTATTCTTATTGGCCTCTTCTTTTGAGAAAGGATTAACTGATTCATGTTGCAAAGCCTTTAAAGATGAATGTTGGCAACTGGTTAGTGGTGGTCGAGTAGATGATTCTGTGAGGCTTCAGGTGTCAAGATGTTTGAGATGCATGGCGCAATAAATCGATTTATTAGAATAATCCTTGGAAAGGATTTGATTTAAATAGAATGTTTGTCTTTGGAGTTAATAGGTTTCGTTGTCGCAACTAGTAGGACCTATAGCGAGATATGGTCCAAGATCTTGTGTTCATCTTGATAGAATATTAGAATTAGCAAGTATGGAAATCTTGATTAGTTGCTTAGAGTATCGCATTTTGGGTACTCGGTAAGATTGTGTAGAAGATTTATGATGAGAGTAGTAGTATAGAGGAATCTAATAGTCGTGTTAATTAATGGGATAGCGAGGATGGTTGAGTTATTGTTAAGGATGACTCGGCCTCAGTGAGTAACCCTTTGTGAGATAGATTATCTCTAAGGATAACTTGGTCAATCAGTTAGAAATAGCTACTTTGTGGTCGCGTAGCTAAATTTGATTGGTGTGGGTTAGAGAAGGTCTAAGATTGGTGAAATGAATCGCCTTGGGCGGTTACTTGATTGGTGAGAAGTGTTGACCTTAGTGACCGAGGTTATGGTTGAGTTGTGTGAAAAGTTTAGTCATTAGATCTGAGGATTACCTATCAAGTATACCGGAAATTCATTGTAAGAGTCTTAAAGGTTGAAATGTGGGCTTTGCATTTTTTTTATGCTAGCATCTTGGTTTTCCATGATTAGATTCCAAGAGTTATGGTGATGTTTGATAGAATCCTTGGGAAGCAGTAAATGAGCATGAAGTTGGTGAATTTAAAGTTGAACATCCTTAACAGATTTAGGTGATGTGAATGTGGCCGTAAGCTATATCGTGGTGTGTTGGTAATTATTTATCAAAGTAATTCCTCTACTAGAGAAGTTGATCAGGGTATGTTATTGTGGATTGAAAGAGTCTCTTTACACAGGTGTGGAATTTGTGTTCAGCTTGAGCATAGCCGTGAGGTTGCTAATTTAAGAGAAAAGAGTTAGAATGTTATGCGACGATTTGGGATCCTATGGTTTAAGAGAAAGTTAAATTCTTAAAAGAAAGATGGTGGAAAAGAGCGTGATCTTGCTTAGTGAGATATTCTCTTAGTTTTTATTTGAGCTTTGTGTTTATGACGGATGTCTATTACATAATGAGTGGGTTCTTGTCGGTTTGTCTGGTTCTTTCCAGTTAAGAAAAAAAGGGTTAATATGGTTATTCGAGGGGTTTCATTTTTGGCTAATGTGGCATTTATTTTTAAACTGTCTACTTGAAAGGTGGAAAAGTTTTCATGTTGAGTCTTTGTCTTTGGATTGAGCTCTTCTGAAGGGAAGATGGTTTTGAGTTCTTTGCATTAAGACTCTTTTGTTTTCAGTCGGGAACTGTTGTGCGTCTCTGGTTAAAAGAGGTGCTCATTGTTAAAGTGAAGAGATCGATTGATACAAGGAGCAAGAATTTTGTGTGTTTGTGCAGGTTGTGTGGTTTAGTACCCAAGGGAGTGTTGGCCCAAGGTATAATGGTTGTTTCTGCAAGTCGGAGAGACTTGGTAGAGAGCATATTGCTAGAACCGTCTTGAGTCCTAGCGTAGCGCACAGATCGTTTTGTATGACCTAGTGTCGAGGGAGTACTGGAGGAATCTGGAGCATGAAGTTTCGTTTGAGCCGTTGACCCACGGGTAAGACCGTGCCTTCGAGACGTGTCCGTCGAGTGACTCTTGAAAGGATGGGACAAGTAGTAAGGCGTAACGCGTCAGTACGTCAAGGTGTTTTGTCGCAGCAGACCGAGAGAGAGGCCACATGGGAATTGGAATCTCGCATGCGTGATCAATACCCCGAGTTTTTCACATCAGGTGTGTGTTTATGATTAAGTTTAATTGTAATTATAGTATTGTGAAAGTATGATTAGAATTCGGGGTCGAATTCTGTTTAAGGGGGGTAGAATGTAATATCCCGGGCGAGATTCATCAGTTAATAATTTAATCAGGGAAAAAGGGGGGAATTCTGCAATTTAGCGGCAACCTGGGCTTGGGCCGAGGCCCAAGAGGTGGCCGGCCAAGGGAAAGGGGGGGGGGGGAGGCGCCCCACCCCCAAACCCAAGCCGCCCCTCTCCCCTAACCACCCCTCCACCTCCCTTGTGCGCATCTCCCTGTTCCTCCTTGCGCCCCCTTTGGCCAGCAGCGTCTCCCTCGCCTCCATGGACGCCCCCTGCGATTGGTGAAGGGATCCCGATCGCTGCGGTTCGAGAGGAGGAGAGCAAACGTCTGCCGGGAAGAGTTGTGGATCCGGAAGGTGGAGATTAGGATGGGAAAAGGAATGGAGGCAGAGATCGTGTGGAGTTCTTCGTGTTCTTCAGCGATTGGTTAAGGGTAATTACTCCTAATTCTCCCTGCTAGCTGCATATTTAGTTGATTAGCAATGTCGGTTTTCGGATCTGCTCAGGACAGCCTCTGTTAGACGGTCTTTTTGATATAGATCCGTGGGGATTCAGGTCTGGTCTTCTCCTAGAGATTTGTAGAGGACATCTTTAGCTTTCCATGAAGTACTAGAACGCGTCATTCGGACCTTTGTAGCAAAAGTTGTGATTTTTCTAATCGGACTGTCCTGTAGATCGGGGAATTTCCTGTCAGGTTTCGGTAGATGGGTTTGGGCGATTAGAAATCAGGAGAATCAGAGGGTTTCCATATTATGAAAGTTTCAGATATTTTCCTTAGCTGTCCAGAAAGGTCAAGAAATCCTGATTCCGACTCTCGGGGTGAAAGTTATGACAATTTTAGTGCGCTGTCCAGAGAACTCATTACGGAGTTGATGTTCTAGAAAGTTAGATGGTGCGGGTAGAAGTTGGCCGAATCAGGGAGACTCACCAACTAGATTTAGTTAGATAATTTAATTATCTTTCCAGAAAATCTGAGAACGCCCTGTTCGGACTTCTGTACCATTAGATAAGAATTTTTGAAGTTGACTGTCTGTAGAGGAGGACAGGGTGCCCGAAAAGATTTGGGGTTTTGAGTCAAGTTAAACATGTTGGGTTAGTTGGGGGTGTTTTTGTTTAATTTAAAGACTCGTTACTGTTGCCTTAGAAATTATTATAATTATTGTTCAGGAGGACGACGGATTCCAGGAGCCGCACCTTCTGCTCATTCCCCGTTTTCTCGTGGTTAAGGCAAGTACAATAGTGGTCTAACCTTCATAGTATGGATTATGGATGATTGATGGTTTGTGGATGTTTTGATCTATCTTATGAGAATATTTGATTTTGATCATGTTAATGCTATGATTGAATTTGGTTATCGCTGATTGCAAACGCATGAGAGAATTTCTGGTGCATAGTTATCGTGAATGCAATTTATTCATTGAGACATTCACATTTGTGCATCATGTTGATTATTGAGGTTTTGGTCACGAGACGACCATACGTTGAGGTCCCCGTCATGTTGATGTCATGACGGGCTAAAGGTCCCCATACATGTGGAGTATGGGCAAATGGTCCCTGTACCAGAGGGTACAGACATGGGTGTGCATTGACGGATGCACACTCCGCATTACCGGTAAAATGCGAAAGAGAAGAGATAAATAGATTCTTTTGAACATACTGCATAGCATGATTTATTTATTTGATTGATGGATGATCATGGGAAGTGATGTTTCTCTTTTACTCTCGTTGCCACTATTTATATTTGCTGAGTCGTTGGACTCACACTTGTTTGTTGTTGTGGTTGTTGTTTGTTTTTAGGTACCTACATGAGACCGACAAGCATGGGGATAAAGATGGATTAGCTTTGTTGCACTTGCACGGTCCATTCACCTTGGAAGAAATAAAGAATCTTAATCATTATTTGTTGAATAGCTTAAGTGGTAACTGATTAAAGATCACCATGTTTAGAATGTAATAAAGGTTTAGAACTATTACATTGCTTACGTTCTTATTTAAGTATTGTGTTTGAGATTGTGATGGCAAACATAATTCAGTTTGTTTAGAATTGGATATTTAATGTTTACTATTATTCAGATCATTTGTTTATGCATGTTGAAACCTTTGATTTACTCATAAACAAAGGAGGTTCTGCTGAAATTTTGTAAGGTAAATATATGTTCTTCTTTAATATGTTGTTAGTTTAGTAGCATTCCAGGTCATTGTTTGGCTGGGGTGTTACAGAAGGGGACCAACTTCACTGAAGAGACGCCTCATCGGAGTCGGAGGACTGGAGGAGAAAGCATTTGGCGGAGAAGGCCACGAGCGAGAGAATGGCGGTGCAGCTTATCGTGACTCACGAGAGGAAGCGACACGATGCGACGGGGAGATTTTTCCTAACGTGCGGAGATGATGACTTTATCTCCATGGAAATTGCGTGAATCCAATCTGGAAATCCCCTAACCTTTGGGTTTTTTTTTCCAAATGCGCATTCTAGCTGGATTGGGGATTATTCCCACGTGGGTTTCCACCCATGGGAATTGCCAGGATCCCGATAGAGATTTGGATTCCCGAACAAGCCTTTAAAGCATTTTCTTATACTTACCTGGTCCTTTCGATTTGCAAACAACCCTAAGAGCAAGTTTAATAAGGCTGATTGTACTAGCTACAAGAGAATCCATGTCAGCATAGTCCTATGTGGAGGGGAGAGAAAAGGAGAAAGAGAGCCAAGCCGGCTCCCATGCAAGAGTCAGGCTATAGCACAGGAAAAGAGGCATTATCCATGCATGTACCAATAGAACTAACTGCTATACCCATGCATGTATTAAATTATCAATACCCATGTATGTATTAAATGATTGAGAGCTCTTGTGGAGATAACTTATAGCCAGTTTATTGTATGAGTTAGCTGCATCATTATCTTTTGATGACATGGAAATGTATTGGATGTAGCAGCTATCTATACTATTAAACTTGCTCTAAGGGCATCTCCAATGGTTTTAGATAACAACTAACTATAAGACTTCCACATCATTTATATAGTACACACTAAAGCTAGCATTCTAAAGAACTATTTGATGCTTACATGCACACACAGAATTTATAGAGGTTGCCTCGTTTGGCGTTATAGACTATTGCTTAAGGAAGAGCTGGCTCGGTTTTTTTTTATACTCTCTTTCCTCCATATAGGATATATGCTGATGTGTACATACATATAGCTAGCTGATTCAGACCATTAGAGATGCCCTAATATTAATGTTACTTTTCCGTTAAACTTTTGCGAAACGCTACCATAAGCTCTAACGCCAGTGAAGTTATCTCCCCACTGAAGTCATGGGACAAACTTTCAAGGTGCGATCGACGACGCCTACTAGCCTGGCTTCTCCTCGTCCAGAAATGCATGCATGGCTCGATCAATGAGAAGAAAACGTGCCTGCGAGCACTGGGCGATGGTGGCTCCAACTCAGCACGTACCTTACCACGCCAACAGGTGGCTCACACGCACTACGCGCCAACGGTAACACATGATCTGAGAGAATGGGTAGCTATGTACGGGCAATTGGATCCGCATAAGATGGACACTTTTTTACCAATTAAAAGGTATAGGCCGGGTTTTTTTAGTTTAAAGTTAGGTTATACTTGTACTATTTATAGTAACTAGTTTTTAAATGATGCGTTTTTTTAGAGCATGGTCAATAGAAAATTATAGTAAAAAATGTACTTAGTTGAGCTATACCGGTCAAAATCGCATGTAATTATTTTCTTCTACGTACTGTCTTTTACGAATAGTCAGAATTTAAATATTTAAGTCATAAACCATAAGACATTGGCCTAAACAAACTCACCCATAATTGTAGCGAGGGCTTATCAAAATTGTTCTGGTTTTGTAGTTATGCACAGTTAGAGCTGCAGGCCAGGTGTACGTTGATTGGGCACGTGTCTTCTCAAAAGAACCGGTCGTCACTCGTCAGTCCGGTCGTCACCATAGAGGTTGGTCAACGACTTGGAGGTATATAGAAAAGAGAGACCGGAGAGTGGGGCCAAAGGAAACGCTGGTGCGCACTGTTGACATTTGAACAGGGTCCATGGGGTAGAGGCAGATGTCAAGCGATACCACTATCAGCTTACGTCATTTGCCACGGTTTCATGAACAGTCAAATCATGATTTGATAGTCAAGAACCTAAGTCAGGAAGTCATGAAATTAGCCCCACGTTCCATGTGGAGAAAATCACTGTGGCGTTATCACCTTAGGTGGACCCAGGGGATGAAAGTAGAAATTTAACTAGCCTTATATTTCGCTGCTGGATTCAACGAAATGGGCACGAATTCTCAATTTTCAATCCAATCGTTGCTTCTATCTTGCTTGGTTCCCGAGTTTGTCAAATCCACCGAAGTGAATGCCTAAAAAAATTCAGCAAGGGAGTGACTACATATCACTTGAGTAAAAGAATATTTAGGTTTTAGTAAAAAAAAAATCATCCGTTGGATTGAAATTCAATGGTCCAACTTCCTCCACCTTTTGTGTGTAACCAAGATCGAATCGCTCCTCCAAATCGGATTGAACTTGATCCATGGAGCTCGAGTGTCGCCCCCACACAGCCACCACCTCACCACTCATCGGTGTGCCTCGGCACCAACCTCCTCCTCCACCCTGCCTCTCCCTATCATTGCCTTCTTCCTCTTCTCTGATAAGATCCCTCCACATCGTCTTTTTCTTTGTTTCCGATGGCGTCCGCCACCACCTCCTACCGCCTCCTAACCACTTCAGTCTTGTCGCCCCCCGCCACCTCCACCATCCACTTTCCTCTGATTCATGACTAGTGGTACCACAACCATTTCACTGTCCCTCATCGCCCACCACCATGCCTTGCCGCCCTGGCCTTCCTCTAAGTTCAGGGCTCTAGTGAACCTCGAACTCTAGCCATAATCCGCGTCAGAGAAGATGAAAACCCCACCGGCTAGAGCACGAATCTTCAAGCCCATCCAACGGCAATAAATTTAACTGAAACCTCAAAAATGTTTACCCAAGTGTTGAATAGCAATTCCAAGCAAAGTAGAACTGAGGTGCGTGCATGGAATATGTTGATGCAATAAAAGTATTGATACGTGCGTACTTATCCATCGATATGAGCCACGGGCTCTTTGATTGGCATAATTCTAAAAACGCAGAAATAGAATAGGAAGGCATGTGCTAAAAAGATGATTGAAAAACACAGGAATCTTATAGGATTGGTTGTTTGATTCGCACGAAGAGAAAGAAAAAAGAGGTGAGAGTGGATGCTTTTTTCCCTACTTTTTTTCCCCCTGTGGAATCGAGGATGTAGAAAACTTTCCTCCGTTCTTCCTTTGATCGATTCCTGCAAATCAAACGGATCAATAGTGATCAAATCCTTAGGAACGAGAATCCTATGTTTTTCCTTCAAATCAAAGAGGGCCTAGATGTTACAGGCTCATAACTTCCTCATCTGAACACAAAACAAGGCTGCAACCTCTTCTGAACCAATGCCACCAACAAGCAGGTCTTTTGCCCAAGTTACGGGGTGCAAGCGAGGAAGTTTCTTGCCTGTCAGTTCTCACCTCGTCTGCCAGAACCAGAGACCTAACGAGCATTCAGTGGTGACATGGAAAACTGACTCCTCTGGGTTACCGCAATCCTCACAGTGGCTTTCTTTCGTTACATGGCGTCGATTGAAAACTGACTCCTCTGGGTCACATGGAAAACTGCTCTTGGTTACCGCAATCCTCCCAGACTTGTTTTTTTTTCATCGGCTTATAGCTTTCTGCTGCGGCTTATGATTTTTAGATTGTTCATGAGAGAGAATATAGAGTAATAGAAACTCGAGAGCGGTTTTAGCCGATATAAATGAAATCGCTATATTATATACTATAATCAACTTATAGACTCACCTTGAAAAAACGTTCCGTTAGAAAACTAGTTACTGTAGAAAAGCCGAAAGTAGCTGTTATATCACAAGAGTCATATGCTAATTTTAATTCATCAAATTTATCTGTTATATCCCTAAGTTGAACTAAGTTTGATTCATTAATTTATCTATCAGTCTCCAACTCAGAATGTAAAACTTGAGAAGACTCGCATGATTTACCATTAGGAATAGAAGTTCTAAGTCCATTAATATCATAATTTAAGTTTTCAATAATAAAATTATTTTTTTCATTTTTTTGCCATTTTCAGTTCGATAGCAAGTCTAACCAAATCATCTTTAAGCTCACATACGACGGTCTTAACTCATCGAGATCACTGTAGTCATTATCGTTATTGTTGCTTGCCACGAGGCATATGCCCGTGAAGTCGTCATTCTTCTTTTTATCAAGATCAAGAACTCGACGTAGCAGCCTCTCTGATGCCATAGCAACCCACTCTGATACCACTTATAGGATTGAATACGGCAATCAGAGGGGATGAATGATTGCCGCTGCTTTTCAGAACCTACAATCAAACCTCGAACTAGAAGAGAAATAATCTAAACAATAGATTATACCTACAAGAACCAAAGAAGCACGCCCTAAACAAAAAGCAACAAAACTCAAAACCAAAAGCTTTTGGCCGATTAGATCGTAATGGTGAAAGCGGTCTGACCTCTAGCACTATTCATCGACCGAAAAACAGAACAATCGACACAAATAAGAATTGATCTAACTTCAACAGATCAACTCAAATTTGACAGAAGCAATGTTAAAGATATCTAGGATCTATTCCAACACAAAATTGCAAGAATCATCAACTAGATTTGAAGAAATCTAGATCGCAATAGAAGGAAAACAAAAACTCAGCCAAACCCAAAAATTGCAATTACTTTCAAACGACTAGGAGAATTCCAATGAAACTTTGCAGTGCTGTTCCTAGGCCTATTTGTAACCTATTTCTCAAGAAGAATCAAATCAAAATAGCATGGATCACGAAACAATTGATTCCGCAAAACGAAGAAAAAGACTAAGAACATATGCAAGATTTCTTCATGGATTGAATCACAAGTTAATTTACATCGCTGGAAGATTATATTCTGTGACTACAAAGTGCCATCACGACACCCCTCAAACCCTAGCACCCTAGCACAAAACTCCAAAAACTTTCTCCCAAAAGCGATACCAAAGCCACAAAGCCACCTCAATCTTCTTCGCTAGAACCTCTCGTTAACTCTTAGCCTCTCTACTTTTATAGGCTAACGCCCCAAACCATGTCATCATCAAATACGGACACCAAACTCTATCTATTCCAAAAATCAAGAGATCCAAAACCCTTCCAAACATGACTTTTCCATAATCTCTAAGCCTTCCTAGTTATGAACACCTTCCATAACTCCTTCTATCTCATCATGTGTCGAAATCTCCAGGACCACACCTCCCGTAGCTTCTCCACGCATCATCCGCACGCATCGAAGCCTCTAGGATCACACCTCCCCTAGCTTCTCCACGTATTCTCCACCTTTGATCTCCACATGCTAGTGTGAGCCCGACCACCTCGTGACATCCTCGACCGCCTGAACCTCAGAATTCCTCCTCCTAGTCCTGGTCCTCCTTGTCACTGGCCATGACCATCTCCACACTCAACCTACACATGCAAAGACCAAAGAACATTTTTTTCAGCACAAGTTCTTTCCAACTTGACCGACATTAGTTCACACACGCAAACCACACCCTTAACCATCAATAACTATGAACCAAATCATCCACGATTTCAATTTTCACGCTCTCCAAAAATCAATTTCAAACCACTCAGAAAAGCCAGTTTGATCACCACGCATAGACCGGTCAGACCGCTGACCCAACACGAGTACTCAGGGTAGTCGAATATTACAAGAATTGAAGCACTCGAAACCTACGAGTACCGACCATGAAGTTTACGACTACTGATCACTACGTCTACGACTGTCGACCATAGAGTCTATGAATACTGATCACAAAATCTACGACTACCGACTGCAAAGTCTACGATTACCGATCGCGAAGTCTACAACTATCGATCACAAAGTATATGACTACCAATTGCAAAGTCTACGACTACCGAGTACCAACCAAGTACTGTAGCTACGACCACCGATAAGGTACTGTAGCTATGACCAATGACCAAGCACTATAGCTCACATTATCGATCACCGATCGCGGTTGACGCCTCCGACTACCGACCGTGGTCTGATCGAACAGCTCAACATAAGGCTACGACTATCGACCGATTCACTGTTGTTACGACCAGTTCACTGTAGCTTCGACCATTGACTAGTTCACTCTCGCTTATGCGCTTATGACTGGTTCACTGTCGCAGTCGTTCAGCCGTGGTCGTTGTGTCGTGCTTGACCTGCTGTGGTTGATCCATCGTGGTCGTTCTACCGTGGTCATTTTACTGTGGTCGATCTGCTGTGGTCGACCTGCCGTGGTCGATTTGCCATGGTTGTAAACTCTCAGACTTTCAACCATGGTCGAGGTCTACCGATCGGATCGCCCAACACAAGACCATTCGGACCACTGACTAATGATCGAAGCTAGCCATGCAGGCCGCCTAATAAAAGGCAGTCAGACCGTTTAACCTAAATATTCTAGCAATTCTAGTTTTTCAAAAGTACATCGACCGAAACTTTCATAAACATAAATTTCAATGTAACGCAAATGTAAATTATTTATCATCACTAAATTCACGACCTATCTAGATTTCAATGTAACGCAAATGTAAATTATTTATCATCGCTAAATTCACGACCTATCTAGATTTCAATGTAACGCAAATGTAAATTATTTATCATCGCTAAATTCACGACCTATCTAGATGGTCTAACAAGTGCTAGCCCACGTTACTGTGTTTGCTCTTCTTTCTTGAGTTGATATTGACATTATTCTTTTAACCAATATACAGGCTTGCAGCAGCAACTGATCAGCCTACTTTATGTCCAGCATCCGAGAAGAAGGCTTTAGCTCCCAAAAGGCCTAGGCAGTGAAAGTATCTCCCTAGCCAAGAGAACCACAGGACAGGTAAACCTACTACACGATTATTATCAGGCGCATAAGTTCGATACAATGCTATGTCGTAACTCGTGCGGCTACTAAACATTCCATATCATTTCCATGTAGGTGTCACCACCCGAAACTGATACCTTTTTAAACTCATAGTGATGCTTGATGCTTCCTGATCTTTGTTGTACTCCCTTCGTTTGACATATACACTAATCCTGGCCCACGTAAATCAAAGACCTTGGCGCGGGCTCCCTTCTATTAGTATTCTTTTCTAGAGTCGAGGCACTACGGTTTCTCATGGCACGGCAAGAAACTAGTTGATGCGGCGAGGCAAGCGACGCAGTGTTGCACAGCTGAAAAGCCCCAAAATTTCAAAATCCAAAAATTTGTGAATTTTTGCTGCATTTTGGGTGTTTTTCGGAAACTTTCCTTTTCGGGAAAGTCTCCCCGTTTCCGCCTTCCCTTTTTGGCCGGGCGCCTTCCTCCTTCGCTGGCGCCCTCCTCTTTTCCGCCTTCTCCGTTCCCCGGCCTCTCCCGCGCGGACGCCTCCTCCTCCCTCCGCTGGCGCCCGCTCCCTCCCCGCTTTCCTCGCGCACGCGCGCTGCGCCTGCGCCCGCGCCCGCACCGCCTCCTCGCGCGCGCGGACAGCGCCGCCCCGGATCCCCTCCTCACGCCCGCGCCACCCCGACCACCACGGTCCGAAACCGTGGGCGCTCCCGCGCCACGCGTCGCCGCTCCTCTGTGCCTGGCCCCGCCTGGCAGCGCCGCTCTCTCTCTCCCGCGCGCGGACGCCCTCCGCTCGCCGCTCCTCGCTCCTGCCCCGCCGCGCTGTCCCGACCGCCACAGAGACTCCGCGCCACGCGTCGCCCAGCTCCTGCGGCCGACCCCACCTGGCAGTCCCCGCCCGTCCCCTCCACCGCACGCGGACGCACCCCCCCTCCCATGCCGCAGCTCCACCCCGCCCGTACTGTCACCTCGCCATTACGGCCGCTCAGCGCCCGGTCACCGCCTCGTCTGCGCGGAGGAGATGCGCCACCAACCCCCCGTCATTCCTGTTGACCCCGGAGCCCGGCCGTTGCCTTCTCCCCGAAGGACTCCCTCTCCCCGCCCGGGGTATAAAACCCCCCTTCCGGCTCCCACTCCCTCCTTTGCTTCCCGAGCCACTCCACCACCTCCATTCGTGCCCCACCACTCCCAGCCACCTTCCAGAGCTGCCGATTGAAGCCCCGCCGCTCCGAGCCCCGCCATTGCCGCCCTGTGAGCCGGCGACACCTCGGAGCCAATCTCCCTCTCCTCTCCCTCATTTCTCCATTGCATTCGCCCGAAGTATCCCCTCGGTGTGCTGATCATTTTGGTAACCTCTGTTTGGCAGGTGATCGCCCGAGGAGCTCCAGCCCCGTCGCTCACCGCCGGCCGAATCCCCCTCACCGTGGCCAGCTCGCCTCGCCGCCTCCCAGCTTCCACCGCCACCTCCAATGTAAGCCTCCAACTCCCCAGATGGTGTAGCCGCCCCCGATTGACCTCTCTCGCCGCCGGTGACCTCCCTCGCCTCCAAGCACTCGAACTACCCCCTTCTCTCCCCCGCTCTCTCCACTGATCCCCTCAACTCCCAGCTGCCCAAAATGGACTCCCCTCACTCAGACCTACCCGGTGGTACCCTCCTTTGCCGTCGGGAACCTTCGCCGTGGCCGGAGAGCGAGGGCGCCGCCGTCTCCGTCCCTCGGCTGCGCGCGCACGGCTGGAGGTAGAAGACGATGGCGTGGCCCCTCCTCCGCCATCGAATCTGCCCGTTGCCGTTTAACTTCGCCCGTTGGATCCTTCGTACCGGTTCGCCACCTCCCTTAAGTCCCAGCCGTCCAATCCCCGCCCGCTCCATCTGGACCCTCGGTCCACCCCGCATCCGCGCCGCTCGCGTCGTCCACGCGTCGGCCATCGCCGCCTGGTGGACGCGCGCGCTGCTGGGCCGAGCCCGCGGCCTGCTCCGCCGCTCCGCGCTCGCGCGTTTAAAGCACGGACCGGGCCGCACTGTAGCAAAGCGGCCGGGCCGCACTGTTCACCGATTTTTCAGAGGATTTATTCATTTCTAAAATCCCAGAAAATCCAAATAAATCCTAGAAAATCACAGAAGATCCCAAAAATTCCCAAACTTCACCACTTTGCTCCAAATATTGTTCCAGACCCTCTAGTGAACTCCTTTTCCACAGATTCTCCCCAAATAAATTCCTAAAAATCCATTTGGGGTGTTTATGCAATTTACTCCTTTTTAAATAGTTTATTTTCCCTCGCTTGATTAGTCTCAAGCTGGATTTGATTCTGTTTTGTATGTTTGCGCTAGTGTCGGAGTCTCCGGAAGTTCAGTTGCAGCCCCAGGAGCCAGGAGATTCTTCGTTCGAGCTAGCGGAAATCATTCGGATTGACGGCAAGTCCCAAATCCTTTGATCATATTGAAACCCATGCTGTTTATTTATGTTAATATATGCTATTTGCATTAAGCTAGTTGTGAAATGTTAGTTTGAAATAAAATAAAATGTTTAGAATGACTTGTTATGTAGTTAATCCTACCACCGTTAAATGCCATGTTTAATTTGTAGCCATGCCTTTGCAACCCTAGAAATAATTATCCGTTAATCTAGATAACTGTAGATTATTATCGTCATGCAAAGTCTTACACTAATAAGGCTGTGGCTGCGGGCCAATAGAATTTGCAAACCCGACTCTAGGGTAGGGTGGTATGGGACACCGTGCCCTAGAGCGGAGAGTGCTTGCGGGCACAAGGTAGGGTAAGGGGATTGTGGTGCGCCGCGAGACGGTTTTCGCCCATCTCTTACCCTAGATTTGGAGTAGGGTAAGTGGGGTTGTGGTGTGCCGCAAGACGGTTCTCGCCCACCGCTTACCCTAGGATGGGTCGCGGGCCTGGTGAGGTTGCGGACCATGTGAAAATAAGGACTGAAACCCTTACGCTGAGCAAATGTCACAGTGATCGCTCAACCACAGGAGTTGACTTGTCAACACTTGTCTAGTAGCTGCTCAACTCGATTGAAACTCTACAGGAGGTTTAGCAGTGAGGTTAGGCAAGCCGTGATTGGGTGCCTAACAACGGTAGAGTTCACTCGAAGCGGCACCGTTTTCTTTTCTTTGTGTGTGTGTGTGTGAGCGAGCCAGACCCGAGTGAATTCTACCGGGTAGAGCCTATATAAAGTGCTGAGCAGTGAAACGACCTGGCTTTCTTAACTCTTTAGCGGGAGTTAAGGGATCGTGTGGGTAAAGCTGAGCAAACTCTGCAGAGTCAAATAAATGGTATTCGAATACGCCGTGCTCCCGGTTATTGGAGCTGTGTCACTTGGGTGATTCCAGCAGCAAAGCTTAAGTAGTTTTGTACATGCTTTAACTTGTTTAGGTTGGTTAATGAACTCTTGTTGAAAACCCCCCCCCGAGTTCTTGAGGAGTAGTTTTGGGTCCCTCTTCTAAAATGATTGCAAATAAAACTGCATCCACTCAAAGATAATAAACCAAATATATTTCCCTTCCTTTGAAGTTCCGTGCATATAATAAGTTAGGATCCCTTTGGGATTTGCTGAGCCGGTTGATTGGCTCACGGCTTGCTAAATCTAATCTTTAGAGGATCAAGACGAAGGAGAAGGTCTCCCCGTTGAAGAAGTCCCGGAGGATCTTTTCTTCGACGAGGACTCTTGGCTGTAGGTCTCGGCCGCGCTCAGGCGGATTCTGGAAGACTTTTGTAATGTAAATATACTTTGGGCTTGCACGCCCCGCTGTAAAAACCTGGATGTTAATCCTTATGTCAAATATATGCTGAACTTTTGTTGTAAGCATGCAATGGTATACTCTTGTGCGACGTTCCATAACTGTTCATGCGTGAATAGTTGCGGAATGCCGTGTCCGTACGCGCCCCTGGAAACGGGGGTGTTACAACAGCCTCTTGAATTGAATCGTTCATAGCTTGCTATTGATTCAAATGGATAAATACAGATAACTAGGACTCACGTGACAACTAGTTGATAAGATGAGCAAACATGACAACTAGTTGATAAGATGAGCAAATAAAGAGACTACTCATGGCCTGGAGAGAGAGAGAGAGAGAGGAGAGAGGGGGTGAAACTGGATATGGCCACTCAAATTATTTGCACCGTATATATACAGGTCTTATTCTTTTCAGATTCTAAAAGCTGTTTTTCGACTTTTCTATAGTAACTAACTTTTAAACGGAGTATTTTTTTCAAGATAGAGTTTACTAGTTAATTGTAGTACATACTTTACTAACTTCATTTATATCGGCAAAAACCGCACGCAAGTTTCTGTTACTCTGTAATCTCTCATACAAACAGCCCAAAAGCCACAAGCCGCAGCCAAAAAGAACAAGCCCACAATTAAAAGAACATTGGCTAATGTTATATTGGTGCACTTTTTCGACTGCAGCTGATGGTTTATAGTTGCTTTTAATGTCTTTTGTCTCTAACACAAACGCTTATATGAACGAATTGAATGTTGATAAGCTGATAATCTGTTTTGAAAAAACTGTTCTGATAAGCTGCTTCAAAATACGACAAAAAACTGTTTTATTTGTTTGTTTAGAGAAAGATATAAGACATAAGTTGAAAAGAATTGGACCTTTTGACCCAGCCATTAGTTGACTAGGTATTTTGTCCCATTCTCCGAACGACTTTACACTAATCTTCGAGATAGCTTTCTAAATTATTCATTTTGAGATAATTCTCCCATCCAACAAGGCGTGTATGGAAAAGACGCGTTGATAAGTGCATGATGGCTAGCGGTAGCTGCGTAGTACTTTGGGTTTAGGTTGCGCAAGTTTTGAACCTTCGAGCTATTCAAATCCTAGGCCTGCCCTCGGCTCACAGTGTCGTTCAAGAAAACATCTTCGAAAGGATAAAATCCTAGGAATACTATATATATTACACCCGGGGCTCTCTGGCCGGAGAGGCTAGTCACGTCAGCATTCCTGCCAAAAGCCCCTTGAGTTTTTGGAAATCGCGTAAAGGTCCTCGATTCTCGCGAAAAAGTCCCTGCCAGATTTTTTTTTCTGAAAACACCCCTCCACTTCACCGAAATTTCGTATCCTTTGCAAGATAGCACCCTGCGGTTTTTAAAAATTACGTAGGGTCCTTTTTTGTTATATATAGGCCCTTACAGGTCCTCGGTTTTTTTGCGAAAAAGGCCTTTCGGTTTTCTCGAAATTACGCATATGTCCTCGATTTTTTTACAAAAACTTTTCCACGGATTGCCCTCTCTTTCACTTCGGTCCACACGGTAGCTAGCGCGGCGTGGCGCCGCGCTCATGCTGCTAGTGTAATATATAATTAGACTCGCATCTAAGTCTACGCTCCACTGGTTTTTCCTCGTTGTCATCTTCGTCAAAATCATCATAATGGTTGACATCCTCTGAGGCCTATACAATAGTATAGTGTCAGTTGTCTATAAATCTTGTCACGTAGAACATAAGATGATATGAAAGAAAGAAAGTATAGAAAATTAGACCGTCTCTCATGCAGTAGTTAATTATAACACAATAAACAAGACACATTGTGTCTTACATAAGTTGCTTATAAAGACATACAAAAAACAACATATTATATAAATTGTCTTTAGTGTCACCTATAAATGATATATAGGATATTATAAATTATCTATATCATTATATATGTCCTAAAATCCAGACCACAGCAATTTGTTGGTGATAGTCCCGACCTCGCAGCACGAGCTCAAGGTCACTATCATGCTTTAACACTCACTCCATCTGACCACTAAGATTCATTAAGGATCCAAACCCGGAGCCGGTATGGATGATCAACTAATGCACGGTGCACCCCCTTCTCCAATCTTCCTATATAAAGTTCGGGGTATTTGCTATGTTCAACGCCCACTGGCGGGTTAATTACTTGGTACTTATCATCCCGCAAAAGAAATCATTTTGGCAATGCACGTGAAGTGCTCGCGGCGTCGCCTTCTCGAGCAAACAGCCTTTCCTCCCATCGCCGTCCTTGACGAGAATACGCACAAGACGTAGTTCGACGGTGGCCAATCTTTGATCTCCGACCGGTTAGCACTCATAAGCTTCGACTGTTTTGCATATACTCATAAGTTTCGACCGATTTACACTTACTCGAAAGGTTTGACCGATTTGCACTTACTCGAACTTCGAGATCGAGTACCCCTGTACTCGTTACCTTCGAATACTTCATAATTCCTCTGTTATCCAGCGGTGACAACACAAACAACCGAGCGATAGAATAAACAAAATCTTTTGGGGGTGCTCCAATCGCCGCACCTTTTTCTCAGGTTTTCTTTCATATATATACTATGTTGCACAGTATCAAAAATGAATACGAACTCTTCTAAACTAAACCAACTCTAAAACAAATTTCCAACCACTACTACAAAACAAGTTATACTAAACGGCTCATCACAGATAATTCATGGGGGAACCGTTCGTACTATAATTATCATAGACGGTTTTACAAGCGTAATCGTGTCTCGTCTGTGATACATGGTCCTTATTAATAACCATCTATGATAGTTCACAGACGGTTTTTAATAAGAACCGTCTGTGATAGTTATGTATCACAGATGGCTTGTGATTGGAACCATGTATGATATGTATTTGTACACATGAATGGCTCTTTATCTCCCCGATGTGTGGCTCTTCGATCGTTTCGGCTCCCCGATGCGTCTCTTCGTCTCACGCGCCGTATATATTCCTTGTTATATAAAAATGATCGTCTATCACCGGATGATGTGCATCATATTTGAAGTATATTTCCATATCACATTCCTGCTGTTAGTAGCTCAAATTGGCAATAAATCCATAAATTATATGTATATTACCCTCTTTTTGGACTGTTTACATGGTTGTTGACTTTTCTTGTAGGTCGGCGCGAACTAGGCGCAAAATTTGCAGAAGATCAAAATGGGGAGCTAGGGTTGCAAAATAGCAGAAGGAGAAGGACTAGAGCGCAAAAGAGACAGCAAAACCCTAACCGCGCCCCGCGCCCGTGCACTGGAAACCCTAGTCGCCAGCTGGTGCCGCCGCAACTATATAAGCCTTCAGCTGCCTCTTCATTCGGGGGGCCGGTCACCACACTCCAACCCTAGCCGCATTTTCCTTGGACCGAACCATCCACCCGCCGTTCCTCCTTCTCCACCATGCTAACGCCGCCCCTTCATTCTACCGCTCATCCTTGACCTCTCCTCTTCTCCAACCGCCGACCTCCAACTCCACCGCACCACCGCTCCTTCTCTGCCGCGCCACCGTCCTCACCGCATCATCCCGTGCGGCGCCGCCCTCAACCGTGCGCCGCCGACCTCCTCCCCCTTCTACTCTCCTTCCCCAGCGCCATCATCCTCCACCCGCCGCCTCTTCCAGCTCTCCTCTACACCAGGCTCGTCACCTTCTCCACCCGCCACCCCTACTCTTCCTAGCCCTCTTCCTCCATCAAAATCGCAACTCAGCTCAACCCCCATCCACAACTTTTGAACTGTGAGAAGGAGTAAGAAGACCGGTGCTAGATCTGCTACCTCTTCTCGGCCACAGGCGTCTCCTCTTCATCCACGGCCAGATCCGCTTCCTCTACGGCGTCCTCTACCCCGACCAGTACTTCTTCGGCTAGATCAACAACACCAGCACCCGGATCTGCTACTTCTTCTACTTCTTCGGGCGGATCTGCATCTTCTACCTGCTTCCACTACGGAGAATCTGCATCAGCTTTTATTTCTGGGTTGTCTCAATTTCGATATTTGATATTAGTACTGTGAATGCTTTTCTGAGATGCTTATGTGTTGGATCTATGATGTGCATGTGATATATTTTGCAGATCTGGATGCTTGTAGTGTTGTTTTTGTTCTTGTTTATCTGAGATGATTATGTGGATGCTATTTGTTGGTTTAGATCTGTGGTTTGCACCTGATGCTTTAGTAGTTTTACATCAGTTCTTGATTCTGCTAGTAGTTTAAATATCTTGCTTTGATGATGATGTTATTTGTCTTTTAGATTCTCTCTTAAAGCTAGGGTAAATTTTGTGCTTGGTATTATGTTAGGACCTGTTAGTAAAAAAATATATAGTTTAGATGTGTTGGTTGTCGCTGCTCTACTTTCTTGTTCTCTGTAGTAGTCTAGTTTGCTTAATAGATGCATCTGCTGGTAGATTTCATTTCTTGCTTTGATAGTGCTGTTATCCGTTAGTATAGATTAGATCTTCCTGTCAGATTTAAATTTTATTTCTGCTGTTCTTATCATTTCTGGTAGATTGCAGTTGTTTTATTCTTCCCTGGTAGTTTAGCTTTCATAGCTTACTTTATTTAGCTTAGTGCGCTTTATCGTAGATTGTCTTGATCTGTCCCTCATATTTCCTTTGTCTGTCTGTGAACTTGCTGTGTTGGGATGGGATAGTTGCTTTAGCGCTTTGCTTCCTCTCGTCTGTCCCCAGCGTTCTCTTCTTTCCTCTAAGGCCTCTCCTTATTCCCATTAGTTCTTTTCCCTGCCTTCTCAGCGCTCCTCAATCTTTCTCACAGTAGAATTAGTTCTCAGTCACCTATCTTCATTTCCCTCTCTTCCTGTCTGATTCTTAGTCTTACCTTCTTTAGATCTTTCTTTCTTTCTTCCCTTCTCTTCTCTAGTTTCTTTCTCATCTCACGTCTTTCTCTAGCAGTCATTCTCTTCTCTAGACTTCTAGTCTCCCACACTCTCTTCTTATCTTTGTAGTCTTACTTTTCCCTTTTCCCTCGACAGCAAGCCTATTCCAATCTTAGCCATCTTCTTTCCTTTGTCTTTTCTCTTTCCCTTTAGCTCTTCTTATTCTCTTACTTCACCTCTTTAGCAAATTTTGTTAACTAGCTTTTAGTTTGTTTAGGATCTGCAATTGGTCTTCATTTTTCCTTGTTCGTGCGACTTAGGTTTGGTCGAATGTCATGTCACTAGTAATCTAGTCCCCGTGGAGAGCACAACACTCGCTGCTATCTTAGCGGCAACCCGTGCACTTGCGGGTGTGCAGTTTTGCACGATCAAGAACTTGGTGCCGTTGCCGGGGACTAGATATTAGTGATTCACACTAGATCATAGACTAAGTCATTTCTTTAGTTTTCTTCCCTTCCTTTTAGATTCGAATTCTCAGCTTATGCTCAGGAGTGGATATCAGCCTTTGGCTCCTTTTGACCCTGAGATTGAGCGAACCTTTCATAAGCTGAAGAAAGAAAATCACCTCCCCCATCAAGAAGAAATGGGTGATCAGAACCCCCAGCCTCTTCTTCGTGACCTATGGATCCCTAGAGACCAAAGTATAGCTCCTGGAATTGTTCAACCTGTCATTCAGGCCAACAATTTTGAGCTAAAACCTGCACTCATTACCATGGTCTAGCAAACCAGATTTGGAGGTTCTTCCACTGAAGACCCCAATGAACACATTCGCACTTTCTTAGAGTATTGCAATACCTTGAGGTGCAATGGAGTTTCAGCAGATGCCATTAGACTCTCACTATTTCCTTTCTCACTTAGAGATGGAGCTAAGACTTGGTTGCATTCTCTCCCCATGCACCTTAAGGACACTTGGGAGCACCTACTGCAGGCCTTTCTTGAGAGGTATTTTCCACCCTCAAAGGCAGCTGAAGTTCGTGACCAGATCACTAGGTTCTCTCAGTTTGAGGGTGAGAGTTTGTATGATGCCTGGCAGAGGTATCAAACCCTGCTTAGGATGTGCCCCCACCATGGTCTAGAAAGGTGGCTGGTGCTGTAGATATTTTACAAAGGACTTACTCACAGCACAAGAGCCTTTGTAGATTCTGCAGCAGGTGGAGGCATAATGAACAAAACTCTTGATGAAGCTTTCACTTTAATTGAGAGTATGTCCTCCCACCACTTTCAATGGTCCAGTGAGAGAGCTTCTGCTCCTCCACGCCCTGGAATCTATGAGGTGAGCCATTATGATGCTTTATCTGCTCAGATTCAGGTTCTCACACGTCAAATGGCTCAGCTCATGCCTTCATCTTCAGCCCATATAGCTACTGGATGTCAGATTTGTGGATATCAGGGACATACTCCAGCTGAGTGCCCTTTAACTTCCACAGCTGAATCATCTGAAGTGAATTATGCTCAATCACATGGGCCATATTCTCAAGCTTATAACCCAGGGTGGCGTCATCCAAACCTGTCATACAAGAACAATAATCCTAGTGTTTCATCCTTTCCTGTGGGTACTTCAGCACAAGGGTTTAGACAGCAGCAAGCCCCTTCGCATGCTTCATTCCAACAGTCAATGATGCATGTTCCCAACCAAAATCCTCCCACTTCTCAGTCAGATCAGTTAACCAGAATTGAACAGCTCCTTGCATCACATGTAGCAAAGATGGAGGCTCAATATAATGATGCAAAGACCCAATTGACTGATTTGACTAGTCGTGTGGAGAGTCTACAAGCATCACAAACTGCATCCAACACCCCTGGGAGGCTTCCTGCACAGCCTGAGGTCAATCCTCGTGGCCATTGTGGAGCAATTACCACCAGGAGTGGCAAGACAACATCTGAACCTCTTCTTCCAACACCACCCCTGTATGTGCCACCTGTTTTTAGGACTGTTCAGCCTGTCAAACCTTCACAGCAGCAGGATCTGCACCAACCTAGCTCCAGCCCTAGCACAAGATGCTCCCTCCTCATCCACTGCAGCAGCTGTCCCTTCTACCAAGCCCAAAATACCATTTCCTGAGTGTTTAGAAAAGACTAATGAGGACACACAATTTGCTAAGTTCCTAGAGATGATGAAGAAAGTTCAGAACACTATTCCTATTCTAGATGTTGTCCTACATGTGCCAATGTATGCCAAATTCTTCAAAGAGCTGCTTACCAAGAAACGGAGTATGGATGAGCTTGAGGTGGTCACTCTAACTAAGGAGTGTAGCGCAATCATTCAGAATAAGCTACCTCCTAAGTTAGAGGATCCCGGTAGCTTCTGCATTCCGTGCATCATAGGCTCCAAAAACTTTCGTGCTCTTTGTGACTTAGGTTCTAGTGTCAGTGTCCTTCCTCTCTCAGTTTGTGACACGCTCCCTTTGGGCGATCTGCAGCCAACAACCATGACATTGCAGTTGGCTGATCGCACTTACCGTCACCCAGCTAGTATTTTAATGGATGTCCCTGTGGTTATTGGCACTTTTGCCTTCCCTGTGGACTTTGTTGTCCTAGAGATGGAGGATAGAAGTGAACCTGTCATTCTTGGGAGACCTTTTCTAGCCACTGCTGGTGATGTCATAGATGTCAAGGATGCAAAGCTTACTCTTCAATTTGGTCAAGAGAAGCTAGCATTTGATATGAGGCACCCTACTCACCTTCCTCACTGTCCAGATCAGTGTTTCTCTCTTGATTTGGTTGACAAATGTAGCTGAAACATATAAACATGTTGAGGTGACATCATTTGAGGATGAAAAGCTGACTTTGCATAAAGAGTGCACTGCTGCAGATTCTTATCATGTGGCACTCATTGATGTTCCTGTAGAGCCTTCTCACACCCATGACCTTAGACAGCCCACAGCCCCAAAGGTAGAGCTGAAACCACTTCCCAAACATCTTAGATATGAATTTCTGGGACCAGATCAGACCTTTCCAGTTATTGTGAGTGATCATTTGACACCTCTAGAGGCTGATCAACTCCTTGAGATCCTTCGTAGATATCAAGCTGTCATTGGATACTCGATAGATGATATGAAGGGCATTGATCCAGCTACCTGCGTGCATCGCATTCACCTTGAGGATGATGCTAAGCCTACTCGTGAGCACTAGCGTAGGCTTAACCCTCATTTGCAGGAGGTTGTCAAGAAAGAAATCCTAAAGCTTCTTGGTGCCAACATCATATACCCCATTTCAGATAGTCAGTGGGTCAGTCCCATTCATGTTGTGCCTAAGAAAGGGGGCATAACAGTGGTTGCCAATGAAAAAGGTGATTTGATTCCCACAAGGACTACCATGGGCTGGCGCATGTGTACTGACTATAGGAAGCTCAACAAGGCCACGCGCAAGGACCACTTCCCTTTGCCTTTCATTGATCAAATGCTAGAGAGACTGGCCCGTCATTCTTATTTTTGCTATCTTGATGGATATTCAGGTTTTCTTTAGATTCCTATACACCCGTCAGATCAGGATAAGACCACATTCACTTGCCCCTATGGGACCTTTGCTTACCGTAGGCTGCCATTTGGGCTTTGTAATGCCCCAGGGACCTTCCAGCATTGTGTCATGTCTATTTTCACAGATCTTATTGAGAAAATCATGGAGGTTTTCATGGATGATTTTACTGTTTATGGTCATACCTTTGAGAGCTGTCTAGCCAATCTTGAAACTGTCCTCCAGCGATGTCTTGAGGCCAATCTGGTTCATAATTGGGAAAAATGTCATTTTCTAGTTAGAGAAGGGATAGTTCTTGGTCACTTAGTGTCTTCTAGAGGCATAGAGGTGGATAGAGCAAAAGTAGAGGTAATTGAGCGCCTGCCTCCTCCAATCAATGTGAAGGGTGTTCGCAGTTTTTTGGGGCATGCAAGCTTTTACCGCAGATTCATTAAGGATTTTTCTTAAATTGCTCGTCCTCTCACTCATCTTTTGGGCTGCGATGTTCCTTTTGTTTTTGATGAGGCTTGCATGGATGCATTTAGTAAGCTCAAGGCTGCTCTCATTTCTGCACCCATTGTGCAACCTCCTGATTGGGATTTGCCTTTTGAGCTTATGTGTGATGCAAGTGACTTTGCTGTGGGGGCTGTTTTGGGGCAGAGGCATGACAAGGCCCTGCATGTCATATACTATGCTAGCAGAACTTTAGATGACATTCAAATTAATTACACTACAACTGAGAAAGAACTGCTAGCTGTAGTATTTGCCTTTGACAAATTCAGATCCTACCTAGTTGGCTCAAGGTGCATAGTGTATATAGATCATGCAGCCACTAGGTATCTTTTGAGTTAAAAGGATGCAAAACCTCGCCTCATTCGTTGGATTCTTTTGCTGCAAGAGTTTGATGTGGAAATTAGAGATAAAAAGGGGGCTGAGAACTTAGTAGCTGACCATCTTTCTAGATTGCCTCATTCTGGTTCAGTTTCCACTCTTCCTATTGAGGATTCTCTTCCTGGAGACAAACTTGTAGAAATCTCTCTAGTTCAATCTCGCACCCCTTGGTATGCAGATATAGTGAATTACTTGGTTTGTAACACTATACCTTCTGGACTCTCCTACCAGCAGCGTAGGAAGTTTACTCATGAGGCACATAAATTCTTTTGAGATGACCCATATATGTATAGGCATTGTGCAGATGGGGTTGTTCGACGTTGTCTTCCTCATGAGGAGGTCCATAGTGTTATTTTTCACTATCATTCTGCTCCCTATGGTGGTCATGCAAGCACTGCAAAGACTCAAGCTAAGGTGCTCCAAGCTGGATTCTATTGGCCTACTATGTTTAAGGATATTCATGCTTTCATTCAGTCTTGTGACCCCTGTCAGCGTGCAGGGAACATGTCAAGACGACATGAGATGCCTCAGCATGGTATCCTTGAGGTGGAAATCTTTGATGTTTGGGGAATAGATTACATAGGACCCTTGCCCTCCTCTCAAGGGTACAAGCACGTTCTTGTAGCAGTGGACTATGTGTCCAAATGGGTTGAGGCTATACCCACTGTTCATGCTGATTCAAAATCTGTTTGTCGTTTGTTTAGGCAAGTCATCTTTCCTAGGTCTGGGATTCCACGTGTTGTGATTAGTGATGGAGGGTCTCACTTTAATCACAGTCAATTTGAAGCCCTTCTAGCCAAGTATGGAGTCCATAATCATAGAGTCACCACTCCTTATCATCCTCAAGCTAATGGGCAAGTTGAAGTTTCCAATAGAGAGATAAAGCGGATCCTTGAAAAAGTTGTGTCCAAATCCAAGACTGATTGGTCTCTTAAGCTTCCGGATGCATTGTGGGCTTATACGATAGCATACAAAACACCCATTGGAATGTCCCCCTTTAGGTTGGTTTATGGTAAAGCTTGTCATCTCCCTGTTGATCTTGAGCATAGAGCACATTGGGCAATTAGAAAGCTCAACATGGACATGGGTCTAGCAGGAAAACATAGGAAGCTGCAGCTGTGTGAACTTGATGAATTGAGACTTGATGCTTATGAAAGCTCAAAGATTTACAAAGAGAGAGCTAAAAAGATTCATGACCGTCACATTTTGAGGCGTGACTTCCATCCTGGAGAGCTTGTTTTAGTGTTTGACTCAAGATTTCATTTGTTCCCTGGGAAGTTTAAGTCTAGATGGTTTGGGCCCTGTTTAGTCAAGAAAGTGCTAGGTAGTGGAGCTTTTGAGGTTGAGAGTCAATCTGGGGGTACTTTCAAGATTAATGGGCAAAGATTGAAACATTATTTTGTTGGGGAGCCTTTTCCTGAACTTAATGAGGAGGACAATGCTGGAGATCAAGTCAGTCCTGACATTGATCCTCCAATTTCTTTTGAGCCTACATGATGATCATTTGTTGGTCAAGCTAAGGACCTAAAACAAGCGCTTCTCAGGAGGCAACCTGAGCATTTTACTGCTTTACTTCAGTTTTCCTCTTTTATTTTATCTTTTGTCGGTTTATCCTTTCCTTTTTCTTTATTTTTCCATTTCAGGTACATGCTGAACCATCATCCAAGCATGGCAGGAAGCTTAGGGGATGATGTGATATTGCTTAATTCAACTTTTGCACCCGGTGAGCTGCTTCCAACACTAAATGTTTATTTTAGAGTGTATGTTTGACTCAAGCTTGGGGGAAGACCTGTTCATGTATGGATGATTTGCATATTCTTCTTGTCACACTCATGGGCACTGAAGTGGATGGATGTGTAATTGATGATGTATGGCTAGTATCATTCTCATGCTGGGTTATTGCTGATTACATGTGACTGCCCTGATCATTAATATGTGCTGGTATATACTGCTGATTGAATACTTGGTCTGTAATATGTGACCGTCTTGGTATAATCCAGAGTTATCACATTGAAAATTGTTTAAGTGAACTGGGGTAAATATCAATTCTGTGTGATATCCATTTGGTCTACTCTTATATACATTGAAATCTTGTGTTGGCTTAGAAATCTTGTGATCCTAAAGCATTTGATGCATATCGAGTTACACATGTATCTTTACCATTTGAGGATTGAATTGATTCTAGTTATCACTTCTAGAATGATCATATCTTAGGAATCATGCTTGGGCATAATACTTTATTTTAGATTTTGATACTTTTGCTTGAATGAAAAGTTTGTGAAAGTGGTAGTCCTATCTTGAGCCAATAACATGGTTGATTTATCTAGGTATCCATGTCTCGGGACACGTGGTACTTAGAGTTAATGAAAACCGGTTAATGATGCTAAATCTAAAAAAAAGAGAGAACAAAATATCTAGATTTCTGTTTTGGGATGCAAAGTGTGAGTAAGTTGAATAAGTGACTATGTCACATTGGCTCGCAAATATGTGAATAAGTGGCAAACTTGCCCAAGGAATGGAATAAGTGGCACTTGTGCCCAAGGTGTGTTCGAAACTTGTTAAAAATCAACAAAAGTAAGGTATCATGGCTCAAGTGTGGGCTTTTTCATAAATTTCATGCAAGCATTAGTCTCTTCATCTAAAATAGTAAATGCCTTAGTATGATCCTTGGATATACTTATTCTTGATTGTTATATCTAGTCTCGATGCTTTTCAATCTTGGTTGGATCCATGCAAACAATTAGTGCAATTTGACACTTTTGGGTAACTTGATCTGGTCAAAAACTCTAGTATCACTTTGATATCTTTGCTGGAATATTGGTTCTAAATCTGAATAGCCTGTAAAAATCAAGTCAGACAGTCTCATTTGAATTATTGAGTGCCATTTGACTAGCTGTAAGCATTTATTTAGATCCTTTCAATTTTTCTGGCTTCCTGGGTTCGATATCATCATATTATTTGCTTGAGGTCAATCAAATGTTAAGCTTGGGGGTATGATGTGCATCATATTTGAAGTATATTTCCATATCACATTCCTGCTGTTAGTAGCTCAAATTGGCCATAAATCCATAAATTATATGTATATTACCCTCTTTTTGGACTGTTTACATGGTTGTTGACTTTTCTTGTAGGTCGGCGCGAACTAGGTGCAAAATCTGCAGAAGATCAGAATGGGGAGCTAGGGTTGCAAAATAGCAGAAGGAGAAGGACTAGAGCGCAAAAGAGACAGCAAAACCCTAACCGCGCCCCGCGCCCGTGCACTGGAAACCCTAGTCGCCAGCTGGTGCCGCCGCAACTATATAAGCCTTCAGCTGCCTCTTCATTCGGGGGGCCGGTCACCACACTCCAACCCTAGCCGCATTTTCCTTGGACCGAACCATCCACCCGCCGTTCCTCCTTCTCCACCATGCTAACGCCGCCCCTTCATTCTACCGCTCATCCTTGACCTCTCCTCTTCTCCAGCCGCCGACCTCCAACTCCACCGCACCACCGCTCCTTCTCTGCCGCGCCACCGTCCTCACCGCATCATCCCGTGCGGCGCCGCCCTCAACCGTGCGCCGCCGACCTCCTCCCCCTTCTACTCTCCTTCCCCAGCGCCATCATCCTCGACCCGCCGCCTCTTCCAGCTCTCCTCTACACCAGGCTCGTCACCTTCTCCACCCGCCACCCCTACTCTTCCTAGCCCTCTTCCTCCATCAAAATCGCAACTCAGCTCAACCCCCATCCACAACTTTTGAACTGTGAGAAGGAGTAAGAAGACCGGTGCTAGATCTGCTACCTCTTCTCGGCCACAGGCGTCTCCTCTTCATCCACGGCCAGATCCGCTTCCTCTACGGCGTCCTCTACCCCGACCAGTACTTCTTCGGCTAGATCAACAACCCAAGCGCCCGGATCTGCTACTTCTTCTACTTCTTCGGGCGGATCTGCATCTTCTACCTGCTTCCACTACGGAGAATCTGCATCAGCTTTTATTTCTGGGTTGTCTCAATTTCGATATTTGATATTAGTACTGTGAATGCTTTTCTGAGATGCTTATGTGTTGGATCTATGATGTGCATGTGATATATTTTGCAGATCTGGATGCTTGTAGTGTTGTTTTTGTTCTTGTTTATCTGAGATGATTATGTGGATGCTATTTGTTGGTTTAGATCTGTGATTTGCACCTGATGCTTTAGTAGTTTTACATCAGTTCTTGATTCTGCTAGTAGTTTAAATATCTTGCTTTGATGATGATGTTATTTGTCTTTTAGATTCTCTCTTAAAGCTAGGGTAAATTTTGTGCTTGGTATTATGTTAGGACCTGTTAGTAAAAAAATATATAGTTTAGATGTGTTGGTTGTCGCTGCTCTACTTTCTTGTTCTCTGTAGTAGTCTAGTTTGCTTAATAGATGCATCTGCTGGTAGATTTCATTTCTTGCTTTGATAGTGCTGTTATCCGTTAGTATAGATTAGATCTTCCTGTCAGATTTAAATTTTATTTCTGCTGTTCTTATCATTTCTGGTAGATTGCAGTTGTTTTATTCTTCCCTGGTAGTTTAGCTTTCATAGCTTACTTTATTTAGCTTAGTGCGCTTTATCGTAGATTGTCTTGATCTGTCCCTCATATTTCCTTTGTCTGTCTGTGAACTTGCTGTGTTGGGATGGGATAGTTGCTTTAGCGCTTTGCTTCCTCTCGTCTGTCCCCAGCGTTCTCTTCTTTCCTCTAAGGCCTCTCCTTATTCCCATTAGTTCTTTTCCCTGCCTTCTCAGCGCTCCTCAATCTTTCTCACAGTAGAATTAGTTCTCAGTCACCTATCTTCATTTCCCTCTCTTCCTGTCTGATTCTTAGTCTTACCTTCTTTAGATCTTTCTTTCTTTCTTCCCTTCTCTTCTCTAGTTTCTTTCTCATCTCACGTCTTTCTCTAGCAGTCATTCTCTTCTCTAGACTTCTAGTCTCCCACACTCTCTTCTTATCTTTGTAGTCTTACTTTTCCCTTTTCCCTCGACAGCAAGCCTAGTCTAATCTTAGCCATCTTCTTTCCTTTGTCTTTTCTCTTTCCCTTTAGCTCTTCTTATTCTCTTACTTCACCTCTTTAGCAAATTTTGTTAACTAGCTTTTAGTTTGTTTAGGATCTGCAATTGGTCTTCATTTTCCCTTGTTCGTGCGACTTAGCTTTGGTCAAATGTGATGTCACTAGTAATCTAGTCCCTGTGGAGAGCACGACACTCGCTGCTATCTTAGCGGCAACCCGTGCACTTGCGGGTGTGCAGTTTTGCACAATCACCGGATATTAATTCCCACATCGCTGATCCTATACGAGCACCTCGTCGGCCACTTGCCTATCTTCCTTATCTCTCGAGAATAAATAAATGGCTCCCTACTCTTCCTTGTTGTCGACATTAATGGCCAACTTGGCCATACTATACGAGCACCTCATTGGCTGTACGCCGGCAAATGCTGTGGAAGGATACTATACCAATAGTGTCCTCTCTTCTATGTCTGAGAATTTGCCAAAGCAGTTGAATGCCACCTTCCGCTGTCTTGACATCCTTCATCGCCTTGTCTTCTGGTTGGTCTCCCGCTTCCGGCGAACTAACCCCGCCATCGACATGGTCCTCTACAATGACATTGCATATCTCCAGGAGGCTTGCCACCGCTTGAAGTGCTTAGTCAAGGTGGCGAGCAACCGAGCCAACCTTACCAAGATCCCTTAAGAAAGGGAAGAGAGCCTATGGGTTCAATTCGACTTGATTGTTTAGTCAGAAGGTGTTCGGGAGACCCTCGAATGAGTCCGTCAGTGGGTGGATGCATTTTATACTTCATTCACTGATGATCCTGAACTGTCTGATGTCGACCACATCGCCTACGAAGTTTTGGGGATGGAGATATCATGCTAGCTCCACCACAATAAAAACTTCGAAGTAGTTAAGTTTCTACTTTTTTTATCTTTTGTAAAAAGCGACTGGCCACATCATTTGACCATATATAAGTATATGCAGTTGAATTTCTATTTATTGTCTTCTATATATGTAAACGGTCTCACTGTAATGCATGATCGACGACATTACTGACTGGTAAAAAACAACGAAGTAATACATATTTACTCCTGAGGCATTATTAAATTTACATTTATGTACATGAGAATGTGTCATATATATGTGAATTTGCATTTATATATATGAGAATGCATTTAGAATAATCTATAGTGTATTTATCATAGACGGTTTGTATTAGTAACCGTTTATGATATATATTCACAGACATTTATTAATGCAAACCGTCTATGATAAGTAATTATCACGGACGGTTCGTAATAATAACCGTCTGTGAAATCTACCATTATCACATACGGTTCTTAATGAGAATCGTCTGTGATAATTATGTATTACAGATGGTTCGTGGTTGGACATGTCTGGGAAACACCGCGTTATTAATTAATACCTAGCCAGACCGGTTCGGACAAATCTATCTTAATTGCGCTGCATTGAAGGAGGTGGCCAGCTTTGTGGAGTTTGGTGAAAGCATTCCACTTGTAGATGTAGCTTGTAGGTTGATCTGTTCTTCGTGATTTGAGGTTAATATTTGCTTCTAATTATATACTTTGTAATAAGAGATATGATAGTAAGGTTTAGATCTTGCTTGGTAGTTTGCTCTAATTTAAGAATGGATCACTACTTCTAGTTTACTTCAATATATTCTTAGTTGATATATATATATATATAGTATGTACGTAGCTATTGACCTAATTTAGATATGAAGAATTTACTAAGGTGAACAACAATTATGTGCAAGTATTAGGCTAACTAGCTACAATAGCATTAATAATCCAATTTGACACTAATTTGTTACATGTGTAGCGTAGATCGATGGATTGAAGCTAGATGTATGTTGAGAACCGTGTGAGTGAAGAGTACATTAATGACGTGTCTACTTTTAAAAGAGCGGCCGAGCAGGAAATATTGAAGAAGGGGATGAGACATATGTATTATCCATGCATCGATTGCGATAATCTGAAGATGTTTACCAACTTAGACTGGTCTGTAGGACTTTGCATTCCTGGTACATGCAGAGGTCTAACAGGAAGCCAAATCGGCAAAGTGGATTCACCATGAGATACACGGAGGCGTATTTCTCCATGACTCGGGCAACTTTGCCATGACCTTCGAAGACTTATTCTTACTATTCAACCTCGATGAACTCGACGCCTCACTTCTACGATGTTGGACACTGTAAGTGTACTGTACAATCAAGTTCTACATTCATATAATACCAATAAATGTCATAACTCATTACTTATATATAGATCCATGATCTAACAAGTCCGACGACAGCGAGAACTAGTGGGTTTCCTTGACCCACACTTGGTCTCTGAGCAATCCATCAACGAAAACGCATCCTTCATCGAATATTACATAACAATAGGATTGCTTACTTAGAGTGACAAGGACTACATCCTGCTACCCCTTCAACCAGGGGTAAGTGCTTTAGTAGTTGCTATACAAGTTTCATTTATACTTTATATGCAACATGAACTTAGGATTAATCATTATGGTGACATACATGACTAGATCTCACTAGATTCTGATTGTGATTGTACCAAAGTGGAGCAAGTTAATATATCTTGATTCCCTATTTAGGAGCAACCATGAATTCTCCCATGTGCAACAAGCAATTGACAGGCAAACACATTTGCTCCATACATAACTCTATTATAGTCTTCCCTTCATTTGCAATGGCCGAGGCTAATTTTTTGAAATCACGTAGGTCGTTCAGCGCTTACGTTGCCCAAGGAGAGAGACACAAGAAATTCAGCGCCGCATTGCGATATAGGACACGATTTCTAGTACTGCCACAACACAACAATTGTATATCACACTTCATAATAATGCCTCTAGAACTGACAATACTTATGTATGTGATTCTATTTTTGTAGTACCACCAGCATCTATAGGGCATCGTATGTAGATTCTACGTTTGCCACCATATGCAAGAAATCGTGGCCACTAAGACAAATGATGTAGAGCTTTGTCAACTTGTCAGTAATTATTTCATGATTATCAATTTATACATACATACATACATACATACATACATACATACATACATACATACATACATACATACATACATACATACATACATACATACATACATACATACATATGACTTTAACACTCCTAGCGACAGGACGTGGAATTCGATGAACGTGCATTCAATCTTGACAAACTCGTCGAAGTTTGAGAAAAGCTTTCCGAATTCTTGATTGTAGAGGTCATTCACCCCAATGGAGAGTTCAACCCCGGCGATGATGATTAGATATTCAAACATTTGATACAATTGTAATCACTGAATTGTGCTTAATTAAACAATTCATTCAATTGTACATCATTCAGTTGTTTAATTCATTTGCGAGATTTGTGTAATGATTATCGTGTGCTATATATGTGATTTGTTTGCTTATTTTCAGATGACATGGCTAGCATTTCCTGAGGCTAGCCAAAAAACAAAAAAATAATTTAGCTATTCAAATAGCTATCACCAAACCATTTGTGATATATGACATATCACAAATAGTTTTTGGTATTAGCCATTTGTGATATATAAGATATCACAAACGTCTATGTTTAAGCATTGTCTATGATATATGACATATCACAAATAGTTTTTGGTATTAGCCATCTATGATATGTCAGATATCACAGGCGGCTATGTTTAAGAACCGTCTGTGATATATCGATATCATAGACGGTTTTTTTTTGGGAAAAACCCATCTATGTTGTACAGACGATTTGAGAGCCATCCGTGATAACCACCTATTATCATAGACACATAAATTCAGATAGTTCAAAAATCATCTATGATGATAGTTTTGAACCATCTGTGATGACCCTTTCTGTGGTAGTGGAAACACACTCCAAATACAAACTCCGAAACTAAACTATGACTCAAACCAGTAATAGAATTCAAGCGACAGGATTATCTCCAACATACTCACCCCAATCCTAGTGCGTATTACAAACAATCTGAACTCCAATTAGATTGCACAATCTTCCAAAGTTCACACGTGCCAAAGCTTTTGTCAGTATATCTGCTTTCTACTCCTCCGTCGCTATGTGTTGTACACTGACCAACCTCTCCTCAACACAATCTCTTATAAAATGAAACCATGTATCTATATGTTTAGTTGTCCCGTGAAACATTGGGTTTTTCATTAGCACCAGAGCTAACTTGTTATCAACATATAGCATAAATGGTTCATCATCCTTCCCTAGTAGTTCATGGAGCATTCTTTTCAACCATATCCCCTGACATGCAGCCGAGGTTGCTGCCATGAATTCAGCTTACAGGTTGAAAGCTCCACAATTTTCTACTTCTGAGAGCACCATGTTACTATGTTTCCATACACATAGAACACATAGCCTATTGGGCTTTTTCTATCATCAAGATCTCCGGTGAAATTACTGTCACTATAACCCATCAACAGCGGTGCCTCTTCCCTCCTACAATAGACCAAACCAAGATCAGTAGTACCTGCCACATACCTCAGAATATGCTTCAAAGCCTGCCGATAACTCATTGGTTCATCTACAATTATCATCTACAATTCATCAGGCATCGCAATGGGTTCGGTCTGCTCATAACTTTCAGCAAAACTTTGATAAATAGATGTTCTGCTCAACAGTGTCTCTACTTCTTCTTGTTCAGTTTCAGGAGAAGGTAAGTAACCCTTTGGATCCACCTGTTGACTGGTGGATGCACTTGTCATTAGTGTGATCGGTTCTTGAAGATGAAATTGATCTATTTCAGCATTATTCTCTCCTTCAGCTAAGAAGGAGATCCACTTCTGTAGATAGTTTTCTTCTATTGGATTTACCTCCCACTCCCGTGCTTTATCGTCACAATAGATCACATCACGACTCACCACAATGTTATCTTCATGTGGAATGTACACCCGGCTTGCTTGGATCCTGGTTCAACTCTCAATATATCAATTCCTTTGATCCATTATCTAATTTCTTCAGATGAGTGAGCACCTTTGCATATGCGAAGCAACCAAACACCCTCAAGTGCTCTAGATTTGGTTTTCTTCCACTTAATGCTTCATACGGAGTCTTCTCTTCCAGAGCTTTTGTGGGTGCTCGATTTAATATATAAACAGCATGTCTTACGGCCTCAGCCTAAAATATTCTCGGTAGCTTTCTACTCTTCAGTAAGCTCCTAGCCATATTCATAACCATTTGGTTTCTAGGCTCAAGTACTCCGTTCTGTTGTGGACTGTAAGGAGCTATGAAGTACCTTCTAATTCCTTCGTCTCATAGATTGATTCGAGTTCTTGTGCTAAGAATTCACCCCCCATGGTTATATCTCACCGCCTTGAGTTTGTGATCAGTCTCCTTTTCGACTAGTGTCACAAATCTCTGAAACATGTCTTTGGCTTCTTATTTTCTTTTTAGCAATATACCCACATTACTCTAAAACAATCATCAACAAGAAGAAAGAAGTATTTATTACCAATATTTGAGTCAAGAGTAATAGGATCACAAATATCCACATGAAGTAGTTCCAGAGGCTATGTTGTTCTATATTGTGCTTGGTGAGGGAATGGGAGTCTTGTTTGTTTTGTAATAATGCATCATTCACACACTTGAGATGCATGATTGATGGCTGGCAGTCCATGAACCATCCCTTTCTCAATCATCAATTTCAAAGAATGTGACCAAGATGATCATGCCACAACCATGTCGTATTATCTACTCGGGCACTAAAACAAGCTAGTTTGGTTGACTCTAGCTCAATCTTATACAACCGGTTTGGTGTTCGCACCACCTTCATTAGTAGCTGTCCATTGTGATCATGCAGCAATAAGTATGGTCTACTTAGTAACACATCGTAGCTTTCTGCAGTCAACTGACCTAGGCTTATGATGTTGTTGCACAATCGTTGTATATAGTAGACATCTGTCAACAACCTTTGCTCTCATTCTTGCCTTGCAATAAAATAGTCCATTTCCCTTCTATATGGATAATTGACCCGTCTCCAAATTTCACCTTGCCTCGGAAGCCTTCATTCAATTCACTGAATCTTTTCCTCTGTCCAGTCATGTGATTTGAACCACCATTATCAAGATACCAAAGATTGGACTCCACTATCTCTTCTCCAACTTTCAGCAGCTGCGACTAAACATGCTCTTCATTTAGCATCGTAAGTTGTGGGCTCTTCTCTTAATAGATGGTCAGCAAGAGGGTTGGCTCCTGCTTAGCCTTGGCTCGAACCAAATTTGCCTCCTCTTTCTTCTTGTACCGGCAGTCAGTAGAATATAGTGCCTAAACTTTTGGCACTCAAAACACTTTATATGACTTCTACATTCTGCAGCATAGTGGCCTTCTCTACCACAGGTAAAACACTTGATTTTTGACTTGTCTCGGTTATAAGAGAACTCACTTGGTATTGCTTTCTCCCCACGACCAGGAGAAAAACCACGACCTCCTCGACCAAAGCCATGGCCACTCAAACCATGACCTAGTCCACGCCAATTGCCAGATCCGCTACCACCTCCTTGACTTGGATTTGATTCTCGCCAAGTTTTATTTTCAACCTTTGCTTCACTTTTCACTAGCAATGCTTGATTAGTCCTAGCCTTACACCCTTTAAGTAATCCCTCATGAGCTTTGAGAGATCATGTTACTTCTTCTATTTTCATGTTCTGAATATCACTTGAATATAGAAGAGTTGTGACCACCGGCACAAACCTCTCGGGTGGGACACACAAGTATTTTTTGACCATCGTTGTTTCCTCCAATGTACCTCCAAGTGATCGAATCTCATTGACCACAGTAGGTAATTTTCCTGCAAACTCATCTACTGACTGAGTTTCACCCATATGCAGCACCTCATATTCTCCTCGAAGAGTTTGTAACTAAACCTTTTTCACTCGATCCACACCTTCGTGCATAGTCCGAAGAGCAATCCAAACTTCTTGTGTTGTATCTTTATCAACAAGTTGATTGAGCATCGAGTCGGGTACGACAGCATAGATGAGCACCAAGGCAGTTTGATCGGTCTTCACGTCGACTTTTGGAGCCTTTCCTTTTGGATCAACCTTTCCTTTAGAGTCAATCGGATCGGCTACAACGTCCTAGACCCCTTTGGCACGTATATTCACCCACATCTTCATAGCCCAAGCCAAGTAGTTCTCTGAATTGAGAATTGGATACAGAAGAGAATTTGGGTCTTCTTTCATTATCGACGAAGATCCGCTCGATGCCATGAGCTTATTCTTCTATGAGTTGATTGGCGCCGAACTCTGATACCAGATATTGAGTCTCCACTCGTAAACTCTGACCACTCTGTGCTTGTAAACTATGACCGCTTTGCCCTCTGATCTTCGATCGGTTAGCACTAATAAGCTTCGACCGCTTTGCATGTACTCATAAGTTTCGACTGATTTGCACTTACTCAAAAGCTTTGACCGATTTGCATTTACTCAAACTTCAAGATCGAGCATTCATGTGCTTATTACCTTCAAGTACTTCATGTTTCCTCTGTTATTGGCAGTGACAACACAAACAACCGAGCAATAGAATAAACAAAATCTTTTGGTGGTACTTCAATCGTCGCACTTTTTCCTTAAGTTTTCTTTCATGTATATAGTATGTTACATAGTATCAAAAACAAATACGGACTCTTCTAGTATGTTACATAGTATCAAAAACAAATACGGACTCTTCTAAACTGAACTAACTCTGAAACAAATTTTCAAAATAGACTCCAAATACAAACTCCGAAATTAAACTATCACTCAAACCAACAATAGAATTCAAGCAACAGGATTATCTCCAACATGGTACTTATGGGCGGGAGAAGAATTCCGAGAGTTGTAGTTTGTTGAACTCGATGAAGATGCCACCCAGCAAGTACGGGAGGAGGTCCGTCAACGGCGATGCGCTAGGCCTTACAGACGTAGCAGGATGCGGCGAGGCAATGTACATACTTGGAGACAATGGATAAGGGCAAGCACAGGCGGCTGATGGCAACAGTGAATGGTGGTGCAGGCAGTGTAGCCGACGGGTAAAATGGGTCGGCCCAACCTTGAGAGAGCTATAGGTGGTGGCACGGGCAGGGGAGCTTAGCAACGGTGCTTGCGGCGCTGAGGCAATGGCCATGGCACGGGCTCTTGGCTCCAGCAGTGCCCTCGGGAAAATACGGGTTGGGAAAGGCAGAGGCAAAGTTGGAGGGCTGCCGATCGTTGTTCTTCATCTTGGCCATCGTCCTGCACCTCACCCTGCCACTCTCCACCTTTGCTGCCGCTCCAACACCCTAATCTCTCTCTCCAGTGAAACTCTTGTAATTCTTTTCACGTCATCTTGTGTTCCCAAGCACCTTGAGTCTTCCTCTCAAATTAATTGGATTTTCTCGTAGCAAATCACCAAAAATCAAGATTCTTATCCATCGTCGATTGAACCAACTCTCATCGTCAACGAGTTATTTCTCAATTCCTTGCACCAGAGTACCCCCACATCGTCGCCAAGCTCGTGCTCACACTACTTCACGAAGATCGTGACCAGAGCACCGTCACCATCATTCCTTCTTTGCCCCGGCCACCGCTCACCGTTACCAGCGACACCGCCTCGCATTGTTTCCCCGTGGTCCCTCCGTTCCATTTTGATCCTTGCCCGTGTCACCGGCGCCACCCTCGCCGTAGCCATCGCCATCCTATACCGCCGCTGCCCCTCCCATGTTCTCCCATTTCTCAAGCAACTATCCGTCCCTTTGTGTGAGCATGACAATTTTTTCCTTGTTTTCCTTTTTTTCATTTTCTATCCTTTTTCTTGCATGTTCATTTCATCCTTTTCAATTTCTAACTATTTTTCTTTTCCAAATCAGCTCAGCTAAAAGCTAAAAGCCGAATTGAATACCCCTACATTCAATCGCAGTTTCTTGCAGCTGCTATAGTGCTATTTCAGCCAAAAGCCACAAGGCCTATACATTTTGGTTTTTTTTGTGGCTTTTAGCTCCGACTTGTTCTCTAAACGGTTTCTCGAAACCTCTTCTCTAAATAGCTTCCTAAGCCAAAACCGTGTATGTCGTATGTGTCGACGTCTCCATCGTTCACCGTTGTCTCGAAAAATGCAGAGAAAACTATCAGCCGTAGCCAAAAGCTATCAATGACAGCTTAAATTGAATATGGCCCAATGTTGATGAGTCTTACCTGAGCATCCCGCTATATCAATACTATATTAAGTGCAGATTCACTGTCCCACGAAATCATAATGTGAGTACGAAATTTACTTAGTTCGCAGATTAGTAGATCTATAAAAAGTTTTAGTTCACTGTTATCTGATATGATGTGCTTCTAAGCTTATTTTTCCTAGAACGCGCTCATTGCATTAAAGAGGGAAAAGGCAGATGTGCGTACAACAGGGCGACCAGGGCAGCCACACGCAAGCCAAACAACAACTTAAAAAAAGAAAAGAGACCATGAGATATGGCCAACAGAAGAGAAAACCTATCACACGTTACACAAACCAACAATATCAATTCATGGAACTAGTCAAACCAACCATAGAAAATTCAACAGAACCAAAACAAACCAAACTCATGCTGTAACTTGCAGCCATAGCAGTTTCAGACAGATTCGGATTTCGTAATGGGTGATTCAACGTAAGATGAAATTATTTCTATGATCGGAATAAAACACCAAGAATCTAACTAAGCCACAGCTGTAGATACACGGAAGGCGCTAATATTTCGTCCATTAGCTAGATCATATGAAATAGGATAGGACTCGGCCAAATTATAATCAGAATTGCACTAGAATGTTGCTAGGTATACCGCCAAGATGCCAGGATCAAGCAAAGCACATGGTTGCACGGTGCTTGCATGTTACTGCCGACGCTAGTACTCTTTTCGCATGCTTAGGTCATTGCTTAGGGAAAGATCAATGGAAACAACCTCATTTTTCCTAAAAGGTTCATAGTAGCACTACTACTATATTATAGTAGTATGTCTGTATCTTCATGTGGCTCTTCTTTCTTGCTGTTTTCTTTCTGTGACAAGCTTCCACATATTCATAGTAGTGATCGGTTCGGCTGAAAGCCTCATGGCTTATGGCTGAAAACACTGTAGCTGGCTGAAAAAAGCACTGTAGCTGACAGAGGCTTATTTACCATAATTAAAGTTTAAAAAATTTAAAAATAGAAAAAACATATTAGCCCATCACGTATAATGTAAACAAATACGAGGAAAAAAAGAACCGGTAAAAAACTAAAAAAAAAAGCCAAAAGTTCAGAAAAAGACGAAATTTATGAATAGTGCAAAAATAAGCTGAAGCCAGAAGCTGAAGCCATATTGATCAGGGCCGTTCATCTTTTAGTTAGTGAATCTTCAGGCCTGCTTGCCTAAAATGCAGGAAAAGTCAATGGACCTTTTACCCACCGCATCGGCCTGCTCAATGTGACTTATAAACAGTGGCTTCTGTTTGTAGCGGTTGAACATATATTATAACGGTTATTAGTTTTTTTGGTAATTAAATTAAAAAATAAAAATATTATATCATCAAACGCAATGCAAAGAAATAAGAGGAAAAAAGAAAAGGGCAAAAAAAAACCAAAAGACCAAAAAACGAAATTAAAATACCAGAAGGTAAAGCTGTTTCGAGCGGAGCCTATCTGAGTGGCCGATTGTGTAATGATGAGCTTTCATAGCTGGTCCAAATATCATTCAGTTTTCTTTAAATTAGCGAAGTTGAATGTCCTACACTGCATGCTAAACAAGTCCAAACTCTTCGCAATTCTGGGCCAGAAAAACAAAATATCCAAAATTTGTCATGGCGAGCCAGTATAAAAACAGACTATAAAGTTTTATAACGGAGCTAAAACAGCCGCAGAAGTATCCTCAAGAAAGCAAGGGTCCGATTTTGAGTATATGTGTATAACAATCTGCGTAAGCGTTAAATTGCACTGAAACTAAAGCGGGTTTCGACAATTTGATAGCTAATTAAGGTAACATATTGTATGCAATCGAATTATTTCGTGTAATCCAATAACAATTGTCACGGAAAAATCGGAAAACAAATCTACACACTTCTAAATCTACTCTACCTATGCACAAAATTTCAAATTTAAATTTATTTTACATTAAAAGTAACAAAAAAGAGAAAATTCTAGCAAATGTTAAAAGTTTAAATTTGTCAAAATTTACTCTTTTTGTTACTCTCAACATAGAATAAAATTTTCCTCCAAAAACATAGAATAAATTTAAACTTAAAATTAATAAGAATAAATTTTCCCTAAAAAATTTAGATCAAACTTGAACTTAAAATTTTACATATAGGAGTAAAAAACCATTGAGTATGACAATTGCAGTTCGATTGCGCTATGATTGCACGAAACTCTAATTGAATATCCAGTGCCCATTGGAATGTAAAAGAGTAAAATCAGTTGTCACGGGATGACAGCAAGGGTAGCATAACTTCAGATGCTGCTAGGTAGATACAAAGTTCTTACGAAACATGCTTACACAGCATTTTCTGGTACAGAAACGAGTGAATACTGATTGTCCGGAAAGAACTGTCCACATCTCGATACATCAGTACCTAGTTCGGCCGCTCTATTAACGCATGCTACAACAAAGAAAAGGAATTTGGTTCCAAGGGAGAACTGCCGCTGGTATGGAAGCAATGCTACAACATGTCTAGATGTTTTACCAGCGTTATTAACCTTTTCATCTCAAGGGATCCAACATCCTCACATCATGCTTCTTGCGCCTGCAACGGTGATGGCTCTTCTGCTCCCCAAAATTATTGTCACCAACAATGGCCATCTTATTCATGTCTGCTATGCACTCTGCAATGCAAAAATTAGAACAACAGTAATTAGCACAACTTTTAGGACCATAGAAATAAACACATAGTTTGTGGCATTAATTGTAAAACATGAACGTCATCCAAGAGACCAAGAGCATTTTCAGCAGAGGTAACTGCAGGAAACACCAATACAAGCACCATGGCCGTGATCAACAACACAATTTTTGTCGTGCCACCAGCCCTTCTAGGACTAAAGATTATTATTTCCAACCAGTTATCTATTGCAGGAAATAAAACTGATCGCTCGTCCAAGATAGGGCAAGGATTTACGGTGATTGGCATATAACAAGTGACTCATACTGGTAAAGCAGTTTTTTAATATATAAAAGAATCTCAGAAGCTACTCTTACCTAGAGGCATAGCTGAAAATTTCCAAAATTGCCTGGATGGTCGACAATTCCGACAATATCCTAATCTAGTAACATCAATAACACATGCATATTAATACCAGATGGTGCTATCCAACTATGGTATTACAACCCTTTCTACAAAGTGGCTTAGTAGGTGTCACGGTCCAGAGACCGTGAGCGCAGGTAATACCCGTGCGCAGCCTGGGGGCGCGCCGTGGTGAAGTCGCCGGAAGGACTCGGCGGTGAACAGAGGATCGGTAGAAAGAAGACAGCAGGAGACGGGCAAATAGAAGATGAGAGTAAGTCTTTTCTTGTTATTCCTCAATCTTGATCTCTAGTACATTTATATACGGTCTGTATGAGACCGTCTGGAACTCAAATAGGTAACTAACTCAAATACGGCTAGAGGTTGCCGTAAGCAACACGGAGACCTAATCGGCTATATTGCCATAACACGCAAGGGACTTATGCGGACTCTGCTGGGGCACCCGAACTGGAGGCAGGCTTAACAGAATTGGGCCGGCGACGAGTATAAGTACGGCCCCACATGACATCTCCCACGTCCTGAAGAAACAGCTTGTCCTCAAGCTGGAATGAAGGGTAGCGCTCCCGAAAATGCTGGACGTCGACCCAGGAGGCATCTTCGGCTGTCATACCATCCCAGCGGACCAAGACCTGCCAAATTCCCCGAGCCTTGCGCGCGCGAATCACCTCAACTGGAGTGGGAAGCACTTTGCCATTGAACAACGGAGGAAGAGGTGGAGGACGTTGTGGTGGCGTGCCGATAAAAGGCTTCAGTAAGCTCACATGGAAGACGTCATGCAAGCGAGCTTTGGGTGGAAGCTGCAGGCGGTAGCTGACGGTGCCGATCCGCTCCAGAATCTGAAAAGGCCCATAGAACTTAGGGGATAACTTCCCGGATGGGTGATCAGGCAAGGAGGCGGCACGCCTGCGATGGAGACGGAGCCAAACCCACTGACCAACATCAAAATTCACATCACGGTGATGAAGATCATAGAAGTGTTTGTATCGGTGCTGGGCCTGAAGCAGACGATCCTTAATGTCAGCGATGAGGGCATCCCTGTCCCGCAATAATGCATCCACTGCTACCACGCGCGCTTGGCCTGGCTCGTAAGAGCGAAGAGACGGGGGATCGCGCCCATACACAACCCGGAAAGGTGTATCCTGCAGCGACGTATGAAACGACGTGTTGTAGCAGTACTCTGCCCAGGGAAGCCACTGCAGCCACTGACGAGGACGGTCTCCTGATAAACAACGCAAATACATGGTGATGACTTTGTTGACCACCTCTGTCTGACCATCGGATTGCGGGTGGAAGGCCGAACTTCGGTGCAGCTGGACGTTGGACAAGCGAAAGAGCTCTTCCCAAAAGGCACTTGTGAAAACTGGATCGCGGTCACTGACAATAGAAGATGGGACACCATGAAGGCGAACAATACCATCAAAGAACGCTCGGGCCACTGAACTGGCGGTGTAAGGATGTTGTAATGCGATGAAATGGGCATATTTGGAGAAACGGTCGACAACTGATAAGATAACCGTTTTGCCATTCACCTTGGGGAAGCCCTCAATGAAGTCCATGGATATATCCTCCCAAATATGCTCTGGAACAGTTAGGGGTTGTAGGAGACCTGCTGGGTGGAGCTGGCTGACTTTATTTTGCTGACAAACGGCGCAAGCCTGCACGTATTGTTGCACCACTCTGCGGGCGTGTGGCACAAAGAAATCTGAGCGCATGCGGTGCAATGTCTTCTGAATTCCTTCATGGCCGGTGGTGTGGGCGGCTGCCACTATATCTGGAAGAAGCGGCGATGTTTCTCGGATATAAATCCGACCTTTGTACGTGATCAAGCCGTCCACCAGATTCCAGTCCGAGCCAGCCGTGCCGTCCGCAATGCTCTGTTGCAGCTCGGACAGTTCAGGGATTTGCCGGATTTCGCTGCGGAGATGCTGAAAGAGATCGAAGCTGTTGGTTGTTAAGGCACAAACTGCAGCGTCTTCCGAGTTCCGGCGAGACAGTGCGTCTGCAGCCGCATTTTGCCGACCTGGCCTGTACTCCACTTGGAAAGTATACCCTAGCAGTTTGCTGACCCAGCGGTGTTGCGGGATTGTCGCCAGGCGTTGGTCCAGAAGGAACTTCAAACTGTAATGATCTGTTCGAACTAGGAAAGCTTGAGCCCAGAGATACGGACGCCAATGGCGGATTGCTTGGACCAGACCGACAAGTTCTTGCTCATAAGCGGCTAGCTGACGGTGGCGCGGGGGTAATGGCTTGCTGAAGAAAGCAATGGGTCCCGTCCCTTGGTGGAGGACTGCCCCAATGCCCGTGCCCGAGGCATCGCACTCGACAACAAATTCCTTGGCGAAGTCCGGCAATTGCAGCACGGGAGCCGTCGTCAGGGCCTGCTTCAGACTATCAAAGGCCTGAGCGGCTTCTTGGGACCAAGAGAAGCTGTCCTTTTTCAGTAAATTGGTAAGGGGTGCAGCAAGCATTCCGTAATTGCGGATGAATCTACGGTAGTATCCTGCTAAGCCCAGAAATCCCCGTAAGGCCCGGACAGATTGTGGTGTTGGCCAATCTTGCACTGCCACTACTTTTTGTGTATCCATGGCCACGCCGGAGTGAGTAATGACATGTCCCAAGTAAGAGACTGAAGTGGCACCAAAGGAACATTTGGACTGCTTCACGAAGAGCTGATTGTCACGCAGTACTGAGAATATAGTGCGAAGGTGAAGTAGATGTTCAGACCAAGTAGTACTGTATATGAGTATATCGTCAAAGAAGACGAGGACAAATTGTCGCACATATGCGCGCAGGACTTCATTCATCAGAGCTTGAAATGTTGCCGGGGCGTTGGTCAATCCAAACGGCATGACCAAAAATTCGAACAATCCTTGATGGGTACGAAAAGCAGTCTTCTCAATGTCATCAGGGTGCATTCGAACTTGATGATACCCTGACCGCAAATCCAATTTGGTGAAGAACTTGGCGCCTTTGAGTTCATCCAAAAGTTCCTCTACCACCGGGATGGGAAACTTGTCTTTCACCGTTTTGTCATTTAAAGCCCGGTAATCAACGCAGAAGCGCCATGTGCCGTCATGTTTCTTGACTAAGAGGACCGGCGCTGAGAATGGAGAAGAACTTGGGCGAATGATCCCCTGTTGCAACATCTCCTTGCATTGCCTTTCAAGCTCATCTTTCTGCACATGAGCATAGCGGTAAGGTCGGACTGCAACCGGGGTAGTATTGGGTTGAAGATGAATACGGTGGTCGAACGCTCGTTGCGGTGGCAATCCGTGCGGCTGTGCAAATATGGATTGGAACTCATCGAGCAGCTCCTGCAAGAGGGTTGGCTGTTCTTGCTGCAGAGACATCAGGGTGCTGCTCGTCGAGGGAATCCCTTGCCATGTGATGTATTGGTCTTGGTGCCAAAAAGACATAGTCAGGAGTAAGAAATCCCAGGTGATAGGTCCTAATGTTCGCAGCCATTGCACGCCCAAGACCATGTCAAATCCCGCCAACGGAATTGCATAACAATCCAGACAGTATGACGTGCGATCAACACAGATTTGGAGCTGCGGGCAAGTCCCAGAACTGCATACCGTGTCACCATTGGCAACCGCGACGCGAAGTCCCTGCCGCGGTTGGACCTCCAGTCCTGCCCGGTGCACCGCGTCGGCGCTGATGAAATTATGCGTCGAGCCGGAATCGACCAAGGCCGTCAACTGCGTTTGCCCAATCCACACGTGCACTTTCATAGTTTGTATGGCCCGAGGCTGAATCCCGGATAGTGCATGCAGGGAGATCTCAGGGCGGAAGTCCTCTGTGGAAGTCGCAGCAGCGAGGTCGTCATCTTCATCAGGCCGGACTTCTAGGAGGAAGAGGCGCTTGCAGCGATGCCCTGGAACAAACTTTTCCTCACAATTGAAGCACAGGCCTTGGCTGCGTCGCTCTTGCATTTGGGCGGCCGTTAACTGTTTGCGCGGTAATTGCAGGGGAGTGGCCGTCGCGGCTTTGTCGCCACCCAATCCTGTAGCCGGTAATGGCCGGTTGGAGTATGAGCTGGAGTGCAAAGGCGCGCTCGCTGGGGCCGACTGGGCAGGCAGTCGTTGATGCTGTTGGCGCCCTCCCGATCGTGACAATGTTGATGCCACCAGATGTCGCTTCTCATATGCACGGGCTAAGGCCATAGCGAGCTGCAAACTCCCTGGATTCTGTAACTCGACGTCCGTGCGGACTGGCTCCATGAGACCTGAAGCGAATAACTGAACTTGCTGTGCAGGTGTCAATGGATCTGTGCGGCATAATAGGTTGAGAAATTGTTCTTGGTACTCATCAACTGTGCCGACGGCTTGTAGTTTCGCAAGTTCCCCCAAGAAGTTGTTGCGGATCGGCGGGCCAAAACGGAGACTGCAGTAGTTCTTGAAAGTCGGCCAAGATGGCTCTCCTTCATCGCGCTCGAGTTGGTAGTACCACTGCTGTGCGGCACCTAAGAGATGGTAAGCTGCCAGCCATACCTTATCTCGCTCTGGAGTTTGTTGTCCTCTGAAGAATTGCTCGCAGCGGTTAAGCCATCCGAGGGGGTCTTCCTTGCCATCAAAGGTGGGGAAAGAAATCTTATGAAGGCGTGTACCTGAAGCGCTGCCTGTGCCCTGGTTCTGCTGAGAAACGGGAGGGTGGGTGGGCAGTAGTCCCGCCGGCGCTGGAAGCAATCCATCCCCGACATGCACTGGTTTCTTTTCCAGCGCTCCCACGCGATCCTTGATGCTCGTGAACTCGGTTTTGATCTCTGTCTTGAGGTCTGTCAAGGCTGCCGTGAGATCGGCAATCTGTTGAGTCAATGCCGTCATCTCTGCTTGCCCTGCCATATGCTCTGATACCAAGCTGTCACGGTCCAGAGACCGTGAGCGCAGGTAATACCCGTGCGCAGCCTGGGGGCGCGCCGTGGTGAAGTCGCCGGAAGGACTCGGCGGTGAACAGAGGATCGGTAGAAAGAAGACAGCAGGAGACGGGCAAATAGAAGATGAGAGTAAGTCTTTTCTTGTTATTCCTCAATCTTGATCTCTAGTACATTTATATACGGTCTGTATGAGACCGTCTGGAACTCAAATAGGTAACTAACTCAAATACGGCTAGAGGTTGCCGTAAGCAACACGGAGACCTAATCGGCTATATTGCCATAACACGCAAGGGACTTATGCGGACTCTGCTGGGGCACCCGAACTGGAGGCAGGCTTAACAGAATTGGGCCGGCGACGAGTATAAGTACGGCCCCACATGACAGTAGGCCAGCAGCTGGTAACTTTGCTGGCACCAGGCTGACCTTACTAGACTAAGGTATTTTCAAAATTTCATCCATCACACTAGCAAATTTGGAAATCTCTACTTTTTGTATACTGAAGGAAAAAAATATTTCTTTCATCCAGTGGCCTCCAAAGGCAAGCGGATTGATAGCTAATGGTTGCAAGGTTCAATTCGCCTTTTATGGTCAAATTCAGCATAGCTATTGAAGCCGGAAGTTACAAATAATTTTAATATATTTATATAGCTCATATGATGAGATAATACTACATGTATACGGTAATCTCCATATTCTCACAACCAACCAAACTGCCCAGGTGGTAACGCGGTGGACTTTGTATGTGTTTCCATGAATAGGATGGTTCAGCTAAAGCCGGGCTGCTATGACTGGATTTCAGAGAAGGTTTGTGATGGACTACAAGTGGTGGCAGATGAAGAAGCTGTGAACTGGGTCGGGAACAAAGTGGATAGCGGAGAGGAACATGCTCGCTCTCCAGCTGCCGACCGGGGTTCTCTCCGACCAGAGCTAAGGCTCTAAGACGTCAGGTGAGGAAGAAACTTCTTTATTGCCTAACTCAATTACAGCTGAAGCCTACATATATATATAGGACTTCCTGATATTATGGTAAGTAGCATATCTAGCCGAATCTGATAAGCATATTCGGCAACTGACTCATTATCCCTAACCCATCTCGGACTCTAATACCTAAACTTACAAGCAATAAGAATTTCCTATAATAGCTAACCTACCAAAACCCAGACTACTATTACCATTGTCATGGCACCAACTGTAGCACATCACGGCACATTGTCACCGATGCCAGAAAATGGCGCAACCCCATCTGCACCCATTGACTTCTGGCACCGTCTTCTAGTATAACATATCCCCCAATGTCATGCTCTAGCTGATAATACCACTATCGCGCAATGCCTGCCGCCAGCCAAACCTTTTCCTCCTCCAAAGTACGTTGTCGGCGAAAGAACTACTCACATCTATTCAGCCAAGGCAGCGGATACTCGTCTCCTCCATAAGTTAGAAAATCAAGTTTAGGATACCGTGGTGCCACTTTTCTTTCTTCTCTTTTATCCCACCCGCCGGCCGAACCATCTATCACGCGGCTCCTGGCTCCAGTGTCCAAGACACTAGATGAAGCGTCCCACCCTCCTTGCTGCAGCCGGTTAATCGCATCATCATGATGTCCTTGTTGTTGTTTGATCTCCGTGATATCCTTCATCATGATGGCAATCATCTTGCCGATGTCCTCAATCGTCTTTGGTTCATCCATGGAAAGGGTCGTGGTGGATGGCCCTAATACCAAGTTGTTATGACTGGATTTCAGAAAAGGTTTGCGATGGACTACAAGTGGTGGCAGAAGATGAAGCTATGAACTTGGTCGGGAACGAAGTGGATAGCGGAGAGGAAAGTGCTCACCCTCCAGCTGCCGATGGGGATTCTCTTCGGCCAAAGCTAAGGCTCTGAGACGTTAGGTGAGGAAGAAACTTCCTTATTGCCAAACTCAATTACAGCTGAAGCCTACATATATATAGGACTTCCTAATATTATGGTAAGTAGCATATCTAGCCGAATCTGGTAAGCATATTCGGCAACTGACTCATTATCCCTAACCCATCTCGGACTCTAATACCTTAACTTACAAGCAATAAGAGTTTCCTATAATAGCTAACCTACCAAAACCCAGACTGCTATTACCATTGTCGGTGCACCAACTATAGCACATCATGTCGCGTTGTCGCCGACGCTACAACCTGGCGCAACCCCATCTGCACCCATTGACTTCTGGCACCGTCTTCTAGTATAACATCTCCCCCAATACGAGTCCACAATACAGGCGGTCTAACAGTTCAATGGGAAACCAACTAGTTCAAACAGTTTTTCTCCAGTTTGATTGCTTAAAGGGTCTTGGAGCCAAACCAGACCTGTGGGGCTGCTGGTTCCGGTTTTTTCTGGTCCAACTGCTGGTCTAGACCAGTTTCAATATGTCATGAACCTTGGTTCATAGGGGGTAAACACCACGAGAAGATAGCCGCGTCGACTCAGAGGGAGAGAGGAGACAATAGATTATAGATGAGAATGACTTTGTTATTTCTTTGCTTGGTAGTTGCAGTTCCTCGTCGACGAAGTGTAGTGCTTTCAGCTAATCAGCGCCTGCAAAAGAATAATTTTTTTTCTTTTTTTCCTTTTTTTGTTTCTCTTTTCTTTTTTTGAACGTGGTCAAAACCATCGAGTGGTCAAAACAACGAACGTAGTCGTAAACCACCATGTGGTTGTAAACGAGTTACGACTACGAAGATCGAAGCTTCAACGTGGTCGAAACCCAACAACTTTTTGGCTCCGTCGGCTCGACTCCGACGACTCGTCAGTCAGAGCAACCACCCCCAAGCGGTAGGGATCTACTTTGGGGTCAGGCGGAGCCACATGATCCGAAGCAGCGGCGGCTGGAGAGCCCCGCAGTAGCTACGGCAAGCGTAGAGCACCAACGGCAACCGGCTCTAGAGCAGATCGGGAGGCGGCGGCCTTATGAGCGAGTAAGGCAGAGAGTCCCGACGATGGCGACGACGAGGGCCCCGGCTAGGGAAGGCTTGAGGACGATGCTGTGGAGGACCTCGTGGCGCAGGCGGAGGTGCTTGGAGTAGGGCTCGAAGAAGACCAACTCTGCGCCGGAGAGGGAGATGAGATGGACAAGCGGGCGATTGAGGCGGCGAATGAAGTCATCGTAGCAGATGGTGCCATCGGGGGCGACGTCGACCTCCCGGATCCACTCGTCAAACTCGTGCGGCTCGAGCTTCTCACCGATGGAGGGAAGGACGTGGCGGAGGTCGGCGACCAGAAGAGGCATAGCAACGGCGACAACCTGCCTGACGAGGAGATGGCCGGATTCGGCTAGTAGAGCCCAGATCCGACGCCGATGAGCCTGGATCTGTTGGCGATGAATGGCGACGGCGACGAGCATCGAGCGGGGCAAGACCGGGTCCGAGAGAGACGACGCGCATGAGCCGAATCCGGATCCGGTCCCGGTGGGATCCAGCGGCGGCGAGAAGAACCCCCGCGACAGCGGCTGCCCAAAGATGAGGACGACGATGTCGGAGATCTTGCTGGCGCGGGCGGGGACGCAGGAGGAGGCGCTGGCCTTGGCACCGGCGGACTGGGGCTGGGGCGGTGGAGGAAGATGACACAGAGGAAACGGACGACACGCATGAGCCAAACGCGGATCCGGTCCCACTGGGATCCAACGGAGGCGAGAAGAACCCCTGCGACAGCGATTGCCCAAAGAAGAGGACGGCGGTGGCGGAGATCTTAATGGCACGGGCGGGGACACGAGAGAAGGAGGCGCCGACCTTGGCAGCAGCGGGCCTGGGGTTGGGGCAGTGGAGGAAGATGACGCAGAGGAAACGGTAGTAGTGCGCACGGAGCTCGTCTGGTGGCATGGCCGTCGAGATCTGGCAGTGGATGACGATGCGCCTGGCTCTTTGTCTTCGTGGCAGCCACTGGAAACAGCGCATCTGCCACCTCTTGTTGCATCTTCTGATTCATGATCTTCTCCAAGATGGTATGCATGTTGAGCAAGATGTCCACCTTCTTGATGTTGGTCATCTTGATGGCGTTAGCCTTTATCGTGGCCAACGACTCAACAGCGGGAACCATGGTAGCATAACTCGTGGGAAGGAATCGACTGCTCTGATACCAAGTTATCATGAACACCACCAAGAGGATGGCCAGGCGGCGTCGGCGTAGAGGGAGAGAGGAGACTATAGATAAGAATGACTTTGTTATTTCTTTACTTGGTTCCAATAGCATGCAGCAGCCCTCTTATATAGATGGGGGCCACTAACAGATAGAATCTAATCTTAATCATATCTCTAATAAATATAGAAACTAATATCATATCTCTAAAAAAGGAAACTAATCTTAAGTCACTACTTCCTAATAATGAACCGGATGGGCCTAAGGCCCACGCCCATGACAATAACATTGAAATTCAGGGAGTCATAGTTTCTTTTCCTTATGTATATTCTCAAATTCATAGTTTCATATTTTCATTGACCTTGAACTAGTATTAGACCCAAATTCCTCCGTGTTAGCACTTAAAATATCCAAAACCCTATGAGGTTCCAGGATTTGGAACCCTGATAACAACTCACCTTTCGAAATTACTTAAGTGAGTAAAAGTTAATAACCGACAAGTTGCAATCATGCTTTCAGAAAGCATGCTCAGACAAGACTAAATTTTGTTTAGTACCATCAGCCTGTCCCAACTCCCAAATATGGCATTACAGCTCACATCAACCCTCCCAATTCTGAAATTACCAAACAGCTAGTACACCTTCTTCTGCCGCTTAGCAATTTAGAAATTTTCACTTGTTTTTATTTAATATTAAAAATATAGAACAAGCAGATTGAGTTGTCTAATATATTTTCACATGATAGAGTGGCCTGGTAAGTGGAATATATTTGCAACCAGAGAAAATTGGCTTGTAAAATTACAGAAGTGCATTAAGCTACAAGCGCACGAAAGGTGATGATGCTTTTAGGAGGCACACTAACAGAGTCAATTATAGTATCCAGTGAGACAAGAGTGGTAACGCCAGACATTCTTATGCAAACATGGCGTTACAATAGCCCATCCAAGTCCGGTGTTAACATAGCTAGTAGACTAGCATTTGGTAATGTAGGCCTTGGTAGTTCTACAGCCTCTACTAAATTAGGTCTACAGAATTTGGGCTGGTGCACCACTTCAAAATTGGACTGGCATGCTGTCGATTTTAGAAATTTCTATTGCTTATTTAGTTAATGAAGAAATTTCAGCACAGGCTAACAATATTATCAAATGTAACATACATGATCCAATGGCATTGGGCCTCAGCAGATGGGTGGTATTAACAGCCAGAGAAGACATTTCTAAAACTAAAGAAGTGGATTAAGGCAGTAACCCATAAAAGGCACGATGCGCTTGGGTAATCCAATTCACCCAAGATCCTTTTCTATATGACATGCTATCATGTAAGATGACCTGCCAATATTGATTTCTCAGTTCTCACGATGCTGAATGTTACTTGTGGACAAAAATAGCTTAAGAAAATGCTTCTATCACATCAAAACACTTAAAACATTAATAAAAAAAATATCACCATCACACCCTCAATTCATAAAAAAGATGGAACCAAACCCTTAAAACATTAATCCAAACAATGGAAGCAATTACAAACAAACTTGCCAATGTTTCTATCACACACAGGAAAGCCATGATTAACTACATGATCAGCTTAAAATTAGAAAAATAATAATTGCCTAAATCCATCAGCAGTACCTGCTACAATAGCATTCATGATCTCTGATGACAGGTGTATGCTAATGAAAGAACCACTGAATCTCAGTAGTTTCACACAACCATCCATAAGGCAACTTAGAATTGCACTACAGTCCCACAATCCACTCATTAGTTTATAATAACAAAATACAGCAGAGATTTGCTTGGGTGCCAGTTTCCAAACAGAATAAACTCAAGATTCCATTAAAGTTAGGGTAGCAATAACAGAAATTTAAATGTTTTTGGCTCATTGATAAATTAACTAATTATGTTATCCCGTAGGGGGTTCTGTTTGCACTTAGACTAAAAGTCAGGTTTCACTAAAATTAGAACTCAAATAGTGTAACCCAGAGATGGTTTGGTTAATTAAGGAACAAACTATGATGGTTCACTAATGACGAAATGGAAATCATTGTTATGTTCCATTTATTGACAAATCAAACAAACTTAAATTAGAAAATTACATCCTTATACTACCAGAGTCTAAAAATCAACCGATTTGTCAATGAGTGCCTAAAATCCACATGTAAATCTAAACAAAAGAAAGGGTTTGCTAAGCGAGCTCGTCATTTGATCCCAACCAATGACTGTCCCAAGTCCCAACACACATAACAGAATATCAATCCACAAAGTTAACAAACTAGGTCTATTCTGGAAAAACATTCATTTTCAAAGAACTGCACATGGTAACTATGCCAGCAATACCAATAACTCAGTGCTATGAAGAGGAAAATGAAAGCTAAATGAAATCCTATCCCAAGAATTGAAATCAAGGACGCCCATCACCTCCGATCTCCCCGCCCCAGAAGAACAGCTGCTGCCTCCCGTCCTCTTCCTCCTCGTCGATCTCATCCCCGTACCCAAGCTCCACGTCGCCCCGGTAGCCAGGCTCGCTCCCGTACCCGGACTCGGCTGCGGCCGCCTCCGCCACCGCGCCAGTCCCACCAGCCGCCGACCCAGCCCCACCAACGGGTGCCGGACTGAACTCCGGCGCCATGGGAACGTCCCTCATCCGCACCTCCCCAACATCGGACGCCCACATATCCCCGCTGGAGTCAGTGGCGCCGCCGCCACCGGCGCCGCACGTGACGTGGAAGTCTGAGCACGTTCCGGATCTCCGGCGGTCGCTGCTGCGGCCGGACACCGACCGCGAACCCCCGCCGCGGCGCCGGCGCTTGCGGAGCCCGAGCCACCGGAAGGATCCGCCGCCGCCCGCCGAGGGGGAAGGGATCGGGGCCTCCGCGGCGGCCGCGTTGAGGAGGCGGCCGGAGGGGGGAGCGGTGGAACGGTCGGAGAGGCAGGGCTTCTTGTGGAAGGGGTGCCAGGCGGCGACGGCGTCGGCGAGGAGGTGGTGCGGCGGGTGGTAGCGGAGCGGCGGCGTGCGCGGGGTCATCGGCGGCGGAGGAGGCGGCGATGGGGAAGCATCGGGATTAGGGTTTGCGCTGGTGAAGGGACATGGTGGTGCTGCCGATCTCATTTTTGTCCGGAAGAGGAGGGGAAAGGGAGTTTTCGGCCATTGTGGCCCCCCGGCACGGAATGCCATATTTGGTCTTGGTCTTGGTCTTGGTCTTTTTCCCGCGTATTGTCATCTTTGATCCTTCACATGGCCGGAGAGGTAAAATTTTTGCTTTTTAGCCTAAAATTTAAAAGTTTTTTATATATAGATTTTTAGAGAAAAGATTTACAAAAATAGACCCTTAGCACAACGCCAAAGGATATGGCGCTCAGGGTTATAGCACGACGTCATATGCTTTGGCGCCGTACGTGGATACGTAGGAGTCACGGTGGCATAGCACAGCGCCAAAGCACATGGCGCCGTGCTATGTAACCACGGTGCTAATGGTCGTGGCGCCGTGCTCTAGGACTTAAGCCCGAGCACGCCCCCCCCCCCCGACCCCCTCACTCCTCTCTTCAGCCCGAGCAAACACAGACAGGCGCCCTCTGCCCCCCAGCTCTCCCCCTCCAAATCTACTCTAATCCGTTGGTTTTTCTTGCGATTTTGCTTCCACACCGAGCAAGCAAGGTAAGGTCCCTCCTTTCCCTTGATTAATTACAGTAGAAGTAGTTGATTTTAGGTACATTTCATGGTGAAAAATCGGAAACCCTAGAATGTACATGTTGGGTTTGGCTCGATTTTAGGTTAGATTTGCGTTGAATATGCGTTATCTAAGCCGTTTGGTGCGTGTATATTCGTTTTTAGGGTTTAATTTGGGTAACTATCATGGATATGGCTAACCTAGGGTTAGAGCTGTTGAAGAATTGTACTTCTTATTCATTTTGCATTTTAGGTTGTCATGGGCTTCACCTGTTTGCCACCTCCACCTGGTGTTGCCGTGCCGATATGTTTTTGCAGCGATCCATGCAAGGCCAAGAGGTTGGACGAATCGGAGACATATAGGCAGAGGTACTGGATGTGTGCCAACTGGGCGTTCGATCCGCCACATGCCGCCGTCATCCTCGGCAAGATGGTATGTTGTATTGCCGATTCATCGACTTGGTATTAATTCTGTTGGTTTAACGAATGCGTACATTTGCAGGAGCCTCCATCGCTTTGTGATTTTGAGCAGTGGATCGACACTGAGATCGCTGAGGATGACAAGAACTACCTTAACGCCGCTAAGAAGTGGGATGAAGAAAGCAAGGAGAGGTGGGAAAGGGAGAAGAAGCAGGAGGAGGCCGCGAGAGAACACCGCGAGGAGGAGCGTAGGAGGGCCGCGGCAAGGCGCAAGGGTGAAAGGGAGAAGAAACTAGAGAGAGTGCAACGTGCCAAGGCAGCCCTTAAGGAGTACCCTGATGCTCAGAGGAAGGGGCAGTGGCCTCGATGCACTTAGTAGGTTGTTGCTATGTATATTTAATGTTTGATGTATGTGGACGTATGTATTTTATGAGAATTTATGAACTATTTATGTGGACTATGTATGTATGTTTGTATTGGGTCATAATGCTATGTGTCGTGCTTATTCATTTGGTGGAATGTCAATTAGTATTGTTTGCGCGAATGGAACGAAAGAACTGGCCGAACTTGCAGTTTTAATGCAAGTTCAGCTTTCACGGCACCAAACACCCTAGTGCCGTATGTACATAGCACGGCGCCAAAAGGGCCTGGCACCGAGGTATTTGACTACGGCGCCAGGGTCTTTGGTGCCGTAATCATGGCGCCAAAGGGCCTGGCGCCGTATTTGAATACCTCGGCGTCAGGCCCTTTGGTGCCGTTCTACCTAAACCTGCAAAAAAACAGCACTTTGCTGTTTTTTTGTATATACAAAATACATGCACATACACACATACACATACATTCACATATAAAACAACTGAATGCCTAAATAACAACATCACATAAGTCTCAATAACGTAGAACAACATCACATAACTCCCAATAAGTCTCAAAACATCACACGGGTCTCAGCGCACAAAATAGAGTCAGTCTCGCTGCCTCTTGGCCCTTCCCTTGCCCTTGGCCAGAGCATCAGTCCCTGGAGTATACGTGCTCGGGGGACGGGCCGGACGACGAGGCCACTGCGAAGCCTGAGTAGATGGTGCGTCGGGCATCTACGACATCCCAATCTCGTCGTAGGTAGATGCCTCCTCATCCTCGTGCTCCTTCTCGTCGTCATCCTACTCCGCCTCCTCGTCGTCGTCGTCGTCATCGCCCTGACTGAAAGTCGGAGTGCATGACGAGCTCCTCGTGGGCTGGCGCCTGCCGACGTGTGATGACGAGGCTGCAGCGGCTAAGGCACCCGAGTGTTGGGAGGCCACCGGTATGATCACGTCCGCCAACGAGCGTGCGCGGCAACCACAATGACCTGCCGCCCGACTGATGCGACGTCTAAGTCTCTGCAAGTAATGATATGTCATAATAATATACATGCTGAATGGCTCTAACTTAACGAATTATCTTCGTACCTTCAAGAAGTCCCTTAGGTGGCTCTCGCTATCCGGGCCACCAACTGGGTAGCTGAGAGCCTCATCGATCTCATGCACCGAGGTTCGGAGAGAAGTCCCCTAAAGAAATAAGGAAACATAAGTAAGTGCGAGATAAACGTATTGAACCAAAGTATTGCAAATATCATGCTTTCCTACCACTCGATCGAGAATCGGAGCGGCCTCGACCACTGTGCCCTCCCTCGCACGCCTGTCGTATGCAGTGTCCTCATCCTCGGACGAAGCGAGATCTGCGTAGTTGACATTGGACACTGCTGCCTCAGCCTGTAGCACAACAAAATATACCAAAATATCTAAAAATATCCATCTATAGCACAACAAGCAAACATACCTCAGTCGAATCGGCCGCAACAACAAAATGCTATAACTATTAACGAAAACCGATATACCATATCGGATAAACTAAATTACTAATATCACTAATCGCTAATTTCTCTCCAACATTTATCACTTCTACCAATTTTTCCTATTTCTAAACTTAAAAATGAATCTACACCTATACCTATTTCTAAACAAGCAAACATACATATTTCTAAACAAGCAAACAAACCCTAAAAACATACCTATTTCTAAACATTCATCAATCTCACTCAAATCAAACCCTAAAAATGAATCTACACCTATGACTACTCTTACATTATGCATATCTATTGCAAATTCAACCTAAAACCGAGCCAAATCCAACTAATTTCATCTAGGGTTTCAAATCTTGCCCCACGAAATGTACCTCAAATAATCCATATCTATTGGAAAAAATCAAGGGAGGGGAGGGAGTTCACCTTGCTTGCTCGGTTTGGAAGCAAAATCGCGAGAAAAAGCAATGGATTGGAGTGGATTTCGAGGGGGAAGAGAGGGGCGGCGGTGGCGGGCCGCTATGTCTGTTCGCAAGGATGAATGAGGGGGTCGTGCTCGGGCTTAAGTCCCAGAGCACGGCGCCACGGCCGTTAGCGCCGTGGTTACATAGCACGACACCATGTGCTTTGACGCCGTGCTATGCCACCGTGGCTCCTACGTGTCCACGCATGGCGCCAAAGCATATGGCGTTGTGCTATGTACCTTGGGCGCCATATCCTTTGGCGCCGTGCTAAAGGTCCATTTTTGCAAATCTTTTCTCTAGGGGTCCATATATAAAAAACTTTCAAATTTTGGGCTAAAAAGCAAAAATTTTATGCCGGAGAGCACACGAGGGAGATGACGAGGTTAGGTAGCGCACAAGAGGAGATGACGTGGTTGGGGTGTGCGTGAGGATGGTGGTGTGGTCAGGCTGCGCGCGAGGGAGAGGTGGCATGGTACTAGGATGTACGAGGAGGTGTTGTTGTATGGGGCGATGCGCCGACGAAGCAGCATAACAATAAGCGTGCTAACAATGAAGCTAGCAAAGAGGGGACGACAACACCGGCAGAGAGGGGATGCCGTCGGAGGAGGAGAGACAACACCACTGAGCTGGCAGAGAGACTCCGTCGCCACTTCCCCTCACGCGCATCCCGACCGTGCCACCTTCCTTGCGCGCACCCCAACCACACCATCTCCCCTCGCGTAGTCCCCAACCGCGTCACCTCTCCTAGTGCGCACCTTGGCTGCACGAGGGGGCCACAACTGGCAATACACATGGGAGTGGGTCAAATGCGGCATTTTTGTGCTATTGGGGCCAAAATAGCCGAAAATTCGGAGAAAGGAAAGGTCTGTAGGTACTCGGATTTTTTCAAAAAAATCAACAACAATCACAGAACACTTTGTAGTGCAAAAATTAGGGAAGAAAAATGAAAAGCGGCCCCATCAAGAAAATTAAGAATGAAAAAGGTCCAAAATTAGTAAATACAAAACCAATTGAACGATCACAATTTTCGTATTCTGATTACCACAGAGTTCATGTTAGTGATTTTCAGTGTCTCGTTTTCAAAGCTATGAAGCCATTCTAGGAAACATCCACCTATATAGTTTGATGGGGCACATGTAACGATTAATACAATCCTTTTGAAATCTGATTTTATTTTAAAGTGGAGAAGATGCTAAATAAAACAAAACTTTGTTTCAAACAACTAATATCCATATAGAAAAAAATACAAACTTGTCTCAAGCGGTCAAGCAGACCCTAAACCCTTAAATGGTATATCTTGAGTCTTTAAACTTATTAAGTGATTCAATTAAGGTACACATTTGATCCGGACAAATAGAATAGCTGAGTTTCGCAGCTCTACAAATTTCGGCTTATATAAGCTGGCTTATGCTTCTAGTTTTTTAATTTTGCCTTTTCTAGGTTTTTAGGTTTTTTAGCTCTGTTGTCTTTTCTTTTTTTTTATGTATTCTTTTGCATTGTCTGTGATGGGTTAACCTGCTTTTCTTTTTTAATTTTTTTTAACTTAATTACGCCAAAAAAGCTACAAACAAATACAATATAAAATAAATCAACTATAGTAAAAAATCATAAGCCATCTTATAAAAGCCTAATGAGCGCTCCTAAGCTTATCCAATGTGGCTGGGATGGGGCCATTTATGCAAATGTGCTTGTAGGTAGCCGAGCCATTTAATCCCATGATCCCACCCAACTGCATTTCCCCCAAGTTCTTCTCCCCACTTTATCTCTCCCTGGTCTTCTTGCACTTGCTTCATACGCACCATGGTTCGCGCATCCAGCTCCATGAACTCATCTCGAAGGAGGGGAAACTACCGCCTCCCCTAGTACTTTGCCCTTTGTTGCGGTTAGAGGTTGTGTGGTTCTCTTCGGGCATCAAAAAAAGCCCAGACCACGATTTCTTCGAGTGCTCTAATCATAATGCACGATTCGATTTGGTTTTCCTGACCTCAATTGGTTGGGCAGTTCTTGATTCTTTTTTTCTCGAATTTAGTTCTCGATTTTTGGTATGATTTGGTTCAGCATGATGATACTTGTAAGATCTGAAATACAAATGTTCAAATTTATAAAAAATTTAAAACTTTTTCTTGTTTTTTATTAGCATTCGAATTTCTTCTGAATATTTACTTGAAAACTTTTGAGTTTTGCGGCATGCAAATTAGTATGGGGAAATAACCCCAAGTGTAAACAATAAACATGGTCACAATAGAAATGAAAAGATGAAATAATGAGAGGTGAATTTAAGAACCTGAAAATTCAAGTTTAATTCAGTTAAATGGAACCTAAATTAGGGTCAAAGAAATTATGGTCGATAATTTAATTGGTAATCATAATAATAAAAGAGCAGAGTAATTTAAAAATAATAAATTCAAAATTCAAAATCGTTGAACCCAAATTCATCTTTAACTAGTTAGCACAAACATTGACTTAAATGATAATTTGAAAGGAGGAAATTTTTACCTACAAATTTATGCCAATAATGCCAATCTCTTCAAAATGCCAACAAGAGATAATTCAAATTGAAACCCAAATTGAATTACAATAATCTAAAATTAAAATGCCGATTTCCAATCCTAAAAATTTAAGTTCAAACCAAAATACAGACTTCAATTTGGCTTTAGCCTTTCCTTTTTCCTTCTTCCCTTCCATCTTTTCCTTCACCTCCAAGTGGGCCCGGCTCCCTTTTCTCTCTTTCTTCTCCCTGTCTTTTCTTCTTCCTTTCTCTGCTTCCTCCTGGTGTCATGCTCGGCCATGCACCATGCCTGCGCCGCACGGCCATGCCTCCCCACATCGCCCAGCCGGCCCTGCCAAGACCACGCCGTAGCCATCCTATCACCATGCCCTATAGCCAGTCACCTCATCACCTGCTCCCACGTCGCACCATACCCTTGCTCTGCTGCAGTCGTTTCATTGCTCGACCGGAGACTGCATCATGGCAACGTCAAAGCTCCATGTCGAGCCCTGTTCTGGGGTCGTCGACCACAGCACCTCCACGGCGTTTCCCTAGGCTATAAAAAGCTCCTGAGACTCCCATTACTCCCTGTGCCTCCCCCTCTAAGCCCTGCTATGTCCAAGCCGCGTGCCGGCCGCCACACCCCACGTTGTTTCAGTTAGTCCGGCTTCATCCGTGTCACCTCGCGTTCCCAAGCCTCGTCCTCTTCCCTTCTGACTTAATCGGAGTTTCATGCACTGAGGCTCGCACACCGACCATCTTCCCCATCACGGCCAGTCCTGCCTCCATTGCTACCAAGGCACCTATGGATGACCTTGGCCCAATTCCTCCGTGAGAGATCATCTCTACGGCATCCCGAATCCACCCATGATGCCACCTTTGGCTCTCCTTCCCTCCGATGAGCCGCCCACGGCGGTCTCCCTGCGCAGCTGCCCACTCACGGTGCTGGCCCACCACGGACCCTCTTCGGCTCGACCACCCACCTCAAAGAGTTCCCCTCGACCTACTCTTGCTCGTGCTAGCCTTTGATTCTTCCCCCTCCCCTCTGGCCGCTGCTGCCCCGTGGCCTCCCTACACCGGCCGCTCCAAGCGCCGCTGACCACTCCCGATACCACCTTGGCCCGTGCTTCCACCCCCCCTTGGCCTCCGTGCCCTCCCAACACTCCGTTTTGGGGCTCCCCGTCGATTCTCTGGCCACCTCTCGTCGGCATCGGCCGCTGCCCCACCGTGTGCCACGACCTCCCTGCTCCTCCTCTGTTCGGTTTAGAAATAGAGGACAACCTCTGGGGCTCCCTTGTGCATGACATGTGGGCCCAACCCTTTAGGAGTTAGCTGAGCCAATCCATTGTATTGGTTCACTAATCAAATTGCAATCATGTTTGATAGCTTATAAAAAATCATGAAAGCTTTTTTTTAAATATGGAATTAAGATAAATAATTCAGTTATAAATAAAAACTTAATCATGAAATTAAATCAACAGTTTATGCAAAATAAAAAGATTAGAAGTTTAACCTTGATTAACTACATGTCTGCAAGGGTTAGCAAGTTAGTTACTGTATAAGGATAATTAAGATAAGAATAAGTCATGCAAAGATAGTAATTAATATTTATATAATCTGATTATCATGTCATCCCTTTGGACTTAAATTGTTAAACTAATTCACACATGAAATAATAAAGTCAACAACAAGTATAAGTAATGGTGGTTCTTTAAAAGGCCATAAAATATGGATAACATATAATTTTAGTTAAATCATCGAGATATAAAAATGGAGGTTGGTTTATAACATAAAACTCAGCCATACCTTAAATCATGTGCATATCAAGCTAAAATAAAATCATTTTACAAATAAAAGGGATTTGTTAGCCTTAAAATGATTCAAAGACTCATTCAGAATATTATAAGTGAGCATATGTAAAAATGCCAATAATAGTCTTAAATTTGTCAAGCTAAATATTAATTGAACAATTAAATGCTCTAACAAATTATTAAGCCGAGCAAGAAAAGTTAATAATTCAAACAATTGACCATTAGAACCCATAACATACTACAACTCAAATTGCTAGAAATATAAACTATAAGATTAATTCGATAAATTAAGATAATACTCCTCACGTATATAACTTATGCCCCAAATCATAAATATTAACATTCGACAAAACAGTACTCAATACCCCAATTGAACTCTTCACTGCTACAGAAAAGGTCATCACAGACGGTTCCTCAATAGTCTGTGTTTATGCGTTAGTGATAATAGGTGGTTATCACAGACAGCTTACAAGCCGTCTTTGATAACTTACAATATAGACGGTTAATATCACAAACCGTATGTGATAGTTGAGTATTACAGACGGTTTTTATACAAACCGTCTATGATACTCGACTATCACAGACGATTTTTGTTATTAACCGTCTGTGATATGAACCATATCACAAACGGTTTAGTGTTCCAAACCGTCTGTGATATGGTTATATCACAGACGGTTAATAACAAAAATCGTCTGTGATATCGTTGATATCATAGACGGTTCAATGTTTGAAACTGTCTGGGATATATATCACAAACGGTTTAGAACACCGAACAATCTGTGATAGCTATTTCAAAAGTGATTTTATTTGCTCTTTTTCAGCTAGCCTTAGGATATGCTAGCCATGCCATCTGAAAACAAGTAAGATCACATATATAGCACAGGACAATCATAACATAAATCACACAGATGAATGAAACAACACCAGCAGATCACATATATATCATGACAATCGTTACACAGTTCTCACAAATGAATTAAATTGAATGAATTGTTTGATTAAGCATAATTGAGTTATTTGTACAATTAAATCCAATGTTTCAACATCTAATTATCACCATTGCCGGGGTGGAACTCTCCATTCTTCTTTATGACCTCTGCTAGCAAGAATTGGAAGATGTTTGCACGAATTTTGATGAGATTGTCAAGATCATATACACTTTCGTTGAAGTCCACCCGCTGTCGCTAGGAGCAATGTTAAGTCATTAATTAGCATGTGGGTGTGTATATTACATATATATAATCAGATAATAATAATTATTGAAAGGTTGACAAACCTCTGGATCATTCATCTTAGTGTCCATAATTTCCTTCATATGGCGGCAAACATAGAATCCACATACGTTGCCCTGTAGCTGCTGATGGCACTGCAAAATATATAGAATTACATACATAGGTATTGTAAATTCTAGAGGCATTATAACAAAGTGTGATATAAGATTGTTATATTGTAGCGGGTACCGGAAATCGCGTGTTGTGTTGTAGCGTGTCACTGGACTCGTTATGTCTCCCTCCTAGGGCAACATAAGCGGTAAGTGACCTACGTGATTCCAAAAAAAGTTAGCCTCGGCCATTGCAAACGAAGGAAAGATTACAGTAGAGTTATGTATGGAGGAAATGAGTTTACCTGTTAATTACTTCTTGTACACGACTGAAGTCGTAATTGCCCCTAAATAGGGAATCAAGGTATATTAGCTTGCTTCACTTTGGTACAATCACAATCAAAATCAAGTGAGACCTAGTCATGTGTGTCGCCATAGTGATTAATCCTAAATTCATGTTGCATATAAAGTACAAATGAAACTTGTGTGGCAACTAGTGAAGCACTTACCCTTGGTTGAAGGGTACCATGATGTATTCCTTGTCGCTGTGAGCAATCAATCCCCTCGTTTTGTAATCTTACACGAAGGATGCATTTCCGTTGATAGATTGCTCTGAGGCCAAGTGTGGGTCGAGGAAACCCACCGGTTGCCGCCGTCGCTGGATGTAACAGCCCAGGTTTTTATGAAAATAAACATAAATAAATAAATAATGATTAAAATAAAATTTTAAATTAAAATAAGTATTTTTGTGTCTAAATTTTAATTTTGGATTTGCCCTGAATTTCTGTCTTTGAAAAAGCTGAATTTGAAAAGTATTTTCAGAAAAACCTAAAACTATTATTAAATGAAATGATATTTTGATTTTTATTCATTACTAAGCGAACTGGACAAGGAAATTTGCGTCTCCTCTTCAAGGGATATGGATACTCGTTTGACAGAGCTAGACAAGAAGCCGCTCGTAAAGCAGTTCTTCGTCTGTGCCACCTCTTCAGCCTCCGCATTGAAGGAGCTCGTATTGTGCATCGAGAGCCGCGCAGGATGACTCCTAGACAACCCTTACCCATTTAGGATGAGTTGTTAGGCTAGTAATAAAATGTTGTTATGAGCTGTCTAGTTTATCTTTTGTCGGCAACCATAACTAATACTTATTAAAAGATTAATAAAGATTTCATTAAAGTTGAAATTTTGTTTTGGGTTGTGCAAAATATCCCCCATCCTCCCTTTGCCTTGAGTCTCTTCTCTCCTAATTCCTAAAAGCAACCAGCAGATGGTGAACACAAGGAACAACGGCAACGGCAGCCTCAATGGTATACAAGGAAGTCAGTCTGTTCCAACTTCTCCTCGAGCAAATGAACCTGATTGGGCGCAGATGATGGCAAACCAAAACCAGCTTATTCAACTTCTCACGCAGACCATCAATAACTCTGCACAGCATGCTCCACTGGTACCAGCTCAAGCACCACAATCAAGGCTATCGGAGTTCATGAGGTTGCGTCCTCCGACCTTCTCTAGCAGCACTGAACCCATGGATGCAGACGATTGGCTCAGAGCAATCGGAAAGAAGCTAGACATTATTCAATGCAGCGATCGGGAAAGAGTTTTGTTTGCTTCGCATCAGCTGCACGGACCAGCATCAGAATGGTGGGACACCTACACCGCCGCTCATGCCAATGCTCAAGCTATCACTTGGAATGAGTTCATGCGGAACTTTCGCAAAGCTCATGTTCCCACTGGCACTGTCCCTCTCAAGAAAAGGGAATTTCGAGCCCTGTGCCAAGGAAGCCGAACAGTGAACGAATACTTGCAGAAGTTCAACCAATTGGCACGCTATGCACCTGAAGACGTTGCCACCGATGAAGCCAAGCAAGAAAGGTTCCTCGAAGGACTCAATGATGACATATCGGTTCAACTTCTCTCCAGTGATTACGTTGATTTCCACCAGCTGGTCAGTAAGGCAATACGCCAGGAGTCCAAGCATCAAGAGATGGAGAATCGTAAGAGACGGATGCATGGTCAGCATGTGAACACCGGTAGCTTCTCCAAGGTCAGAAGAGCTCCCCCTCAGGCCAACAGATTCCAGCCTTCATCATCAACCGGAGAGCTAGTCCCAGCTGACACTTCTCGCGACACTGAAGACAACAAGGTCTTGAAGGACTCAAACTCTGCAGTGGGAATCACTTGCTTCAACTGCCATGAGATGGGACATTACGCCAGCAATTGCCCCACGAAACAGCAGGTAGTGAAGAATGGTACCCCAGGAGCACCGACTGCCAACCACCTTCAGGCAGCAAATAGAGGACCGAAGAAGTTCAATAAAGGATGCCTGGATCAGATATCAGCTCAAGCCATGCAGAGTAAGATCCAAACCCAATTCTTGCTAGCCAACCTGAATCTCGGGGACGAGATTCTTTTTAAGGGGGGTAGATTGTAACAGCCCAGGTTTTTATGAAAATAAAAATAAATAAATAAATAAATAAAAATTGATTAAAATAAAATTTTAAATTAAAATAAGTATTTTTGTGTCCAAATTTTAATTTTGGATTTGCCCTGAATTTCTGTCTTTGAAAAAGATGAATTTGAAAAGTATTTTCAGAAAAACCTAAAACTATTATTAAATAAAATGATATTTTGATTTTTATGAAAATCCTAGTTCAAATTGATTATTTGGTTTCATTTGGATTTTATTTGGTTTTTCTGAGTTTTCGGGAGTTTCAAAATCTATTTTGAAAGTAAAAGTGTTTTAAAGTATAAAAATTAAATATCAAAATTAGTTGAAAATAATTTTATTACGCCCAAAAAGTATCCTGGAGGTTCTATGAATTTTTCTGGAATTCGTGGAAGTATTTTCATATTTTTCTGAGGCTTAATGTATTTTCTGGGCTTTTCTGAAATCTGAAAATCAATTTTAAAAATTAATCCTCTCCCCCTCCCCTCTGGCCGCCACGTGGACGGCCCGATGACCGCCCACGTCGCCTCTCCCCGGCCCATCTCCACCGCACGCCCAAACCGCCTTCTCCTTCTCTTTGGGCGCCACGTGTGCGGCCCGGATCGGGCGCCTCCCCCATCCGCCTTGCGCCGCGCCAACCGCCCGATCTCCATCCGACGCATGCCCATCGCCCTCCCTCTCTCTCTCTCTCTGACCGCCCGACCCCCAGCCGGCGTGCCCCGCTCCCTCCTCTCTCTCTCCCCGGCCCACCCAACAGTCGCTCTTTCTTCTACCTCTCTGCGCCCTCGGGCCCACCTGCCAGCTCCATCTTCCCCACCATCTCCTTCTTCCCCACGCCAACCGCCGGCCCCCGCACCTCCCCGCCCGCAACCGCCGGCCCCCGCACCTCCCGGCCTCGTCCGTCTCCCGCGCGCGCCGCCCTTTTTCGTGCGTCGTACGACGCGCGCCCACGCACCCACCTCCTCCCCCGCCTTCTTCGCGCCCCATCTCCCCCGCTCCCCCGAAACCGCCGCCGCCACTCCCCCACTCCGGCGACAAATCCGCACCGCCCCCGTGCCCCTCCGCCCCTATAAACACCCCGCCCGGCACCGCCACACCCCACTCCGCCTCCCGCCGCCCTCCATTCCCCCTCTCCGCCACCCTAACGCCCCGACGTCGTGTGCCCTTGTCGCGCCGCCGTCCCTTACCTCCGGTGAGAAATTCCGGTCGCCCCCGTCGCCTTCGAGCCCGGCCGACGCCACCCCGAGCCTCCTCGAGCCATCCCCGACCTCGGCCACCCCTCGGCTGCCCCTCCTCGCCGCCGGAGCCCCCTCGCCGCCGAAGCCCGAGCCGCGCCACCGCTCTTCCTCGTCGCCGACGCGTCTCCGCTCGCCCCCGGTATCCCTCGCACCCACCGCCGTGTTCTCCCGAGCCTCCTCTCCCATCTGCGCCGCTCGCCGCCGGCCGCCACCCGCCGGAGCGCCGGCGAGCCGCCGTCCCCGAGAGCTGCCACCGGCCGGGTAGCCACGTCTTCGCTCGTGCTGGCGTGGCAGCCCAGTGGCATGCCACCCGGCGCCACGTGGGCACCCGATCAGCGCCACCGGCCACCCGTGCCACCTCAGCTGCTGCCTCCACCCGTGGGCCTGGTCCATGGACCAGGGGCCCACATGTCAGCATGAGTCCCCCGGGGCTGATGTCATGCTGGCGCAGAAAACCGAATTTTCAGTTGAAAAATAATTCGGCTGAAATTAAAATCCCTGTTGACACAATAATCCATATTTTCCTTTATAAAAATAATTCCCAAAAATCCAGTTTTTCTTTTTCTCTCTTTTTAAACTTCCCGGAGCCCGTTCTCCTTCGTCCTAACTCCGATTTAGCCCATTCAAATTTGTAAATTCATCAAAAATTCCCCTCTATCCATTTATAGCCTCAATTAAAATATTTGAAGTCAATTTGAATTTAATTTGACTTTATTTGAATTTGGTGGGTTATTTTCACGTGTAGACTTCGACGATTCGGGAAAAATTTGACGACGAAGGTTCAAACCAATTTGAAGAGCAAGGCAAGTCACACTCCTTGCTCATGTTGATCCCAGATTTCAAAATAAAATTATGTTGATTTAAGTTATATTGCATGCATATTTTTATTCAACGTATTTCAATTCTGTTTTAAATATAGTTAATGCCTACTTGTTAGTTCCTCCATTGATATTGAATTCCTCGATACCTTGTCACCCTAGAATCAAACCCTAGTTGATACACTAGTATTGGCCAGAGAATATTATATCAAATGCTTAGACCTGCTTAGTTATAATATGGTTTTGGGATATCTTTACACATAAAATGATAAACTTTTCACATGAAATGATAAGCTTTTCAACTGTACTCTTGACTTTGGTGAGCCAAGGAGGTTTATGAAATATTTTGAAAACAAAATATAAAACCTGGTTTAGACTTAGGCAATTGGTTAGAATGGTGGGTGCAGGCATGCCCTGTTGGTTGGAGCCGCAGTGGTTGACTGTCGTGCATAGGGGTATGTGGTTGGGCCTAAGTCAATTAAGGACCGGTCTGTGAGCTACTGTTGCGAAGCCCTAATCGTACTACCACATGGCTGGTATGGGACAGCCCTGGCTGAATAATTTGTGAAGTCCCAACCTGAGTCAAGTCGTAGGTTGAAAGTGAGCGTGGTTGGCGCCATGTGAAGTCTCACTTGGGCGAGCGTGGTTAAGCCATGAGAAGTCTCGTCTAGGCTCAAGAGGGGGTCCCGATCTGGTAGATTCCTTACTGGGGTGAAACCTTAGAGTTGGCTCGACCAGGTTGAAGGCTTTGCATTGTAAAGGCCTTGTCACGACTCCCCACCGCACACCTAAGGAAGTGTGTAATCTAGTGGTACAAAGGGATGATCGTGTCTTGTGGGTAAAGCTGTACAACCTCTGCAGAGTGTATAATCTATCCTGGATAGCCGTGCCCACGGTCATGGGCATGTTGAGTAAAAGTTTTTCATGGATTAGATTTTGCTTTTCAAAAATAATTTTCGAAAACCTTATGGATGGATGGAATCCATGAGAGAATAAAAACCTTGTGGGCGGATGGAACCCATGAGAGAGATTGGAAGCTTATGGATGGATGGAATCCATGAGAGTTTGGAAACGTGTGGATGGATGGAATCCATACGTGATCTTTTGGAAAAGATGGTCCGGATGGGATGCCTGTGGTTAGGTTGGTGTATGGTCGGAGCCTGCACTGACGGTAATATTTTCTATTACAAGTTATGTTTTTTACTTACTGTATTAAATTCAGCATTTTCAATCTATTATTGTATATCTTTAAATGATGTTTTATGCAAACTAACCCTATAAGCCTTCCATTGAAGCCTTTATCATTATGTTGCATTTCTCCGTGTGATTTGCGGAGTACAAGTTTGTACTCACCTTGCACCCTCCCTACACAGAGGAAGATGTTGTCGACTACGGTGAAGATCAGGACGAGTAGGCTGCGTCTTACTGTCGTTTGCCTGTGGGCAGGCTTGGGCTTCTCTATTTAACAGTTTGCTTCCGCAGTTATTTCCTTTATTTATTTGCCAATGGGCGTTGATGTAAGACTTGGCCTTAAGGCCGTACCCTTTATTTAATATATGAAGTCATTTGTGCTTGGTATTTATCTTTGTTGTACTGTGTGCACTAGCTGATCCTGGACTAGTGCGATTTACACAGAGGATCCAGGAGTCGTTACTCCGGGTTCCGACACTGGACTTGTTGGATCATATATCTATACATAAGGAAAGAATAATGATATTTGTCGGTATAACGTGAATGTAGAACTTCATTGTACAATACACTTATAGTGTCCAGCATCATAGAAGTGAGGCGTCAAGTTCATCGAGATTGAATAGTAAGAATAAGTCTTCGAATGTCACGATGAAGTAGCTCAAGTTGTGAAGGAAATGCGCCTCCATATATTTCACAGTGAATCCACTTTGCCGGTTTAGCTTCATGTTGAATCTCTGCATGTACCAGGTATGCAATGTATTGCAAACCAAACCAAGCCGGGGTAATTATGACTCGGGGACCAATGAAACTCCTAGAATGAACTTCCATGACTCGGGACGCGCTTTAATTTTCTTTGCTTGAGTCTTAGAGCCTCGCTTATGATACGTTTTCGGCAGCATCTGCACGAGAGCTGATGCAATAGGCTTCAGAACTGGAACTGGAGGTGGAGCCACCGTACCCGATGTGACAAGTCCAGGGCGATGTCCCTCTTGGGCCACTGAATGAATGTGTGGACGGCATCCCCTAATGTCGTAATCTCTTCGTTTGGGGCTTCTCAAGAGGAACGATCTTAAAAGTATCATTAATCATGTCCACCTGAACCTTTATAAAATCGGTCTCTACTTGTACACCGTGCACCAGCGTCCCTAGCAGCCATGGATACGCCATCCCCCACCCAGCGTGAATGGGAATAGAGCCAACAAGCCCGACTCTAAGGATGCAAGGCATGGGCTCATACATAACGATACAAGATGAGCTAAGGCATCCACTAGAGGGATCTATGTAGCATTCTAAAGAGGTACATTACCTAAATGTTGTCGATAGAAAAGTGAACGTCGCTATGTTCAGTAATTGGTATGGACGCGCAGCTACTGCGACGTTGAGGGGGACTGGGTACCGCACTAACAGGGGTGGGTTGCGATTGGTTGCGGACTTGTCTTAGTTCTTCCCTCAATGAATCTATCTCTCCTCGAAGTGAGACAGTCTGCTCTTGAAGTGAGTAGATAGTTGTTCCTGAAGTTGAGCACGAAGCTCCTGTTTTATTTGTTCGTTGCGGTAGGCGTTGGATCTCTTCCTACTCCTGTATGTCTCGGAGTCATTTGGAAATCCGTGCCTCCAAGATACATAAACCCCCAAGCCTCGTGTGCGACCTGGGTGCTCCTTGTTTCCCAAGGCCTTTGATAGTACATCTCTCTCCCTGTATTCGTGAAAAGAGCCTCAAGAAGATTCGGTAGTTAATGATTACTACAAGAGGCAATCATGTTATTTTTGAATCCATAAAGTTCAAGAGGTATTAACAACTATGTAGTTTAACATATCTTACCAGGTGTTGGGGCACTTCCTCGTCTGTAGGGTTTTTGAAAGAGACACCCGAAGACGTGGTTGATGGCCTCGCTCTTAACCAGTTTCGAGCGCACTCGTTTGCGATCCTGGCAAATGTGGCAAATGGCGGGGAGGCCTCCGATCGGATTGCGATCTCGTCCTACATCCTCCAATGTGGGATTTTACCCGCGTATCCAGCGGTGCTGAGTCAGTGAGGGTGAGTGTTTTGTGACTGGAGAGCCTTGTGCGCCGCACTTTGTTGTTCAAATTCAGTCGTTGTCTTTATCTGCACAAAGGCCTCCCATGTTTCCAGAGAAAAGAAAGCATACCTCATGAAGGGCGTGAGATCCTTTGCCACGTACTGTGTGACAAGAGTGTTCTTAAAATTCTTCCATGCTTTTCCCATTGCAAGGAGTGCGTGTCGTTGCACGAGTCCTTGTATTGCTGCTAGGATATCGAACGAATTTGTAATTTCCTCCCATAGCTGATCTTTCTGATCCTTTGCCAAATCTTTCTAGCTTGCTATGGTGATGGGGACCTGTTGCCTTCCAATTAACCTGTAGGTAGTCCGAAATGATCCGCTGCTTTCTTCGCTGCTTTCTTCGGTTCGAGAGGGACCCCATTCGGAGATATCACCGTGATGGTCATTCGGCCCTCTGGCCTTTTCGATACTCCTCGGCCACGCTTAGTTATCCCAATCTTGGGAGCATGAGACCCAGATGAAGACGACGACTGTGTGGACGCCATCTCTCTTCTAAGAAAAAACTAACTGCAGTGAGCTATGGCCTAAACAAAGTTCTATGAAGCAAATGATAAAAACCAGTGTATCCAGTTCATTGAACCGGATACATTGGAGTGTGACACTTGCTTCATGCCCTTTGAAGGTCTATGTGGCATATATTATTACTACAAGATCCCTTTGGAACAGTAACATGCCATTCCAAATAGATCTTGTAGCTAACAAGTGCAGCATATATCATGAAGTTCTAAAGGTTATAAAACAATTTAGCCAACTATTCAGACAGAGCACAAGATTGACAAATGACACTAATAGTAAAAATTTAGCCTTCAAGTGAAGCATATATCATAAAGTACTATTGAGACAGAGGCGAACGGTGTCGGGAAGGAGAGGCGGCTGGCGTCGGGAGGGAGTGGCTGACGATGACGGGAGGGTGAGGTGGCGTCGTGAGAGGTGGCGTCATGAGGGAGAGGCGGCCGGTGTCAGGAGGGAGCGGCGGCGTCGGGAGGGAGAGGCGACCGGCGTCGGGAGGGAGAGGTGCCCGACGTGAGGGAGTGGTAGCGTCGCGCGCGAGGAAGCAGTCAGATCTAGCAAAACCTAGTAGCGGCAGCGTCGCGCGAGTGGAACCTATATATAGGGAAACTATCACAGACGGTTCCATAAAAACCGTCTGTGATATGTCGAGTATCACAGACGGTTCTATTTATAGATCCGTCTGTGATATTTGACATATCACAGACTGTTCTATAAATAGAACCACCTGTGATGTATCATCACAGACGGTTTCTTCCGATAAACCGCCTGTGATAGTTCTCTGCATCTAGAAATCATAAATGCTGGCCATGCAATGTGAAAACGCAAGCATAATAATAAATATAACTATTTCTTAGTTCCTGAATCATTTACAATTACAATAGAATATAGTTACATAATTACATGCCGAGTTCCCTAATTATGATTACATTGCAACAATTTCCAAATAGGTGCTGGCTTTGTGGGATCATTTATTACACCTGGCTATTTCCTTTTAAATAAAGCCCTTCACGATGATCGACACGCATATATCTTGCTTCATCGCCTTGTTCTTCCTCGAGCCTGATGTCGTCTCCGAATGGAGGCAACTCATCAAATTGATTGTACTCTTCCTCATCCACAACATTCTCAACTCCGACAATCCTTCTTTTTCCCTGAAGAACTATATGGCGCTTTGTATTTACCGGGTCGGTTACATAAAATACTTGAACAACTTGCCTCGTGAGTACGAATGATTCGTCTTCGTATCCTAAATATTTGAGGTCCACGGTAGTGACGCCGTACTTATCGACCTTTACACCCCATGGGAGTTAGACCCAACGGCATTGAAATAGAGGAATCTTAAAAATTACGTAGTCAAACTCTCAAATCTCCTCTACAAACCCGTAATATAAGCTTGGGCCAGCGGTACTAGCGTGAACATCATAAGCATATATGTGGACACCTGAGTTCTGCACTTTGCTCTTTCTATCCTGATCTGTTGTATAAAAAGTGTAGCCATTAATGTCGTATCCTTGCCATGTCACAATTGTAAATTTTTGCCCTTTTGCCAGCCATTGTAGTGTTTCACTTGACGACCTCCTAGTCAATCGCATCTTCAACCATTCGTTGAACTGACGGTTGTGTTGTCTCGTGATCCAAACTTCTGACTGGCCTGCATTCTCTTGGCGTAGCATATCCTTGTGTTCTTCAATATATGGGGTCACTTCAGTCATGTGTTGTAAAACCGTGAAATGGGCTTGAGCATACGTATTTTGATCCGGAGTTATTGCTTTCGTTCCGATAGTCCCGATACCCTCTAGCCTCCCCTCGTGACGAGATAGAAGTACACCTATCGGCTTGACCTGAGCCATGTAGCCAATGCAGAATTCAATGACATCTTCTGTTGTATAACCTTCAATGATGCTACCTTCCGGTCGAGATCGATTGTGTGCGGTTTTTGCCGATATAAATAAAGTCGGTACAGTATGTACTACAATTAACTAGTAGACCATATCTTAAAAAGATACTCCGTTTAAAAGCTAGTTACTGTAGAAAAGCCGAAAACCAGCTTTTAGAAACTGAAAAGAATATGCCCTAAAGCTTTTAGAACAACAACGATTAGAAGAAATAATTTTTAGAATAAAATTTAAAAATCGATTTTTGGAAGACGTGGGCACGAAGGAGAACGGCCGACAACTTTTAAAATAATTTTAAAAAACTAATGTAGAAAGCTAAAACAGAAATCAAAGCGGACTTGGACACCTCCCGGCAATTATCCCACTGATCTGGCAAACCACACTCGGTCCAGCAGAAATCCTGGGGCTGGGAGAGGCCCATATGTGATACGTGGCATCACGGGACCCCATAGCACGAATCTAAAAGGACACCCCGGGCACCAGCGGACCAGCCAATCAGCCCATACGCCGCAGCACCCTTCCCACTCCACGCGGCGTCGCCTCCGGAGACCGGAAACTTCTGGGCCCTCCCTCCCTCCCTCCTCCCCCGCCCGCCAACGCCTAATCCCCACCACGCCGCCCGAAAACCTCACGGAATTCCTCCTGGCATCTCGATTCTTTCGATCCCCACCACGAGCCGGCTGAGTTCTGCGCTTGCTCCTCCTCCCCTCCTCTGTCCGCCGCCGCGCGGTTTTTTTTTCGCCCCACCGAAGTTCTCCGGTAAGGATTTCGGCGTGAGGTTTTCTGCGACCAGAAACCATCAGTTCGTCCTTCCTTTTCTTTCTGGCGTAGCTATGGGGAATTTTCTCCCTTTTCTCCGATGCGAGGTTGATCGCGTCGAGTATCTCTTATCTTCGTCTCGTTTACGAGGCAATGAAACCTTGTACTCAGGCGTAGAAAGAAAACCGCGGTGCTGCGTAGCAGGATTTTGATCCTTCCCCCTTAATGATCACCGTATGCGCCTATTAAGATTGTTTTAGGGCATACCGTAGCGTATGCGGTGGCCATGTAAGATTGGTTTACGGTAAAATGTGTTTTGTACAATCGAGAGTCTATTGAACACTTGCAAGCCTCTATCACTAAACTCTTTTTTAGTTTTTATACACATGCATGCGTGTACCTAGAAGCAATATTTGCATCTCGAGTCACTTGGTCGTAAAAACGTATGCGTCCAAGAACCAAGGGTTTGCTGAGTTTTCCTGGACCAAGAGCCTCCGAACTGATGATTGAACACTGTGGAAATATGAAGTACGCATATGCAAAAGTTGACATCACTTGCAATTTCTAGGTGGCAGTCTTGTATGTTTCCTGAAAGAGAGAGAGAGAAATGAAAAAGATGCGACTCAGTGCACGTGCTGCACAATTTGTTGAAACATCCTTGCGCTGTTGTTAGAGTCCATAGGGATGCGTGCATTTCGATTTTACTTCAAAATTTTATAGTTCCCATGTTTCTCTCAGATTTGATTTGATTGATCATCGATGATGATATCTTTCTTTGGCACGTCAGGTAGTAAAAAAGCGGAACAGGGAAGCAAAGATTGCCTGTCTGATAGTTTTCTTGCAATTCTATAGTTAAATACCCAAAATTTGCTATACTGGAGTATGGAATTTGTCTTTCTGCCACAGTGCCACTTCCTTGCTGCTGCTTGAGGGCCCACAATTTTAGGAAAATAATTTTCTTATAGTGCTATGTTTTTTTTGTTCTTGTAATGTTTTTCTGCAATACTTGAGCTAGTATTTTTTAATAAAAAAAATAAAAATTGCGCTGTCCCTTTTCTCCTATATATCTGCATCTATAACATATTTGACCTTGAACTCCTGTAACTGCAGAAACAATGAGGAGGCGCAGCAGCCGAACCATCTATGTAGGCAATCTCCCTGGGGACATCCGTGAGAGGGAGGTTGAGGATCTGTTTTACAAGGTGGGTTTTAGTGGTCTACTTGCATCTGTCTCAGTTCTTTTTCGTAAGCAAGCGCTAGATTAATTGGGTAATTGGTCTAAAACATGGTCAGTTTAGCATTCCTCTGCCTTTGCCAAATTTCCTAACTTCACCACCTTTGCCAAATTTCCTAATTTCACAGCTTCCATAGCCTATCCATGCGAGAATATAACTACTGGTTGAAAGGTTTAGATTGTGATTTATAATATTGACTAGTAATTAATCTCCTGTTGTCTTCAGGAATTATACAGGAGTGCTATTCTGTAATCCCTAAGCTTTTATCTGGCCCTTTCTGATTTTGTTTTCACTCAAAGAAGGGTTTTGTAAGGAGTTTTGCATTCAGTAAATGATGTTGACTGTTATGTAATGATTAATTGCAATGCCTTTTCTTGTGGCTTTGGTAATTATATATGTAATCATGATGACAATAGCATAAATTATTGATGCTCTTGAGCATCTGTTCAGTGTAAATTCTACATTTGTTAGCTGCAATTTGCAGTAGGTGACACCTCATGATAACTTACCTCTCATAGTGAGAAACTTAGAATGACAATATTCATGTGTACAGCCGTGTAGACATCAGTATACTTTGTGGAACTTAGAATGACAGTTTTCATGTCTTAATTTCTTCTTCAATGTATTCTTGTGCAGTATGGCCGTATTTTGGATATTGACTTGAAGATTCCTCCAAGGCCTCCTGGTTATGCTTTTGTTGAGGTGAGGATATTTTGTTGGTCATGTCTTCTATAAGAATAATTTACTGTTGTGGCCTGTTGGGCTTATATTCAATTTTATGATAGAAACCCTATTATTGTTCTGGTATTAAATATAGTTTCTTGAAATGTATATGTTTTGTTTATTAAATGTTAAGCACTTTAATGCTAGGTTTTTTCATGTAGCTAATTATTGAATGTTAACCAAAGAATGATGCTTTTGTAGTTTGAGGATCCCCGTGATGCTGATGACGCAATTTATGGCCGTGATGGGTATAACTTTGATGGCTACAGGTTGCGGGTATGTATTATATCAAGATGTTCATTACTTTGTTTCCTTTTTTAGTGATTGTCATAGAATAGAGGAATGCTTTGGTTTTTCTCCTGCCTGTGGCTTGAAAAGTTATCTACCCAGGTGGAATTAGCTCATGGTGGAAGAGGCCAGTCTTACTCATATGATCGCTCACGAAGCTATAGCAGTGGACGCCGTGGAGGTGTTGCTAGGCGCTCTGAGTACCGTGGTTTGTACTTCTGCCTTCTGATTAAGTTGATTGATATCTCCTAACAGAGATTCTCATTATTTCATTTTGTGAACCACACAGTTATGGTTACTGGGTTACCTTCATCAGCGTCATGGCAAGATCTTAAGGTACTGTTGCTGTATATAAGATCTATTTGTAGCTTTTGCTGTAAAGAACTCATTTTTTACTTATTCAGGACCATATGCGACGGGCTGGCGATGTCTGTTTCTCTGATGTATACCGTGAAGCTGGAGGTTAGTGATTCATACCCCTAATTTTTCCCTGTAATTTCATTGCAGTTTACACACTGGGGAATTGAGGGGTAAATTGTTTAGATATGTTGCCTGAATTGTAACTGCATTGTCCTTTTGAAGGGTCTGTTCTTTTTGGCTGCGGGCCTGCGGCTTATGGCTTTTGGCTGAAATTTTTGAATTTTGGCTATTTACGGTATAGATTACGGAGAGATCGATACTCACTTGCGATTTTGGCTGGTACAGATGTTGGGATTTTAACGTGTACTACATTTAACTTATAGACCCCGTCTTGAGAAAATACTCCGTTTAAAAGTTAGGTACTATAGCGACTGCGAAAAGCCGGCCGGCTTGTTGCCTGCCGAACAGGCTCGAAATTAGAATCCCTGCTTCATTACGAATACACACCATATTGATGACATTTGTTTTTTCTGTTTGTGTTGCAGCAAATGTTGGAATTGTGGATTATACAAACCATGATGACATGAAATATGCGGTAGGTTTTTTAGTATCTTTTCTACACATTGCTTTCTGAAATGAGCAGATTCTTTTGGAAACTATTCCATGTCATCTATTGCTGTTGCAGAGTCTGTTGAGAGAGCATTTAGATGATATGTGTGTTCTTTCCTGTTTTATTGGGCATGTATTTCCCTTATGAATCTTGATTTTTTTTGGTCACCATGCAGATTAGGAAGCTTGATGACTCAGAGTTCAGAAATGCATTTTCACGGGCATATATCGGGGTATGGGCTTTCTTGTTTTCCATTATTAGTTTTACTAGTTAAGATGCCATCATCATGTCCATTTGATTGTGAACTTCATCAACTTGTTATTATTCTATTATAGGTGAGGGAGTATGATGATAGATCAAGAAGCAGAAGCCGTAGCCGCTCTTACTCGAGAAGTCGCAGTTACAGCAGGAGCAGGAGTCCAAGGTATGTTAAATATTATTTGTGTTTTACATTTAAGCTTTATGACAGCACTGATTCTTGAGTGCACTGTTCCTTAGATCCGTGTCTCGGTCAGCCTCGCCTGTGGATGAAAGGTATGCAATTCTATATTAATAGGGAGCACATATATTTCAGATCGTAATTACTAATATGGCATATGCATGCAAAACCTGCTAGTTTTTTTTGTTAGAAGTAACAGGAATCTCGTTCCTTAAAGAAATATTGACACCTCAGTATTACAGGCATGTCTTCTTCTTCTTCTTCTTCTTCTTCTTCTTCTTCTTCTTCTTCTTCTTCTTCTTCTTCTTCTTCTTCGGGGCATGTCATTGTTAAGGTTAAAAAGAAACAGAAGTAGGTCCTGGAATTTTGGGTTGATATACTTTGGAGTTTCCCTTTTGGTTCATAACACCTATGATCAATGCTTATTATGCATCACTATCTTTTTAAATTAGCATGAATTAAATTTCCTCTATGGCTCATTGATTAAACATGCGGAGCTGGCTGGCTAACCTGCATTGTTTAAGGTTTACTTTTGTTTTTCCTAGATCTGGCCATGCGGCGATCTGGGGACTGCTTTCATAGAATATTGGATGTGTTGAGAATCGGAGAGGATGGTTTGGAACTTTGGATAGTAGAGTTGGATTGTGATGCATGTATGGAAAGTGATCAACCAGTCCTAGGAGCAAGATAGGCCTGCCAGTAAGGATATGCGGAGTGGATCTTGTGGTATTATTGAAAAACTATTTGACTGCAGGCACTTAAATTTCAAGTACTCCATAAACATGGGACTCAATTTCATGAGTTTTTAAGTTTTTTTAATTAAGCTTGCTATCCTGCTAAAAAAAAGAATCTACGATGCTTGGTAAGCATTTTTTTTGGGGGTAAATGTGCATACTAAGAAGTTGGCATTAACAAATGAAGATGTATTGGTTAGTTTTTATGTGCACTTTCAGTTTTAATATATTCACACCTGATAGGTTGAATGTGACATGTCTATTTTGTTTGTTAAAACATACAAATTTTGTAAGCTAGTAAGCATGAAAACCGAAATGCGTACTAAGCACTGTGGTTCCTCCCTCCTAAAATCTACTTTCAAGTCTTATACATAAACCTAAGTATGTAGTAAGCACCCTGGTTCCTCCTAAAATCTGCATTAATTCTTTTACACGCTGTTACCTCCATAGCCCATGAGTATTTGTGGTTGGTTGGTTGGTTTCGTAGTTAATTTTGGATGACACCACACTCCGGGTAATGGACTTTGTTTTTGAAACTTTTTGCAGATCGCTATCAAGATCCCGGTCCCCTGTTTCTTCTGTAAGTTTTGCAACAAGTCAACCAAAACTTATTTTCAATCGTTTGTTCAATGCAGTTAATGTAACTCTTCTGCAGGCCTCTCGTGGCAGATCTGTGAGCAGAAGCCCTAGCAGGAGCAGGAGCTTATCCCGGTCTCCATCTCCTGTAATACATCCCTCGCCCCGCTTAAAAAATCTCATTATAAACGCGTTATGCTGATTCGGCGTGTATTTTCATGGCAGGTGAGATCTGATTGAACTTGGACGCACCTCGAAGCAGTGATGATGAACTACTACTTTAGGATCCAGGGAAGAAGGCTAGAAGCCTAGAACTAGGATCGTGATCACGTCGTTCTGGATACGACTTTGCGGTTGCCATTGCTGCGCTCCTTTAGGAGTTAGGAGGTTGCCTTCTATTTATTAGTCTTCGTGTTGAACTTGTCTTCTCTAGTCACAGGAGTTTTTATCTTACATGTAGTAACTGGAAATATTTGTACTTTGTGGTGGTCTGTTTTACCATATGTATTGTCTGTGTTACCAACATATTAATACGAGTATATTGCATAGTAACATTTGTTCTTTTGTTGTTGATAAACTATTACTAATACGAGTGGAGCTCACAATTACCAAACGCTCAAAAATTATACCCTGAGTAGACTAACACGCAGGGCAAGCTCAAGTGTAGGGTGTTAGAGTGATCTCAGGGCTTTGGCCCAACGGCCAAAGCCCATCCCTTGATCGCGCCCTGATCGGGGGCGCCCAGCCCGTTTTGGCTGGTGGGCCCCTGTCGCCAGCGCTATAAATACAGAGGTGGGGGCCGGGCGGCACGCATCACGAGGTTAACCGCGCCGCCGTCACCCCACCGACAAACCCTAGACCCGATCTGTAAGAGGGGGCGCTGAGCCGACGGGAAGCACCACCGCCGCCGTTCACCGCCGCCAGGGAGACGCCGCCGCCCGGGACACGCCGCAGAGGAGCCCAGCACCTCTTCCCTGACCGTCGCTGCCCGTGCGCAGATCTTCACCGCCGAACCCGAGATGGCCTCATCCTCCTCCACGCAGTCGGAAGGTTGGTACCCCTCTCCCTCTCAGTGTAGCACTCAAGAACCCTAGCCTAGAGAAAAGGATAGCCCGCTAGATCTAACCTAGAGATCCTAAAGACTTAATACTACAATGGTATCAGAGCACCTAGCGTTTGATCTACACGGGAAAGAAAGAAAAGAGGACGAAACCCCGAACCCTAGAAAAACAGAAAAGAACAGAGAAGGGGTCGGGTCAAACCCTAACCCTAGATCTGAAAAGATACTCACCTGGCCGTCGTCGCCGGGTCGCCGTCGTCGTCGCTGGCGTGCGGGAGATCAGCCGAGCCTTGTGCTCGCCGGCGCTCCACGTACGGGCCACCGCCGACGCACGCTTGAACGGGCGCCGACACGGAGCCGCTCGACGGCGGCGCGCTCCCTCTCAGGGGAGCGCGCACGCTGGCGAGAGGGCCCGCGGCGGCGCCGTCTTCTCCTTCTCCGGCGGCGTGGACGTAGTCGCCGTCGCCGCTGCTTCGCCGCTTCGCTCGCTCGGTCGGGTGCGGACGAGAGAGAGGGGAGAGAGAGGAATGGATTAGGGTTTCGGGGGCGTCCGCCGCGCGCCGTTTTGATCGGGCGAAATCACCGCGCAGCCGTCGGATTCGATCCGACGGTTGAGATCGTGCCGAGCCGCGCGGGCGGGATTCGGCCCAGGCGGGCGAGGGAATTCCCGGCCCAGGCCCAGGTTGCGGCCGGGCGCGGGGGCGGCGCAGCGTCCGCGCGCGCGAGAGAGCAGGCCGCCGAGGCGAGCGGGCCGCGCGTGAGGCGTAGGCAAGCGCGTCCGCGCGCGAGGCTGCGCGAGGGAGCCGGCCGAGCGGGCCGCGAGCGAGCGCGCGTGAGGCGCGGCCGTTTGGGCCGCCGCGTGCGTGAGGCCGCGGGCGCGTCGTGGCCGCGCGCGGGAGAGCGCAGGCCGAGCAGGCCGGCTGGGCCACGGTCGCGTGGGCCGGGCCAAATGGCCGTTTTTTGCACAGTAATATCTTTTAAAATTTTTATTGTTTTTCAGAAGCAATTTTGAGTGAATTTCAATGAAATTTGACCCAAAATTTCTGGAAATTTTTGCACCAACGTGTTAAATTTTCAGAGATTAAAAGAGTATAGTTATGGTGCTTCTGAATATTGAATTATTTTTAGAATAATTACAGTTTCCGCTGCAAAAGTTAATATTGATTGTTTTTCATTATTAAATTCGAACCAACGGGAGAATTTAATTTTGGAAAAATATTGTAGTATTAAGTCTTTAGGATCTCTAGGTTAGATCTAGCGGGCTATCCTTTTCTCTAGGCTAGGGTTCTTGAGTGCTACACTGAGAGGGAGAGGGGTACCAACCTTCCGACTGCGTGGAGGAGGATGAGGCCATCTCGGGTTCGGCGGTGAAGATCTGCGCACGGGCAGCGACGGTCAGGGAAGAGGTGCTGGGCTCCTCTGCGGCGTGTCCCGGGCGGCGGTGAACGGCGGCGGTGGTGCTTCCCGTCGGCTCAGCGCCCCCTCTTACAGATTGGGTCTAGGGTTTGTCGGTGGGGTGACGGCGGCGCGGTTAACCTCGTGATGCGTGCCGCCCGGCCCCCACCTCTGTATTTATAGCGCTGGCGACAGGGGCCCACCAGCCAAAACGGGCTGGGCGCCCCCGATCAGGGCGCGGTCAAGGGATGGGCTTTGGCCGTTGGGCCAAAGCCCTGAGATCACTCTAACATTCTCCCCCTTGATCTCAATCTATACTTTATCTTTAATTACTTTTGACTTTACACATTCCATCACAGATTAGTGCATAGAACATGTCTCATCGTCACGGTCAATCGCCGATAGATTCAACAGTTACAATACACCTCTCTGTTCTGAAACAGTTACTTTAAACTTTGGGCCATCTTTTAGTCCAGGAATCATAGGCTTTCCCTTAAACCCATGCCGGCTACATGTTCTCTGAACACGTTGGGTGGTAAGCCTTTAGTAAGCGGATCCGCTAACATCTTTGCGGTACTTATATGCTCTAAACTTATAATTTGATCCCGAACTTTATCTTTCACAACATAGTACTTTATGTCAATGTGTTTGGCAGCACCACTTGACTTATTGTTGTGGGCATACGTTACTGCGGGTTCATTATCGCAGTACAACTTAAGTGGTCTATTGATGTCGTCAACCACTTTTAAACCGGGTATGAACTTCTTTAGCCAGTTCACCTGCCCCGTAGCCTCATAACATGCTACAAACTCGGCATACATTGTGGACGATGTAGTGACGGTTTGTTTTGAGCTTTTCCACGATATAGCTCCTTTAGCGAGAGTGAATACATATCCGGATGTAGACTTTCTATCATCTCCCGCAAAATCAGAGTCTGTATACCCCACTATATGGAGTGAGTCTGATCTTCTGTATGTCATCATGAGGCCTTTTGTTCCTTGCAAATAACGCAAGACTTTCTTTATCAATTTCCAATGTTCTATTCCAGGATTGCTCTGGAATCTGCCAAGTAACCCGGTAACAAATGCTAAGTCAGGGCGTGTGCATACTTGAGCATACTGTAAGCTTCCGACAGCTGAAGCATATGGAACCGCTTTCATTTGATCGATCTCATACTGGTTCCTGGGGCATTGAAAATTATCATATCTGTCGCCCTTGACTATAGGTGCAGGTGATGGACTACATTTATGCATACCAAATTTCTTTAAGACTTTCTCTATGTATGCCTTTTGTGACAGTCCCAATACCCCTTTGTTTCTATCTCGGTGAATTTCGATCCCTAGAACGAATGAAGCTTCACCAAGGTCTTTCATATCGAAGTTTGAGGACAAAAACTTCTTTGTTTCCAGTAGTAGACTAACATCACTACTAGCTAGTAGGATATCATCCACATACAGGATTAGGAATATAAACTTCCCATCTTTAAACTTTGCATAAACACAGTTGTCCTTTACATTCTCTTTAAACCCAAATTTTCTTATTGTACTGTCAAACTTCAAGTACCACTGTCTTGAAGCTTGCTTTAACCCATAAATCGATTTCTTTAGGCGGCATCCCATTCTTTCATTTCCTTCCATGACAAAACCTTTTGGTTGTGCCATGTAAACATTTTCCTCCAAATCCCCATTAAGAAATGCCGTCTTTACATCCATATGATGTAACTCTAAATCATAATGTGCTACTAATGCCATTATGATTCTGAAGGAATCTTTACATGAGACTGGAGAAAAGGTCTCATTGTAATCAATCCCTTCTCTTTGCGTGAATGCTTTTGCCACAAGTCGCGCTTTGTATCTTTCTATATTCCCTTGGGAGTCAAGCTTTGTCTTGTAGACCCATTTACAGCCTACTGTTTTGGCTCCTTTAGGAATAATTTCCAAGTCCCAGACTTTATTAGTCTTCATGGACCTCATTTCCTCTTCCATGGCCTCAAGCCATTTTGAGGAATTTCCGCTTCTCATGGCATCTTCAAATGAGGTGGGATCATCCTCCATTTGAAATTCCTCTGTATGATAAATCTGATAATCATCAGAAATAGCTGATCTTCTTACTCTTTGAGACCTCCTCGGGGCCTCCTCATTTGGTACATCTACTGTTTGAGGCTGCTGTTGCTCCCCTCATCTGTGGCAATAGGTTCTATATGATCCTGAAGAACAGGTTCTTCATTCTCATTCATTGTTGCCACGGGAGGAACAATAACAGGTGCTGACACCACAGTGTCTTGCACCGTCGGTGCAGCGACAGCAGGTAGTGTGAAGAATGGCTCTTGAATCATCGGAGTGGGCGCAAACACCCGCTTCTCTTCAAGGTCAATCTCTCGAGCTACCATGCTCCCCCTCATCATTTCATCCTCTAAGAAGACAGCATGTCTCGTTTCTACAAACTTTGTGTATCTGTCTGGACAGTAGAAACGATAACCTTTTGACTTTTCAGGGTAGCCAATGAAATGGCAACTTACTGTTTTGGGATCAAGTTTCCCAAGGTTTGGGTTAAATACTTTAGCCTCAGCAGGACTCCCCCACACACGTAAGTGGTTTAGTGAGGGAACTCTTCCTGTCCACAACTCGTACGGTGTTTTGGGCACCGACTTACTAGGCACTCTGTTGAGAATATGAATGGCGGTTTTCAACGCCTCCATCCATAAACTCAATGGGAGTGTGGAGTAGCTCATCATACTTCTCACCATATCCATCAGGGTACGGTTGCGTCTTTCAGCTACTCTATTTTGCTGAGGTTCGCCCGGCATAGAATACTGGGCCACTATTCCATTTTCCTGTAAAAACCTCGCAAAAGGTCCAGGAACTTGTCCATATGGGGTATGTCGACCGTAGTACTCCCCCCACGATCAGATCGGACTATCTTAATCTTTAAATCGTGTTGGTTTTCAATTTCAGCCTTAAATATCTTGAATTTATCCAAGGCTTCATTTCTTTCTTTGATTGGATAAATATATCCATAACGGGAGTAATCATCTGTGAATGTTATGAACGAGTCATATCCATCCACACTTTTCACAGGAAAAGGACCACAAATATCTGTGTGAATAATTTGTAGAACTCCTGTGCTTCTTTTAGCGTCTTTTTTAATTTTCTTTACATATTTTCCTTTAATGCATTCTCTGCATTGTTCTAAGTCTGAGAACTCTAATGGAGGAAGAATATCATTCTTTACTAGTCTTTCTATTCTCCCCCTCGAAATATGGCCTAAACGACAGTGCCATAATTTCGACGACTCATCTAGAGTTCTCTTTCGTTTTCTGTTTACATTCGTAGACGAGGATTCAATCACTTTCTCGCACGCAACGTTCTCATTATCGCATACGACATTCACATCATCACACAATGATAACAAATAAAGCTCATTCTGTAATATGGCAATACCAACACATTCTTTATTAAACATTATTTCGCACTTGCCATTTCCAAAATTGCAATCATAACCATCTTTGTCCAAATTTGACACACTAATCAAATTCCTCTGTAAAGAGGGTACAAAAAGGACATCTCTAAGTAAAAGAGTGGAGCCATTAGCTAATTCTAATGAAAGATCGCCAACGGCTTCAACTTCAGCTTCGACTTCATTTGCGACTTTAACGCATCTTTCTTTTCTTTGCGTAGTCCTCGTCGAACGGAATCCCTGTAATGAATTAGCAACATGAACAGTTGCTCCTGAGTCAATCCACCAAGTGGATTTCGAATATTGTACATACAGGCATTCATTTATAAAGGTAATAATGTTCTTACCTTTCTTAGCCATTATCATCTTTAAGTAGTCAGGACAATCCTTCTTGTAGTGTCCCGTCTTCTTGCAGTGAAGGCACTGGTCTTTGTCTACAGCAAATTTGTTCTGTTGAGGCTGATGTACAGAGGCTTTGCCCTTGTTCTTTGAGAAGGGGTTACTGTTGTAATTCTTTTTCTTGTTTTCCCTCACAAAGTTGATAGAACCACCATGTGAGGTTTTGATTATTTCCTCCTCTTGCACGCACATGGCTATGCACTTTTCATGCTCCCTTACAAATGTCTTATGACCTTGATCATAAGAAATGGACCACAGCCAACAAGAAATGTATGGCTGTGATAAGAAATGTGTAGGGGTGTGCCATGGAAAGCAGGCAGTGCCACGCTTAAATTGGCAAGGAAGGCATCTAGGGCATGCACTCCCAACAAGGATCAGACAACCCCCCCAAACAAACAAGGATCAGATAAAACACAAATGTATCCGTATAAAAATTTAATGTGATATGAGCCAATACCGCATTCATACGCATTCGTCGGTTACATCGATTGCACTGATGAGTAATTCCAATGCTTATTCTTTTCCATGGACATAGTACTAATGATGGTTCTACTTCACTGACCAAGTAAGTTACACACACTAGATATTATGTGATGGTCCAGATATTCCACTTCTTTAGGTAGAATGCAAGTCTACGATCCATTCTTGATAAAGCATAACTTTGTCAAGAGTGCACACATCAAAGTAAGTAGCATAATAGAAGCATATATAGTGGATCCGACAAACTAAATAACTGAAAGATAGTTGCTTAACGAAGTTGTGGATTTTGGATACGGATTTAAGACAGATATCCGACTATTATCGTGAAGCGCACAGAACCGCAGGTTGGCACTTTCTGGGCCTATTCGCTTTGCTTCCAAGTTGTTGAGCATGGGCCTTCCGTGCAAGTCACATGCCTGGACCTGGTGGGATTTTCTAAGAAACATCAATAGAGTGAAGGCACACGTAACTGATGTACACCGTACGGACATCTGCCTCCATTGGTAGGGGAACAATGAGACGGCACTGTTGACGCAGTGCAGCGACGAGGGGCGGACGGATGGGCCCGGCCGGTGGTGTGATAATGGCGTGCCAGAAGATCTCGCAACGCTGGGGGACGGATGGATAGTACTGTGCGCGATGTACAGATGCACTGTGGCCCCTGTGGCGCACTAGTAGTTTAGTAGTTTAGGCCCTGTTTGATCAGTTTCAGATTCTTAAAAACCAGCTATTACTTCTAGTTTTTAAAATCTGGTTTCTAAGCAAAAATTGATAGGGTGTTTGGATCCCCTAGTTTTTAAAAGCTGATTTCATTTATGATTGGTGCTAATAGACTATTATACCCTTACATTTATGATTGGAAGCGTTTGCGCGTGGTCTTTAATGAGGGTAAATGGGTATTTATGCAAAAAAACTGGCAAAAGCTGGGTATCAACAGCTTCGTAGTTTTTAAGAATCTGGGTAGGTAGATTTTTAAAACTACCCCAAAAACTGGTCTGTTTGGATCCCACCCAGTTTCCAAAAGCCAGATTCTTAAAATTTGGATGGATCCAAACAGACCCTTAGTATTATCACATGAAAACTAGTGGGTGAAAGTTCCACAAAAATAGTTATAGGGAAAAAAAGTATTTCGAGGTGGGTGTTTACAACTTTGAAAGAGAAAAAAATGCTAGAAGGTGCTGCTTGTAATAAAGGCCTGTTTGATATTGCTGCGGCTTATGGTTTTTGATTGAAAATTTTGAATTTTAGCTGTTTACCACAAAGATTATGGAGAGAGATTCGCTTACGATTTTAGTTGATACAGATGTTGAGCTTTTAACGTGTACTACAATTAACTTGTAGATTTTATTTTGAAAAAAAATATTTCATTTAAAAGTTAGATACTATAGTAAAAATTAAAAGCCGTTTTTAGAATCAGCAAAGAATATGACCAAAGTTACGTTCGAGGTGTTTGTTACAGAGAGCTAGCCCTGCTTGGTACCCCTCACCCCCTGCTACACAAATCACGGTATCACACGAACAGAACTTTACAAATCACCCCCTGTTTGCTACCTCTCTGTAACAAACGCCCCTGGTAGCGGTTGGCTCTCCTTTCGGAATTTTGGATGTTTTTAACACTGTTGCTATCCGAAAATACCAAAAATAGCGCTGAGGAGAACAAAATTCCAATTCTAGCACCCTGTTGACCGCACCACTTAACGGGAGTGTGACACGTGTCAATGGTGCGGTCGGGGACCGCACCCGACCGCACCACACCGGAGTGGTGCGCTCCCCGACCGCACCACATGGTCTGATGCCACTTAGGTGTGGTGCGCTCCCCGGCCGCACCATTGGACACGTGTCGCGACGCGGTTAAATGGTGCGGTTAGGTAGGGGCTAGAGTTGGAATTTCATTTTCGAAGAGGCTATTTTCGGAATTTCGGGTAGCAACAGTGCCAAAAGCGTCCAAAATTCCTCCTCTCGCGTCTCTTCCTCTTCCCCAAGTAAAGCACACAGCTCCCATCGGAGGCCAGGTGCGTCCGGTTCCTCTCGATCTCTCCTGAATCAGCCCTCCCAAACCCTAATTTTTTCCGGTAGCTCACCGATCCTTGCCGCCTCTCCAGGGTTCGTTCCGACGGTGCTGGTTCCTTGTACGATCGGATCGCGTCGCGGGTCAACAGGGGTCCCAATGGCGGATACGACGAAGCCCGAAGCGGCGGCGGAGGCGGCCAAGATGGACCTGCTCGAGGACGACGACGAGTTCGAGGAATTTGAGATCGATCAAGGTACAGTTTCTTATCGATTCCCCGCCTTTACTCTTTCCGCTGTTGTTGTTGATGCCTCCTGTAATGCGCGGCTGTATGTACGAATCAGACCTACCCTCCCTACCATAGACTTTTTCCTTTTGGTAGATATCTCTACGCATCCTGGTGGATTAGCTTGAATGGTAGACGAGTTGGAGAAGTAGGGCTCGTCCATCTTGTGCACAAGCGACTGATCTGTTTTTGTGGCTCCTGTGAAATACTTCCCCTAGTTGTCCTGTGTTGTTGATAAATCATTCGTAAAAAGTAGTTTATAATAAAATCTGTGGTTATCTGCCGCTGCAAAGTTCGGGCCGATGGTTTTAATCTTGTGTCCATCGAAGCACATAGATGTAGTTCTCTTGCACTGCCTAGTTAGGGAACTCCATTGTGCAATGTGAGCTCTGAGATGATAATACAGTATCTGTAGGTGATAACTCTATATCATATTGGCTCACTTATATTATGAACTTGTGCCATTTGATAAGGTCATTGTCGGTTCGCATAGGTAGATCGACTGCATATAACAATTACTTGTGCATGCTTCAATTTTTTCAACCAGCTTCTGAAGATTGGCTGTTGAAGAGGAAATCCACTCGTGCTGCTTGATCAGGTCGAGGAAGTATTGCACATATCTGATTACGTTTGCTTACTTTTCAAGGCCCAAATGATGCGGAATTTTAGATGACGTTTGCAGTTTAGTCTCCTGATGTAACCATTTCAGGACTCATTTGGATGAGTGTGCAGTTTGTTTACTTTCCTGTTATAACTATTTCAGGATTGACTTACTTAACAGTTAATACTTACATAGTACTGTTTTTTTTTGTGTTCCATGGCCGTCCTCCTTGCAAGATTCTGAACAGTATGCTAATAAAAAATTTGTGCAAATCAAACCTGTATCGTTAAAATTGTAGATACAAACAATATATGCTTGTGTTATCTCTATGTAAAAAAGAAACATTCAGCTGACGCTATTTTCTTGTATACACATCTGAATTACAGAGTGGGACGACAATGAAGAAGGCAATGAAGTGGTTCAGCAATGGGAGGATGACTGGGATGATGATGATGTCAATGATGACTTCTCCCTGCAGCTAAGGAAAGAGCTGGAGAGCAACTCATCCAAGAATTAGGATTTGTGGTCTTACATTCAGTACTATGTCAGATAGGAAGTGGTTCCTGTTGCCACTTGCCTGGAAGCAGCAAATGTTCTTTGTCCTGGTCGGATTGGCATGTTTACTTGATGTAATCTTTACTAACTAGAGCCTTTTGCTTTTGCCGTGTTATTTGATATTTTCGCACAGTCTCAAGTATCATTTTGCCTATTTGTCTACAACGGTATGCACCATACATCCAGAATTCATCAACGACTTAGTTGTGTTTAATGGGTTCCATGGATGAAGAAATATGATTGCTTCATTGTAGGGTATTACAATTCATATGAGTTGATCATTTGACATGATCTGAGTGAGAACTTATTTTTGTTGGACTGCTTACTGCTTAGGTATGTGTGGAATGTGACACTTGGATATTTTGATTCAGTTCAGCTCAGTAAAATGGAGCTGTTTACACAATAGCACTGCAGTCATTTTTTTTTAAAAAAATTTAGCCCTTAGTATCTGCTTTTATAAATTTAAACCTTTTTTTTGACCTGGCGAGCTCGGTAGGTCGCCGGCCATCCGCACACTAATTAGTGTGTATGTTTAATTATTGCTAATCATATTTAATTGGTATTAAGCATATTTAATTAGCACTAATCATAGTCACTAATTTTGCTGCTGTAGCGGGGAAGCTCGGTAGCTTTTGCTGCCGCCCGGGGGGGGGGGGGGGGGTTCCTATTGCCGAGCTCCTATAGCACACTCGGGGACACGTATCGTCTACTGCCAGTTGTTAAACTCGAAGAGATAATTAGATTTATAAAATGAGCTTTGAAGACTAAATTTTAAAAAATGTAGATATAGTGCTATTTATGTAAACCGGTAAAATGTTCGGTGGATGGAATTTGGATCACTACTATTATTGCATTCTCTTACACATTATGTCTTGGTCAAAACTGCTAGATCTCAGAAAATTTCTATGTACTATATTTCAAATACTGGCACTTCTATTCTTGCAAAATAAAGTACAAGGGGGAATAAATAGAGTCGTGAGTAAAAGAGATGGATGTTTGTGATGAACACATAAAGATATTGGTGGATTTATGTTGATCATAAAAAGGACACGATAGAGTGGATTCTGGGATAAATACATTGGTGGAGCTTAAATGAATATATAGGTTAGGTAGATAATTTAAATGATGTTGGAGAATTAGGGAGTGCAAAGGTAATTGCTGGATTATAACATTGATAACTAATATAAATTCTTGGGAGATGTTGGCTTTTTCTATCCACTTTGCAACCTGCATAATCGAAATCCGAATATCCAATTAATTCAAATTTAGCACCTTTAGGATATCAAAGCACTATGTTTTGGGAATGTTTCAAATATCTCAAAATTCTTTTTATGGCTTTTAAATGACACTCTTTTGGTGAAGCTTGAAAGCGAGCACACATACATACACTAAATATGATATCGGGTCTAGATGCGGTAAGATAAAGCAAACTACCAATCATGGATCTATAAAGTTTTGAATCTACCGACTTACCTCCTTTGTCGAGGTCTAGATGCCCGTTTGTTGCCATTGGTGTCTTGATGGGTTTTGCATCCTCCATGCTAAACTTCTTAAAAAGGTCTTTGACGTACTTAGTTTGGCTTATGAAGGTCCCATCATTGAGTTGCTTGATTTAGAGTCCAAGGAAATAACTCAACTCTTCTATCATGGACATCTCATATTCCCTAGACATCATATCACCAAACTCTTCGCAAAAATCTTGGTTAGTAGAACCAAATATAATGTCATCAACATAAATTTGGCATACAAAAAAAATCATCACCAATGATTTTTGTGAATAAGGTTGTATCTACTTTTTCAATTTTAAATCCTTTTGAGACAAGAAAATTTCTAAGACGCTCATACCATGCTCTAGGAACTTGTTTTAAACCATATAGCGCATTTGAAAGTTTATAAACATGATTAGGGTATTTTGGATCTTCAAATCCCGGTGGTTGTTCAACAAATACAAGTTCAGATATTGTTCCATTAAGAAATGCACTTTTGACATCCATTTGAAATAATTTAATATCAAAGCTAGATGCAAAAACAAGCAAGATTCTAATTGACTCAAGTCTAGCAACGGGTGCAAATGTTTCATCATAGTCTAATCCCTCGACGAGTATAATCTTGAGCAACTAACCTTACTTTATTTTTTACAACTCCATTTTCATCTTGTTTATTTTGAAAGACCCATTTTGTGTCAATTACATTGTGCTCTTCGGGTCTTTCCACCAAGATCCATACTTCATTTTGTGCAAAGTTGTTCAACTCTTCATGCATGGCATTAACCCAATCCGGATCATCTAGAGCTTCGTCTACAAGCTTAGGTTCAAGTGAAGACACAAAAGAATAATGTTTACAAAATGAAGCTACTCTAGAGCGAGTTTGAATACCCTTACTCACGTCACCCAATATTTGGTCTATTGGATGATCCTTGACGATTGCGTTGTGAATTTTGAAGGTATTTGGTTGTTGATCTTTTTCTTCATCTTGTATGACTTGAACATTACTTGTTGTAGATGAGGTGGGTGGCTACACTTGTCTTGATGAGCTTGGTGACGTTCAATCTTCCTTTGGCTTGATATCACCAATTTGCATATTCTCCATTGCCTTGCATAGTCCTTCATCCCCTACATCATCTAAATTTTTTTGCTTCTTCTTGAGAGCCATTAGTCTCATCAAATTAAACATCACATGATTCTTCTACTAAACCCGAGTTTTTATTATAAACTCTATAAGCTTTGCTATTTGAAGAATATTCTAATAATAATCCTTCATCACATCGACTTTGAAATTTAGAAAGCCGAACACCCTTTCTTAAGATATAGCATTTGCAACCAAATATTCTAAAGTAGGAAATATTCGGTTTTTTTTTCCAATGAGAAGCTCATAAGAAGTCTTTTTCAAAAGACATGCAAATAAAGACGATTTATGGCATGATAAGCGGTGTTAATAGCTTCCGCCCAAAATTTATCGGAAGTATTATACTCATCAAGCATTGTCCTAGCCATTTCAATTAATGTACGATTTTTTCTTTCTACAACTCCATTTTGCTCCGGAGTGTAGGTTGTGGAAAGTTCATACTTTATTCCAAGTTCATCATAAAAATCTTCAATTTTAGTGTTTTTAAACTCGGAACCATTGTCACCCCTAATTTTCTTTATTTTAAAATCAAATTCATTTTGGGCCCTTTTTGCAAAACTTTTGAAAATTCCGGAGGTTTCACTTTTGTCATTTAAGAAGAATACCCTTGTATGTCTAGAGTAATCATCTACAATGACTAAACAATAGCTATTACCTCCAATGCTCTTATAGGTTGTTGGCCCAAACAAATCCATATGTAAGAGCTCTAATGGCCTACATGTTGATATGATATTTTTGGAAGGATAGAATTAGCGACTTGTTTTCTGCCTTGGCAAGCACTACAAAGTCGAATTTTCTCAAACTTCACATCTTTCAAGCCAACAACTAAGTCATGTTTAAAAAGCTTTTTAAGTTATACCATACACACATGACCTAGTCTCCTATGCCATAACCAACCCAAAGAAGTTTTTGCAATTAAACAAGTTTTTAAACAAGAATCATTTGAAGTAAAATCTACTAAATATAGATTTCCAAATCTAAAACCTTTGAAAACAAGTTCATTATTCTTTTCTTTTGACATAATTGCATTTTCTTTTAAGAATGAGCAAGTTAAGTCTAAATCACACAATTGAGCAACCGATTGCAAATTGAAATTTAATGTTTCTTCTAAAGATACATTAGAAATGGAAAGGTCATTTGAGATAGCGATTTTACCCAAACCAAGTACCTTTCTTTTGCTATTGTCCCCAAAGGTGATTTTCTCATTGCTCCCGCTCTCAAAGGTGGTGAACATTTTCCGGTCTCCAGTCATGTGTTGTGTACATCCACTGTCCAACACCCAATGCCTTCCACCGGTTTTGTAGTTCACCCACAAAAGAAAATAAAGTTCTTTTAGGTACCCAAATTTGTTTGGATCTTTGGAGGTTAGTAACCAAGGTTTTGGGCACCCAAATGAATTTCTTTTTAGCACCCAAAATCGAGGTGCCAATAAAATGAGCAATAACATTTCCATTCTTAGATTTCTTAAGCATATAACAAGAATCATATAAGCCAATGGAATGCATTTTATTTTTAGAACAATTATTTTGCATATGTCCTACATTCCGGCATTTAGTGCAATACGTACCATTTTCTTTTACAAACCTTTGAGGTTTGCATGCCGACTTCTTACCTTTCTTGGGAATAAACCCAAGTCCTTCTTTATTAAAAGAGCATCTTTGATTACTTAGTAATTTATCAAGGGTAGCCTTCCCCTTGTATACTCTTTCCAAACTCTTGTTTAATTTTAGCACCTGTTCTTTTAGATCTTTATTTTCATTAACAAGAACATGATCATTTGCAAAAGTTGAAGCAATAATGGAATCAACATTTGAAGAGCTTGGCATGGCATGAAGATCATCACAACATGTAGACATGCTAAAATTTTGAATTTCTACACTAGGCATTTCATTTAAGATATCACATGTAATTCCTATGCTAGTATTTTATTTTCTTTGATTTTCTTGGAGAAGAAAATCATGAGCTTCCTTTAGCTCATCATAGGATTCTTGAAGAGATATGTGCTCTCTCTTCAAGACCATGAATTTTGATTTTTCTTTTCCAAGAAATTCATTCAATTCAATTAGCATATCCATTAAATCATCATAAGAGGGCTCATCGTCATCAAGAAATTTTACCTTCTCTCCTTTAGCCATAAGGCATGTAGGAGTGGAGAATAGCGATGGAGCCTCTTTGATGGCGATGCCGACATGTCCCTTCTTCTTGGGAGACTCATCTTCACTTGAGTCGGAGTCGGAGTACTCCGCCTCGGAATCCCACTCACCAATGTGGGCTTCGTTCTTCCCATCTTTGTGAAGCTTCTTAAAGAGCTTCTTCTTCCCGTGATAGCTTTTCTTCTTAGATGACTTCTCCTTGTCATCTTTCTTGGTGGGGCATTATGAAGCAATGTGCCACTTCTCGTCGCACTCATAACAACGAATGTTGCTATACTTCTTATTGGAGGAGGAGTGCCACTTCTTGGGCTTCTCATGACTTGCGCTTCAGTTTGAGCGCATTCTTAGGAACTTGTTCATCCTTTTCACTAGAAGGGCAAGCTCCTCTTCGGAATCTTCTTCTTCATCTTCGGATTCCTCACTTGCCACCGTCTTTGCTTTGAAGGCGGTGATCTTCTTCCCTTTGGAGATGGATTGCTCCAAAAGCTCCTCCTTGTCCTTCTTGTACAACTCATTGGTAATTAGATTACCCAAGAGTTGTGTTGGCGTCATCCTTGCCAACTCCGGTGAGTTGAGGAAAAGTGTCACCAACATCTCGTATTTCTCCGGTAAAGCCCTAAGCATCTTTCTCACAATGTCAAGATTGGAAATGTTAGTTTCAAGGCCTTTGAGCTCATTCACAATGTTGTTGAGCCTTGTGCACATCTCATTGATGTCCTCATAGGGCAACATTACGAATGTCTCATATTTGATCCTAAGCCGATGCAATTTTGCCTCCTTAACCGTGGACGTCCCTTCATGTATTTCGGAAAGAGTAGTCCAAATAGCGTGAGCCGTCTCAAGATTGCTCACTCTATTGAACTCGTCCACATTTAAGGCTCCAAAGAGAGCATTCATGGCTTAGGCGTCTAAATGAGCATTACGCCCGTCTTGTTCTGTTAAGTGCAATAGATCAAGCGGCATGACGTAATCCTCATTTACTATTTTCCAAATATGAGGACTCATGGCCTTTAAATAAATTGACATCCTAATTTTCCAATAAGCATAATTAGAGCCATCAAAGAGTGATGCCTTGCCTATCGCAAACCCCTCGCTAGCCATCCTTTTCTCTCTAGACGGTTAAGTCTAAAAATGAGAGACCAAGCTTTGATTGCACTTGTAGGATCAAGGATACCGACTAGAGGGGGGTGAATAAGAGGTTTTTAAATTTTTCTTGTTTTCTTGATTAATTCTTTACAATTTAAATGACAAGAATGTAAAGCAATTAATCCTACACAGTTCTAGTCAAGAATATAGCAATCCTAGCTCTAAACAAGCAAATGATCACAATGAAGTAAATAAACAAGAGCTAAGAGAGAAATGAACACAACCGATGTTTTTACCGTGGTGTTCGGAAACTTGCCGGTTTCCCCTAGTCCACGTTGAGGTTAGCCCAAACGAATCGGATCGACTTCATGAATTAAGCCAAAACACCTCGATCACTAGTGATAGCTCTTCCCCGCTCCGGGTAGGTGAGCTCCGACCTTCACAAGACTACCGGGTCTTCTCACAAGCTCCTTGAGAAGATCACCGATCCAACCTCTGTCCAATCATCCAAGTACCGGCAAGCACTAAGAGTAATAAACCTGGGCTTCAGTTGAATGCAAACGAGTATCAAATGGATCAACTAATGAAGTCTAGCACTATTTTCTCAACCACCTCAAATTTAATGTACAAAGTGAGTATGAGGGTGGAATGAATGCTCTAGGGCTCAAAGAATATTCAATGGGTCTCTAACCTTAGTCCTTGAGCAGTGATGGGGGGTATTTATAGCCTCCACCAACCAAAACTAGCCGTTTGGCATAATTTCCTGAAAAATTCAGGATGAGCGGTACTACCGCCCTTATGGGGCCGGTACTATCGCTACCAAATCTTCGCGACAGAACGGCTATGTCAGAGCTTTGCAGTGACCGTTGGATTTGGCGGCGCGGTTCTACCGCCGTTGTAATTTATGGTACTACCGCTCTTCGGTAGTTCCGCAAAGTCGGCGTGGTACTACCGCTTGAGCCGAAATCCAAAAGTCGGCACCGGTACTTTTGCTTAGCGAAAATCCAGATTTCATCCGGAGGAGCTCTCTGGAACAAACGTTCCGCTCATCCTTCGGAGCTTCCGAGCTCCGGAAGTACCGCTCCAAAATGCGGAACAACCGCTCCCTGCAGTAGTTCTGGCGTTGAAATCGCCGGCACTTTTGTTCCTGCAAAAACTCAGATGCATCTGAGGGTGCTCTCTGGAAAAAAAAGGCTCCGCTCGAAATTCGGAGCTTCCGGTCGCCGGTACTATCGCTTCTAGGAGCGGAACTACCGCTCTCCGGTAGTTCCGACGTTCAAATCTGCGGTACTACTGCTCTTCCAGACATAGCACAGAATTGATTTTAAAACAGATTTTTGATGAATACAAGCTTCTAATTTGATCCAAATGGCACAAGAAATTTGCTATCAAGCTACTTGCCATGATCCCTCTTTGTGGTACGATTATCTACCCTATAATCCGGTCTTCCACCTTTTCTCCTTAAGACCGGTAAAAATAAAAGGGATCCTATTCTAAGTATACCTTTTGCCTTGAGCCACTTTGGGTCTTCACATATATCCTTTGGCTTGCATCTTGTTGCTCACATATGGACTAAACCTTCGCATGCTCATTAAACAAGTTAGTCACATATTCGCATAAATTCATTAATTACCAAAACCAATTTTAGGGGCGTAGATGCTTTCAGCTACCCACAATGGAAGACTATCGAGATCAGGAGTGCCTCAGCCTCTTTCTCTCTGTTATCTTTAAATTATTGGTTATGAATTGGAATATGGATCCACCTATGAATTGTATGTATGGAGTAGGACTTGGATTTAGAAAACCCCTATTTATGAAGTAGAGAAAATAAAGCAAATGTTATATTGCATCTGTCAATATATTGTAGGGATGACTTTTTCTATTTTTGATTTCCAATAAGAAATACAAACACAATCTTCACGTAAACAAACAATATTTTTCTGCCTAAAGAAATATTGTTTTCCCCAATGAAACAAGAATTGTAATCGAGTCTTGGACATGCGATCAGCATGTTATGCACGAGTGCCCAGGACATTTCATAGGTTTTAGGATGCTTGTACATCATATCCATCCAGAATTTCATATCTAGACACATTTCATTTCTTGGGTTTTCATATCCAGAATTTCATATACACTAAGGATATCTAGTGTATCCTTAGTGTAAATTGTAGGTTGTAAAATCAAAGACGTCAGGGGGCAATGTGCTGAAGCCACTGGTAACTTTGGTTACAAAACACAGAGTACTATTTATGATATGTGTCTGACAGCTATGAAATCCTCCGATGTTCAGATAATTGTGGTTATGTCATATCATTATTTCTCCATCTAACGACTATCTCACTAATTAAGAACCATTTATGTGGGTTGTCCTGAACATTTTTTTAATAGGTTAGCTTCTTGGGCAATATTTTTGTATTGACATTTAGTTGATACTGTTGCTGTTTCTTTTCACAGAATGCTGATGATATCCTCATGGGCAATCAAGCAGCTAAGGAAGGGTATCAGCCATTTGAGAGTGTCAAGAATCCCCTGGAGAAATCGCCGGAGCTGACTGAGAAAAGTTGAAACAGCCGCTCCTTCCAAAGTTGAGAGTAGCTCTACTCCAGTCAACGTTGAGAATACTTCTGCTCCAGCGGTCAAGCAAGAGACAGTTCTTGGAAAACCACCAGTTTTGAAGCCTGTCTACTCTGGAAAGAAACGGGGGGCGGAAACCCAAAAGAAAGATGGGGGCTCTGCATCTGCATCCAAGAACCAGAGTAAAGGAGCCTCCAAAACACCTACTGCAAAAAAGCAGATAACTGAGTCCACACCCCCTGCTGAGAAAAAAGCAGAAAATTGAGAATGCTAGCTCAAAGAAGCAGAAAACCATGAACTCCCTTTCCTGCAAAGAAGGGGAAAACCGGAAATTTCTCAGCTGGAAAAAAGCAGAAAGCTGAGAGCTCATCCTCAGCTGCAAGGAAGGAGATGAGTGAAAACACCGCCTAGTTGAGGATTGAAAAGGCTATCTTGGTGGAGGTGAATAGCAGGAGGAGCCAAAGGGTCCGCAAGCCGAAGATTTACTGAAGCAAACCGGCCTCTTCAAGTTCAGGGTGGTGTATGTATCAGAAATAGCGCTGAGGTGTGTAGCTATAATAGGGGTTATCCTGTACATCTTACCTTTTCTTTTGGGTTACCAAACTAAAATTGTTATGTTGCGCTGTCTTAAAGAAAAATGTTATATTGTGCATAGTTATTCTTGTTGTGCTGGTGCTGCAGAGGTGTTGCAAAGATGATTGCAACTTGGCTAACAGGGACGAGGCTTCTCTGTTCGCTTTTCCTGCTCCCTTTCATGTTCCTGCGAGATGTCATAATTTTATTGGCTCTAGTTTTGACTGGTGGACCTGCAAGGTTTGCTTCCTTTCCAACGAAATGGCATTATCTCTACATGCTTAAAAGAAAGGAAGCAAAGTCATTTCATGTCTTAACAAAGTTTTTTTTTGAAACGGTCAGCCGCACTGTCTTCCATTAATAGGATAGGAGAAGAGTGGACTTGTGCAGCGGCCGAAACTAGCCCACACCCGGGGTTCGAAAAAACATATTACAGAGGAGAAAACTCCGCTAGCCTTTTTGCCCCCGCTAATATCCAAGTTCCGACCTCTTCCTTAATCGAGGCGATCAAAGACATGGGTGAGGTCTCAACTGAACAAAAAATATGGAAAATTCATTCTTTCCATATTTGCCATGTGATAAGCATCATGAGTGTGGAAAGTGCTTTACACGGGACACCCGGTTTGAGGATGACAGACTGCCACCATTGGCGGATGGAGGCGAAACCAAATCGTTGGTTCGAGAGAGTCACAAGCGGTCCACCAGGTGACAAGGGCCCAAATTCTCGTTGTGTATCAACACTCGGCGAAAAGGTGGAGGGCGGATTCCAGTGTGTGCCTGCAATGGGGGCAGAAGGATTGGTTTGGCCATCCTCTCAAGGAGAGGCGGTCTGCTATCCACAGTCTATTTTGGATGGTAGCTAGACAAAGAATTTGTACTTTTGGGGAGCCCAAGCCTTTCATACTAAGGGGTTCATGTAAGTGTTTGTTGCTCCGAAGAACATCGCTTTATACATTGAGGACGAGCTATAGTTTCCATCAGGGGTCAACTTCCACAATATTTTGTTGTCCACCCCTTCTTGAAGGTGCATGGAGGAGATGTGCCCCTAGATAGAGATCAACTCTCGTATGTGGTGTACTATTAGCCCCATCGGGCCACTGAGGTCTTGTAGCCATTTGTTGTGTAGTACAGCCGTATTCATAGTGCGATTCTTCCTCTTGGAGGCCGCAAAAACATTCGATGCAATGTCACACAGTCACCTTCCCTATGCCCACTATGATGTCCAGAATGTCACCGTTTTTCCCGTCACCAATTGTTATAGAAGTGGCCACCGCAAAGAGGAGGTGATCCTGGTCATCACATGGGGTTTCCATTCCTCTCCAAGGCTTGTTTGCAGCTCCCCACTCACGCCATAGCCATCTAATTTGCAGAGCTCTTGTGAATCATTGGAGGTCCAGGAGACCGAGACCCTAAGGTTTGTGGGTCTACACACCCTGTCCCAATTGACCTTGCACTTGCTGCCTGTTAGATGGTCCAAGCCGACCAAAAGGAATTGTCTCGTTAGTCTGTTTAGGGTCTAAAGCACCCCTTTCGGGGGTCTGATGGCCGTGAGGAGGTAAGTAGATTGTGCATTAGGATGGATTTTGCCAAGATTTTCCTTCCCGCAAGTGTAACCAATTTACCGTGCCAACTCGCCAAATGACCCGCCACTTTGTCTTGCTGCCTTTGGAAGTCTAGGCGACAAAGTTTATGTAGTGCAAGCAGCAATCCTAGGTAGTCTAAGGGGAAGGATGCATGTATGGCTAGTAGGTCATTGAGCATGGCTTGCAAGCCAATGTCTTCGTATCTTATTGGTGCCACGTGGGTTTTATGTAGGTTTGTTTGTAGACCCGTTGCTTCTTTGAATTTATGTAAAATGTAGACGAGGGTGCTGACATTGCCCTGACTAGGGTGAAGGAAAATGGCCGCATCGTCCTCATACAGGGAGGTTCGTAGGGTTGTTGCCCATCGTCGCAAGGGCTGGAGGATTCCTCAATTCATTGCTATGTTGAGGATCTTTTGGAGTGGGTCTATTGCTAGGATGAAGAGGAAAGGGGATAATGGGTCACCCTACCATAGGCCTTTATAGTGTTGAACAGTGTCCTCGAGGACACAATTTAGGAGGACTCTACATGTCACAATGGAGAGGATGCAAGAAACCCAGTTTGTCTAGTGTGGGGGGACCCATTTTTGTTAACAGTTGCAGCAGATAGTCCCAACGAACCGAGTCAAAAGCTTTGGCAATGTCAAGCTTTAGGAGAAGGGTTGGTGTTCCGACTCAGTGGAATCTTCTCGCGAGGTGCTGGGCATATAAAAATTTTTCTTGGATGCATCTTCCTTTGATAAAAGCACTTTGACTTAGGGAGACTAGGTCATCCATGAAGGGGTGAGGCACAAGGCCACGATTTTGGTGATGATCTTGGAGAAGCTGTGTATAAGGCTGATAAATCTAAATTCTGAGGCGGATTGGGCCCCATCTTTCTTCGGCACTAGGACCAGATTGGCGGTGTTTGTGCAGTGAAAATATGTCGTTCTAAGGTTGTAGAAAGCTAGCAGGGTAGCCATAAGATCCCCTTTTATAGTTTCCCAACAGGCGTGATAGAAGTTCGCATTGAAGCCATCGAGGCCTGGTGCTTTGTTTGTGGGCAGCTGCAAGATCGCAGCATGGACCTCAAGGTTGGTGAATTTCACGGATAGGTTCTGAAGGCTTAGGCATGGCAGTTGGAGTGTGTCCCAGTTGAAGGTGGTGGTTGTGGTCGATGTTTGTCCAAGACGTGAGAGAAATGGTCAAAGAGCATTTCTGATTTGTGTTCGTGTGTGGTAGCCCATCCTTGGCCCGTTGTGAGGCACTAGATGAAGTTCTTCCTTCTACAGGAGTTTACTCTGATGTGAAAAATTTTGGTGTTGGCATCTTCCTCCCGTAGCCAGTTTATCCATGATTCCTATTTTTTCATGTTTCTTTGATGATGGCTAGGCCCATAACTCTCCTTTTTAAGTGGTCTCATAGCTGTGCCTCTTCAGAAGACAAGGTACGATTTTCTTGTGCGATGAGGGATCAACAAAGTTATGGCACCAAATAGAATGTAACTAATGGAGGGAACATAATTGAGCACCAAAATACAGAGTTGAGTGCCAAAATATATAGAACACATAGCTCTTTTCTTTTTCATATCGATAGATTGCATCTCCAAAGTCATATCGATAGATTGCCAAAGTCCATCACCACCAACTAACTTAGCTATGTTCTATCCCTTGATGCAATGGAATCTTTACCAAATCTTACAACGCCCGATGGCACGGCTTATTTCATGGCAGTGCCATCTCATTTGTAGCCGAACAGTTCTTCTGGTAACCTAGGAATAGCAGCATCACAGTTGCAGCCCAATTCTTCCCTAAAGATTCTCATAAAAATCTTGGCCAACCATCTCCAAAAAGTGATTCTTTCCCTCATCCACAAAAATCAGTATGGTTTCATTAAATCAAGAACAATCCAAGACTATTTAGCCTAGGCTTTCGAATACCTCCATCAATTTCATCTATCCAAGAGGGAAATTATTATATTGAAATTAGACTTCGAGAAGGCATTTGATAAGAGCATGATGTTATTATTCAAGTTATGTGATTTAAGGGATTTGATGACAAATGGTTAAATTGGATTTGTTCAATTTTGAAATCAGGGACATCATCTATCCTTCTAAATGGAGTACCAGGGAAAAACTTTTGTTGTAGAAAGGGAGGAAGACAAGGGGATCCTTTATCACCCCTGCTTTTTGTAATAGCAGTTGATTTACTCCAGACAATTGTTAATGAAGCATACTGCAGAGGGTTTCTTCAACTGCCCATACAAACATCAAGTGATCAAGACTTCCCAATTGTGCAACATGCAGATGATACTCTTCTGATCATGCAAGCTTGCACTTCCTAGCTTTTTTGTTTAAAAGGTCTCTTGCAAACCTTTGAACAATCGACTGGCCTTAAAGTAAATTACAGTAAATCCTGCCTGATTCCTTTAAATGTTCCAGAAGAAAAATTCCTTTGTTAACTGGAGTTTTTGGCCGCAAAAGGGGTTCATTACCTTTTACTTATCTAGGTCTCCCTCTAGGCATCACAAAACCTAGAGTGCAAGATTTCACCCCCTCATGGATAGGGTGGAAAGAAGACTATCAGCTACCTCAGCTTTTCTGTCTTATGGTGGACGGCTCACCATGATCAATACAGTCCTATCTTCATTGCCTACTTATTACATGTGTTCTTTGCATTTGCCGATAGTAGTGATTGAAACTATTGATACAACTAGACGTCATTGTCTTTGGAGAGGATCAGACATTAATGTTAAAAGGAGGTCATTGGCAGCATGGAGCATGGTTTGTAGCCCTAACAACAAAGGTGGGCTAGGTGTCATTAATCTCATATTACAAAATGAAGCCCTCCTCTTGAAAAACCTCTATAAGTTTTATAATAGGTAGGATCTTGCTCGGGGTAAACCTAATTTGGCACAAATACTGTTAGGATTGAGTGCCTCATGTAGCAGTTGAAAGTGGCTCATTCTGGTGGTGTGACATCTTTAGACGTCATATCTACTACTCTGGGATTTCCTCTTGTCAAGTTGGTGATGGGCAATCAGTTCTTTTCTGGAATGATTTATGGAATGGCCAAATATTATCCCAAAAATTCCCAAGACTCTATTCTTTCACTAAATGCAAATAATGTTCGATGAAGTTTTTCTTTGAACATATGTCCATACAGGAGCAATTCACATCCCTCTAACAACACAAGCTTTTGAGGAATATAAGGCTCTCATTTTGATGTTTAGTACATTGGAAGTATCATCTTCACAGAAAGATTGTTGGTCTTATATTTGGGGTAATATTCAATATACCTCTCAGAAATTTTTATAACTTTCTCTTTCAAGGGATAAATTCTTTGTCGGTATTTCAATGGATTTGAAAAAGTAAGTGCATCACAAAACTTAAAGTTTTTGCTTGGCTTCTGCTCATGGACAGATTGAATAAAAAGGATATGCTTCAAAGAAAACACTGCTATTCAAGTAATGATGTTACTTGTGTTCTTTGCACTCATAACACTGTTGAAACCTTGAAGCATCTATTCTTCACTTGCTCATTTAGTCAGTCCTACCAGGAGATCCTAGGTATATCATGGAATTTGCACTTGGATGTTTTGAGCATGATACAAGAAGGATGTACTGGTTTCCCTTGGCCATTTTTTATGGAAGTATTCATTATTGGAGGTTGGCACATCTGGAAACAACGAAATGACAAAGTCTTTGATCAACAACATCCTTCTTTGCAAAAATGGAAGCTCCTCTTCAAACAAGAGCTTACTCTACATGTGTTTAGAGTGAAAGAACAATTTAAATCTCCCATCTTTACTTGGCTAGATTTCATTAATTAATTTCCCCTGTGTGGGTTGTACATTCTCTTTTTTTTTCTTTTTTCTTCTTGTACATAAGCCTCTTATTTCTTATATTTTAATTATACCCTATGGGCCTCCTGTCGGGTTTCAAGTCAAAAAAAATTGTTTTGGTAACCTGGGAACACCATCGCAAATAGAAAAATGTAAGATGTGTAGTCAATTCTCCTTTTATTTTGAAGAATTGGTTGAATCTAAGTTGAAAATTATGTCATTGTTGAAATTTTACTGTTATAAACATGCATACGTGCATCCAGATTGCTCGTATGGCAGCTCCATTGATATTTTTTTCTTTTTCATGGGAAATACTTTTAATCTGAGTTAAACAATTGGGTCATTCTTAAAATATGACTGTTATAAACATACATATGTGCATCCATATTGCTCGAATGGTAGCTCCATTGATATTTTTTCTCTCTTTTCATGGGAAATACTACCAAAAAATAGGATCATGGAAAATTGAAGATCCTCAAAAAAAGAGATTCTTTTGAAGGCTTGATACCAAAGGTCAGAATGAAATTTAACTCTGAATAAGAAGCTTACGACTTTTACAATGCTTATGCTCATGAGATGGGTTTTAGTATTAGAAGAAGCAGCTACCATTATGTGAAAAATTCTACAATAATAAAGAACAAAACATTTTGTTGTTCACGTGAAGGTATTTGCTGATTTTCTTTTACTATGACTACGTAGAGGTATGTAATTTCAATTAGTTATTTGTACTTATAGGAACTCGACGTCTTAACAAAAGAGCAGAAACTTCACACAATGTTAAATGTTTCCATAGGCCGGAAACACGATGTAAGTGTCAAGCATGTATAAAGATAAGTCTTAGAGACAGGTTGTACTATGTCTACGACTTTGTATCTAAGCATAGCCATAATCTTGCCACTAGAAGCCAAGTTCACCAATTAAAATCGCATAGGAAAATAAATGAAACACAGATTGCAAGCGTCGAAGTTGCAAACTTTGCAGGTCCACCAGTCAAAACTAGAGCCAATAAAATTATGACACCTAGCAGGAATAGGAAAAGGGAACAGAGAAGCCTCGTTCGACTAACGGATAGCATCTCTCAGAATCTTTACTACATTATTGGTCCAATCTTGATGTTTTCAAGAGTATTCACTCAACATTTTGTCCCTTAGCTACTACTATTTGAATTAGTCCTGGCAGCCCAGCTAAACTACCTGTGTCATTTCAGCCTTCAAAGCAAGGTTTGTTGGTTGCTCGCCTGCTTTGATGGTGGAAGGTAGAGGTAGGAGACGGGTTGGGCTTTTCTGGGCTAGCCCAAGGCTCGGCTAGTTCGGCACGGCCCAAGCACGGCATAGGCATGCCATATGGCAGGCCGTGCTGCCACGGTACGAACGACGGGTCATGCCGGGCCTAGAAACCTAGCCTATCGGGTGGCATGGCTTGCCCCAGCAAAGCGTGACGTGCTCGGGCTGGCACAGTGAGCATGGCGGCGGTGGCAAGCACCGCTTCCTCTGGTCCATTCACAGCACAACATAGCACAACACTATGGCCAGAGTACCTATTGGCCATCACAAGCCCTCACAACCACCATCGGAACACAACCACCACATGTGCACCATAGCTGCCATCACCTAGCCATCATAGAGCAGAGGAGAGTAGTAGAGGAGGAAAGGAGTAGAGAGGAGAGGAAGTACCGAGGGTTGGTGCCGGTGGTTGGGGGAGCCGGGCAAGTAGCGGGAGGCAGCTCCACCGTAAGGCCGAGCTGGATGGAGGCGTGGGGGAGGTGAGCAGACCGGAGCTAGGATAGTCGAGTTGGAGGGGTGACGGCCTAGGGGCTGGGCCGAAGGGCAGCACAGGGATGCCGTGGCTGGAGCTACAGGGGGCGGGCCACCCATGGATCTAGCCAAATTCGAGGAAGGGATGTTGGAGGGGAGGCTGAGCCCGGGCTGGAGGCGGTCGGGAGGTGCGGCGAATGAGCAGGAGGTGACAGGGAGGCCAGAGTCCGGCGTGGAGGGTGGAACCGAGTGGCAGCCAGGGGAGGCCGAAGCCAATGCCAGGGGAAGCCACCGAGGGAGACGCCAACGAGGGAAAGTGGGAGGCAACGATGGGGCGGCGGGGTTTTTGGTAGGAGATGAAAACAAGGAGAAGAATCAAGAAAAAGTGAGTGAAGGGATAAAGGAGAGAGAGAGAGAGAGAGAGAGAGAGAAGGGATAAGGGAAGAATAGAAGAAGAGCCAGTTGAATGGCTAGCCATTCAGCCGAACTGTAGTTAAGGAAGAGAGAGATTAGGGAGGGGAGAAAGAGAAAGCATGCATAAATAAATTCTATTCGTGAGTTTTAATATCGAATATTACGTGCATGTTTAGATTACCCACAGGCAATAAACAAGAAATATATCAACCTTTTATTAGGGTTTTTATTCACATGTAATCAGGCAAGATTGCCCTCTTTAGAAGAGGGACGATCATGAGTGTACGACGAAATATATGATCATGTACATAGATGTATTGATACTATTATTGTACTATATACGAAAGAAAACACAAGAGTAATATACTAGTACATATAATACAATTGGATCTATCCTTAATCAAATGGTCCACGCAGACATGCATGGTGAGGTGATCACACATCAGACCCGAGCAAAATCAGCAACGTCTAGAATCTTCCTATCTATCCATCCTTTCTCCTCTTTCTCCCATGTAACCAAATCAACCCAAACCACAAGGCAGCAAGCATCAGCAGCGGTGGCTTTAGATGAGAGCTCCTCATCCACTGCTCTCGCACTACTCCTCTTCTCCCGCCGTGGTGGAAGATACATAGCGGCTCATGAAATATATTCTACGGATCCTGTTTAGTGGAATGAACATGTAAGGAATACTTCTCTAATACTCATTTTAACTATCATCTCGTTGTCCTGCTCATAGACTATTTCTGTCTTGGAGTCTCATACTTTTATTTGGAAATAGCTAATTATTTAAAGCTACATGTCTCTGAAGATGACTAAAATCAAATAATTTGATTTGCTCACATACATTTAAATGCAAAATGTCATTCATTATTTTTAAAAAAACTTTCTTTCAACACAATGATGCAACTCGTACAAAGGAAACTCTTTAGATCCTGCAAGAGTATGTTCAAGGATTGTCTGAAGCAGTGGTACACTTTACCCCAAGTTTCTATTTAATTGCAGCAAGGGATGGCCAAACTGTCAAGCACTTGCAAAAGGCAATTTGTGAATATTTGACTAATGAGATCCTAATTGTGATGTGAGTCCTCTATAGTTTGTTGTTGATTATGCTATGTTCCACAATGTATGCTTAGATTTTTTAATTTTAACTAGGTTTTTAATGAGGTAGGCACAAGAGGAATGAAGATGGTGGCCGCCGCTACCTTCGCCGTCTATATTTACTTAGGGCTAGGCTTAGACTAACACGGCACGACGCCAACATGATGTGCTTTGGGTCGTGCCTGAACCTGGCCGGAGGCGAGACAGGCTGGTATAGCACGACAGAGTGATCAGGCCGAGCTGGCATGATACGACACGATTTGTAGCACGCCAGGCCTGGACACGGCACGCGCATCTCTAGTGGAAGGAACAGAGGAATGGCACGGAATCTGGACACGGTTGGACCCCTAAACAATTAAATTTCCCGTTTTGCCCCCCTTTTGAAAAAAATTCCAAAAGTGGACCTCTCCCGACCGCGCGTCTCCGTGCTGCCGCCACCTGTCCCGATCGCGCGGTCTGGTACCGCACGACCGGGGTTGCGCGGTACCAAACCGCGCGACCCTGCTGCCTCGTCGCCCGACCGCGCCTCAGCTGCCCCGAGCGCACGATCGTCCCGCCGAGCGCACGACCGCCATCGCCGACCGCACGATCGAACGGGCGAGCGCACGACTGCTTCGCCGACCGCGTGACTTAAAAAACCAGCGCGCGAAGGAGGAACTGTAGCGGCAATTATCAGTGGAGAGAGCGAGTTCACGGAACGGAACGATCTATACAACCGTACGTAAATTTAATCCGTACACATACAATTGTTAGCCTATGGAAGTCACTTAACTTATTTTTAATAGCCATGAATACTTAATCTACGGACAACACTTAATTCCTTTTTTAATCTATGGACAGTGGGCCGCACTTAATTCCTTTTTTAATCAACATGAATTCTTGCCAATGGTCATTAATTCCTGCATGTTTTTCCTGTAGCGGCAATTATCCGTGAACTCACTCTCTCGCGCTCGTTTTTAAAGTCACGCGGTCGGCGAAGTAGTCGTGCGGTCGGCGATGACGGTCGTGCGCTCGGCGGGACGATCGTGCGCTCGGGGCAGCAGAGGCGCGGTCAGGCGACGAGGCAGCAGGGTCGCGCGGTCAGGAGAGGTCTACTTTTGGAAATTTTTTCAAAAGCGGGTCAAAACGAGAAATTTAATTGTTTAGGGGTCCAACAGTGTCCAGAAATCGAATGGCACCACGCACCCTGCCAGTCTGCCCTACACTTTCTTTCTCCAATGTCGTGCGGTACCAGACCGCGCGACTGGGACAGGTGGCGGCAGCGCGGAGACGCGCGGTCAGGAGAGGTCTACTTTTGGAAATTTTTTCAAAAGGGGGTCAAAACGAGAAATTTAATTGTTTAGGGGTCCAACAGTGTCCAGAAATTGAATGGCACCACGCACCCTGCCAGTCTGCCCTACACTTTCTTTCTCCAATGGTTGGTGATTTTTTTAGAAACAATGAGCAGTCTACAAGGACTGTACCTTCTTCACCATGTGGATTTGGAGTTGCGAAGCATTGCTCTGGACCAGAGATTGGCCGTTTTGGAACAGTGTTTGCAGTTATACCAAACATCATAAAATGGTCCAGACAACTTAGGCAGTACGAGATGTGCATCGGCACTACTCACGAGTCATGAATGCAGCAAGCAACGTATTGTTGCACTAACTGTCATGGTCCATACAAAATGATGTAACTTTTCCGATCGGGTTCGTCTTAAATTTTGACTAAAATTATATTAGAATAATTGTTAGTTTTTTAATTGTTCAAATAAAAAATAAAAAATACTGTTATATCTCCATAGATAATATGAAAAAAGAAAAAAGAACCAAAAACCGAAATTAAACAACGACGTATTTATTTCGACTTATAAAAGCCGAAAGTAAGCCTAAGTCGATTGAAGATGGTATGCTAATCTTTTCGGAAGTTAGAAGCACAAACCGGCCGGAGATGGCATGTTAATCTTTTGGCCAGCATGTAGCTGTCTCTTTCAGACACAGAAATGGAACTTATTAGCGACGAGAAAGTAACATTTCGCAGCTTACTTGTTTTTTTAAAAGAAACATCGCAGTTTACCTGGTAGAAACACCGCATCGTATAAGTCTGCATGCAATTCATAATTCATATATGAACAAAGTTATTGTTGAGCCAGGAACCACGTCTTAGTGGAGAGATAGATCTCTGCATGTACGACTCTACTAATTAGGGTTCAAGTACTAATGTCCACCTATTATACGTATGTGATTATAGTTTAGTAGGAATTTTATGAGTTTACGGATTTATTCTTGGCCTCCGTCGGTTTAGGCATGTGTTAAGGGAACACACTTGCATATGTATACGGCCTATTCTTTTTGGCTGTGGCGTATGATTTTTAGTTGTTCGTAAGAGAAAGTACAAAGTAAGAAAAACTAGCGTATGGTTTTGACTGATATAAATAACGTCGCTATAGTGTGTACTATAATTAATTTATAGATTTCGTCTTAAAAAATATTTTATTTAAAAATTAGTTAATATATAAAAGCTAAAAAGTAATTTTTAAAAACTGAAAAGGAGGGACTACTTATGAAGCGCATACGTGATAGCGTACTTACTTGTGTATCCTCCTTATAATAAAAAAATGGGTTATATTATTGAGCCAGAGAGGCTTGTGAAAACACATCTCGAAGCCATCCATTGGCTAGTCCAAAATCTGTGGCTTCTTGGTTTTCCGATTAAAGATCAAAGTTTGATTTACATCAGCGAACGGGCTATTCACCGATTTGTTGGTATTTGATCTGGTTTTAGGCCTGTTCTTTTTTATTTTTGTTTTTATTTTGCTTTGTCTTCTCTGTGAAAATTGAAATAAATAAGATGTCTTCTTAAGTAGTTTTTTAAAGTTATTTCTTCAAACGATTTTTTGATTTTAAAATTATATATATTATTTTTACTGTTATTTTAAAAAGTACAGTTAAAATTGATATGTCACGAGATTCAATTTTTTGCCACTCTTAAGATTGACCAATTCACTCTGTTATTTACATGTGGGGTCACCTGAGTCACTGACAATAGGCCAGAGTGGCAAATCTGTTGCCACTGGACTCATAAGAGTGACAAATGATTAAATTTTCCGCCACAACCGAAATTTATGAACTGCTGGTTAAAAAATAGAGCAGCTACTGTGCTACCTTCAATACACTAACGGGAGAGGACAGGCAGGAGCAGCTCAAGCATCACGTGCCTGGTCTGTTCTGTTCAGTGTTATCTGCCTTCACTAGGGATAAAAAACGGTGACGGATAATTCATTTTATTTGATATTTGTATCCGAGAAAATACGAATGTGGTAAGTAAAATCTATATTCGAAAATATTCGTATTCGTATTCGAGAATATTCGTATCCGTATTTGAGAATATCCGTATTCGTATTCGAGAATATTCGTATCTGTATCCGTATTCGAGGCTATTCGATTCGTATTCGATCCATTTCTAGAACCCACGAAAAATCCGTACGAATTTTTTTGATTCAAAATTTGAATTTAGGCAGTTTAAAACCAGTAATTGGTCAAAAACCGGTGAAAAATCGGCAAAACCGTTAGGAATTCGTTCTATCCGATATTCGTATCCGAGAAAATTCGTATTTGAAAATATCTGTATTTGTATTCGAGAATATTCATATCCGTATTTGGAAATATTCGAATTCATATTCATATTCGTTTTAAAAATATGGATTCGTATTCGTATTTGGCACTATTCGACCGTAGCCGATCCGTTTCCACCCCTAGCCTTCACTCCGCTGGAATCTTCGTGTCGAACTGTCGAATCACTAACCCTGGGGTGGGCTGAGGCTGTAGACAGACCGGCGCATATATATGGTGCTTGTGCAGCCGTAGTATTTTGGCTATTAAAAGACAATGTGAAAACGTTTAAAATACTATTATAATAAATTATTGTAAGTTTTATTTAGTTGTAAAATGATTTTACAAAGATTGTATTTAATTTAGACTATTTTTTTTGGAAGTGTCAGGAAAATTGAAAGTACGGCATGTATTAGTGTGGTAGTATCGCATTGCAGAAGTACTGCATGCATAAGTGAGATAGTACCATTTCGCGGGGGTACCGGGTTGAGTTATGGTACATTTTTTCTAAAGAGCTCTAGGTGAGGTTTTTAGCGTGCGAAAGTACCGTTTTGAAAGGCGGTAGTACCGCAGTGCGAAAGTACCGGCGTGTTAGGCGCGATACTTCCGATCTTCTCAGAAAAATAGGGGTTTGGGGAATTGATTCATGGATTAAGTTGGGTTGACCTGGAGTCATTGGATTAAGGGTGCATGATGCATATCCTAATCGATCATGCTAGATCTTAAAGGACTTTGTGGTTTTGTATTTTATTTTTATTGAAACATATTCTTCAGGTTTGATGTAGATATAGTATAATCCAGATGAGGAGGAAGGGAGTTTTTCAACCCCTCATTTCTGATCACCGTCAGACTTAGTCAAGAGGAGAAATTCTGTACCCTCCTCATTATCAGTTTCTACATGGAGATCATTCAAGTGAATATCCTTGAAACTTAATAAGGTACGCTTTGATTTAGGATACAGGAGAGCACCCTCTATCATTATTCGGGTACCCATAGGGAGAACGAGTGTGGCCCTTCCAGTGCCAACAATTAGAGCATCACTTCTAGTGATAGTAATGACATTTCCTATTTTATTGGTTAATGTTTGGAAATACTTTGTATCCCTTAGAATCAAGTTGGTAGTTCCACTGTCTACTAGACAAATCTCCTTTCCCACCATCGGATTTAAGGAGTTGTTCTATATAGAGCATAATATAATTAAACAATAATTCAATAGGAATAAAGCTCAAAAGAATAGACAACCCAATTTATTCATCTAGAATAATATTTAAATCCTAAACAATTAATGCTCCACAAGAGCATAAAAAATTCATTATTCTTCTAGAATAACCTAAACTGATAAAGCAAACTTAAGGAAAAATATGACATCTGGGATTGCCCAGAGGAGCTACCTACGGACTACTGCAAGTTGCCATATAGGTCAAGCTCCATGTGATCACCCCCTGCTGTAGTGTCGAGCTCCATTTCTGCATTTGGTGCATCACCCTTGTGAGCATCGGGCTGATTGAATAAATTTGACTCTACCTTCTTTCTTGGCACCTTCTTGCTCTTGCCAATGGACTCCTGGTAGAGGTCTACCGGATCCTTCGGGGTGTGGCAAGTACGGGACCAATGATCCATACAACCACACCTATAGCAAGGCATAGGGGGTAGGCTGTCTTGTTGCCCAAGTCTAGCTTCTACTACTTTCCTCTCCTTTTTTCGTCCAACAGGGTTTACCATTCTCCTTCTGCACATTTATCTTCTTCCACTTTTCACCCTTTTGTTTGGGTCCCTTTCTGTGGCCCTAGCCACCACTAGTCCTCTAGGAATTAGCATGAGTTTCTGGCAGTGGTGTGACCCAATGGGGTGAGTTTGATAGTTCTTCATCAGCAACTCGTCGTTCTTCTCTACCTCAAGAAGGGTGGTAATCAGTTCTGAGCACTTCTTATACTTGGCCTGATGGTATCGCTGCTGGAGCATCCTATGGGTCGGGTGGAAAGTGCTCAAAGTCTTGTCTATCATCTCAACATCTGTAACATTTTGGTTACAAAACCTAAGCTTGGTGAATTGCAGAAATATATACCGACACCTTCTTGAAGTCGTAAAACCTTATGCTGGTCCACTCATGCTGTGCTTCAGGAAGAATGATGGACCTTTGTTGGTCATACCTTTCCTTCAATGAATTCCATAATGCCAACGAGTCCTCTTCTAGCAGGTATTCAGACATCAGATCTTGATGGATGTGGTGCCTCAAGAAGTGCACTGCCATACATTTAGCGGCCTTAGCAATGGTGGGAGCCCTAGCTGCTGGTTGGGTAATGGCAGCGCTTAGTGACCGAGCTGTCAAGTTGATCTTGACATCCATTGTCCACGGTAGGTAGTGGCTACCATCTAGGGCGAGCTCAGCAAACTCCTTAGCGATGTCAGTCATTTCCTATATTATTCATGCAAACTTCTAAATTTATGATAGGTAAAAAGGCATGAATATTGCTAAATTAGTAGGGTATGGATTTTTATCAATTCATTAGACATTATTTAGGATTTGTTTCGAATTTTCAAGTAATTTTAATGAATTTCTGCTAATTAATAAGTAATTTACGGAATTACTAATAAGCAGAAAGAAATACTAAAGAAAATAAATCCAGAAAACATGATAATACCAAGGTGCTAACAAGATTATAATGATGATCATATAATTTAAAAATAATTTCCCTACCGAGAACGTTTGTCTGCTGGATCTATTCGCTACATCGACAAACTTCAGGATCAAACTTATAATATACCGCATTTTTCAACAAGCCCTTCTAATTTTTTTTCTCTAAAATTCAGGGGCTAAATCAAAAAATAGCTGACTGAAATTATTTTCTTCTCCTCCTCCCCTTTTCTCTGTTATTTGGGCCGATTTTGGCCCAATTGGCCTAGAAGGCTCGTTGGCCGAAAAGGCTGGTGGCTAGGGTTTTAACCCTAGCCACTGGGTTATTCGGTGGCTGCCGGTGGCTTTGGGCATGGGGTGGCCAGGCACGGAGGCGGCATCGAGTGGCGGCCGGTGGCGTCAGGCACGGGGCGGCCAAGCGTGGAGGAGGGAGGCTACCTTGAGTGGTGGCCGGCGGCCTCAGGCGTGGGGTGGCCAAGTGCGGAGGTGGTCTCAAGTGGTAGCCGGTGGCTTTAGGCGTAGGGCGGCTAAGTGCGGAGGGGGCGCCAGGTGGCGGCCAGCGGCTTTGTGCGTGGGGTGGCCAGGTAGGGAGGCATCCATGGGTTCGGAGGTGACTAGGCACGGCTTTGGGTGCAGTGGGCGGGCACGGAGGTGGCAGCGACGACCCCTGACTGGTGAAGCCGGTGTCAGTGGCGACGGTAGGCCGGCTTCGGGGGGGGGGGGGGGGGGTGGCTTAGCGGCCGATGGGCGGGCGATGGCTCGGCGGTCGACAATCAGACAACAGCTTTAGGAGGCATTGGCACACTTCATTCAGGCGGCAGCTCGGCAGTCGATGGGCAGGTGGCAGCTCGGTGGCCAACAAGTGGATAGTTGCTTCAGGAGGTGTCAGTGCGCTTCGAGCGGGTGGTGGCGACTTCGAGCACAGAGGCTGCGGCTAGCGTGCCTCGGGAGGCCCATGAGTGGCAACGGCGACTTCGGGCATCGATGATGGCTCAGCACAGTGCCTAATTCATCGTATTGCATGTTTTTATGAATTAATCCCAATTTCAATCTATCTGGGAAACTGATCTAGATACTAGCAAATTGATATAATCATTGCATTGCAAACAATTGAATTTCAGTCTAGATTGATCTATGAGATTGCAATGCATAATAGATTGGTTGAGATTTGCATACCTTGCAACTTGTAGAGTGATTCGTGCTAATAACGTATTGAGAAATAATAATCACCAATGCAATCCATGCAACCAATCAACAGAGAATCAATATAGAATAAGTGGGAGATAACACCAAGGGAATAAGGTATTTATTAATATCAAGATCTCTTCTTTCTTATATATAGGCTTGCTATTTATAGTTAAAAATCTTTTAGGGGTAGTTTTGGTATTTGCCTACCAACGTAACCTAAAAGGTTTCATAACAAATAGAATCATCTGCAACGAAGACACCGTTGAGTGTGTTGATTCGTATCTTAGTTTTCTAGGATTTGGAAAGATGTGCTATGAGAAGTCCTATATAAATTCTAATACGATTAGGAATCCTACGTTCTTTTGGAGTATGATTCCTACTTTTGTTTGGAGGAGGACTAGAGAGACTATATAAAACTATGGGGTGCCCATAGAGAACCCAATCAACAAAATAAAGAAGTCACCCATCCAAAGGTATAGGTGTACGAGAGAATTAGAGGCTAGGTTATTCTTTAGCACTAGATTCTTGTATAGGACAATCCCATGTACTCTTTTGAGATTGTGCTTAAAGAATTTGCGATCAACTTCGCTAAATCTATGCTCTCTCGTTGTGGTTGCTTCAGTGTCATTATTTTGATTCACTCTATAAGATTCATCATATTCATTCTTGATACCGTGCAAGCTCATGTTGTATCTCACAAACTCTTCTAGGTGCTGCTACACATAAGAAGGGGCATCAATGTAACTAGTGGTATCAGAGGCAAAGTTGGATTGATTTGATTTGTAAGAAGGTCAGTAAAGTATCAGGTAGCACAAAATCAAAATCGATATTGATGATGTGGAATCAAGTAGAGAAATTTGATGGTGAAGGAAATTTCAACGTGTGGCAATGTGTGGTGAATGATGTCCTTGTCTAGCAGGGGCTAATCGATGCTCTTTAAGGGTACAAATTGGAAAAGACGTCCGTTGAAGATTGGAGGGTGATGGAGTGGAAGACTGTCAGTACAATCTATCTATGTCTCTCTGATGAGGTAAAGTACCAGGTCATTAATGAGAATTCACCAAAGAAATTATTAAAGGACTTAGAAAAATTGTATATGGCAAAGTCGTTAACTAACCAGAGGGTGTTGAAGCAACAATTGTACAGATTGCACATGGAGAAGGTACGCAGTTTATTGACCATCTCAATATCTTCAACAAACTTATCACACAATTGATTAGTGTGGATAAGAAAATTGAGGAGAACACAAGGTCATCATATTTGTATGATGTCTACCGCCATCATGGGAGTAATTGGTGATGAATATTCTCGTAGGGAATACAACTCACAACTTCAATGAGGCAGTTGCTTATGTATTGGAGGAGTCCTTGAAAAAGCCATCTGAATCTTTATCCTCGGGTGATCAAGCATTGGCTATAGTAGGTGTTACATGTAGATGTAAACGTCACATGAAGAAGAAGAAGAAGAGTAAGAGTAATGGCACACATGTAAGCTATCTATGTGACAAGGAAGGTCACATGATAAAAAACTGTCAGAGTTTGAAGCAAATGAAGGGTCAATCCTCAGCAACGGTAACAAAGAATGATTTAGATGTACTAGTCATCAATCAATCATGTATTTTTTATGAATGAATATTAGATTTAGGTTGTTGCTTCCACATAATTTGGCGAAGGATCTCTATGCTCAGCACATAGAACTGTTCACTTAGCAGATTACAAAGAATATGCAATTACTAAAGTGGAAATGGTTACATTGGAGATGTATGATGGAGCACATGGCATATAGATAGGAATTCAATATGTTCCTGGTTTAAAGAAGAATATAGGTATGTTCCCAGCTTAAAGAAGAATATAATATCTGTAAGTTCACTTGAACTCGTAGGTTATGAGGTATCACTTCGAGGGAGAGGTATACGATTTACTTGCAAAGTGCAAGTAATCATGAAAAGTATCTGAAGCAGTGGAGGATACCGATTAGTCGGTAATTATAAGGGAAATGCAACTGATGGGAGGTCTAGTAAAAATTTTGATCAGGAGAAGAAAAGCAATGGTAGGTACTACAAAGATGGTTGCAAAATCTAGCATACGCAAAGGCGAAGATGCAAGACATTGGAATAAGAAAGATGTGGTGGGACCAAGCACATGGTACTGACAAGCGATTGGAGTTGGAGGTGGTATAAACCTATGGTATAGAGGGCTGTAGGAATAGGTGTGATTAATTAAACTACAAAAGAAAGAGCTCTCAAGTGGAGGGTCTGGGCAGGCTTGTCCGGACACTGACACACATTGTGGTAATGTGCATGAGCCCCTTGTGGTGGAGGCACTCCCAAATAATGGAGGAAAATAAAAACACAAAATAATGCAGAGTTGACTTGAAGCGAGTTCTTAGAGGAACACAATGACTTCAACAGATAAGAATCAAGGTGAATTATTGAGTGTGGTGACCCATATCCTAGTCTTTTAGTTTTTGAAAAGGTGTGCTATAAAGAGTCCTAGATAAATCCTAATAGGATTAGGATTCCTACTTTCTATTCGAGTAGGATTTCTACTTCCCTTTGAAGAAGAACTAGAGGGACTATATAAAATCATGGGGGTGGCCATAGAGAACCCAAGCAAATAAGCCACTCATGGGAAGGTAGAGGTGCACAAAAGGATTAGATGCTATATTATTATTTAGCACTATATTGTTGTATAGGGCAATGACCTAAGGGTCTTAAAAGATGCAAGAGGGTTGTGAGAGAGCTACAATCCTTTGTATTCTTTTGAAGTCGTTGAAGGACCATGTGAGAGGCTCTTGGATTATGTTGTGATGAACCATTACAATTTGGGAAGGTCAAACATTCAACTTGCAATTTTGTTGGCGATTTCTGGAAGGGTTTAGGCAGGCCGGTCAAACCAATTTTGAATTTTGATCTGACTGGATATGGTTGGCAGTCTGACTGGTAGTGAAATCCAGTCAGACCAGCTAGGCAGAGTGGCTTTGACCAAGGTTTTTGATTCTTGTAGTTTTGAGTCGCGGGAAGAGTTTTTGTGACCTAGGTATGGGTTTATAGATTGCATGAGACATGTTACTACTAATGTGGGTCAAGTTGTGAGAACCTTGTGCCCAGGAATGATTTCTTGTCTTTGTATGTGCATAATTGCTTGAAGTCAACCATAGTCAACAACGGAGATCGAGGCTATACTCATAGAGTAGCCAAGGCCCAGAACGATCTAGAATGCCAGGTAAGGTGTTGTCCGGTGGAACCGGAGTGGGAAAGACTTGCCATTGCGTGGCAAACCAGTGGTGCACCTACACATGGCAAGTATGGCAATTGCTTGCAATGAAAGGAGATGATCAGGTTAAGAAAGGGTATTTTAGTAGTTTGACTAAAATACCAGAAACTACGTTAAAGCAAAACCACGGCGCTTGGGAAAGCGGTTTAGGTCAAGGAAAAATTGAGAAGATCAAGCTAGATCAAGGCTAATGACTTAGCGGATTCAAACTTATGCGCTTTGAAAAGTTGCAGAAGTGTAATGTGCGAGTTAAAATCCATATGTGTGGAATTATTAGGTTCCCCTATTGAGCTAAGTGGATAGTATCCACTAAGAATTAGATGTGGTTGGCTAGCTCATCTATTTAACGTGTTGGGATGGAGACTTATAGTCAACTATCCAACCATCCTCTCTTGAGATCAAGTGTTTACATGTGTTAGGGTTAGGGTTTGAGAGAAGTTGAATATTATGGTGTGCTGTCCTATCCTCCAGGTGGAGTGGATATGAAACATTCATACTCAAGTAGCAATATATCAATATTTTTTCATCTCCATGAATCTCTCTTGTGTTGATTAATTTGCTCTTGTTTTGGTTGGTTTTTCCTTCTCTCTTCCCTCTTCCTGATCTTATAAGAGATGAAGATATCCCCTGTACATCAATCTCCATCCATCTAGGCACTTTGAAAGCAATTTCATGAAGAAACCCGATTTTGCGTGATTTTGGCCTCACCAAGTGATTTTATGATCTGAGTGTTTTTGGCTTGATTTCTTAAGTGTTCTTGCTTGCTGTGATATATGGGAATACATCTAGAGCCATATTGGCCATGCTCTGCCCACAAACAAGTCACATTCATCGTTTTCATCTTTTACTCGATTTTGGTGCAATCTTGCTTCAATCTAAAAAGGTATGAACTTTATCATGGATTTCTTTGATCCATAGATGGAATCGGTTCCTGAGACCTTAAGCGAGGCGTGTGCAAAGTTTCATAGTATTTAGACTTGTATTTTAGAAGTTGCACTAATTTTGGGTCTCGTTGGGCTAATTCTGCACTAGAGCGGTCAGACCTCCAGCCATCGGTCTGACTAGTTTACTCCTATGGTCTATCTGGTAGGAGATCAGATCGGCAACTGTAAGGCGGTTTAACGTCTAGGGTTTGTCGATTTCCATATTTTGATTCCTTGGTTGATTTGATTTGGGATTGTAGCTGTAGATTTTATTCTCAATAATTCTGTAATTATTTGAGAAGATGATCAATAAGTGAAAAATTTTGGATGGCACCATTCACCCTCTCTGTTGCATTTCAGTCCTATAGTCGTGCTTAAGGAATTTATAGTTGGTTTTGTTAAATCTTTTCTCTCTATCATGATTGCTTCAACGTCATTATTTTGGCTCTCTATGAAATTTATCTTTTTCATTCTTGATACCATACATGCTCATGTCGTATCTCATAAACTCTAATTTGACCTAAAGGTTGTTGCATGTAAGAAGAGGTATCATAGTGTAACAAAGACTGAATTCGGCTACAAGCACACTAATCTTCATAAAAGGAATGTTTGTAATTGACCTTAGGTGCATGTAGGAGCCCAGATATTAACATCCGGATTCCTCTGTGATTTTACTGCACTATTCCCTGGATCAGTAGATAGTACTCACAGTTTACAGTTCTGAATATCAAAATACATATCATGCGGAAGCGTAAATGTAATAGTAAACTTACTCATGGGCCGATTAGGCCGAAATCAATAAATTGCAGCAGCGGAAGAACGAAGCACACAGGTGGGACCTTCAGGACATGCCCACAGGCAGCCAACTGGAGGTTCGCGACCTAGCCCTTGACATCTTCATCTTCTCGGCCAGCTTGTCCAATCTTGTTGCTGAGGCGAGGTAATTTGATTCCTGAATTGGAATTATTATTAGGCTTAGTTTTTAGTTTCAATTTAAATTCTATTCATCTATCATGGGTTCATGTTTTGACATAGCTATTAATTAAATCTACAAAAGGGAATTTGTTGAAATGACGGTAGGATAAAGGTTAAAGTTTACATTTTAATTTCATGCAAGGGTAATCTTTATTTAAACTTGGACATTTTAACCAAAGGCACTTTTCTTTATCAATATCTTTAATACTTAGCCTTTTAGACAATTATTCAAACCATATTAATTAATCATATATGAACTAACCCAAATTTAAATCTTACACAACCTCTTTTATATCCTAATTAAATTTGGTTAGCTTCTCTAAATTATTTCCTAATTTTTCATGGCTTTTATTAATTAGAAATAAGCTAAAAAAATAGAATAAGAATGTGGGGAAAAAGTGCTGCCGACTAGAATTGAACTCGAGACCTGAGCATTGTGAGTCTAACGTGCGCTCAGCTAGCCAAACGGGCGAAGTGCCTGGGCTGATGAAGTGTACGCGGAATATAAGGAAAGGTGAGGATGCCCAGGAACCAAAACAGGGGAGGCGGCCGGAGCTCGGTGATGCGCACGCCGGCGACAGGCAGCGCCCGGGGAGGCGGAGATGATCGGAAAAATGGGTTCTCGTGGGGGCTGGGAAGCCAGTGGAGGTGCTGGTGTGAGCCGGGGATGACCGAGGCAGGCCGGCGGCGAGACTCGGCGGCCGGAGGTGGGGGTGGAATGGGGCGTCGGCGGTCGGGAGAAAGAAGAAGGGAATTTGAGCGCGCCTGAGCATGTAGGAGGTAGAAGGATGCTTACCATGCCGTTGGTTGAGCCGGGGAGGAGCCGAGGTGAACCGGCGACGAGGGCCATGGGCGGCGCAGGGAGGTTCACGTCGCCGGCGAGCCGGGGAAAAGGAGGGCCTCCGGCGGCGGTTGGAGGAGGTCCGTGGCGACGGTGAGTAGCTCCAACGGCGAGGAATCGACGGGATACTCGCCGAGGAGGGAGCGGCTTTGGCAGCGGCGGTTTTGACCGGTGTCAGGGAAGAAGGCCTTGCCGGTGAGCTAGAGGCGCCGGGAGTCCAATTACTCGAGGCAGGAGGGAGGGGGCTGCTCGGGGCGCGCCATGACGCGGTCGGAGTGGTGGGGAGTCGCCGGAGTGCCGGAATTGGCATGGAGGCGCTGCGGCCGGTGCACGGGCAGAGGCGGGAGAAAAAGCAGGGAAGAAAGAGGGTGGAGCGGGATCTTCTTATGCTCACGGGGTGGTTGCGGAGACGGTGGTTGCGCAAGAGAAACCGGGGGCGACCGGGGAATTCGGTGGGCGAGGGATGGCGCATGTCTGCCACGCGGAGAAGAGAAGCCGAGCGCAGCAGAGAGGGTGGCGCGGGCGCACTGGGGGAGAAGAGGATGAGCGCGGGTGCGGGCCCGCCGGACAGAGGGGAAGCGCGGGGAAGGGCGGGGGCCGACTGTCAGCGGGGAGGCGTGGGGTGGAGCGCGTCCACGGGCAGAGGGGTAAGGCGGATGGGCATCTAGGCCGTGCGGGGGAAAAGGAAACGGGGAGAGAGGGGGGTTGGGTCGGGCCTTCGGCCGGCCTGACCCCAATTCTTTTTTTACATATACATACACATTTTTTTATGCTAGTCTTTTTGTATATATATAATTGCATATATTTTATCTATTTATTTTTGTTGCCCTTATACTATCATTTTCAAAATGAAATTTTATATTTTATTAGCTCTGGTTTCTCTCTTCTTATACTGGATCATCTTTTCAGATTCGTACTTTAAATCTTGATTTTCTATTATTTAAATATGTTTGTTTCCTTCTTGAACCTCTTAACTCTTTGGAACCTCAACCAAATTTCAGAAAAATGCCATGGAAATCCAAACTCAAATAAAATTTATCGCAAAACCATTCAAGAAATTCATATTTTTGAATTTCAAATTTTTCAGGATGTTACAAACCTACCCCCCTTAAATGAATCTCGACCCCGAGATTCTGGTAGAGCAGAAAGAAGTAAGGTGAGGTTATATTGACTAGCAATGGGTTTTGGGTATTGCTTGACGTATAGCTCTTTAGCTCCACAGAGATATGAGAATCTGCACAATAGGGGTTAGAACTTGGAGAAGTCCAAAGGGAAGAGAAAAACCTTGTCCTCCTGGATAGGTCGTAGACTTCCAGATGCTTGCTCTTTAACATCGCCGTCTTCCCATCCTTGGTTTTGGGTTACCCGTTATTTTCGCTCCGGTGAATCCGATGAGGTTTTTAGCAAAAGGTGAGAGGGAATAGCATGAGATAAGGATAGAATCGTGGGGATAAGGTAATATACCCATTCCAATTTTAAAAGAGCCATCCAGGGAACTGGAGTGATTCTGAGCCACACAATTTTTTTTAAAGCAAGCTTTTCCTGTGACTGCGAAATAGGGCGCCCGAGGGCAAGAAGGCAGTGCACAGGGCTCAATGAAAATCTTGCGACAGTACAACGTCTACTCGGGGAAGCACATATAGGGGCATAGGGTTTATCTGCATAGTTCGTTTAAAATGAAACCACCTTATCTTTATGATCATCTTCAGCGTTCCTAACCTTAAATTTTTGGAGTAAGGGTACGAGAGATGGAATAAAATTTTCCTTTTCGAAATCAATAGAATGAAGGGGAAAGTAATTGGGGTAACTTGATTGATATCAGCACTTATCATTTTGAATTCGGGATAAGAGAGCTTCAGAAGTAAAGTTAGCTAAGGCAGCATATAGATAAGAGAGAATCATCTAAGGGAGATAAGAATGAGCATTGCTACTTATATTTTTGGAGATATAATTTTTAAAGAAATAATTCTAGTCATGAATCTAACGGCCAGGCTAACTAGGTCACGACCTGCAGTCGATATGCTCTGATACCAGCGCTGTAGGAGCCCAGATATTAACATCCGGATTCCTCTGTGATTTTACTACACTATTCCCTGGATCTGTAGATAGTGCTCACAGTTTACAGTTCTGAATATCAAAATACATATCATGCGGAAGCGTAAATGTAATAGTAAACTTACTCATGGGCCGATTAGGCCGAAATCAATAAATTGCAGCAGCGGAAGAACGAAGCACACAGGTGGGACCTTCAGGACATGCCCACAGGCAGCCAACTGGAGGTTCGCGATCTAGCCCTTGACATCTTCATCTTCTCGGCCAGCTTGTCCAATCTTGTTGCTGAGGCGAGGTAATTTGATTCCTGAATCGGAATTTTGTCGCAAAAGCGAGCGTGAGCACTCCGACCCCGTGCTCCACGAGCCAATACACAGAATGCAAATAAATAGTATGCATGGCTTAACAAAGGAGAGGCTCGGGTTATTTTATATGCCATAAAACGCGTCTAGTAGCATTTCTATTATTATATCATATTGTTGTTATTGTGACCTAAAGACTCCTCACCGCAAATGACATCATCGACTAAATCCACCAAAGACTCACGCTTACTATATTTAGTGTTGTCAAATACTCCAAGTAGCAAATTTTATCAATTATACAATCCAGCAATCAATTGGTGCCTAAAGCTCCAAACAGCTAGTGACATCATTTATCTAGTATCATTTATTTAATCCATCAATATCTTCTGTATTCTAATTCCCAACCATCCAATCTTTTTTTTGTTACTGATCCACAACCATAATTTGCTTTTCCACTTATCGCCTTATAATCCATCTCTAACTACTTCACTATTGTACCTCCACCAAGAATATCGTTGATCAAGTCTACGAATCGCTAGTATACATCCACCAAAATGTCCTTGATCAGATCTAGAATTCTCTAATAAATATCCACCAAGATTATCATTGATCAGGTCTAAGATTAATCTCCCATAGTTATTTTCATACCTCCAAATTCCCAAGATTCAAATTATCCATCTAGTATTTGATCAAATCATATTAATCCCATCATTGTCAACATCTTCCAAGAGTTTATACTAAGTATCAGTGTTGTAATCCAACAATTACTTTTATACTCTCTAATTCTACAAAGATTATTTGAATCATCTATCTAGCCTATATATTCATTTAGGCTCCACCAATTTATCTTTCCAAAATCCACACTATCATTATCCCTATTATGATCAACATGGATTCCCCAACTTCTTTATGCAATTACCATAAACAACCATCTTCTTTTCTTACGACTCCATTTATTCTTCCCATATTTTATCTTGTAAGAATAGAAATGCCACTAATTGTAATACAATACATAAAATTTCCTGAGACCTAGCAGCTTTGGAACAAAACATAATGTTCAAGGAATATTAACAAGATTTTCCATACATATGGCATCACACCATATAACATCTTTCAGCGTTATAGCCGCTTAACTTACCACTGGGACGACACCCAGGACAACTCAAATCAGGGCTTTCCGCTGCCCTCCACTTTTCCATTCCCATTTTCCAAACATTTTTAAATAGAACTATATCTAGTTAAGTTCCCATGTCCGCCCTTGACCGTGGGCACGGCTATTCGAATAGTTTTGACTCTGCAGAGTTTGTACACTTTCACCACAAGAGACAATCAACTCATTACCCCACACGATTCCTTAGAAGTGTGGTTGAGCAGACCATCACAATGACTTTTCAAAATATCTAATCCTTTCTCCCATCTCACATTATGGGTGACCGCCCATTTGCGATGGGTCCCATCTGTGCGCGGGATGTTTTCCCCAGACACTAACGCAGCCGGGCTCCACTTCCCGCAACGTTAGGAAAGCGGGAAAACTTCACCCTCCACTGGTGTCCCTTCAGGCCCCCTTGCCATAGCATAACCCCATCAATCCACTACCAGTGAGATGAGTCCGGGATTTCGATAAGTTTACTTAGCCAAGTTGTATTTTACAGACTTGCAGTTGTACTGTTTTACACAGGAGGTCATGACAAGATTCAGTCCTTAGTAGTATCTGGGCGGTTCTACCACAAACCACACTCTCGTGCACCCCTGCACCATACCCCCGAACCATCCGCCCAGATAAATAAGCAATTTGAGGTTTTTGGGAATATAAAATAACCATATCCAACATACACCAGTCATTACCACCATAACTGCCCAACCAATTTTTCTCAGGATTAAAAGTGATGCTTGGGCGCTCTCGCGCCCATGAGTACCTAAGCAAAACTAAGCATGGCATATAATTAGAGACTTATTTTCAAAAGTTACCATTATAATTTTGCTAGGGCGACAAGGTTCACATATTCAAGTATTCCAAAGAAGGTGTAATATTAATCAAGCAAACAATGGGCATATAACTAAAGTCTTAAATTAAACATGTATTTGCATATAGAATAACAGCATGCAATTTGATAATTCAAACCAAAATTGTTGTAGGGGTGGCCCAACCCCCCGTGACTGGGCCGTGCAACTAGTCCAACATGTAATAGGTCCAATAGTGTAGAGGAATATAACAGTGTAAGTATACCAGTGTACCGCCATCCTTTGTTCACATATATATAAGCCCCCAGGAGGGGCAAAGGGGCACATCCTCTCATTCGAACCATTCATCCCTCAGATCTAGCTCTCTTCCTCTCCTGCTACCAGTCCCCTCTTTCCCTGTTTAGTCCGTAGCTACGACAGATGGCGCCGTCCGTGGGGACTGGGCGAGAAGCTGCGCAAGGATCACAGATAAGTTCATCTTGTTGCTAGCCTGTTCGATTTGGGACGGGAGTATACGCATCTCGTTAATATATGACAGAAGTGTTGTGAGCTCTCATTTTTTGTCTAGATCCAGATTTGATGGATTTGGTTGGGAGGTGTTCTTAGATGGCTTGGAGTCAGGATTCTCCCGGCCAGGTTGGTACATCATCGAGCTCCGTTCGGGACTCCGCGTCGAGCTCTCGGGAGTTGCCGCGCCGAGCTTTCCGGAGTCGCTGCACCGCAGCCCCGGCCTCCTGGGGCGCAGCCAAGTCTCCATGTCGCAGCTGCCGAGCGATTCCGAGCCTCCGCTCCGCAGCGTCGAGCCTCCGCCTCAAGCCACTCCGCACAACGGAGCGAGGAACATCCGTGCATGCATGAAACATCAAGTCGCTGCTTGTCTTTATGCAGAAAAGAACAAGTGTATAGGCAGGATATTCGTTCCTGCATCTCCGGCATGGCGCGGAGGTGCTGCTCGAGGACCCTCACCTCCGGCCGAGTCTCCGCATCGTGCCGTCGGCTTCGCGTCGCCTCCGCGCAGGACCTCGCCCGCATGCAAGCACGCATACAGGTACGTATACGTACAGGTATGCACCATTATGGCGCGCACCGAGCCAGAGGACACCTCGGGCCATCGAACTAGTCTCCGCGCTGCCGAAGCTGAGCTCAGACCTCGCCTCCGCGCTACCGAAGCTCGTCTCCGCGCTGCCGAAGCTGAGCTCAGACCTCGCGTCCGCGCTGCCGAAGCTCGTCTCTGCGCTGCAAGTATCAAGTAAAAAAAAACATCAGGCTTCGCGTACGTATGCACTACTCGATGCGTGCAATTATTTGCGTAGCAAACGCGACTTTCACATAGGCATGCATTCGAATGTTCATTCACACATGTGTATTTATCCATACGTGCATGTGTATACCCATCCATCCATGCATGCAACGTGAAGCTTTATCTATCCAAGGGAGGCACGTACACAGGATATCCATCCAAGTAGTATTTATCCTTGCATGCATATCCATCCCTGCATAGCATAAACTCGCAGGTAGCGCGCTCGGACATGGACGTCGGCCTCCACCGGCTCTCTGAAGGTCACAGCCCAGTAATTCTAGACTATCGGGTGATGATTTGAGTGGAGAAAAGTATCGGCAATGGCACAATTCAGAGACAGGAAGATGGGAATGCCTAACTCTGAATATTCGGCAAATAGAAAGAAATGCAACAGTACACTGAAGAATGGGTACAAAGTCTAAATAACTGCAGCCACACTAGCTGCGCTAACAACCTGCGAATTACGCTGATCAGATCCGCATAACTCGGTCACGATCAGCTGGACTTTTAACAAAATGACTAGACTTAGTCTAAACCAGATCAAACGGTCTGGATTATTTCCTACATTCACCCCCCTAATTCAGACACTACTGGCCTGTTCTTCTGACGCCCAACTTAGCTCGCATTTCTGCAAACTTCAGCTTCCCGAGAGATTTCGTCAGAATGTCTGCCTTCTGATCTTCGGTGCTGACATGCTCAACCGTGATTTGCTTCTTCTCCACGCACTCACGTATAAAATGGAACCGTGTATCTATGTGCTTACTCCGGCCATGGAAAACTGGATTTTTCATCAAGGCAATAGCAGACTTGTTATCAACACAAAGTTTCACTGGACTCTGAACTTTCCCCGAAATCTCTTGCAGCAGACCTTTGAGCCACAGTGCCTGACACGCTGCAGATGTAGCTGCCATAAACTCGGCCTCACAAGAAGAGAGTGCGACACACTTTTGCTTCTGGGATGCCCAAGCTACCAGATTCCTGCAAAAATAAAACGCCATGCCACTAGTGCTTTTTCTGTCATCGACGTCTCCAGCAAGATTGCTGTCTGAGTAGCCGATCAACTGCTCTTCTCCATCTCTTATGTATATCAAACCATAGTCCAAAGTCCCTTTTACATATCTCAAGATATGTTTAAGCGCTTGATTGTGTGATTTCTTCGGATTCTCCATATATCTGCTTGTAATGCCTACTGCATGAGCCAAATCAGGTCGGGTATGGGTTAAATACCTCAAACTCCCAATTAGCCTTCTGTACTGAGTTGGATCAACCAGTTCTCCATCCTCATCTTTGCACAGCTTGAGTTTGGCTTCCATTGGGTAATGCACTGGGTTACAGTCTGCCATCCCGGCTGCTTGCAGGATCTTCCTTGCATAAGTTTCCTGCTTCAACTTTATGCAATCTTGTGCTTGATTAACTTCAATTCCCAGATAGTATCCCAATAGACCTAGGTCACTCATCTCAAATTCAGTCTTCATTTGGTTCTTGAATTGAGCAATCTCCCTACTACTGCTGCCTGTGACCAAAAGGTCATCAACATATACTCCAACTACAAGCACACCCTCTGCACTCAGTTTCTTGTACACAGCAGGTTCATGTGGGCATTTCTCAAACCCCAAACTCTTTAGGCTTCTGTCCAGTCTCACATTCCAAGCCCTGGGTGCTTGTCTGAGTCCATATAATGCTTTTGCCAACTTGTAGACCTTTCCTTCTTGCCCTTTCACAGCAAATCCTTCAGGTTGTGTGACATACACTTCCTCCTGAAGTTCTCCATTCAAAAATGCAGATTTAACATCTAGGTGATGTACCTTCCAATTCTGCTGTGCAGCCAAAGCCAAAAGGAGTCTCACGGTTTCCATCCTGGCCACCGGCGCAAATACTTCCTCAAAATCAATTCCTGGCTGCTGCACATATCCTTTGGCAACCAACCTTGCTTTGTGCTTGATTATTCTACCCTCAGTGTCTTTCTTGAGCTTAAATACCCATTTAAGACCAATTGACTTATGTCCTGGAGGCAGTGACATTAGCTCCCAAGTCTTATTCCTCTGGATTGCTTCCAACTCTGCCTTCATTGCTTCTTCCCAATCCTTATTGCCAGCAGCTTCTCTATAAGACAAGGGCTCATCTTCAGCTGTCAACATCAGATACTCATCAGGCAATTCCACTTCTTCTGTGTTCTCATAAATCTCACTCAAAGATCTAAATCTGGCTGGTGCTCCTTCTGAGTCTTCACTTGAGTAAGGTGATGTTGGTTCTGCTACAGTGTTCCCTGGTGTGCCGGGATCATCTGCTACTTGTTCAGTTCCAAAGTTGGGCTCTCCGTCTGAACCATTTACCATGGCAGATGGGCTTCCTGCCACGGCAGAGGAATTCCCTGCCACGGCAGGTGAATGTCCCCCACTGCCTTCTGTGAGCTCAGTTGCCCCGGGCACTGCACCAACTGCATCTTCATCCTCAACAGAAAATGTCACCCACTTCTGAGAATCAGCAGGTTCTTCACCATCCCATTTCCAGACTGCACTCTCATCAAATACTACATCTCGGCTGACATGGATTTTTCCAGTTCTTGGGTCTACCAACCGATGAGCTTTGCTGCCTTCTTCCACCCCCAAATAAACCATACTTCTACTCCTGTCATCCAACTTTCTTGTTTGATGAGATGGTACTTTAACATGTCCAACACACCCAAACACCTTGACAAAGCTGAGATTGGGTTTCCTGTTGAACCAGGCTTCAAAAGGGGTACTTTTGTTCAGGGCTTTTGTCGGCAACCGGTTGAGGAGAAATACTGCATGCCTCACTGCTTCTCCCCACAATCTTCCAAGCAAGTTCTTTGTCTTCAGCAAGCTTCTAGCCATTTCCATCACAGACCTATTCCTCCTCTCTGCCACTCCATTTTGTTGTGGAGTGTATGGGGCTGTGAGGTGTCTTTGTATCCCCTCTTGTTCACAGAATTCAGCAAATTCATGTGACAAGAACTCTCCACCTCGGTCAGTTCTTAACACCTTGACCTTGTGTGCAATCTGGTTCTCAATTAATGGCTTGAACTTCTTGAATGCACTCACTGCCTCACTCTTGTACTTCAACACATATACCCACATCATTCTACTGAAGTCATCAACTAGGAGAAGGAAATATCTGTTACCTGCAGGAGTTTGAGGGGTAATTGGCCCACACAAATCTGCATGTATAAGCTGTAGAGGCAATTCTGCTCGGTACTGAGACTGAATTGGAAATGGAATTCTAGTCTGCTTTGCAATCAGACAGCCTTCACATATCTTCAAAGGATGGTTGATCTTTGGCACTCCCTGCACCAGCTGATCATCATGTAGCTGCTTCAATGCCTGGAAATTTGCATGACCCAACCTGGCATGCCACAACCAGGCCGGCTCCTCCAAGCTGATTGCTAGACAAACTGGTCTGCAGGTTTCTAGCTGAATCTTATAAAGTCTATTTGGTGTTCTTCTGACTTTCATGAGCAACCTGCCATTTCTGTCATAGACCCATAAAAACTGACCTTGCAAGACTACCTTACTGCCATCTTCTGACAATTGACCGAGACTAATTATGCTACTGCACAAATTGGGTATGAAATAGACATCGGTCAAAAGTCTTTGCTCGCCAAAGGATGCACCGCCTCCGCTGCGACTCTTCATGCTCGCGGTCTCCGAGTGCAACCCTCCGCCTCCGAGTGTGGTCGAAGAAGCCAAGTGAAGCAGCCCCGCTGCTACTCTCCGCGCAGAGGCCCCAAGATCGCCTGCGTACAGGTCCGCGCAGCAAAGAAGCAGGCAGCGGTTCGGCGCGCCGACCTCCGCGTCATGGTCTTTGCACCGAGCGACGTCTTCGCGTGCTGACCGAAGGCGAAGGCTCCGCACCGACGTCCAAGCCCGCGAAGCTACGGAGCGCAAAGCCGGCGGGGACCAGGCGGCGGTGGCGGAGGTACAGCAGCAGCAGTACGGGGGCGGACGAGCAGCGGCGTCCACGCGCAGGCACCCACTCCGGCTCAGCGACGAAGTCTTCGCGATGACGTCTACGCCTCGCCGGTGTCATCACTCATCAACGGCTCTCGCCAGTGCCTTCGGTGTCTTTGCCGCGGTCGGAATGGTCTCTGCCGCTGGGCGGCTGCCAGCGCCCGTCGAGCTCCTTTCAAGCAGTCCAAGGAGATCTGGACGGAGCCGCTGCTGCTGATTTTAACATGAGGTTTGGCACGAATCCGCTGGCATACGTACGAGGAGATGCGGAGGCCTAGACACAGCGCGCAGCGGGAGTGTCTCAACAAGGACATCTTCCGACTTCGCGGCGCCTCCGCGCAGGACCCGCCTTCGCAGAACCTCGCCTCCGCGGGTTGGACCTCGCGCACGTCTCCGCGCTCCGGCGAGCCTCCGGCTTCACCTCGCCTCCATGATGAAGCTCTGCCTCTGCACGTCGTGGCTCCGCTGCATGCATCATCTCCGCGTGCCGTGGCTTTGCCCCTCTGGCCTCTGGTTGCTGTGGCTCTGCGCGAAGCCTTCGCCTCGACTCCGCGAGGACCGCGCCGACCTTCGCCCCGCAGCGCTGGTTCCCGGAGACCTCGCCGAGCTTCGCCAGCCCTTACTCAATTCCGCAGCTGCGAGTACATGCATGCACGCAGAAGAAAGCAAGATATGGAGATAGCCTCCTATACGCATAGATGGAAGCTTCAAGTGCATACGTGAAGCTTGCACTGGCTACGCGTATGATTGCATGTATGGTCTGCATGTATGGTCGTACGCGTATACTGACGGAGGCGAGCCCATGGCGCAGCCCGCGCGGAGGTGCAGGGCGCAAAGCCGGCAGGCGCCAGGCGACGTCTTAGGCTTCGCCTCCGGCTGCGGCCCCCGTACTACGGTCCTCGGCACGGGTTTGTGCGAGCTTTTGCATCGTCCGTCCTTGCTCTGGGCTCTGACGACAGTCTACACCCCGACTTCGCGTCAGGCCCCGCAGCGACGGACTTTGCTCTGGGCTCTGAAGTTGAGCTCCGCGACATCGACCTTCATTGGCCTCGCGTGATGGACTTTGCAATGCGGAGTTTCGCTCCGATACCTCCGTGCAACCAGGGTCTCCGCCCCTACGGAGTATACTCCGCTCGCCGCCATCCCGCCCGGTACGCATTGCATTTGATTTCGTGCGAGGCTTCAGTAATCCCTGCCGCAATTTTTGCGTGCATGGCGACAAAGAAATGATTGTGCATCATATCATTTATTGCACCTGCAGTTCCATTCTGAGAGCATTTGATTTGGCCGCGTTTGCTTCTCCGGTTTTGGCCTGCTCGGGGCTCCCATAGTATCAAATGTTTTTCTGGGGCTGCGCTCTGGAGCGTTTGGTTGTCGCAAGTCTTTGGCCATTTCTTTCGTGCCTCTGCTTTAATCCTCGTTTTTGATTTAAATCGCACGATTGCCTCGAGCGTCGGCGTAGTCTACGGACTTTAAATAAAACGTAGCGTTGAGCCTAGCTCCGCACGCGAGAGTCCGTGGACTATAAATAAGACGTAGCGTTGAGCCTAGCTCCGCACGCACCAGTCTACGGACTTTAAATAAGACGTAGCGTTGAGCCTAGCTCCGCACGCGAGAGTCCGCGGACTATAAATAAGACGTAGCGTTGAGCTCAGCTTCCGCACGCACCAGTCTACGGACTTTAAATAAGACGCAGCGTTGAGCCTAGCTCCGCACGCGAGAGTCCGCGGACTATAAATAAGACGTAGCGTTGAGCTCAGCTTCCGCACGCACCAGTCTACGGACTTTAAATAAGACGTAGCGTTGAGCCTAGCTCCGCACGCGAGAGTCCGCGGACTATAAATAAGACGTAGCGTTGAGCTCAGCTTCCGCACGCACCAGTCTACGGACTTTAAATAAGACGTAGCGTTGAGCCTAGCTCTGCACGCGAGAGTCCGCGAACTATAAATAAGACGTAGCGTTGAGCCTAGCTCCGCACGCACCAGTCTACGGACTTTAAATAAGACGTAGCTTTGAGCCTAGCTCCGCACGCGAGAGTCCGCGGACTATAAATAAGACGTAGCGTTGAGCCTAGCTCCGCACGCACCAGTCTACGGACTTTAAATAAGACGTAGCGTTGAGCCTAGCTCCGCACGCACCAGTCTACGGACTTTAAATAAGACGCAACGGGGGGACGCCTCCGCGCGCACTCTACGGAGTATAAATAAGACGTAGCGTTGAGCTCAGCTTCCGCACGCACCAGTCTACGGACTTTAAATAAGACGTAGCGTTGAGCCTAGCTCCGCACGCGAGAGTCCGCGGACTATAAATAAGACGTAGCGCTGAGCTCAGCTTCCGCACGCACCAGTCTACGGACTTTAAATAAGATGTAGCGTTGAGCCTAGCTCCGCACGCGAGAGTCCGTGTACTATAAATAAGACGTAGCGTTGAGCCTAGCTCCGCACGCACCAGTCTACGGACTTTAAATAAGACGTAGCGTTGAGCCTAGCTCCGCACGCGAGAGTCCGCGGACTATAAATAAGACGTAGCGTCGAGGTCTGCCTCCGCACGCGAGAGTCCAAGGACTATAAATCAAGTCGTGCGCCGAGGTCTGCCTCCGCACGCGCCAGTCTACGGACTATAAATCAAGTCGTGCGCCGAGGTCCGCCTCCGCACGCGCCAGTCTGCGGACTATAAATCAAGTCGTGCGCCGAGGTCCGCCTCTGCACGCGCCAGTCTACGGACTCTAAACAAGTCGTGCGCCGAGGTCCGCCTCCGCACGCACCAGTTATCCTCACGCACTCTACGGAGTATAAAAATTGCGCAATGGCCGAGACACTAGGGAGTGCCTCGCCTTAGTGATGCGGCACTTGGATATCGCGCACTCGTGCGCGTTGCACCAGGGAGTGCACCGTGACCTTTTCGAAGGTAGGGGAACGGCGGTCTCACCTCCCTACCTCAGCGTGCGTAGCGCCCTCGGCCTACGCCGCAAGCGCCCGCTCTTCGCGGGCACACCTTTCGAAGGTAGGGGAACGGCGGTCTCGCCTCCCTACCTCAGCGGGCGTAGCGCCCTCGGCCTACGCTGCAAGCGCCCGCTCTCCGCGGGCACTCATTTTTGAAGGTAGGGGAACGGCTGTCTCGCCTCCCTACCTCGGCGTGCGTAGTGCCTTCGGCCTACGCTCCAAGCGCCCGCTCTCTGCGGGCCCTCTTTTAGAAGGTAGGGGAACGGCGGTCTCGCCTCCCTACCTCAGCGTGCGTAGCGCCCTCGGCCTACGCCCCAAGCGCCCGCTCTTCGCGGGCACTCCTTTCGAAGGTAGGGGAACGGCGGTCTCGCCTTCCTACCTCAGCGTGCGTAGCACCCTCGGCCTACGCCGCAAGCGCCCGCTCTTCGCGGGCACTCCTTTTGGAAGGTACGGGAACGGCGGTCTCGCCTCCCTACCTCAGCGTGCGTACCGCCCTCGGCCTACACCGCAAGCGCCCGCTCTTCGCGGGCACTCGTTTCGAAGGTAGGGGAACGGCGGTCTCGCCTCCCTACCTTAGCGTGCGTAGCGCCCTCGGCCTACGCCGCAAGCGCCCGCTCTTCGCGGGCACTCTTTTAGAAGGTAGGGGAACGGCGGTCTTGCCTCTCTACCTCAGCGTGCGTAGTGTCCTCGGCCTACGCCGCAAGCGCCCGCTCTTCGCGGGCACTCTTTTAGAAGGTAGGGGAACGGCGGTCTCGCCTCTCTACCTCAGCGTGTGTAGCGTCCTCGGCCTACGCCGCAAGCGCCCGCTCTTCGCGGGCACTCCTTTCGAAGGTAGGGGAACGGCGGTCTCGCCTCCCTACCTCAGCGTGCGTAGCGCCCTCGGCCTACGCCGCAAGCGCCCGCTCTTCGCGGGCACTCCTTTTTGAAGGTAGGGGAACGGCGATCTCGCCTCCCTACCTCAGCGTGCGTAGCACCCTCGGCCTACGTCGCAAGCGCCCGCTCTCCGCGGGCACTCCTTTTTGAAGGTAGGGGAACGGCGGTCTCGCCTCCCTTCCTCGGCGTGCGTAGGGCCTTCGGCCTACGCGCCAAGCGCCCGCTCTCCGCGGGCACTCTTTTGGAAGGTAGGGGAACGGCGGTCTCGCCTCCCTACCTCAGCGTGCGTAGCGCCCTCGGCCTACGCCGCAAGCGCCCGCTCTTCGCGGGCACTCCTTTCGAAGGTAGGGGAACGGCGGTCTCGCCTCCCTACCTCAGCGTGCATAGCGCCCTCGGCCTACGCTGCAAGCGCCCGCTCTCCGCGGGCACCCCTTTTTGAAGGTAGGGGAACGGCAGTCTCGCCTCCCTACCTCAACGGGCGTAGCGCCCTCAGCCTACGCCGTAAGCGCCCGCTCTTCGCGGCACTCGTTTCGAACGTAGGGGAACGGCGGTCTCGCCTCTCTACCTCGGCGTGCGTAGTGCCTTCGGCCTACGCTCCAAGCGCCCGCTCTCGGCGGGCCCTCTTTTAGAAGGTAGGGGAACGGCGGTCTCGCCTCCCTACCTCAGCGTGCGTAGCGCCCTCGGCCTACGCCGCAAGCGCCCGCTCTTCGCGGGCACTCCTTTCGAAGGTAGTGGAACGGCGGTCTCGCCTTCCTACCTCAGCGTGCGTAGCGCCCTCGGCCTACGCCGCAAGCGCCCGCTCTTCGCGGGCACTCCTTTTTGAAGGTAGGGGAACGGCGATCTCGCCTCCCTACCTCAGCGTGCGTAGCACCCTCGGCCTACGCCGCAAGCGCCCGCTCTTCGCGGGCACTCCTTTTTGAAGGTAGGGGAACGGCGGTCTCGCCTCCCTTCCTCGGCGTGCGTAGTGCCTTCGGCCTACGCTCCAAGCGCCCGCTCTCCGCGGGCACTCTTTTGGAAGGTAGGGGAACGGCGGTCTCGCCTCCCTACCTCAGCGTGCGTAGCGCCCTCGGCCTACGCCGCACGCGCCCGCTCTTCACGGGCACTCCTTTCGAAGGTAGGGGAACGGCGGTCTCGCCTCCCTACCTCAGCGTGCGTAGCGCCCTGGGCCTACGCCGCAAGCGCCCGCTCTTCGCGGGCACTCGTTTCGAAGGTAGGGAAACGGCGGTCTCGCCTCCCTACCTCAGCGTGCGTAGCGCCCTCGGCCTACGCCGCAAGCGCCCGCTCTCCGCGGGCACTCCTTTTTGAAGGTAGGGGAACGGCGGTGTCGCCTCCCTACCTCGGCGTGCGTAGTGCCTTCGGCCTACGCTCCAAACGCCCGCTCTCTGCGGGCCCTCTTTTAGAAGGTAGGGGAACGGCGGTCTCGCCTCCCTACCTCAGCGTGCGTAGCGCCCTCGGCCTAAGCCGCAAGCGCCCGCTCTTCGCGGGCACTCCTTTCGAAGGTAGGGGAACGGCGGTCTCGCGTTCCTACCTCAGCGTGCGTAGCACCCTCGACCTACGCCGCAAGCGCCCGCTCTTCGCGGGCACTCCTTTTGGAAGGTACGGGAACGGCGGTCTCGCCTCCCTACCTCAGCGTGCGTAGCGCCCTCGGCCTACGCCGCAAGCGCCCGCTCTTCGTGGGCACTCGTTTCGAAGGTAGGGGAACAGTGGTCTCGCCTCCCTACCTCAGCGTGTGTAGCGCCCCCGGCCTACGCCGCAACCGCCCGCTCTTCGCTGGCACTGTTTTAGAAGGTAGGGGAACGGCGGTCTCGCCTCTCTACCTCAGCGTGCGTAGCGTCCTCGGCCTACGCCGCAAGCGCCCGCTCTTCGCGGGCACTCCTTTCGAAGGTAGGGGAACGGCGGTCTCGCCTCCCTACCTCAGCGTGCGTAGCGCCCTCGGCCTACGCCGCAAGCGCCCGCTCTTCGCGGGCACTCCTTTTTGAAGGTAGGGGAACGGCGATCTCGCCTCCCTACCTCAGCGTGCGTAGCACCCTCGGCCTACGCCGCAAGCGCCCGCTCTCCGCGGGCACTCCTTTTTGAAGGTAGGGGAACGGCGGTCTCGCCTCCCTTCCTCGGCGTGCGTAGTGCCTTCGGCCTACGCTCCAAGCGCCCGCTCTCCGCGGGCACTCTTTTGGAAGGTAGGGGAGCGGCGGTCTCGCCTCCCTACCTCAGCGTGCGTAGCGCCCTCGGCCTACGCCGCAAGCGCCCGCTCCTCGCGGGCACTCCTTTCGAAGGTAGGGGAACGGCGGTCTCGCCTCCCTACCTCAGCGTGCGTAGCGCCCTCGGCCTACGCCGCAAGCGCCCGCTCTTCGCGGGCACTCCTTTTTGAAGGTAGGGGAACGGCGGTCTCGCCTCCCTACCTCGGCGTGCGTAATGCCTTCGGCCTACGCTCCAAGTGCCCGCTCTCCGCGGGCACTCTTTTAGAAGGTAGGGGAACGGCGGTCTCGCCTCCCTACCTCAGCGTGCGTAGCGCCCTCGGCCTACGCCGCAAGCGCCCGCTCTCCGCGGGCACTCCTTTTTGAAGGTAGGGGAACGGCAGTCTCGCCTCCCTACCTCAACGGGCGTAGCGCCCTCGGCCTACGCCGTAAGCGCCCACTCTTCGTGGCACTCGTTTCGAAGGTAGGGGAACGGTGGTCTCCCCTCCCTACCTCTGCGTGCGTAGCGCCCTCGGCCTAGGCCGCAAGCGCCCGCTCTTCGGGGGCACTCCTTTCGAAGGTAGGGGAACGGCGGTCTCGCCTCCCTACTTCGGCGTGCCTAGCGCCCTCGGCCTACGCCGCAAGCGCCCGCTCTTCGCGGGCACTCCTTTTTGAAGGTAGGGGAACGGCGGTCTCGCCTCCCTACCTCAGCGTGCGTAGCGCTCTCGGCCTACGCCGCAAGCGCCCGCTCTCCGCGGGCACTCCTTTTTGAAGGTAGGGGAACGGCCGTCTCGCCTCCCTACCTCAGCGTGCGTAGCGCCCGCTCTGCGCGGGCACTCCTTTTTGAAGGTAGGGGAACGGCGGTCTCGCCTCCCTACCTCGGCGTGCGTAGTGCCTTCGGCCTACGCGCCAAGCGCCCGCTCTCCGCGGGCACTCTTTTAGAAGGTAGGGGAACGGCGGTCTCGCCTCCTTACCTCAGCGTGCGTAGCGCCCTCGGCCTACGCCGCAAGCGCCCGCTCTCCGCGGGCACTCCTTTTTGAAGGTAGGGGAACGGCGGTCTCAACTCCCTACCTCGGCGTGCGTAGTGCCTTCGGCCTACGCTCCAAGCGCCCGCTCTCCGCGGGCACTCTTTTCGAAGGTAGGGGAACAACAGTGTCGGCGCGTCTCCAGCGCTCGACTCCGCCGTCCGCCTCATAGGCATCGCCTCGGTAGGGCGGCACGTCTTCGGCGCTCGACTCCGCCGTCCGCCTCGTAGGCATCGCCTCTGCGGGACGGCGCGTCTTCGGCGCTCGACTCCGCCGTCCGCCTTGTAGGCATCGCCTCGGCGGGACAGCACGTATTCGGCGCTCGACGACACGCCTTCGTCCTCGACTCCGCCGTCCGCCTCGTAGGCATCGCCTCGGCGGGACGGCACGTCTTCGGCGCTCGACGACACGCCTTCGGCCTCGACTCCGCCGTCTCCCTCATAGGCATCGCCTCGGTGGGACGGCACGTCTTCGGCGCTCGACTCCGCCGTCCGCCTCGTAGGCATCGCCTCGGCGGGACGGCACGTCTTCGGCGCTCGACGACGCGTCTTCGGCCTCGACTCCGCCGTCCGCCTCGTAGGCATCGCCTCGGCGGGATGGCACGTCTTCGGCGCTCGACGACGCGTCTTCGGCTCTCGACTCTGCCATCCGCCTCGTAGGCATCGCCTCGGCGGGACGGCACGTCTTCGGCGCTCGACGACACGCCTTCGGCCTCGACTCCGCCGTCCGCCTTGTAGGCATCGCCTCGGTGGGACGGCACGTCTTCGGCGCTCGGCTCCGCCGTCCGCCTTGTAGGCATCGCCTCGGCGGGACGGCACGTCTTCGGCGGTCTACGAAACGTCTTCGGCGCTCGACTCCGCCGTCCGCCTCGTAGGCATCGCCTCGGCAGGATGGCACGTCTTCAGCGCTCGACGACACGCCTTCGGCCTCGACTCCGCCGTCCGCCTTGTAGGCATCGCCTCGGCGGGACGGCACGTCTTCGGTGATCGACGACACGTCTTCGGCGCTTGACTCCGTCGTCCGCCTCGTAGGCATCGCCTCAGCGGGACGGCACGTCTTCGGCGCTCGACGACGTCTCCGGCGCTTCACCGGTTCCTTCATAAGCATTGCCTCTAGGGTCTGCGAGCTATCAGTTGCATCGGCACCCTCGTGCTTGCTGTCTGGGAACGGGGGGCTGGGGTGGTTGATCGCGTCAGCTCGCCCATCGGGACCTCAGCGCTTGCTGTCGAGGGAGTACTGTTGTAGGGGTGGCCCAACCCCCCGTGACTGGGCCGTGCAACTAGTCCAACATGTAATAGGTCCAATAGTGTAGAGGAATATAACAGTGTAAGTATACCAGTGTACCGCCATCCTTTGTAAATACTAAGGGGTAGAATGGTGATTTCCCATTCTACCCCACTCACATATATATAAGCCCCCAGGAGGGGCAAAGGGGCACATCCTCTCATTCGAACCATTCATCCCTCAGATCTAGCTCTCTTCCTCTCCTGCTACCAGTCCCCTCTTTCCCTGTTTAGCCCGTAGCTACGACAAAAATAATTTGCAAAAATGTAGGTTCAACATGATCAAAGTATTGACTCGCCTGGCGCGGGTTACCGCAGTCTTGAGCTCACTCAAAGCTATATCATTTGATGGTCTTGAGCTTCCAGTCTTTATCTTCAACTTGATCTCGATCTCGCTTGATCCATTCATTCTTCGGGACTCCAGTTTCTAACTACGCGATAAACGACTGAATCCAAATAAAAGCAAGTAACTCAAAAAGATCCAAATAAATCTGAATAAACTCAATTTAGTTTTATTACGAGTTAATGGGTGATTTGGGTTACTTGAGGTAAGGTCGATGGTAGAACACGATGACTTGATCTTTTTATTGACAATTTCTTTTATTATTTTGGTATTTATCAAGGAAGTTCCATCAGTTAGGTTAAACCTATGAGTTGGTGCAGGAGCTTAGTGTACAAATTTTATCTCTAGGGTATGTATTCCTTGCAACTCAGGTTATGATAAAGGCAAACTGGACTGATGGATGAGATCTGTACTTATTCTATAAATCTTTTAGTCGAAGGTATTATAACACTTGGATATCTTTATTAAGTTTTTAGAATAGTCTCTGATATAGGCTTTTACTTATTAATTAGATTAAGATAAATAGCAAGGGCTCAATATCTATTCATATATGGTATTTAATTCAAATTTGAATCTCTAATAATCCCATTATCATATTTTATGTATCTTCATTCATAGCTAGGCTAAACTTAAGTTGAATTAGGATCCACTCATATGGGTCCTAACTTGTTATATATATATATATATATATATATATATATATATATATATATATATATATATATAATTATGCTTAATACTATTATGTACTAAAGCTAGTGTCAAGATTCAATTAGTGGTACCATTACCATTTTATTTGCACCTTTGTTATTATTAAGCTTAATTTTATTTTTAATTTTTATTTATCTAGCAAAGCTTGTCGTACAGGGTTATGTATTAATATAGCTACTTAATCAATTATACTATGGAGATTTGTTTAGCGACGGTATGTTAAATGCTAGTGCATACATTATAATGAAGTGTAATATTTATTAAGTTTTGAGTATCTAACCATAGTCATTTTATGTGGAATGTTAATTTAAATACCAACTGTCATTATTAACTAAATCTAGCTTTTGAGATTTATTTATCGGCGATGTACTAATGGTGGGGTTTATATTATAAATCATGACTTTCCAATTTAAATATGTATTTCATTTAATTTGGTGTTGCATGAATCAAGAATTATTTAAAGTTTAACCATAAGTCAATTATATACAATGTAGCCTCTAAGTCAATTTGAATATCATGGCCTAAAGGTTGGTGGCTTAATGTTCACATTATTTAATAGTCAAAAAGGATTCTTCTAATGGCTAGGCTATAAAGATATTGGTTTATGGTTTAAACTTTTCAGAGGTTAATTTTATAACATTTACTAATATGCAAGGTTTCAGGCTTTATTGTTTAATCAATTTTCAATTGCTAAGTTGTCATTCCATGAGAGCATACACCTAGCAACATCCCTACTAAGCCTTTAATTAATAGTTAGGATTTAATTAATGGCACCACTACCATTTTGTCTATAGCTCGATTATTATTAGGCTTAGTTTTTAGTTTCAATTTAAATTCTATTCATCTATCATGGGTTCATGTTTTGACATAGCTATTAATTAAATCTACAAAAGGGAATTTGTTGAAATGACGGTAGGATAAAGGTTAAAGTTTACATTTTAATTTCATGCAAGGGTAATCTTTATTTAAACTTGGACATTTTAACCAAAGGCACTTTTCTTTATCAATATCTTTAATACTTAGCCTTTTAGACAATTATTCAAACCATATTAATTAATCATATATGAACTAACCCAAATTTAAATCTTACACAACCTCTTTTATATCCTAATTAAATTTGGTTAGCTTCTCTAAATTATTTCCTAATTTTTCATGGCTTTTATTAATTAGAAATAAGCTAAAAAAATAGAATAAGAATGTGGGGAAAAAGTGCTGCCGACTAGAATTGAACTCGAGACCTGAGCATTGTGAGTCTAACGCGCGCTCAGCTAGCCAAACGGGTGAAGTGCCTGGGCTGATGAAGTGTACGCGGAATATAAGGAAAGGTGAGGATGCCCAGGAACCAAAACAGGGGAGGCGGCCGGAGCTCGGTGATGCGCACGCCGGCGACAGGCAGCGCCCGGGGAGGCGGAGATGATCGGAAAAATGGGTTCCCGTGGGGGCTGGGAAGCCAGTGGAGGTGCTGGTGTGAGCCGAGGATCACCGAGGCAGGCCGGCGGCGAGACTCGGCGGCCGGAGGTGGGGGTGGAATGGGGCGTCGGCGGTCGGGAGAAAGAAGAAGGGAATTCGAGCGCGCCTGAGCATGTAGGAGGTAGAAGGATGCTTACCATGCCGTTGGTTGAGCCGGGGAGGAGCCGAGGTGAGCCGGCGGCGAGGGCCATGGGCGGCGCAGGGAGGTTCACGTCGCCGGCGAGCTGGGGAAAAGTAGGGCCTCCGGCGGCGGTTGGAGGAGGTCCGTGGCGACGGTGAGTAGCTCCAACGGCGAGGAATCGACGGGATACTCGCCGAGGAGGGAGCGGCTTTGGCAGCGGCGGTTTTGACCGGTGTCGGGGAAGAAGGCCTTGCCGGTGAGCTAGAGGTGCCGGGAGTCCAATTACTCGAGGCAGGAGGGAGGGGGCTGCTCGGGGCGCGCCATGACGCGGTTGGAGTGGTGGGGAGTCGCCGGAGTGCCAGAAATGGCATGGAGGCGCTGCGGCCGGTGCACGGGCAGCGGCGGGAGAAAAAGCAGGGAAGAAAGAGGGTGGAGCGGGATCTTCTTATGCTCACGGGGTGGTTGCAGAGACGGTGGTTGCGCAAGAGAAACCGGGGGCGACCGGGGAATTCGGTGGGCGAGGGATGGCGCATGTCTGCGACGCGGAGAAGAGAAGCTGAGCGCAGCAGAGAGGGTGGCGCGGGCGCACTGGGGGAGAAGAGGATGAGCGCGGGTGCGGGCCCGCCGGACAGAGGGGAAGCGCGGGGGCCGGCTGTCAGCGGGGAGGCGTGGGGTGGAGCGCGTCCACGAGCAGAGGGGTGAGGCGGATGGGCATCTAGGCCGTGCGGGGGAAAAGGAAACGGGGAGAGAGGGGGGTTGGGTCGGGCCTTCGGCCGGCCTGACCCCAATTCTTTTTTTTACATATACATACACATTTTTTTATGCTAGTCTTTTTGTATATATATAATTGCATACATTTTATCTATTTATTTTTGTTGCCCTTATACTATCATTTTCAAAATGAAATTTTATATTTTATTAGCTCTGGTTTCTCTCTTCTTATACTGGATCATCTTTTCAGATTCGTACTTTAAATCTTGATTTTCTATTATTTAAATATGTTTGTTTCCTTCTTGAACCTCTTAACTCTTTGGAACCTCAACCAAATTTCAGAAAAATGCCATGGAAATCCAAACTCAAATAAAATTTATCGCAAAACCATTCAAGAAATTCATATTTTTAAATTTCAAATTTTTCAGGATGTTACAGTGCAATAGAAAGCTTGATAGTTACTGTGCTTTGGTGCAAGAATAAAATTAGCATTCATTGCTCTGAATAGCCAATACATTTCACATGGTCCGAGTAAGCATTTGCAAGAATCTGGTTGATTAGCGCTGGATGCAATGGCACAGAGGTTGCAGGTCTCAGCGCACAGTTGCTTGGCGTTGAGTTGCTGCTGATGTGGCACTAGCCAAGTTGCACGCTATGGCACATGCTGATGTGTCTCCAAAGCTACGTTAGGGCATATACAATCTTGTCTCTAACATGTGTTATATCATTTTTAGATACAATATCTCCAATAGATTGTCTCTAGCATACTTCATAACATCATCTTTCCATATTTTTTATTTAAAATGAGAACCACGTGAAACCGTCTGGGCTATTGTCTCTCTTGTCGCTACCCAAGTCTCCCACTAGTTTCTCCCATCATTGCCCTCCCCTCCCTCCGGCCACCACACTCCCCCTCCCCGCTGCCTTCTCCTCTCACCCTTACCGCCGCTCTCTTCCACCACTTTGGCCGTCACCCTTTCCCTCCACTCCGGCCGCCTTCTCCCCCCACCCCACTGCCTTCTCCTCCCACCCCCACTGCCACTCTCTCCCTCCACTCCGGCCGCTGCCCTCTTCCCCACCCTGGCCGCCGCCTGCATTGTCCTTCGTCATTGCCGCAGCCTCCGAGCTCACTGTCGTCAATCCAGCTAGATTTGGCTCGCCAACATCTGGAGTTAATTGTATCTTAGTCTTGTTCGCTAGATATGCCTCGCCGACGACTCTAGTGCAGCCGCCAAGGACCACGCCGCCTCCCTCCTATCTCTGTCTCGCTGGAATCTAGGTTGGCCTCACCATCTTGGCCGGTGTAGTGGCACACGGGGTGGCCCTCGCATTCATTGTCGTCGCAACCTTCTTCAGTCGCCTTGGCCGTTGGATCCGTCATGTGGCCATCATCATCTTCACCGCGCCTTGGTTGTGCCACTGTGTGGCCCCGCAAACCGTATGGGTGATGAACGACTTCTCTCCAACAGTGCTCATGCCATCCCTTGTGCGTTGGATTTTGTGATGCGGTCGTCGCGTTAGAAAACGACGGCTTCTCTTCTTTCTCATGCTTCTCTCTCCTCCCAGATCAAATTTAGGTTGATGTGGCAAGCTAACCGATGACTGACATGTGACTATTGGAGATACCCTTAAAAGTCAGCGCCATTCATGCAGTTGTTGAAAAAAGTCATTTTTGATATTTATTTTCTCAAGAGGCTATTTTTAAAATAGAATAAAAAACCAAAATAAACATTTGCCACATTCAATCTAGGCAATTTTGATTTTCTATGGCCAGCATTTGTTTGGCAATATCGTTGTGGTTTGCCACATTCTTTAGCCCATGCTCTACTTGTCATATAGTCATTTTCTAGCCGATTTTTTTGCCACGAGTATGGTGACCAGTTTGATTACCATAGAAATTGTCGCTTGCACACATTTTGATGCGGATCAGACCTCATGGTATGGTCGACGGGCGCAGAGTGCCTTGATCTTTCACAGTAGATGAACACTGGTAGATAAATAGTCCTCCATTTACAAGATGTAAACCAAGAATCAAGATAACTATTTGTGGTACTACAATCTGTCTAACAGATGCAAAATCCAAAAAAAAATCTTCTACACTGGGGCAAAACTAAAGAACTAGAATGTTCTTTGACTTAGCACACGCACACACGAATTTCACAAATCTTGAGCTTTCTAACTAATTCCGTTGCCACTTTTACACATTCAAGACAGACAGCGGTTGGGATGTAGCCATCTTAAATAAATTTTAGTGCAGATAATGCAATCGATTGCTTCCACAATCTCCTTTAGGACCAAAGGAGGGACGAAGGTAGGGTGGAAAAAGGTAATGAATAATCTGTTTTATTCGATATTCGTATCTAAGAAAACACGAATGTGATAAGTAAAATCTGTATTCGAAAATGTTTGTATCCGTATTAAAAAATATTTGTATCCACATTTGAGAATATTTATATTCGTATTCGAAAATATTCGTATTCGATCCGTTTCCTATGCCTATCGTTGGTAACCGGTCAAAAACCAGTGAAAAACCAGCAAAACCGCTAGGAAATTATTCTACCAAGATTTGTTCCAGAAGTTGTATGAGGATATTCGTAGTCGACCGAATTAAATACATATTTGATTTGAATTTGTATCCGTTATGACATTTGATTCGTATTCGTATTTGAGAATATTCAAATTCATATTCGTATTTGTTTTAAAATATAGATTTGTATTCATATTTGAGATTATTCAATCGTATCTAATCCGTTTCCATCCCTAGATGAAAGGGAGTAGGGGATGTCACTGCCGTGTATTTGTCAACCTCCATTACTGTGTCGAATCTGACCATAGTTTTCAGTCGAAAGAGTTTGGGATGCCTTGCATAAAATTCGGACTGCAGAACAAAAACCCTAGACAATGATCTGATAAAAATAATATATGAAACAAGATAAAACGACTATCGTGTTTATGCCTATAAAATCATCTATTTATTATTAAAAGTCAATGATAGGTGTTTTAGAGTTGCTAAGAAAAAAAAGAAATATGTTAGAAATTCTCACAAAAAATAAAATATTTAACCCTTAACTTAGTGAACTCAAATTATAACGACTCAGATTAAAAAAATAATATTAAATATAATTTAAACTCTAGTATGATCACCACCCCACGCAAGGCCAAAAGCACCAGCACCACGTACTATACAGTGCCGCCAACGCTTGGCCACTTCGATTCGTGCGTGTGTTCCGGGACACATGCGTGCATGATTACGAACGTACGTTGTACAAAAGTTCTGATGCCCAGTTTGATGATTTTACATTTGCTAAAAGGAAGAGATACGTTAGAAATAATAAAAAAGAAAAACATATGCTTCTCGATTTAGTGGACTTTTATTATGGTCTATAAATAATCACTAGTAGATGTCAAAGATGAAACAAAAAACATTTTAAGACAAGACTACTTATTATATATTCTAGATGAACCCATTGAATATAATTAATTATTGATGACCCACACTAAAATTCACGTACGAGAGGAAAAGAAAGATATTGACGTACAAAATAAATGAGTAAAAGCCATGCATAAAAATAAGAAAAAAGTGGCAAGGACAAAATCTATTCTACATGCACACTTACCAACAATGTGTATTTCACAACTTTGATTTTTTCTTCTAGAATCGCTATCGATGTAGTAGATTCTAATTCAAGTTAAACTATATCAACCATTAGCTGTTATCTATCATACAATAAAAGCATATGATGGTTTACTACATCAGCTGACTAAAAAGATAAAAAAATAGAAATTCTTCTAAAATAAAAAACATCTTGTCTTTAATTTGGTATACCATAGTTATGTGTAGCAATCCATAACCGATAGATATTACCTAATAAATAAGAATAATTGCTAGAAACTCTAAAAAAAGTATCTAACTCTTAATTAGGTGGACCCTTCTTATATTAACTAATCATAACTAATACTTTTTCTTGATATATGAAACAGTGCATGAAATTGATTTATACCGTGATATGCATGCATGTATAGTTGGAGAACTCTGGTATGAAATTAAAATGTGAAATGCTAGAGATAGAATTGAACTCAAGCAATCTACACACAAGAATAAACTTGCCTATAATATCTATTATAATTTACATTCTTTTAATTGTTATGGATAGAACTATTGTCTCTATTATTGGATACGCAGATTAAAAATTATAAAGGACAAGTATTTCCTCCTAAAAATATAATCTATGTCTTTTGTTTTAACATATACTACTATATATTAATATCATAAAGGAAACCAATTATACAAATTAAATATGAAATTAAATCGAATTGATACGCTCTAAAATTCTAAAATTTTAATTCTTTCAGGTAATTTACAACCCTTTATTTTTTGGATGTTGTTTCTTTGTTATTACCACATATATACCGCTAAATCAATTAAATATGATCTAACAATAATGCCCACGTAGGTGCGTGGACCACCTTGTTAGTTAAATCAAATAATTGAACAGCCTAGATAAAACTAGATAGAAAATTAAATACACATTTCTTTCCCGTAGAAGTATATGGATTTCGTTGCCATCTCCATCAGAATTAGTTTCTGCTTGATTTGCTAGAGAGAATCGGGGCACTCCGTCGGGCCTGGGGTCTCTTCACTGCTGATGCTGAGTAGTTGGGAGATTGGAGCGGAAAAACGAAAACTTTGACGCTGATTAAATGCGCTCAATCCTATTTAGGGCCGGCAGGGAACGCGACACAAACAGGAATAAGATAAACACAAGACGTGTATAAGAATACTGTATGCAATTCTACAAATGCAGAAAGAAAAAAAAAGATTCAAAAGAGTTGTTTGAATGCTTCACACGAGATTTGCACGAAATTAAAGAGAGAGAATGGATGAAGGAAACAATTCATTCCGTAGGAATTTCATACAGATCCTATGTTCTCATCCTTTGTTACAGTGCACTAGGTCCCATTTGAAACCCAAGATTATCGTAGGAATATGAATGTTGTAGGAAACTGAAATCTAGTAAGAGTGGATGCTTCAGTGGCCTATGTCCTGGAACGTAGGGCTGACACCAGGCGCTTAATTTTGGCCTGATTTTGTTGTTAGGTTAAGTCAAATTTTCGTGGATAAAATCAACCCCAACAGCTCAAGCATGCCAGAAAATTCAACTTTCGGACACATGATACCTAGCAAAACTGTCTGTAAATACACGAAGTCCTCATTTTGAATGCAACGTCAATTGATAAAAAAACTTCGGAATCGATGAGAATGGTGAAACAGACAGGTAGGCCAGGCCGTGGTAGTACCGTATTTGTGGACATCATCAGACAAAATCGATGGACTTTACTACAATCGGAATTAGTTCACTGTTTTTTGGGAGTGCTATACACTGTTTTTTGGGAGGAAATTAATCAAATTTCATATCATTTAATTTGCACAATTGCGTCAAGATTCGTGTTCCCACTCACCTCCATCTCCATATCTGTTCTCCAATTGTCGCCGTTACCGGCATCTTCAACGGAGGCGTCAAATTAGAGTTTTAGTTTATCGGTTAGGGTTGGAGTTCACCAGTGGCCACTGGGCTTAGAGCGATGCCAGGGTGGCGGCAGATAGGTGGTGGGCTGCGGCAGCGACGGTGCGTCGAGACAGCGGTGGTGCCGCCGGATGCGGGTGAGGAGGATGGTGGATAGGGTCATTGAGGGAGGGGAGTAGAGACAGCAGATCTAGTGACGGGTGGCATTGCCACCAGAGACTGGGAACAAGGGCAAACCAGCGATGGGGAGGCAGCGGATGGGCGGTGGCGAACGCAGGTGAGGAGGAGGACGGTGGTCGCGGGCGAGGGTGATGAGATCCGACAAGTGATTACCGGTGAGGAGGAGGACGGTGGTCGCGGGCGAGGGCGATGAGATCTGACGAGTGATTAGAAAGTAGGAGAAGCAGCCGTCGGTGGCGAATCTAGTGACGCCACGGTCTCCGAAGCTAAGGAGGGAGGCGTGTGGACGCGGGGAAGGTAGAACTAAGAAGGAGGGAGCGGGCGGCACTGCCACTGTCCTTAGAAGGCGGTCGCTGGCAGTCGTCGCCTTGCCAGAGGCGACACCGATGGAGAGGAGTGTGGTGGTGCGTGGAGGGGTGAGAGTGGTGGCGGTGGCTACAGAGGAGGGAGGGGTAGAAAGAGTTAGCTTATGGTTAGATTTATATGAGATTTGAAGGTTCGGGATGTTAAATCTCTTTACTATGTTTAACAAAACCCAAAAATAAAATAGCCCGATTTTGTATGAACAGACCCATTCGTTAATTAATACCCATCCGCCTTTACTCGCTTGCGCCGGACGCTCCTATCCCACTATTAGTAGTACTCCCCTGCCGTTGTTTCCTTGACATCTACTCGACTCGACAGAGAAACCCAAGAAAACAGTGAGCAAACCCAAGGCGGGCGAGGAGGGATCGGAGCAAGAGGAAGGGATGGTGCATCCGGTGGCGGAGGCCGACGAGCGGAGCCCCTTCGGCCGGCTCACGGCCGAGGAGTTCTACGACCGGCACGGCGTGGCGCACTCGTCCTCCACCTTCGTCAACCCGCGGGGGCTCCGTATCTTCACCCAGCGCTGGGTCCCCGGCGGTGGCGCGCCCGTCCTCGGCGCCGTCGCCGTCGTCCACGGCTTCACCGGCGAGTCCAGCTGGACGGTCCAGCTCACCGCCGTGCACTTCGCCAAGGCCGGGTTCGCCGTCGCTGCCGTCGACCACCAGGGCCACGGCTTCTCCGAGGGCCTCCAGGGCCATATCCCGGACATCGGCCCGGTGCTCGACGACTGCGAGGCTGCCTTCGCCCCCTTCCGCGCCGACTACCCGCCGCCGCTGCCGTGTTTCCTCTACGGGGAGTCCCTCGGCGGCGCCATCTCGCTGCTGCTGCACCTCCGGAACAAGGGCCGGTGGCGCGACGGCGCGGTGCTGAACGGCGCCATGTGCGGGGTCAGCCCCCGGTTCAAGCCACCGTGGCCGCTGGAGCACCTGCTGTGGGCGGCGGCGGCGGTGGTGCCGACGTGGCGCGTGGCCTACACCCGCGGCTCCATCCCGGAGCGGTCCTTCAAGGTGGAGTGGAAGCGCACGCTGGCACTGGCGAGCCCGCGCCGCACCACGGCCCCGCCCCGCGCCGCCACGGCGCTGGAGCTGCTCCGCGTGTGCCGGGAGCTGCAGGCGCGGTTCGAGGAGGTGGAGCTGCCACTGCTGGTGGTGCACGGCGGCGAGGACACGGTGTGCGACCCGGCGTGCGCGGAGGAGCTGCACCGCCGCGCCGGGAGCAATGACAAGACGCTGCGCATGTACCCCGGGATGTGGCACCAGATCATCGGCGAGCCGGAGGAGAACGTGGACAAGGTGTTCGGCGACATCGTCGACTGGCTCAAGGCCCGCGCCGCCGCCCGCTCCGAGTAGCGGTAGTTCATCCATGCGTTTCGTGTGAGCGTTGGGTGCGCGTGAGAGTACGAGATCTCATGGTTAGATCTCATGCTGCTGTGCGTGGTCCATGGCGGGACCAAGGACGAATGCAATAAACGTCGTTGACGCGATCTGGTCCATGGTGCATCTCGTGAATGCTGCTCAAATCCATTCAAACTCGTTCCGTAACTTCCCTCGTGTAGGAACAAACGAGACTGTCATTCCACATATATGGGCGTTGGTTTTGCCTTAAAAGGCTTCGGCAACATGAAGGGGGCAAGAGACATAGATGTTCTGTTTGGAACGACAGAATTTGTTTAGAATCTCTCATGAATTCGTTTGTTTTTTCTGAAGTTACTGTAAATTCTTACGTGTCGAACGGGTCCTCCATGGTTCAAAGGTGAAGCCGACACATCTCGGCCCTAGCCCTGGGGTCCCTGTAGTCTGTTGGGATAGCCAGATGCTGTCTTAGTGGTGCCCAACTAGGTCATGTCCAACGGGCCGGTCCATGGTCTAATACTATAGGCACGGTCCACAGCATGAAGGTTGCCAAGCCGGGCTAACTCGGCACGAAGTGGTGGGCTGTGCCTGGGCCATCGCCTCGGCCAACCGTGTCAGTACAGAATGGCATGAACAGTGTCGTGCCCGGATACGGCACAAGATGGCACGTGCCAACACGGTACAACCCCCTGGCATGGCTGGACCATCAACATGGTTGGCCTGTTTAGTACGCATAGCCCGTGGGCACGGCCCATTAGGCACGGGCACGGCACGACTCATTTGACCCATTTAACCAGTTTAGTATGAGTAACGATCGATTTTTTTTTAAAACAATTATAACTATTTGTAAGTTTAAAAATACAAAAAAAATTAAAATATCTAAAATTTTATTTGTAGGTTTAAAAATATGAAAAAAATTCAAAGAAATCTAAAAATTTTCTATAAATAGGCAGCATACTCCTTATTCATCCATACTCAAACCAGCAATCTCCTCTGCTCATTCTCTTATGAAAAATTCTGAAACACTCTGTCATAATTTGGCAAAATTCGACATAATTTTGCCAAAAATCCAAAAATTCGAAATCCAGCGTACAGTCAAAGAAAGAGGAAACAATGCTAATTTTTATGTACTTATATTGTTCTTATTTATCTTTATTGTGACATAAGATAGGGAGTAGTTTAATTTTCTATTTGTATTTTGCTGTTTTCTGCATTTCTAAATTTCTTCATAGAAAAGTTTGATGATTTTTGTTGCGAGTGAATACGGAATTGATCCAAAAGATCTTGCATCCCTCAGGATGTCTCCGCCTCCACCTAAACTGGCTGAGGCCGCCGAGCAGACTGTGGTTGTACTGTCGTTAGGTTCTACGTAGTGCCTCTGCATTAATAAGCACTAGAGTAAAAAGGTCCATACCCAGTATGTCGAACACGTGGGCAGATTTTGACAAGTTCATAAAACAATTGTAGTCCAGAGATCAAGTAAGAGTTGCTATTTGTAAAATATGTCGTCGTGAATTGCCTGTAAAGTCTATAGGTGGAACCAGACACTTGCACAGACATGCTCTAAGTGTAAAGAAAACTAAGGCATCGCCATGAGGCAGACACATCTGATGTACAACCCCGACGGTACGGTACATAACTGGGATTATAATCCCGAGGTAGTTCAAGAATCTTTAGCCTATTTAATTGCTTCGCAAGATCTTCCTTTAAACTTTGGTGCATCAAATGCTTTCAAAAAGTACATTAGAACAGCTCATAATCATATATTTACTCACATTTTTATATAGACAACTACTATAAATTTAGTTAAATACTACAGTAATGGTCGTGAAAAATTAAAAAACTCTTTCGAACCTATACATTTTCGGTGGCCTTGACCTCAGACATATGGATTGGTCATTCTAGAAAGGATTATCTTAGTGTAGTTGCTTATTATACAAATGATGACTGTGTATTAGAAAAGAGAATCATAGGATTCAAACTAATTGACTAGCACATATGGGTGAGAATATAATAGAATGTATTATCAAAGCCATGGAAGATTTTGGTCTTACAAATAAAATTTTTGCAACTATCCTGAATAATGCGGTAGCAAACTCCAGGGTAATGGATATTCTCACTCTCTTATTTGGTACACTAGCTGAATGCCCGTGCGTTGCTACGGATTTAAAAAAAATTAGAACATATTTATATGCACGTTCCAACAAATTTTACCACTCGTTAATTTTAGAACATGTAGTATGATAAAATTTTAAAATCCGTAGTAACGCACGGGCATTCAGCTAGTATAGAACAAAATGTTGACTTGTAACTGAATGATACATATAAGTGTGTGCAATTCATTGGATCACAATTCAAGCTAAACCATCCACTGTGTGCTTTTCTTAAGCCCCAGATTGTGTGGTAGTGGTGTTCACTATTCAATAAGACGCAGTTTATACAGAGTTCTAGCAATAAGCAATAAATAAAAGAAAGAATATTCATGAGTGGGTCCAAGTCATCTAAGTGGAAGCACTGAGAGGTGAATGGAGATGTGTAGTAGATAGACCATTAGTGACAAAAAAGGAATATTGTCGTAAAACTGCAATCTTGAGATGCTCTTAGCTTAATAATTGTAGATCAAATATCACTACTCATAACAGAGGAATTATCTGTCTTAACCTATGAGCTGCCGCTGCCTGTACGTTGTGTATCAGAATCTCTCTGCTTAGAATATTGTTGGTATCGGCTCATTGACTGATCAATGCTGAAAGGGAGAATAAAAGCTCAGTTAGCTGATGGTTCAAATATTCAATGATGAGAGTGCTACCAGTTCAACTTGGATAGTCAATTATTGAAATCTTACGTACATGTGAGAAAGATTAAGATATAACATGTCCCCAGTTAATTAAGCTGACGGTTTGAATAATCAGTGATTAGCTAGAGTGCTACCAGTTCAACTTGGATAGTCAACTACTGAAATCTTACGTACATGTAAGGAAGATTAAGATATATCATGTCCCCAGTTAAATTGATATTGCCATTACAGACCGTGTCTTGGAGACTTGGACTATCTAGAGAGGTCCCAAAAAATCAATACCCTATCTATCTGATGCAAGCACATTCTGACGCTTTGTTAATGTCTCTTTGTTCTGGTATTTTTAGGCGTCTAGGATGGTAGCTGTTGGGACAAAGTCACAAAGATAGTTTTTATTGGGTTGTGAGCATTTTACATATCTGATAAACAATTACAGGGCAGATGCTAGATCTAAATTGAGAATATAATTTGTTCATTTCGGCTATACTATTTGCTTTTTTTACCTATACCACAATTACTTCCCAGTGCACTAACAAGGCAAAGTTACACCATTAGCTCTGAACCATTTAATTTTGTGCAATCAAACAACCCCTAGTCTCATTTTGTTGATTCTAGTCCGTCTGCTATTTTATTTTGTGCAATTAAAACCTTCTAACTATTTTTGTTTATATGAGCCCTTATATTACTCAAAATTGTCTAATTACATTTTTGTCCATACGACTAACGGATTGATGGTGTGACTATAAACATGTGCCATAGCTAAAATATAACATCACAGTAAACTATTATTAAACCTCACTATTGTGTTCTAAAGGATAAATGTTTACTATTACATTTTTTGAATTATAATTTTTTCACTAATTATTGTTTTGGTGAGATATTGTCCTCCAAAACACATCAACAAGCCTAGATAGCAGCTAATCTTGTTAAGTTTAATGAGTTACATATCTCTGTCAGCTCGAGTTAACATACACATCAACAATCCATTAGACAGAAGGGTTTGATTCAGTAATTTTTAGTAGTAAAGGGCTCCACTGAATAAAAATCAAATAGTAGAGAGGATTCGAATCAACAAAATCATGGTGAATGGACTTGATTGCCCGAGCGTTGCTACGGATTTTAAAATTTTATCATACTACATGTTCTAAAACTAACGAGTGGTAAAATTTGCTGGAACGTGCATACAAATATGTTCTAATTTTTTTAAATCCGTAGCAACGCACGGGCATTCAGCTAGTCTGAGTATAATATGAGAATTTAGTTGAAGTTCTTTGTCACAGAGTAGCCCTGAAAAATTCTGAAACGAAAATTCATCTATTCAGCACCATGAAAAAACAATGAACACTTGGGTGCAAGTAATCCAAATCACCTATGGGATTAATTTGTCAAATTTAAAGAAAACTTCCATTTGTCTAAAGAGTTCTTTGTCAATATTAATAAGGAATAACAGTTATAAACTACTACCAAAACTTCACATGTTTATGTTGAAACATACTGCTCATTGACATTCAATGGCGGAACCAGAATTTGGTTACGCCTCGGGCTGAACTCTAACAACCAAAAACTAACGCCAATTTATGCCCATACCATGACATAACAAAAGTACATCACAATTGCGTCATTGATATGAAACTTGATTTCAATGCTAAAACATAAAGCATAATAAGGAAAACAAGGCATAATGTCTAAGCACACCTGATTTTCCCATTGCATTGTAACAGACATGGCTTCTTGGTATGAAGCTGACAAGGCTAAGTTCTCCTCAAACAGCTTTTCTAATTCTGATGATTGAGAATCAATCTGTTGAACAAAATAAAAAACTTAGCCATGACTTAGGAAGCTTATTTCGTTTCAAAGAAAAGGAAGGTAACATCAAACACCTCCATTAACAGCTTTTGGCGGCTGCCCTCTAGCCTCTCAACCATCAAAGCCATATCATGCAACATTGCAACTGGTTTTCAAGTTTTTCCCTATCTTGCTTCCATAGAGAAATATGCTATCAGTACAGCTTGCATTAAGAGTTGAGCTCAGCTAGAAGCATCCTATGAATAAACAACACAACATGTACATACAACTGTTCTAATCACCCCTGTAAATTTTGACAACAAGGTGTCTGGATCACAGGTGCTCAATCATCCAGTTATCACACTGGATTATAGGTGATATCCAATATATACTGCAAAAAGCTTAAATTATGAAAAATTTTGAGAGTGTGTTAGATGCATTACCATTGAAAATGCCTACCAGGAGGGGGGCGGTGCAGGCCGGGAGGCGGGCGGCGCAGGCCTGGAGGGGGGCGCTGGCCAGGAGCCGGCGGGGCCGGAGGCGTGGCAACGTCCGGAGGAGGGCGAGCCTAGTAGGCGGCGCTGGCCGAGATCCGAGAGGAGAGGGGGAGGGGAGTCAGGGCGGCGCTGGCCGGAAGGGGGGCATCGGAGCGGCGCTGGCCAGGAGACCGGCGGCGCAGGCTGGAAGGAGGGGGCACCGGGGCGGTGCAGGCTGGGAGGCGGGCGGTGCAGGCGAGGGCGGCGCCGTAGTGGCGTCGTGCAGGTGCAGCAGGCGGACCGCGGCGTCGTCGCGTCGGGAGTGAAGGGCGAGGACGGTGGCCAACGGACGCGCGGCGCGCGCAGGCGAAGACGGTGGCCGGCGGACGCGCGACACGCGCAGGCGAGGCCGGCGGCAGGCGACAAGGGAAGCCGCCGAGACCCCCTCCTCCCCGGCCTCCGCCTCGAGGGGCCGCGCGAAGAGGGGATCGGCTCCCGAGTCCGGGCGGTCGACGAAGCACTCGACGTCGGTGCTACGCCTAGGACAGATAGGCTACGTCGGTACTACGTCTAGGACAGAAGGGGAAGCATGTAGCAACATCGGCACCTTACCCATTGTAAGACGCTCGCCCGCGCAAACGGGAAATTAATAAAGCCGACCTTCAGCCAGGCTTCCATTGAGGTCCGCCTCCGCACGCACCTTCACCGCCCACAACGCGCGGGGGCTTGCCCCCGTGCATAGTCCACGGACTCTAAATAAGACATAGTGTCAAGGTCCGCCTCCGCACGCACTCTACAGAGTATAAATAAGACCTCTACAGTGCGTGCGGAGGTGAACCTCGACGCTACGACTTCCTTTATAGTCCGGAGACTCGCGCGTGCGGAGGCGGACCTCGACGCTACGTCTTATTTAGAGTCCGTGGACTGGTGCGTGCGGAGGCGGACCTCGACGCTACGACTTCCTTTATAGTCCGGAGACTCGCGCGTGCGGAGGCGGACCTCGACGCTACGTCTTATTTAGAGTGCGTGGACTGGTGCGTGTGGAGGCGGACCTCGACGCTACGTCTTATTTAAAGTCCGTAGACTGGTGCGTGCGGAGGCGGACCTCGACGCTACGTCTTATTTAAAGTCCGTAGACTGGTGCGTGCGGAGGCGGACCTCGACGCTACGTCTTATTTAAAGTCCGTAGACTGGTGCGTGCGGAGGCGGACCTCGACGCTACGTCTTATTTAAAGTCCGTAGATTGGTGCGCGCGAGGGTGTCCCCCCGGTGCGTCTTTTGTTTATACTCAAGCCCGTCACCTTTGGCTACGGCGAGTGCACACGCGAACATGCGACTTCGATTTATACTCAGTCCCGTACCCCTGGCTACGGCGAGTGCACACGCGAACGTGCGTCTTTGTTTATACTCAGGCCCGTCACCTTTGGCTACGGCGAGTGCACACGCGAACGTGCGACTTCGATTTATACTCAGTCCCGTACCCCTGGCTACAGCGAGTGCACACGCGAACGTGCGTCTTTGTTTTATACTCAGTCCCGTACCCCTGGCTACGGCGAGTGCACACGCGAACGTGCGTCTTTGTTTATACTCAGGCCCGTCACCTTTGGCTACGGCGAGTGCACACGCGAACGTGTGACTTCGATTTATGCTCAGTCCCGTACCCCTAGCTACGGCGAGTGCACACGCGAACGTGCGTCTTTGTTTTATACTCAGTCCCGTACCCCTGGCTACGGCGAGTGCACACGCGAACGTGCGTCTTTGTTTTATACTGCGGGAACGCGCGCGCTGGCTAAGCCTGCGCGCGCCTTCACCGCGTACTTGCGCGTGATGAAGAAAGATTAGCGACAAACGACGATCTTCATTACATCCCCGTTTGCGCGGGTGAGCAACTACAAGGGATAAATATACTAACCGTTTTCCCTTGGTGCGGCCGAAGCCTCTAGTCACTAGACATCTGCAGGGCCCGCCAAGGCGCCTCTGAATGGCCCCGCGGACCTCCGGGCTGTGACGCCAGCTCTAGGAGCGCCGTTGGGCTTCGCGACGCGGGCACCTGGTACCTGGCTCGATGCGCCGAGCCATATCCTGGTTGCCTCGGACGGTGATGATGGTCCGGGGACCCGGGATCTTCATGCATAGATAGTCGTGATGTGGTACCGCGCCGAAGGAGTTGAGGATTGGGCGCCCTAATATGGCATTGTAGGGGTACGGAAGGTCGACCACGTCGAAGGTGGCATCTTCGGCCCGCACATTGTCATCTTGGCCGAAGGAGACTTGAAGACCTATTTGGCCCAGCGCCCGCAGGGGCTGTCCCCCGAAGCCCTGCAGTGGGATTCCCGAGGGCCCTAGGCGGCTTCGAGGGATCCTCATCTGGTCGAAGGCCGCCGCAAACAATACGTTCGCGGAGCTACCGCCGTCCACCAAGGCGTGCCCCACGTCGCATCCCGCGATAGTGACCCGGATGACCAGGGGGTCCTGATGAGGGAAGTCTACACCCTGGGCGTCGTCGGGTGTGAATGTAACTTCGTGCTGCGCCCAATCCGGCGGTGCTTGCGCTGGGTATGCCGCCACGTGATGTAGCCTTCGCGCATAGGCCTTCTGCTGCCGTGCCGAGGTGAATTCTAGCGCAGAGCCTCCGGATATGACGTTAATGACCCTGCGGTGGGTTGCGTCCGGGGCCTGCAGTGACAGGAGGCCCTCCCGAGGCTGCTGTACGTGAGCTTGGATCCGTAAGGTGCCTTCCTGGGGTTGCATCCCTTGCGCCTGTACCTGCACGGGGGCCTCGTACGGGAATTGGACGTGGGCCACCGCAGGCGGACGCGTCTCCGGGTTCCTGTCCCTAGCGACGCTGTCGCGGAGCGCCGCGATGGAGGTGCAGGTGCGGGTATCGTGGTTGCCACGGCCGTGGACTACGCACCACAGTCCCTGGTGCTGGTCGTCGTAATCTCCACGACCCTTATCGTCGCGGCCCCTGCCACGGCCGCGCCCCCGGCCACGGCGCCCCCGACCGCCTCGGCCCGCGGGAGCACCCTCGTCGGACCCGCCTTCAATGTCGAGGACGTACCGGTTTCGCCTCGACCTCTGCTGGCCGCGCTTGGGCTGATCGGACGACTCCTTATGCGAGGCGTCCCTGCGGTCGGGCGCATCCCTGGACGACTCCTGCTTACGTTTTCCCTTCGAAGAACCGCCCTTCGGCGGATCTTCGGCTTTTGTCGAGGCTCCGGCCTGGTTGGTGTCGGAGTCGTCACCTTGCCTTCGCCGCGCGTCTTCTTCCGCCCTGGCATATTCTTCCATTTTGTCGAAGAGCTTCGCCACCGTCTTGATTGGCTTTCGCGCATTGTACTCGGCCATCAGGCCCGGACGAAGGCCCTGTATGGCTGCATTAACGATGGTGGTTTCATTAACGTCTTTCACTTAGCATCGAATCTTGGCGAAGCGTTTGAAGTAGTCCCGGAGCTTCTCGAAGGGTTTTTGCTTCACAGCAAAAAGTTGGTCCGCGTCGACTCGGTCGACGTAGTTTCCTTGGAAGTTGTTGTGAAGGCGGACCCGAAGCTGCTCGCACGCGTAGATGGAGCCCGGCTCTATGGTAAAGATCCAAGAGAGCGCCACTCCTTGCAGCGCGAGGGGGAGTCCCTTCGCCTTCGTGGTGTCGTCCCCGCCCGCGGCTTCGATCGCGGTTTCGTACACGCGGACAAACTCGCGGGGGTCCGTGTCGCCTTTGTACGAGTCGACGGCGCTAGGGAACTTGAAGTCTTCGGGCCATGCCGCCTGCTGCAGCCCCGCCGAAAGCGGAGACTACAGATCTACGCGCCGCAGCGGCACGCGGCTAGACGTGGGGGCTTGACGACTGTCCGCCCTCTCCGGCGTGGGCTCGGGCACGGTTACTGGCGCGGCCTGCTGGCTCCGAGCCTCTTGCATATCTCGGACGGCTCCGCGAAGGTCCCCTAGCTCCCGCTGGAACGCGCTGAGGGCCGCCAGCAGGGCGCTTTCCACCGCCTGTGCGGGCGGGGTCGCCGGTACTCCCAACGGGCGGATCGGCGCGGGCACGACCGCGTCGCGAGCTCCCGAGCTGCCAGTTGCTCCGTCGTGGCTACCTCGAACCGCCCGGTCCGCGCTGCCGGCGAGGGTCGCGGCGGGGGCGGCGAGGTCGGCTGTCGTTGCGTCGGCGGGGTCGGTTGTCACCGCACCAGCGTCGACGTCTTCGACCGCCGGGTTTGCCACCGCAACGCTGGCGACGGGGTGGGTCGCTGTGGTGCCGGTGATGGGGTTGGTCGTCACCGCGCGAACGTCGACGTCCTCGGCCACCGCGCCTGCGTCGCCACCCGCACTCGCCGCTGCCGATGCCGAAGCCCTGGTACTCATACGACGCTCCGGCCCAGCCGCCTTCTTTCCCTTCGCCACCGCTGACGAAGCTTTTTTCGGTGCCATCCTTCTTCTTCGGTCTTCAGGCTTGTCCTTGTCCTCCCCACGGACGGCGCCAACTGTTGTGGCTACATGCCAAACAGAGAGAGAGATGGTAATGGAGAGTGATGGAGATGAGCGTAATGGCCTGCCCCCTCCCCATGGCCGGTATTATATATATACATGGGGAGTGCTTTTACAATTATGCCCTTACAGCTGATTATCCCCTTCAGGGGTATTTGTGTCATTACACGTGGCCTATTCCGGGCCTTATAACTTCCTACCAGGCCTGCTGGGTTTAGGTGGGGGCCACCCCTACGACATAAATAAATACAATAATAATAATAGTAATAAAGAAATAGATATAAATAAATAAATAACATTTATATATATATGAATAGATATGTATATATAAAAAAAGAAAAAGAGGCCTTCTTGGTCTGGCCCGAGCCAGCCAGGACGGCCCACCTCCTTTCCTTCCCTTCCCCGCCCCCGCTAGCTTCGGACAAGGCCGAAGCCATGCTTCGCTAGGCTGCCGCAGCTCACACAACCGCCACGCTCCCCCTTGTGATCGCCGGACGCCGGCATGCTCCCGCGCCTGTGCTGCTAGATGTCATCCACAACCCGCCTCGTCAGCCATAGAGAGCTCAAACGCCACGCCAGGCTACTGCTTCGTCACCACCGTGTGCGTCACCCCGTCGCATCGCTCTATCGCCCTAACCAGTCTCGCTGCCCGTCTCATCGTCGTCCTCTCCGATGCGCGCCTGCTCTTGTCATGCTCACGACTGCTTCACTGTTCCAACGTCATCGCGCATCCGCACTAGCGCTCAGCTCCAACCCGTCATCCTGCGGCCATGCCGAGCCAGCGTCACCCACATGGCCATTGCAATGAGCCCGCACGACGCCAGCCCTTCCCGTCGGCTATAAAGCCCTACCCGGGCTTACGATAGCACCGCACTAACCCCCTCTCTCTCCCACCTTGGGCAATCGACCTCCCCCCACCCCTAGTTCACCAGTGGTTCTTCTTCCCCAAAGCCGGCCGGCGAGCAATCCGTCCATTGGAGCTGCCGTGGTCCGATTCAGCCCCATCGAAGCATCCTCGGAGCACCACGATGACGTCCCCCTCCTCAGCCGAACCTGTCACCACCCGAGCTAAGCCCGCACCGTGTGCCTCCTCTGCCCGTCACCATCACACGCCACCAGCTCGTCGCCGCCACTCCTGAGCCATGCCGACCCTCGAGGTAGCTTCCCGAGCTCGCCTAGATGCTCCCCTCATGTTTAATTGAACTCCGGTGCCGTGCGCCGCCGTAGCCACTCTTCCCCTATTTCGTCGCCGCCCGTGGTCGTCGTTGACTGTCGCCCCAGCCAAATTGGCCGGCGAGGCTCCGTCTACGGGTAGGCACGGGGATGCTCAGCTTCGGCCGCCGTCTCCTCCGCCGGCGGCGGGCTCACCATTCTTTGGCTGGAGGAAAAAGCCCTGTAGCTGGAGAGAGAGAGAGAGTAATTAATTAGGTTAAGACAATCATTAATTAAAGGTTAAGATTGTAGTTAAGGCTAATGATTGGTAGTTAAAGCAATGGCTCAGTGACATGTACACCATGTCTTTTAATTAAATAGTAACCGGTCCCACCTGTCATAGGTACAGAGAAAAGAAAATAAAATAAAAAAATTAAAATCCTGCTGTGGGCCCCACCTGTCAGATTTTATTTATTTTTAGATTTATTTAAACTGAGAACTTCAAAAATGCATAACTTATTCATCTTAACTCCAATTAAGTGAAACAAAATTTAAAATTCATCTAAATTTAGCCTCTATCCAATGGAACCGAAACCATAAGTTTTGAAGCTCATTTGAATGTTTTGTGAGAATTTGTTGGTTTACTGATTTTTATCCAAAATTTTGCACAACGTACGAGGCCCAAGAGGAAGAGGCTAAGGCTGAAGCAACTCTCGATGATCAAGACCAAGTCAATTGTGACCAAAGTGAGTCAATAGTTTAATCATGTTGATCCTACATTTTCTGCAAATTATTTCCGTCTTAAATTATCAAATTGCATGCTGTTATTTCTTGTGCAAATATGTGTTGTTTTAAGATTTTGGTTATATTCCCATTATTTAAATTATTAGTATTGCACCTCCTTTGGAACATTTGAATATTTGAGCCTTGTCACCCTAGCAAAAATTATAATAGTAACCTTTCGAAAATAAGTCCATAATTATACGCCATACTTAGCACTGCTTAGATATTCGAAGGCACTAAAATGCCCCAAGCATCACTTTTAATCATGAAAAATTGATTTGGGAAGTCATGGTAGAAATGACTGGTACACTTGGATATTATTATTTTATGCTCCCAAAAACCACAAGTTGCTTAAATATCTGGGTGGATGGTACGGGGGCTGGTGTATGGTGCAGTGGAAGCACGGGTGTGGATTGTGGTAGAACTGCCCAGATACCAATGAGGACTAACTCTTGTCATGACCTCCTATGTAAAATAGTACAACTACAAGTCTGCAAAATGCAACTTAACTAACACTACAAGAAATCCTTCTTTCTATGACAAATATCCTCATGACGGGGCAAATTTTTGTCATATAATATATCATAATATGACGCAAAAGTGTGTAGAGTCATAAAATCAGGACAGCCAGAACTATTTATGACGAAGCTATTTTGTTTGTCACATAAAGGTACCAAGTGTCGTCACAAAATGCAAGTCGCCAGGAGCCGGTTGACGGTGGCGTTTTTATGACGATATGTGTTGTTTTATGTGACGGCTGTGGAGCGTCACTGTTTGTTATTTCAAACATGACGGCCCCCAACGTCAATATACCCCCAATAGGAGGTGGACCCTTGACCCCTCTCTGTTGACCAGTTTCATTCCCCATTTCCCCAACTGAAGACGGCGGCGAGCGGCGGGCGGCCTCTGGGCGGAGCCAGCTCCCCATCTCCCCAACTGACGGCGCGGCGGCCTCTGGGCGGAGCCAGCTCCCCATCTCCCCAACTGACGGCACGGCGGCCTCTGGGCGGAGCCAGCGCGCAGATCCGCTGCAAGCCCGCCCGGCGTAGCGTGGATATCCGGTGACCGGCGGTGACTCCATCTCGTTGGTCGGCGGCGTGCTCCTAGTCCCCAGGTGCGCCATTGTGGCAGTGCCGCCCTCATCCCCCTCCCCGTTCCCGCTCCGTTGCCTTTCCCCGTCGCTCACCTTCCCCCTTTCCAGTTGATGTGTGAGGCCTAATCAATCCCCGCTCTCTCAAGTTCTCATGTCGCAGGCGTCGTCATCTACCGCTCGCACTCGGCGGTCAAGCACAGCTAGGGTTTCCTGGCAACCCGCACCCCTTGCTGTTGTTGCTGCAGCGCCTCCGCCCACTGCTGTCGAGCTGCAGGCGCCGATTGATGATGTGACTGGGTTGCCGTTGATAATGTGCCCGGATTGCAAGGACGTGAGGGTGTTTGCTGCCACTACCACGCAGTCTGAGTATAACGTTGGAAGGAGATTTTTCAAGTGCCCCAGGAAGAACTATCAAAATGTCAATGTTATAATCATTTTGCATTGCCCAAATTTCATTCTTGTTTGAATGGGCATGCCTGAGAATGGTAGTGTTTTTAGCATTCAGTGGCTGCATTATTGATGTTAATTTGCCTGTTGTTTTAATTTGGATGCAGGGGACATGTACTAGGTATTGGTTGGAGGAAGAATATGTGGTGTTCCTTCATGATAATGGTTATCTACTGTCAGCTTCCTCGACCATTGCAGCAGCTTCGACAACAGAAGTTCTTGAGCTGGTGGAAAAAATTGATAGCTTAGAGCAGAATCTGAACAAGGTGAAGGAAATGGTTGGCAAGAACAGGGAAGGCATGGAAAGCTGCATTTGTCTTGTGTGTGGCTGTCTGAATGTAACATTCCTGGTGTTGGCCATCCTTTTGGTTGTAACTGTAGTGTTGAAGTAGGCAATGATGATGAAGTAGGACATGTTGTGAAGTAGGTTGGATATGTTGGCCACATTTGATATGCTTTTGGCTATGATGATGAAGTAGGCTAGGACATGTTGTATTGAACCTGTTATCCAGGATGTATTTGCAGTTGGTATGAAATATGTGCCTTTGTGCTGTTGGACATCTCTTGTGTGCATGGATATGTAACCTGTCTGTGTGATGAAATATGCGCCTTTCTGATGTATGTTGGAATTAAACATCCCTTTTGCTTTGATGTGTAACCTGTGTGTGATGAAATTTTGGCAGCATGTATGTAACTTCCAGCATATATATATCATGACAGATCCTGTAATTTCCATGACACTGTCAGGTTGTCATAAAAACCCAGAATTTTTGTAGTATATATCATCTCAATGAATTCTGGGCAGCATATAACATATCTATGATATTTTGGCAGCATATAGCCTGTATGTAACTTCCAATAGGTTACATGTGCATAGAATAGAATTCATAAATCAAGTTTAACATTGAAACAGAATCATTGCATACAAGGTCTTACAATTTCATAATTCAGATACAAATTTCAATAGCATAATTCAGATACAACCGAATCGCTAATAGAAGTTCATGGTTCACAAATAGCTCCAGAAATGCAAAGGTTAGTCATCATCACTGTCTTCTTCTGATATACTCGCTTCGTCTTGACTATGGTACTCAAGGAAGGTTTCATCTTCATCTTCATCGTCTGTTTCATCACCTTGAGGTGTTTGTTGATGTCGACGGATGCTCTCGACAAGGTCTGCACTAATAGGGCTGCCTGGTTGATTATCCATGTGCAACAAATCCATATTAGGATAAATGTCTCCCACTGTACAATCTCCTGACGAAGTATTGTCCTCTTGGTATGCCTCCTGACATCTCATCTGTACTTGTTCATGGATTGGTTGTTTTCCGTCGGACTCTTCAACATCAAATATATGTCGGTGGCCAAATTCTTGTACCACTCGCCAACATGGACCTAACTTTGTATCTTCCAAGAAAAATACTTGTGAAGCTTCTGTGGCTAGAATGAAAGGATCATTCTTATACCATCGGCCTTCGATGTTAATGCTCTTGAAGTAACCATCATATTTCATCTGGTATGTCCTTCCCTCAAGATTGTACCATTCACACCGTAATAAGATAACAGATCTATCTCCTTTGCTGTTCTTAGTGTAATTCAACTCAATAATGTCTGTGATTGTCCCATAGAAGTCAATAGTGTCATCATTGTGAGTACCTGCAGTCTTGATGGTGGAGTTTTGTGTTTTCCTGTGTGCCTCACGAGCCATAGTGTGGTACCGTACCCCATTGATTATACAGGCTGTGTATGATAGCACACGCCTATCCGGCCGACATGCGAGTGAGTACAGGTCTTCATCAACATTTGTTGTGCCTTCGTATTTCAATCTGGTAATCTGCAGGAAAACACAGAGAATTGGTGAGTTTGAAAATTTATTGTATCATAAATGATTCAGTCAGGTTGTAAAAGTTGCACGCACATGTTTCTCGAACCATGCAGCGAATTGTGTTGACATCATTTTTTCAATATTGTTGACCTGTTGTTGTTCCAATTCTGCCCTATACATGCTGCAAAGGAAGAAGTTAATTAGTTTATTGTGACACTAATATTGAATAAAGTTGGCAGAAATGAAATGACAGCAATTACTCACTCTTTGTATTCATCAACCTCTTCGCAATTATTTAGAACAAACCAAACCATGGAGTCATAGTCATTATCTTGGTAATGAAGTTTTGAAGCACCCAACAGGTTAATACCATGACCAAAAATAGAGTAATCATTGGGTGAGATGTTCTGTGCTCCATCTAAGTTTCTTTCAGGCCTAGTGAACTTAGTAATAATTTCACTGAAATATGTTGAGCATTGGGTCGTACACTCATAGGCAGTGTATGCCTCTGCAACAGATCCTTCAGGTCTTGCTTTATTGCGGATGAAACGCTTAAAGGTGCCCAATCTTCTCTCAATGGGATACATCCATCCATACTGAACCGGTCCCCTAAGGAGTGCCTCGTCAGGTAAGTGTACTGCTAGGTGAACCATAACATCGAAGAATGCAGGAGGATAAATTTTCTCCAGTTTGCAAAGGATAATTACAATATCTTTCTTTAGCTGGTGTAGTGCATGAACCTTTAGAGTTTTCGAGCAAAGTTGGCTAAAAAACCTACCCAATTCAGCAATTACTTCATATACATCTTTGCGCACCAAACCGCGAAGGCCAGCTGGTAAAATACGTTGCAGCAGTATATGACAGTCATGTGTTTTCAGCCCATGCATTGTTCCTCCCTCCATATTGACACATCTTGATATATTAGAGGCATAGCCATCTGGAAATTTAACATTGCTAACAAACTGCAAGAACTTCTTCTTTGCTTCTGGCGTTAGAACGTAACAAGCTTTGGGCTTTGTGGACGAATTACCAGCTTCTTCCAGCAAATGAAGCTCTTTTCTTATACCTCTGTCTTCCAAATCTAGTCTAGCAGCGACTGTGTCCTTTGTCTTCTTCGGAATATTAAGTAGAGTTGACAAAATGTTTTCACATATGTTTTTCTCTATGTGCATAACATCTAGGTTGTACTATAGCTTCAATTTTGACCAGTATGGCAAATCATACAAGCTAACCTTGAGATGCCATACTGGTTCTCCATTACGGCGTCGTTTTCTTGTTTTCTGCTTATCAGGATTCTTGCCTGGAACATAGGAAACTTCATCCAACCTTGCCATAACCTCATCTGCACTAAATTTCCTTGGCTGCTCTCTATTTTCATGGTGGCCACTGAAAAATCTGTTTTTCCTCCAGGGATGGTCATTTGGGAGGAAACGTCTATGGCCTATGAACCCAATTTTGTTTCTCAGACATTCGGAGCATGGATTCTCATCACAGTGCACACATGCGAAGTAACCCCTAGTGGTTCTGCCTGACATGGTGCCTAATGCAGGGTAGTCATTGATTCCCCACAGAATCGCTGCACGCAGACTGAAATCTTTGCCTTCATATGCATCATAAGTAGAGACACCCTCCCAAAGGGTAAGCATGTCTGCTATCAAAGGCTGCATGAACACATGGAAATCTTTGCCTGGTGATTTTTTTCCTGGAATAATTAAAGCAAGCATATAATTGGATTGGTCCATACACATCCATGGTGGAAAATTGTATGGAACCACTATCACTGGCCAGATGCTATATGAATTGGTCATCTGACCAAATGGGTTAAATCCATCAGTAGCAATGGCTAACCTCAAACTGCGGGGATCATCTGCAAAAGACTTGAAAGTATCATCAAATTCTTTCCAAGCTTCTCCATCAGCAGGATGTCTCATTTCATTTTCAACTGGTACCCTCTTATCCTTGTGCCATCTTGCATACTGTGCCCACTGCTTTGAGATAAAAAGCCTTTGAAGGCGTGGAATTATTGGAAAGTAACGCAGGACCTTGTGAGGAACTTTCTTTCTGCCCTCCTTATTCACTTTCCATCTTGATTCGCCACAAACTGGGCAATGATCATCATTGGCATGGTCCTTCCAAAATAAGGCACAATCATACTTGCACACATGAATAGAAACATAACCAAAACCAAGCTTCCGAAGTAGAGCTTTAGTTTCGTTATAGGACTTAGGGAGACCGGTAACAATCTTCAACGATGTTGAAAGCAACTCAAGGAATGCATTGAACCCAGAATTTGTTATCCGATTGTACACTTTTATATGCAGCAGTTTAATAATGAAAGTTAGCCTAGGCTCCTCGGTGCAACCTGGATAAAGTTCACGCTTTGCCTCTTCCATGATTTGTTGATATAAGTTACCACCGAAGCCATGGCTTGCTACGGTGTACAAATCTTGAATCAACCCCTGAACTCCCCGTGCACTATCTTCTATGACATCTTCAGCTTGTCCTTCATCATCAAGTGGAGCCTGGTCATTTCCATCCCATGATATATCTTCAGTACCAACAGCGAGTGTGCCATCATCTTGTTGAACATCATTATCTCCCTCTCCATGGTGAATCCACCTTGTATAGCACCTAGAAATACCATTGATGTGGATATCCTCCTCTACCTCATCTTGACTTTTTTGTATTTGGTTCAGGCATCGACGACATGGGCACTTGATTTCCTCATCTGCACTAAATCTACTTCTGACATGTTCCATGAATTGTTCAACACCAGACATATAGGGATCACTAAATGGTGCACTGTTATAAATCCAGCTTCTATCCATCTCGACCTGGATAAATTTAGGTGCCAAAATGTTACAAATCGAGCTCACCTTGTACAATGGCCAGCGAGGCAGCAGCTGCCAGCTGGGGTGGCCGGCGAGGCTGCTGGTGGGGGGGAGGGGGGCGAGGCAGCAGGTGGGGGGGCCGGCGAGGCAGCAGCTGGGGTGGCCGGCGAGGCACCAGCTGGTCTGGCCGGCGCGGCTCCAGCAGGGGTGGTGGACGTCGAGGATGCAGGTGCCTAGGCCGGCGAGGCTGCTGGTGGGGGGCGTCGAGGGAGCAGCTGGGGTTGCCGGCAAGGGAGCAGCTGGGGTCGCCGGCGAGGCAGCAGCTGGGGTCGCCGGCCACCCCTGCTAGCAGGTGGGGTCGCCGTCGCGGCTCTTGCAGGTGGGGTGGCCGGCCAAAGCGCGCGTGGCCGACCTGTGCCTTCTGCTTCTTAGCCACAGCATGCTAAGTACCCCCCTTTAATGACATGTGGGCCCGCGATGTCGGTGGCAGAGCCTGCGCTGGCCAATTTTTGGTCCTGGCGCGGTGGGTCCGCTATGTCAGTGACCGTATTAGTAGTATTAGGAATTCAAATAGATTTTTGTGGTAATAAATGATTTCAACTGGAAAAAATGTCAGAAACAAAGTTGTATAACGCATCGAGATCTACCACTTTGATTTTGGTCATTTTTTCATATGACTTTGTTTGGACTGTTTGAAATTTGAATTTCAAAATATTAGAACTTCGAACAAAATTTTGGGGTACTAAGTAATTTCAAATGAAAAAGTCATGAACATAAAAGTTGCACAACTCATCAATATCTACAACTTTTATTTTGGTCATTTGTTCATCCGACAAAGTGATAGTAATATAGTTCACAAATTTTGCATATCTCTCGATGAGTTGTGCAACTTTTATGTTCATGACTTTTTCATTTGAAATTACTTAGTACCCCAAAATTTTGTTCGAAGTTCTAATATTTTGAAATTCAAATTTCAAACAGTCCAAACAAAGTCATATGAAAAAATGACCAAAATCAAAGTGGTAGATCTCGATGCGTTATACAACTTTGTTTCTGACATTTTTTCCAGTTGAAATCATTTATTACCACAAAAATCTATTTGAATTCCTAATACTACTAATACGGTCACTGACATAGCGGACCCACCGCGCCAGGACCAAAAATTGGCCAGCGCAGGCTCTGCCACCGACATCGCGGACCCACCGCGCCAGACCAAAATTTAGCAGCTAGCCAGCTACACCTTGCAGCTCTCCCGCGCTGAGTCGCTCACCGACACATGGGACCCACCACGCCTCCCGCTCAAGAAGGCCAAAATTCCCCTCGCGGCCGCAGCTTGCCTTATCCTCTTGGCCGGTCAGACAAAGGGGAAAAATCTCCACTCCCCGCAGACCATGGCCTCCTCCTCCCTCCCCTCATCCTAGTGCCGCCACTCGCCCATCCTGCCGCCACACCTCCGCCGGTGCCCGGATCTGCCCATCCCGCCGCCACACCTCCGCCGGTGCCCGGATCCGCCCATCCCGCCGCCACACCAACACCGGAGGCCGGAGCGGCCCATCCCGCCGCCTGTAGCTGCTACGTCCCCGGCCAACCGCGTCACGCATGATCTCCTATCCACAGGTTAATGACTTTGAATGCATAGATTAGAACATGACTAATTTTGCTGAGATTACAGTTCTTTTCTTTCTAGTTTCTGATTTTGCCTTGTAGCTATGGCAATTAGCAATTTGTAAATAGTATGTTCCATATGAATCTGCTGAAACAAAATGAATGCAATGCAATGTTCTGTTGTCTCACTTATGAGGAGCTGGTAGTTCTTGATCAAGAGTGTAGTGAGCATAAGTATTGTATTGTTCAGTATTTTCTTTTCAGGTGTGGTGTGTAGATATTGCCTTTATGAATAATACTTATGTATTGCCTCTTCTTCTTGTTGTAGAAGAGTACTGATGTTAGCTTTGTCTCTAGCATGTTGGTTTGCTTCTAGCATTTAGTAGAATAAGTTGCTTTTTGACTGACTATTAGACTGCTCCTTTATTTCGTTTACAATTTCTCTACTGATCTGTTAGTTCTTTCTTCAACTTTTTTATAGAAACTGAATCAAGTTTCTGCTCTTTCTGCGTTTCATCGTAATAAGTATTAGAAGAAATGCCAAAAAAACAAGTATGCGCAGGAGAGGGACGAGAACGTTAAGAAGGTTCAGGATGTTTTTAAGTCTTTGGGTATTCCAGTGTTAGCACAGACTGTTAGGGATGTTTTTTCAAAAGGGAAAGAGGGCAAAGGGAAGAGACTAGTGTCTGACAAACCAGAATCTGACATTGAATATGATCCATCCTCTGACATTGATAACCAATCTGACAGTGATGATGACCTCAATACTGAGGTCAATACTGAGGTGAGATGGATTACTAGGCCAATTTACAAGTTTACATATCCGTCTATTTGAAACATATACTTCATTGTAGTTATTTAATCTATTGCTGTCTTCTTAATTTATAAGATGCATGTTTCTCTTGCCAGGTAAGCCCGATGGTTCCAGGAACTCACCCTCAACAGAAGAAGCAAAAGGCGGCTACAATGGCGGCTGCCAAGCAGCAGCCACCGCGCACGCCAACTAGATTCACCAGGGCCAGTGCAGCCATGTCTTCGCCTGGTGCAAACACTAGGACCACTGCAGGCCGTCCGCCACCTAGGCCAAGAGAGAACTTGCCTACTAGGAACAATTTGAAAGCCAACCCTAATACAAATGCCATTTGCAGTAGCAGCCATTTGCAAGGCCACCTAACTACAAGCGCCAGGCAGACCACAGAAACTACAAACACAGTGCCTAGTTCTCCTAGATTCACCAGGACCAATGCAGCCATGTGTTCACCTGGTCCAAACACAGTGCCTAGTCCTCCTAGATTCACCAGGGCCAGTGCAGCCATGTCTTCGCCTAGTGCAAACACAATGCCTATTCCTACCAGACCCACTGCTAACCTGTCTCAGCAACCTACTCCCATAAACATTGTGAACCCAACAGTTTCTGCGGACAACTCGCCAGGTGGACAAAGCTCTAGGCAAAGCAATGACATCAATGAGTCGGCTGAGCAATTTGATGCTGCTAATTCAGAGGATCATACAACTGAAGGAGAACCAGTCCATGACTCAGTTCTAGGTAAATAATATGTGTTTCCAAGCATTAGTTTCTCCATTCAATATCTACAATTGGTACTGCTATAATAAAACATTTCTATTATTATTTGCCAATGCAGCGCCCCCAAAGAATGTCCGCAAGAAAACTATGGGTCATGGCTTAGAGAAGATGATTAATAGAGGAAAGAAGCTGGCTATTGAGGTGGCTGAAGGGAAGAAAAGACCTGAGGTCCCACTTCAAGCCGCGAAGCTGGCATCAGAATGTCGTGTTGCCCTTAGAGACAACCTGCCTATCTACACATCTTGGAAAGAATATGATAATGAGCAGGGGCAGGTAGAAGTATCAAAAGTTCTTAGGAAAGTGGCGGTGAGACAGCTATTTCATTCTTCCAAATATTTTCATGCATTACAATACTCCCATGTGAAAATTGTGTCTAATAATTCATTTGTGTGGCTTCAGTCAAGGTTGGATGTGGATGTTAGGAATGAGGGACCAAGCAAGGCTGCATGCACTGATATCATTAAGAGGGGAGTAAGGCAGCAGAGGTATCACCTTAAAAGGAAGTACTTCGACGACTCACTGACAAGAGAACAGCTGTTGGCCAAAGAACCTCCACCTAAAATGAAGAAAGAGGAATGGATCCAGCTGGTTGAGTACTGGTGTGACCCAAAGAATCAGGTCCATGCCTGCATTATCTGCATTTGTTAATATGCAATGCAAACTGTGCATGTGAATGAAACCTCTGTATTGCATTTGTGGTGCAGGAGAAATGTGCTAAGAATAAGGTAAACCGAGGCCAAGTGTAGCTTCACCAAAGGACTGGATCTAGGTCCTATATTGCCCATCGATACAGCCTGGTACGGATACTATTACTTTCTGTGTATTCCAATTATAAGGAACTGTGTGCCATTAATTAGTTCTTGCACTGATATGTGAAATGTTATGGAGACAAACCTGATTGCCTGATGTTTGTTTGGATCCAATATGTGTGCCATTAATTACTTAGGCTTGTGAAGCCTGACAAGTACTGAAGAACAACAGCATGTGGACATTGATGGTGTTCAGCCATATAAACTGTCAGTAGATGTTTTTCTTGATCTGTCCAGGTTGCATTGATGCATGTTTCTGTGTTGTTTTTCTTGATCTGTCCAGGTTGCATTGATGCACAATTTTTTTTATATCGATGGCCAACTGGGAATCAAATACATGTGAATGTTGATTGGCAAATCATAGTAGTAATTAGTTGACTATGCTAGTGATTGCATTTGTTGTTGGCATAAAAAATCTGGAGGCAGATACTTGTATGATCTGTAGTGCATACATATTTTGGCATCTTGCTGTTGACATGTAAAAATAATTTATGGCTAATCTTATATCCCATGTTTGTCCAGCCCTCTCTTTACCTTCACGGATATCATTGTAATCCAAATTTTTTGCATGCTACAGAGGCCTAAGTACAACAACATGGATCCAGATCCTGTTGATTTATTTGGGGAATGTATGAATAGTCCGCAAAATGGTCGTACTCCTCTTGCAAATGAGATATATGTAAGTTACATAATTATTGGATACATGTACTGTACTCAAGTAAATGCCTAGTTGAACACTGTTGTATGGCCTTGTTAAGTGGATTCATTCTATGTAGGAACATATGGTTGCAGAGAAGGAAAGAGAACCAGAAGAAGGAGAAGCACAAAATTCTCCCTCCAAGATTGTTGCTGACAGTCTGAGCGAGATCAGCCGTTCATCCACCTTCCTTCCAAACATTGGTGTCGCTCGAGTGTCGAAGACTGCCCGGTCTACATCGACAGCCGCAGAAGCACGCCTGCAAGCTCAGTTTGAGGCAACACTCCAAGCAGAAAGAGAGGAAGCTGCTAGGAAGCAGGAACAGTTGGAAGCACAGTTTCTTGCTCAGCAGTCCTCACTTGAAGCCAACCAAGCAGCACTTGAAGAAAACCAATATTTGCTGCGCCAGACCCAAGAAGAAGTGAAGGGGATGCATACCAAGTTTGAAGAGACTAATGCACTGCTGCGAGCTGTGCTGAAACTTCAGAAAGATTGAGGTAGGTCTGAATGCAGTTTCGGTTGATGATGCCTTTGCCTAAGCTTTTGCTGCCTTGCTAGAACACCAAACTTTCTCTGTTGTTGGAACTTTGTGCACTGTGTTGTCAGAACCTATGTCGAACTTATTTGCATCTGTGTGTATGTTTTAACCTGTGTGATGGAACCGTTTGAACATGTGTGATGGAACCTGGAACTAGTGTGATGTGTTTGAACCTGCAAGCACTGTGTCTTATGCTCTGGAATGTATGTGGATGATGGCTTGGTTGAAATGTGTATGCTTTATGAGCTCTGATGAGAATGCTGGAAAGATCTGTCTGACATTGGTCATTGAATTGATACATATATTTGAGCCACGTTCGTCATCGAATAAAAGGAAAATTTATGACGACCTAGAGTCGTCTCAAGATGTCTCTAACTACCTTACATAACAAGACAAAATGAAAATGTCACAAAATCTGCATAATTATATATGACGCTACCGTATCGTCACAATAAGTTCTCTAAATCAGGGTTCCCAGGACACAATTTATGACGGTTGGCGTATTAGGTGACGAGTTCACCAACCAATATGTGACAGTCACAGTCATCATTAAATGACAACAATATATGACGACACAACAAAACCATCACAAAAGGTCATCACATTTTGTGACGGTTTTCCATATTTTCGTCACAAGGTATATTTTGTGACGGTCGTTATATGACGACCTTCATGACGGTGGTTTTTTGTCATACCGTTCATTTTGTGACAAATTCTGTACTTTCCATGACACTTTCATTTTGTTATAAAAGCCCAGATTTTTTGTAGTGTAAGTAAATCTATTAAACCCCGAACTCATCTCATCGGTAGTGGAAAGAAGTGGGATAATGCAAGGGCAAGGGGGAGACCTAAAGGGACACTGAGAGAAGGGTGAAGTTTTCCAGCCGTACTAGCGTTGTGGAGAGTGGAGTCTGAATGCACTAGTAGCCGTGGTTAACATCCCATGCAACGTATGGGACCCACTGCAAGTGGGAGTAGCCCATAGGGTGAGATGATAAAAGGGGCCAGACGTTTTCAAAAGTTACTGTGACGATCTACTCAACCACATGACTAAGGAATTGTGTGGAGCAATGAGCGGATTGTCACTTGTGGTGAAAGTGTACAAACTCTACAGAGTCAAAACTATTCGAATAGCCGTGCCCACGGTCAAGGGTGGACATGGGGACTTAACTAGATATAGCTCTATTTCAAAAACTTTGTAGGTGGAATTGGAAAAGTGGAGGGCAATGGGAAGCCCTGATTTGTGTTGCCATGGGTGTTGCCCCAGTGATAAGGTAAGCGGTTATAACGCTAAAAGAGTAGCATATAATGCAAAAACCATGTAACGGTGGATGGAATCTGGATCACTATTATTATTACATTCTTTCATACATTGATTAAACTCTATGTTAGTTAAATCCGCTAGGTCTTAGGAAATTTCTATGTAACATATTTTAAAAGCAACTTATGGCAAATAAAATAACCTGAGCCTCTCCTTGATAAGCCATATATGTTATCTATTGCATCTTGTGTATTGGCTCGCGGAGCACAGTGAATTTGTGCTCACCCTCGCATTATCAAAATCAGAAATAGGGACCCAAGACCACTATGCCTACAAGGACACCCCTGCCACGGATGGAGGAGCCAACAAAGGAAACTAGGACGATGTTCTCGAGTTTGGGTCCTAGACAAGTAGCTAGACTTGGTGGAGATTGTGTGCACATATGTTGTCTAAGCCTAGATAATATATGTTGCACACACATTTACCCCTCAGTCGCTTGCCTGTGGATAATGGTCTTGCTTTTGCTTATGCTTCCGCTGTTGTCTTTAGTAATGTAAATATTTGGCCTGATCGGCCATTGTGTAAACTGTCACCCGATGTGGTGTATTTTAAATCTAATATGTAATATTATGGTTTAATATGTTTCATGCGATGTATGACTTGATGCAGAAATAATCTTGTGAGCACTAACTACTGATCCAAGGAATAGTGCAGTAAATCATAGGGGATTCTGGGTTGAAAAATCTGAGTCCAACAGTTATGTATTACAAGGCTTATATAACCCTTGGGAGGCCACAAGGTCTCCTACACAATTTCTAAGTATTTTAGACTCGGACTCTCACAAAAAGGAAAAAATAAAAATACATGATGCTTTTGAAGATAAATCCTCCTATATCACGTAGCCCTTGAAATAAGCATTCAAACGAATCAAGATCACCTCAATCGGACCTTGTATGTGAAAGTTATTGCCTTTATACGCTAAGTATACGGCCAGAGATACGGTCATACTGTTCTGAACACCTCCAAGTCAATCGAACGGATGCAAGCATCTCTAGACAATCCAACAGTGGGATCGTTCAATCCAACAGGGCCTAGTCTAAACGTTACCATCAATATCGACTATCCAAAGTTGATCGAACGACGCAGAAGGGATAGCGTTTAGAGCAGTTCGAATATCACCGTCGTTATCGACCATCCAAAACCAATCAAATGTTGCGAAATGAATGAACATTCGAAGCTGTCTGAACGTCTCCAAGGTGATCAGGTAGTCCATTGAAGATTAGACGGTACAACTCATTTGAAGTGGCCCAAACATTTCTGAGGCGATCAGGCAGTCCTTGGAAGATCAGACGGCATGATCGTTCGAAGCAATCTGAACGTCTCCGAAGCAACTGAGTGCTCAACATTGATCGGACAGTTCAGATAGTCAAAACCATTTAGATTGGTCTATAAGTTTCGAAGGTCTTGCGAGCACCCAATATGGATTGGATGGTTCTGAACACATCTAAGGTCGATTAGATTGATCCGAAGGTAGCTTTTGATACCAGTTGAAATCATTTAAATGTCCGAAGCATCTTTGTGAGTTCGATTGAACTTGTGCACAATCTAACATGGTAATAAGGACTTGAACGTGTCTTCCCTTGCTTGGATCTATGTACTTCTTCTCTGTTAGCTTCGCCTCCATGTTTTCAACTGTAAAAGATTCACAGAGTTCAAACCTGAGCATGCACACAACACTTGCATGAGGTAACATCCAGTTCTCTTATAAATTAAAACTAGATTCAATCAGGAGTGAGTTCACCTGTTGATTAATCTTTTTAGCTTGTGCTCATGTAATCGGTTCGGTTGATGTCTTTGGGATGTCCTCATCAACAAGCCAATGAAGTAGAATATATGGAGTACATTGTGCATCAAATGGAGAGCGATGACCAGATAGCTTGGGCTGAATAGGAAGTTGTACTGGAGGACAATGAGGACAGTTTGGATGAGGACGAAGCTCCTATCTCACAGGAATGGAACCGGTTTAATGTTGAGGGTGTTGCTGCACATGATGAGCATGAATCACTGTGGGAGTATCATGGCACAGAGTTTCGATTGCATTCAATGTTTACTGACAATGAATCATTGCAGGATTCCATCAAGTTGTGGGCCCTGTCCATGCAGCAGATTTTTAGGGTCATGAAATCTAGCTAGAAGCAGTACACCATGAAATGCGAGCTGACCGGTTGTCCTTGGAGGGTGCACGCACGTAGACCGAAGTATGAGACTCACTGAATTGTGTTGAAGGTGGATCCACACTCCTACATTCTTAGTAGTGTTTTGTCAAGGCATCGTAACTTAACATCTGCCTTTATAGCCAATCTGATGTATGGAGAGATAGCGGAGAAGAAGGACATGGAGGCCACACATATCATGATGGCTATCGAGAAGAAATTCAAGTACAGGATTAGCTACGCGAAGGCGTGGTGTGTGAAGCAGAAGGCATTGGAAAAAGGTTTGGGTCTTTCGACGCAATGTACGACAGCTTTCCTCGTATGCTTCAGGTGTTGCAAGAAAGGAACCTGGGCACGTATATTGTTGTGAAGGACAAGCCATCTACAAGGCCGCTAGGTTATGCAGTGTTCAGAGGGCCTTCTTAGCTTTCGGTGCGCGCATCGAGGCATTCAAGCATATGCTTCCCGTGATCTCAGTTGACAGGACCTTTTTAACCAGCAAAGACAAGGGGCAGATCCTTACGGCCATTGGCATTGACGACAACAATCAAATTATGCCCCTAGCCATCGCACTCGTGGAATGTAAGAATTACGACAACTAGTTATGGTTGCTTAGACATGTGAGGGTTGGAGTTGTTGGCGCTCGTCCTGGTGTGTGCGCAATCCATGATTGCCATGTCGGGATAGTAAATGCCATAAGAAAACTTCAGGAAGACCCTGAGGAGCCCTTCCCTTGGCCGGATATGAGGAACAAATGGTGCATTCATCACCTAGGGGTGAACTTCTTCAAGCAGTTCCCAAAGCAACTATTGATGAAGCTATTCAATATTCAAGAGGCTGGCTATGCAAAACCAGCACAGAAAATTTGATGCTTTTTGGGTATTATTGGACGAGCACAGCAGGAAGCACGTCGACGAGAGGAATAAGGGGGCGGCCATGCCTGGGGCGGTGCAACACGAATGCCTCACAACACTAGGGCCAATTGAACATGGTGCATGTCATAGGCAATAGGGAGTATCATTTCGATGTGGTACTCTGGGATAGAGCCAAACCTGGGATGGCTTATGCCCTTGTTGCCCACAGGTCATACCTTGGAGATCATGTAAATGAACCTAGCTACTCGTGTAATAAGCCAAAGCTGTTACACAAGACATGCTCTCATGTCCTCACTGCGTGTGGGACTATGGGCATGTATCCTTCGAACTTCATATCCGAGTACTTCTTCAAGAAGAGGGTGATGCATGTGTGGTGTGGCGAGCTTAGGGGTTCTAGGTTGTGGGGAACTTCGCCACCTTGGATATTGCAGGGAGGACCTGAATTTTAGATGTTGACATGCTAAATGGTGGGAAGGGTTGGTGACAGAGCTGGTGTATGAGAAATGATATGGACAAAACGCAAGCTAGAGCGCCTAGTACACAAAGCTAGATGATCCAAGGCATCTGTTGATCAGTAGATAGACTGGTATAGTTTCTACAACTAGTTGTTGGAGACTACAAATAATTATCTATTGTAATCTATACTTTGTTAGTTGGCACTTTTGACATGCATTTTTGACATGCATTCTGTTGTACTAACTATATCGAGGACGGATCGGCCTTGCCAGCAAGCGGGGACAAGGACGGACCGACCTTGCCTGCGGGTGGGGACGACGGCATGGAGTGATCACGATGCTTCTCGTTTGACCACTCCCTGCTGACAGCTTTGGTGTACCGTTGGTGGTCAGAGACACACACTTTCCACTTTCCATTCGGGAAGATGGCTCCTACACTATAGGACATCTCCCTGCTGCTTAGCCTTCCTATCATGGGAGCTACTGCCTTTCTACCAGAGGCTCCAGCTGGCTGGCACGCAGACCTGCTGGATAGGTTCCAAGGAGTCCTTCTGCCTGGCACCGCGGAGGAATACTACATCTTCCTGCTGGGTCAGACACATGGCCTGTTGTTGAGGTGGCTCTCATAGTTCTGGGTATGTGCTTGTCACCCTTTCTGTTCGATCCTCTATGCTCTCCTTTCTGTTGTACTGTACTGATAACTTTTTGGTTGTATTCAGGTGGAGCAGATGGACCCAGCCACAGACAAGCAACAGGTCTCATGACACTTAGAGGTGTACTTGTTGTGGCTGTTTGGTTGGGTGCTCTTCACTACTAGCCACTGCAATACCATCGATGTGCACCTCATCACTCACGCTAGGGCCATTGCTGAGGAGGAGGCCCCCCAGATCAGCTAGAGTTCGGCTGCACTTGCCGTGACCTATCGCAGCTTGTGCGACATGTGACAGGACCAAGGCTGATAGACCTTGTGGGGGTCACCCCGTGTGTGTGATGAGTAATTGACATCTGTTTTAGGAAAAGTCGAGTTTGGTTTGTGTGGTTTGGACCATGTCGTTGCACGGTGCAATTGGTTTCGGTCGGACTTGGTCAAACTTGGTCGAAGTGTTATAGGATGCTTATTCTCTTGATTCGACAGGTTTGGGCTTTTTCATACTTAAGATTTCTCTTAATGTTATTAATTGATTACATTATGTCGAGCGGTGCTATGTGATGTGTTTCTTGTCTGTGATGGCTGCAAGACATCGAGGTGGAGTCGTGGCGAGGCATGGGATGACCGGACTAGGCGCAGGCGGTGCCGAGGTCAAAGAGGTCCAGGTGTGCCGAAGACGGCGAGGACTCGAGGTGGTTGCGAGGCTTGGACGGCAAGAAATGAGGAAGCTTCCCGGAAGGTGCAGGAGGGGCGTTTTGGTGAATATGCAAGCTGCACTAAAGGAAGTGGATTTGGTTAGAGTTAGTGGGTAAAGCGCAAAAGCTTAATGGGCAAAGCATTTGGTGAACCCATTAAGAAAGGCTATAAATAGATGCATGTCTCCTGGTGGATAAAATGCTTGTGAGAGAAGTTGATGGCTTTGTGGGTTTGTTTTGCTTTTCTCTTTAGTTGGTGAGGAGTGGGTGAGAGTAGGAGAGGAGTTTTTTGCCTGTTGCACATGCTCTTCCATGTGTGAGGTGTATGGTTTCTTGATTTCTCTAATCATGTATGGGGCTGCAGGGATGGTGTGAGTTGATTGTATCAAAACCATGTAATCATTCCTCTCAAATACAATCATTCATCTCTTTTCATCCCCTCTCAGATTTTGGTGCATTCTTGTTCCTTTGAATGATCTCTCTGGGATGCTTCTTTTGTCTCTGTTGATTTTCTTTTGAGATGAATCTTTCTTGAGTAGCTGTTGTTTCTTGGCTCAGAATGGGAAATTAGCTTCAAGACCACTTGGTCAATACATTCCCAAGAGCAAGAGGTCGGATCAAAGAGTTCATGTCTTTTCAACCCCTGCGCCATATCTTCCTCTGTTTCTTGTTTCTAGGGTTTGATGTTGTCTCTTGAATTTTCCTCCAAAGGATGTGCTCTGATTTGTGTCTCTGAGTCTAGAGGCTATTGCTTAGCTTTTCTCAAAATTTCATAGTCAAAAGATTTAAGCTTGGCTGGCAATTGGGAAATTTGTGTTGTTCTTTGTAAGTTCTTGGTTTTTCTTTCAAATGATGATTCTTGGCCCTTTTGGTTGTCTTCTCTGGTCTTCTAGGGCTATTAGGCTATTTAGTTTGTAGTCCTTTGTTCATGGCTGAAGAAAACAGCAGGAGCTCTCAATTTTCTTTTAGGGCAGCCGGTCTCGGTATTTTCAGGTTTTTTGTTCGTCAGTCTGCACTGCCCTCTGCATTCTTGCCCCTGCTGAATTCGAGGGGCGGTCAGACCGCTCCACAGTAGCCGGTCAGACCGGACCTAACACTACGGTCAGACCGGTATGGGTCGGCCGGTCAGACCGGCCCGTGACCGGTAGTCAGACCAGTGTGGTCAGGGCGGTCTGACCGGCGGCAAGGTGGCAGTCAGACCGGCCCAATGACTAAGGTCTGACCAACCCCCAGCAGTTCTTTCATTTTTGGTGTTTGCTCTGTTAGTCTTGTCTTTCTTCTTGTTCCTCTGAGTTCTTCTCTGTGTATTTCACGTTTGTCCAGTAGGATCATCCAGAGAACATAAATCTTTCTCTTCATAGATTTGATATCTATTGGAGAGAAGATTTTAGTGGATACTTTTTGGGGGCAAGTTTTTAAAGGCACCATTAACCCCCCCCCCCTCTGTTGCCGATTTCGATCCAACAAAGGCAAAATCAGTCCTCACAGGGTGTCCGCTGCTACTACAGCTGTGGTCGTTTGAGCGCTTCAGCCTTGGACGGCCCATGCTCGAGGACATGACCCTGTATGGGGCCGAGATGTACTTGGGGTGTGATGTGGACCGGCCTACGATGGGTTCTCTCTGGTGTTATAGATGGGTAAGTAGTCTGACTTGTATTTATTTCCTTCATATTAATGATGATCGTATGTAACAGCTGCTATTCCTTGCAGGTATAGTTCACGCACATCCAGATTACGCGTGCATATGTGCCCTTCATGGAGTAGTTGGACCGCCTCACAAAATGACGACATGTGCTGGGAGCTATACTCATCTGAGGCACTATAGAGCCACTCTTGACAGGCTATCCTCGCTATGCTGGCACGATCGGGCTTTTTGGCTGACGTGCTAGAAGCTCGTGTACAACGTCTTCATTGAGGACTACGCGACGCATCATGTCATGTGCCAGTTTGGCCTACGTTAGGTCGTTCCAGTACCAGTCGGGCAACCAATGCCGCAAAATGTCCACGCGTGAGTGACCACCTCATAGGACTTTCCTTTTATTGCTAATTCATTTGACAACTTGTAACAAAATGCTACCTCCTGTAGGCACTCTAGGAAGGGAGTCAAATGCAGCACGACTTCGACAACGAAGATGGGGGTGGATAGCCCGGTGGGAGGGCACACTGAAGGACTGCGTGGAGGAGGCCACCCCTATGACAGCAGTGCGTACGGCGAGTACCTGCACTGGTATCAGTCTTGGACATACACCAGGCTGGTACATGTCATCGACCCACCCCCAGCACACGTCACAGCACCGACAGACACGTACCCTGTGTACCTCGAATGGGATGCTCACGTCATGGTACATTACATCAAATTTGTAAATGTTCGCTTCTAGCAATCCCACTAATAGGATTTACCTTTTCGTGTTTTCCTTGCAGGCTAACGTTGGTGCTATGATTTGGAGGGACCCTCGCACCATGGCGGATAGGATCACCAGTGGTGTGGAGATGACACAGGAAGAGGTGGTGCAGGCTCTCCATTGTGTGTAGGCCATGGGTGCATGTGTCGCCGCCCTATTGTAGTGCACTAGGCTATCGGAAGTCCACATGCCTATGCCCGGTGCACACACGATGTGTCCATCGGGGCCACCCCATCCAGCATGGCACCGCGCGAGGGGTTCTGCATGGCCACATCCTACACCACCCCAGCCTAACGAGGTCGGGGGGTCAGCCTGGGCATGGCCCCCTACACTGCCAGCGCAACAGTTTGGGTGTCTTCTGTACTTCTCTGGCTTCCCCACATAGGGCACATACGGTGTTCTGTATGTCCCTCCAGATGGCTTTGACCACACCATGGCGCTAGCCAAGGATACGCTTTGCCTCTTTTTGGTTTTTTCCCATTCCTTTATCAAATGAACTAACGATATTTGCACTGCAAGTTTTATACCTGTGGATGAGGGATGTGGGGTCTCCCCAGGCCAAGACGATATAGACCAGTACTTCTTGGCTCGGCCAGGCGACGGGCTCCACACCTCAGGCCACACTCCTAGAGGTTCTCTCCAGGAGTGTACTCAGCAGTGCATCGGTGGCCAGACAGACAGCACTATAGTCCACTCCTCTGGCTTTGGGACATGTGCGACAGTCTCCTGACTGTCTTACCTTATCGGGGTGCCGACACCCAATGCTAAAAAAGACAGCCAAGTGGGGCCGTACGGGAGGATGCGAATGCAAAGACGGAGGGGGACAGGGTGGCAACAGAGGGGGGTGGGGATGGTGTTGCAAGGGGGTAGTGCTGGTTGTGCATTTGTTATTCATGTACTACTTATATTTCTTATTTACTAAGTGATGTTTGCAATACTGTTGCGATCTTAGTTGTACTTCTTCTTACGATGTTTGTTTGTTTGATCCGTGTCGACGCCTGTACCACTCAATTAATGGCAACCACATCGACGCCCACACCACTCGAACTGTGCACTCAATTAATGGCAACCACATCGATGTGCAAACTATTTGATTACATGCTTTACAACATTGAACAATACCATGGACAACAGGGGATAGTACTACCTTATACGTAGGTGCCTACAGGAAAAATGAGTCTCGTGCTACCCACATGGAGTGTTGCAGAGGGGGCCGCCTCGGACGTGGCTGGCCATCGTTGTAGTGGCAAGTGCATATGCAACTGGGGTTCACGCAGCAGCATGTTAGATCATACGAACCTCCTATGTTGATGACCTCGTTGGCCTTCTTGCGCTGCATCTACTGACGGAGGTCATCATTGTGCTCTTTAAGACTTTTAATCCGTGCCTCCAAGTCAAGTATTCGCTCCCACAACGTATCCACATACTTCACAAAGTACCATTCATATGGAGGAACAATCCATCGCATGAAGTCGCATTTGGCCATCTGCTAGAAACGAAGGTTAACATCAAAACTTTGTTAGCTGTACTATAAAACAGACGATTGCCTAATTGTACCCCGGAGTGTAGGCATTGGAAGAAACATCACCTGCCAACCAAATGGCCTTCCACCACCTACACGATCGCGTCCTCCATGTGTCTACGTTTCGGTCACACTGGCTGAGCATGCCTGTTTGGCAACAAGCGATAGTTAATATCGAAGTCCTCCCTCCTTTCGAGCGGAAAGTCCCCCCTTGGTGACCCATGTTCAACTGGTCCCTCGGCGTCTATCATGGTATCTTACTCTACAACAGAGAAGATAGTTGTTCCTACTATCAATGGCTCTAGCATGCATTTTATAGCTCGTGAGGTATCGTGGCGTGCTTTATGACAAACCGCATCGTGTGTAACCTTCATGCAGTGACTACACCAGACAGGGTAGCATTGTGAAGTGACAATATCACATGGAGTAGCTTTGCACAGCGACATGACCACACGGGGCAACTTTCCATAGCGACAAGACCACAGGGGCCAGCTTTGCGTAGTGAGAAGACCACGCGAGGAAGCTTTGCACCACGACAAGACCACATGGGCTAGTTTTGCACAGTGAGAAGACCAAACGGTCTAGCTTTGCACAGCGACTACACCAGATGGGACAGCTTTGTGCAGCGACAAGACCACATAGGCCAGCTTTACGCAGTGAGAAGACCTGACTAGCCAGCTTTGTGTACCGACAAGACCACACTGGTAGCTTTGCGCAGTGACAAGACCACATGGGCCAGCTTTGCGTAGTATCTACACCAGGTGGGGTAGTTTTATGCAGCGAGAAGACCACACGGGGCAGCTTCATGCAGCAAGAAGACCACACAAGGCCCTATAAAAGGTGGAAGAGATTTGAGAGAGAACACTATATAAACAAACCCAACACTACACCAGAGCTTCACCACACTGGGATGGACAAGAGGCAGAAAAAGCAATGGGACAAGATCATGAAGCAATGGGACAAGACCCGCAAACTAGCAAGGTCTACTACTGCCCACGATGAAAAAGCAAGGGTTCTACGGCCCAGGTCGAATAAGCCGAGCATGTTACGAGGTCAGCTCCCCACAATGACGTCGCTTATAGCAACAACCCCATCCCGAACGTTCCTACCAAGCATTTGCCGCAACACCTGCCCGAGGGGGAGACACCGCTCCTATGTTAGTGCCGAGACCCAATAAAATTCTTCAAGTCTAAGCACTACCTCAGCCTGGGTATGCATTACTAGGGTTGCGCAAACTACTTCAGTGACTATCCTGACTATCATCGGGACACCACCAGCTAACGGCAACCGGTAAGGACCAATTACACTGTGTTCCCCCTATTTTTTTCTTCTTTAAAGTACTCACTAGCAACCTCTCTCGTCTACCCACAGTCCTCTAAACTCCTATATGGCTACCGCAAATGGATTGATCTTAAGATCCACTCAAATAACCAGTGGGCTCTCGACTTCAAGAAGTAGAGCATCAAAAGGTCTTGTGAGATCCGGGAGGAGGAGCACCGCAAGGACGAGCAAAACGAGCATATATATCACGAAACGAAAGCTCATCTCGAGGCATGCACAAACAGGGAGCGCGAGGCTCACGAGAGGGAGCGCGAGAAAAAGAGAGAAATGGCAGCCAAGGAAAAAGAGGCCACCGAGAAGTTCAACGCCGAGCTCGCAAGGATGGGAAAATGGCCTCGGTCCACGTAGTAGGTCGGGCCGTCCCGCACTAGCTACTCCTCCGAAGGTCAAATTTACTTCCATTCCAAAAAGACGCATATATATGCATGTACAGTTTGTTTGTTGCATCGTACATGATATTCTTTGTTATGCATGTAATCAAATCCTACATGCCATGTTACTCCCAATTGTACTATGAAGTCTATTTTAATTTGGATGAGCATATTTCCTCGTCTTTTTGCATTCAATTATTTGTGTAGCAAGTCATCCAACAATATTAACAAACAAGTTCTCCTCCATGTACAAATTCTCGGTTACATCATAATATCACTTACCTTCGTATTTACCGATCATTGTTATTTCAATCATTCTTAAAAAATTTCATGAAATTTCTTGCACTACAACAACATACAATGATCACAAACTTTTGTTATGAAACGAACAGATTATCTACCATTCATAATCTACAAAAATTACAAATGGATTAACCCACACTATGACTTGTTTGCAGTCGCTGCACAGCCGAGCAACTACAATTGTAGTCGCCCAGTCGCTGGGCGATAGGCTGCAGTCACCGAACCGTTCAGCGACTGTAGCCTGTTGCCCAACGGCTAGCGGATTGCTTGCTTGTCACGCAACTATTGGGTGATAGGTTCTAGTCACTCAACGGTTTGGCGACTAGAGCCCATTTCTATAAAAAAAATGTTCGCGTGGGTATATTTCTGTTATTTCAAATAAAATATTGATTATTTATAAAAAAAATTCTGGAGCTTTTGGGTTTTTTTCTTCCTTATTCTAATATCTGTGATGGTGATCACTTTTGGGATGCAACTTGGCTCAGCTTCTACTTTTTTTACTACATCTTATCACCAAGTGGCGATGTATGTTTCTGTTTCTTGTGTTTTACCGTTGCCCTTGATTCATGTTTTACATATCATTCGGGGTTTTGTACTTAGAAGGTGGGTTGGACTAAAGATATGATTACTTTTTGTACAGGTCATTCTTAGGCATATTTTAGGTCTTCTAGGTTGTGTTTTTCTTCGGTCTTGGTCAAGCTTGTTTTTTTAGTCACTAGTATCTAGTAGTGGTGTTTCTAGTGATTTAGATTCACCACTTAGGTGTGAGTCATCTTTCTCCTAGAGACCATGTGGAGTATAAAGCCAAGCTCTCTTTTATTTTAGCCTTTCTAACCATTCCTTGTGAAGAGAGTGTTTGGGGAGTGAATTTTATAGGTTTGGCAAGTACTTTTAGATGTTGTATCTTGTAGCTTGTGTTTAGCAGGAGCTTGATCCTTTTTACTTCTTCAAGTGGTATCTTGCATTTTGTTTTTTCTTGTAGTTAGAGAGTTTTACCTTCTTACTTTCTTTTTGTATGACATTGTATTGTAAGATATGCATTTAGGTGAGACCTTTAATTATTACTCAATTGTGATGTAATTTGGATTTGATATTGCTTACAACCATATAATGCCTACTTAGCTAACTTTGTCACGTTTTTATACGTGATTAATTTTTACCATGCTAGCTTAGTGGTATTAATTTGTACAATTGGTGTCTTTTAAGTTTGAAAGGATGGATCTTTTGATTAGTTTCTTTTGATTTAGAGTCATAGTTTGAGAGTTGACTTAATTTATGATTTTAGCCCGGTTTTAGTGCAGCATAGCTTTAAGAGCTAAAAAATTCTAATTTTCTTAAGTTCTTTCAAGATCTTTGGTTGTGATATATTCTTAAGGTTGTGATATTGCCTTTGTTTAAATTTCAAGCCATCTGGACCTTTCTTGTGAAAGTTATGTGGTTTTTGGTTTTGCTTGGGCTAAATTTTCAGTGCTAATTTGAGAAAAAGGTAGTACCGCTAACTAAGGAGCGGTAGTACTGCAAGCTAAAAGTACTACCACACCTTACATGATGTTAGTACTATTCTAAGAGGGTAAAGTCCCATTTTGCTCATTTTTTTAGGATTTCTTTGTAGGTAATTAGTCTTTGATCTTTATAACTGATCATCTGTATTAGAGTGAAAGGCTCTAAAAATATTGTTTAAAATCATTATCCATGTGGTTCCTATTCAACCTTTTCTAGTCACTTTCTTGGTCCTACAAGGGGTTTTTCGAATTCGCTATGCTCGCTGGGAGGAAAATCTGGCTGCGCATCTTTGTGCAAAACAACTCACGGAAGAGTAATAGTTGTACTTGGCTAAACCAAACCCTTGAAGTTCTTTTTGATTGTATTAATCATGACTGTAATCCTGCTGGTGATGTAATATGTAGCCGTTCATATTAGTCTTTGCTGATAGTTTTTGGCTTTAGTTTATGAATAATAATAATAGCTTACAGAGAGCCATACAGAGAGAGAGAAACTCACATATAATTTTGGCTGATATAAATGAAGTTACTACAATATATACTACAATCAACTAGTAAACCCCGACACTTCATTTAAAAGTTAGGTACTATAAAAAAGCTATTTACTGTTGAAAAATAGATTTTAGAAGCCAATATAAACAGGGTCATAATAGCTCCTGTTTTCCTCGAAAAAAACATATGGATTCTAGTAATGGCACTGGAGTTGCTAACCTTTTCATCTCAGGAACAACAATAACTTTCTCATGGCAAAACATGATGGGTATCAAACAAGAATGGGGCTTGCCTCTCCCCTTATTGGTGTTCCCCTCCATGTTCCCTCCACATGTCACCATTTAATTGGCTCTCAAGTGAATTAGTGATGTAATTAATTAATATAGATGATTAATTAGGCTGGTAATTAATTAGTATAAGATATTAGTATGCATAATTAGTATACATAAATTGGAATAAATAGTAAGTATAGATTAATTAATAAATAATTAATCTATACTTACTATTTATTCCAATTTATCTATACTAATTATTCACACTAATATTTTATACTAATTAATTACTAACCTAATTAATCACCTACATTAATTAATTATCTCACTAATTCACCTAAGAGCCAATTAAATGTTGACATGTAAAGGGAACATGGAGGACACCATAAGAGGATAGGCAAGCTCCATTCATCAAACAAAGGTACTGCCCAGATATAAAGTACTATCATGGTCTCCATGAACGAAGGCCTTTTATGATCTCTAGCAGCCATACTTTGTTTTTTCTAGTACGATACAGACCAAACCTTGTGATCTCACTTTCTTAACACTGTTTGTTCAGCGGTTGGAACTTGTCTAGCAATAGAGTTCAGTTGTTGTTATGCATATAGCATGTAACCAATTTTTCAGAAGGACAGTACAAAAGGAACACCACAAACGTACAGAAGGATAATTAATTTCATGGTTTGACTTTGTGTTCCTAGGCTCCGCTCAAAACGGCTTAGGATTCGAACTTCTGGCTTATATTTTACTATTTAATAATTTCGTCTTTTTCTGGTTTTTGGGTTTTTTTTAGCTTTTTTATCTGTTCTTTTTCCCGTATTTATTTTTACTGTCCATGATGGGATAACCTGTTTTTTTCTATTTTTAAATTTTTTAAATTTAATTACGCCAAATAAGCAACCATTAGCAAAAGTGTAATTTCAATCATGTACAGTACTTTGCTATAAACCACTCAAAAAAACCATTTTAAGCACCCATGCAGGACGTCAATAAGATTAACGCAAACGGCTACGGGTGGATTCCTTTTTGCTGTAGCTACGGCTACGATTGATAGCTTTTATTATTAGTATGAAATCTTATACAAACGAACTGAATACCAACAAAATTGATAAGTTATTCCGAAAAGATTATTTTGATAAGTCGTTTTAAAAAAAAGATAAAAAAGTGAGATCATGTTACTTATGTTACGCTGTCACTCTTTTTGAACAGTTGCCTGAAAAAAGGACAGAGCTAGACGCTGTGCATAATTTTCTTTTGCAATCGACATTTCCGTGCATATCCAGACATATTTGTCAACTTTGTATTAATAAAAGCAAGAATAAAGATTTTGCTTTCGTACTTGGCGCCATGGCGCAGCATGCCAGCATATATATAGGTGAATCAATTTGATGTGTATCTCCATCTCTGCTGCAAGCGCCATAATTCCACATCTTTTTTGTGTAGGTCATAATTTCTATATATGGCGCAGGGCACGTAGAGCACTCCGGTTTTGGTCCAGAACCGCAGTCGTAATCGTGATGTTGCTAGTATATTGGTATATACATATTTTTTCCAATTTCGATTGAGAAGCGTTTTGTAGGAAGTGGCTTCCAAAACACAAAAAGAGATAACCAGAGGCAAAAAAAAAAAAATCATGCTACCCTTAATTTTAACACTTCAATTCTATTTGTCTCTTACTCTTTTCTATTTGTATAAATTTCTGAAATTTCTCTATAAATTGTTGCATGTAACAAATGTTCAAAGCATTTGATATATGATGCTATGGCTACGACTGGCCCAAATATTAACCTTTCTCATACTGTATCCAAATTAATCATATGAAAATTTGACAAGTGCAACATTATTAGCTGCACTCACAACGCTCAGCATTTTGCACTCAGATTCAAGCATTTGCAAGATGATAAGCATTTGTATGAACCTGATACTTCATGGCCTTGCAATATTTTGTTCAGTTCGCATTTATCAGGTTGCTGCAAGCATCAAATGCCTGCAATATATTGCTGCTAGCTGCTGTTTGTATCAGAAGACTTCAGACTATAAAGCAAAGAGTTTCACATTGAGCATTGCTAAGGCATACCATATCACTAGACAGTTTTCTCACAAGGGGATATTGCTTATAGTTTCAAAAATATGCTTCACAGTTACAACTTCAGAAAGATGCTTACACTAACAAGAATTTTCAGGCTACTATAAGCTAGGCATAGCATAGTTCATACAACCGTGAAACCTCATGTTAAATACAAATTAGGCTTACCCATTCTTGATGAAACCACTAAACTAACTCAACTATCTTTCTTTGGGCAAAAACATGACGCGTATCAAACAAAACTACCTTCACATGTATAATTAAAGTAGTTTGCTACTCTCATGGTGTCCTTGAACGAAGCCTTTTTGTGATCTCTAGCAGCTACTTTATTTTTTAGTATGGTAGCGAACCTTTTGAGCGATTGAATGGACCTGCCGGTTCGGCGTTGCCCTTTCGCGGCTTCATCATGCGATCCGTGTTGGCGCGTAGAGCCTTTAAACGGTGGCCACAGCAAGAGAAGAAAAAGCGATACTGTTGTTTCGGGCTCCAATAGACCAACAATATACGGTGATAGACGACAGAGATGCTGACATAGACAATACACGTGCCGGCAAGCTCAGAAAGCTATTTGGAGAAGTTGGAGAAACGACTTCAAAAAACCGTTTAGAAAAATCAGCCTATTTATTTTGATTTTTGAATAAACTAAAACTAAAAATACAGGACTGCTTGGTACAGACAAAGCCAAGTTCCATTCGTAAAGAAAGAAGGATGAGCGGGGAGGCTAACTATAGGCAGCTTCGGTACGTATGTTGCCCCGGGGATAGGTCAACAGCATATGGCCTGTAAGGTGGCTCTCATGGATTCCAACTACAATAATGCTAACTTGCCCGTCACGGATTCGGTCTCACCTTGATTTACTATGGCAACAAGTTTCGTGTGGTTTCGGTTGCATCTTCTCAGGGTTGATCCTGATTTTGTCTCTGGTTTCACGAAGGTTTTAGGAAAATAACTTGCAGCAGCCTTACGGCCAATTGTTTGTATGAAAATAATGCTTTAATCAGATTTACGCCTGTCTGCGTCTAGAGCCGCAATAAAATTTCTATTAGAATCTTTGTCGTTTAATAGTTTTCTTATATCTATATAAATAGCCATGCCTTTTGTAATTTCGTGTGCTCCGCTCCTCCTTTGTCACAGTGTATAAGTACCAGGCTCTATCAGCGCTATTTTGTATGTTGAGATATGGGTAGGCTACACTAGCGCAGATTAAAATTTTCTACCACGTAAATCAAGAAGTCATACGAGTAAGAGATCATAGATCGTTACCAGTAAACGCGTAGTGCAGCGGAAGTAGAGTTGAAGCAGCCAATTCAACGAAGAACGCATCTATGTAGTGATAGTAGTTGATCGTCCTTGGTAGTCAATCGTCTTCTGGCTAACCGTCTCCTCCTCACGATCATCCCGATCAGTGCCACAATCGCAGCAACGCCTCTATCGAAGTCCACACGTCCAGGGATGGAACACCGTGTGTCGGTGTGCTCGCACCAGTGCGCATGGCAGGGGTTATGAGAGGTGGCGGCTAGAATTTTGACGAGATGCCTTCCTCAGCCCCTTACCTTTCCTTATATAGTCTCCAATCGGATTCTTATCCGATATGAGTAGAGATTGTATCTCACTCAGAGACTATCATCCGAACCCTTATCGTTTCAGTCCATTAAGTGTGTGACCCTGTAGGCTCATGTATATTTGGCCATGGGCCGAAAACTCCTTTCTAATCCATAAGTCAGTAGCGGTCCCTAGCAGGACATCACTGTTGGACTCCTGAGGGCATTTTGGAAAATTTCCAATTTGTAAAAGAGAAAAAAAGAGAAGAGGGAGGGGTCCCACCTGTTGGTGGGACAGATGAAGGGATAAGGCCATAGGCCTTCTCCTCATGTGAGCAGATGGCTGAGAAGACGCTCGACTACCTAGGTCTCACGGTCGTGCAGGTCTCGTGGGATGGTGGCAGTGACGGAGGTGCCATCGGCCCGACCGCTTCAACGCTGGCCGTTCGGCTGTAGCACGCCGGCCTCCTCCCCAATTCCGTTTAAAAGGTGGCCTTCCCTTCTCTATTGAATCACCGAAAGCAACAAGTTCACTTCTTCCTCTCTGATCTCCCATCTTCCTTAGTAGTTCACTGATCTTGAGCCTTGAGAGCCATCAGCCGGGTTCTTTCACGTCACCGTCGGCTGAGCCGCCTGAATCACCGTTCTTGGGTTCTTCCCCATGCGGTTTGCTTGTGCCTTTTCTTTGGATCTGGCAATGAGAGAATATTAGGGGATTTACCTCTGGAAGGTTGATTCAACTGGGCTTTTGTGTCGAGTGTTTGAGGGAGATTCTGAGGCTAGTTCCTAGTATTCACGAGTGCTCTTTGGCTGGAGCTCTCATCGGTCTTGTGCGGCGTCCACCCAACCCTTGGCTTCTCCTTCGACTACTCGAGGTGGAAGTGTGGCCACTACAACAAAACATCCGTGGGGAGACATCATATTTGTAGGTTAGAGACGTTTTGTTTCGTCTCCCACAGACAACTGAGGCGCTTTTATAAAGCGTCATAGAAACGTCTCTACATGAAGCGTCTCAAAAATATAGAGACGCTCTCTAAGGCGTGCCTATATTATTTGAGACGTTCATTAGAGACATCTGCACTGTATCCCTATAAAGTTAGAGACGCTTTTATAAAAACGGTTGCACCACGTCTCAATTAATATAGGCACGTGCGTTGAGACGTTATGTGTCGTCTCAAGATGTCCTATGTAGTATGTATTTTTTATTTTGATTGGTATATATTTTCTTCTATACACACAAATACATATCCGTATGAGAATATAGTATTCCATATATTTATTATATATACATGTATATATAATAATTTTATAGGCAGCACCATAATATTGAGTACATATTTTATAAAATATAAGGAATGGGCGTAGCACAACAGATATACTGTTATAAGAAAAGCAAACCAACTACAACTGGAACCAAGCCACACCCCGGGCAAACCATTGGTAATTGACAAATTCGTCACCATTGCACCCTCCAAACCCCAAAGAAGTTTACATAAGAGAGGTTTACAAATAATTATAGCATCCATTTAAATCAACAGAGTTCACAACTAAATAAAAATCTAATATGCGATAAACACATGTCGGTAAAACATCCTCCAATTTGACACACATCTTTTTTTAAACTGCTATAATAAATCATCAGGTCTATTTCTTCAATCATAAAATTGTGCATCAGGTCTTCCACTCTGCATTTCTTTTCATAGTCCTCCATATCCTGCAAACATAGCAATATTAACAACAAAATATCAGATATGAGCAATCATGAAAAATCTTACGGTACAAGTTCAGTTAATTAAACTAGAAGTGGCATACCTAGCGAGTAGAACGTTTAGGCTTTTTTTACCTGAAGCAATAGATATAAGGAATACATGCTTCATAGCAATACATGTATTTGGTACGTATATAAGGAATAAAGTATAGATCTAGCATGCCAACATTAATACATTTGGAAGAGAACAGAGTGATATTGTGAGGGCAAATAAAAGCAGTTTGCATGTCACATAGAGCTGTGAAATCATAAAATTTCACAAAGCTGAGCCATTGCAGGATATCATGAGCTGCCTCATAAGTTTAAACATTGTTGGTTATTTTCTTCAGCGTGGAAATATATAGCAGACAAGCAGAAGTTGTACCCAAGATAACCAAGCATGAGTGAAACACCCCAAACAATGCTTTCTCTGCCTTTATTGAATGGACTAACATCCATTGATGCCTGCATCCATGAAGACAAGAAGGAAACAATCACTTCAGAAGAGATGTTAACAGCTCAGCATGCTCTATAAGTAACAAGGGCCATCAGCAAATACAAAGGGGTACTGGTCATATGTGCATTGGCTAAGTACCACCGGGAGTAACTGGTTGGAACACCAATACAATATTAATGTTGAGAATCAAAGTCACAAATATGAGAATTGAAGTTCTATGTTGAATTGAACACAAATATGAGAACTTCTATGTTTCTATTGAATCAATTATTGAACACAAATACTATGTTCCAAAACCATGAACATTGCTATGGTACTCTATTACAAATGGAAGAGGTACAAATACTGTGTGTGTGTTTTCCAGATCCAGATCCATCGAGGGGTAGATGAAGAAAGTAGAGGCACACTGACCTTGGAGGCAGTCGCAGTTCTCAACCTCCTTGCGGACGACGTCGAGGATGGAGTCGATGAGCTCGGCGCCCTCGGTGTAGTGCCCCTTGGCCCAGTTGTTGCCGACGCCGGACTGGCCGAAGACGAAGTTGTCGGGGCAGAAGATGTGGCCGTAGGGGCCGGAGCGCACCGAGTCCATGGTGCCGAGCTCAAGGTCCATGAGGACGGCGAGCGGGACGATGTGCAGGATCTCCCTCATCTTCGTCCTCGCGAGCGAGTGGGATTAGGGGCGGAGCCGGATCTGGCCAGTGGGAACTGGGGGCAGAGGCGGCGGATGAAGCGAGAGGGGGGCAGAGCCGGATCTGGCCGGGTGGGGGGCTGGGGGCGGAGGCGGCGCATGAAGCGAGAGGGGGGCGGAGCCGGATCTGGCCGGGTGGGGGGCTCGGGCCGGAGGCGGTGGAGGATGAAGCGAGTGCGCGAGTTGGGGGCGGAGGAGGAGGAGGAGGCGGCGGATCTGGGGGGCGGAGGCGCCGGCGGCCGGCTAGGGGGCGGAGGCGCCGGCGGAATCGACGGATGAAGGAGGAAAGTGCGAGAGGAGGGCGGAGATGAGAGGGGGACCGAGGGGGGGCGGCGGGCGAAGAGTATGTGGGCGGGCAGGGGAGTTAGGTTTATTATTTTAGGATGGCCCACATGTCAGTGTATTTCACGGGTAAACGGGTGAAACGGGTACGGGTAGAGCTAACCCATACCTGTACCCGTTTACCCGATGGGCAGAGATTTCTCTCCATTTTTATACCCGTGGGCAAAGAATGCACAGTGGTGACCAGCCCAAGTTCTTTCGGGATGGGTTATTTCGGCTGAAAACATTAAATTCGACCCAACTAAGTGTATATATATGTGTTATACCTTGTATATACTAGTTTTTTGTCAAAAAATTTGGGTATTCAGCTGAATACCCTTGAATCACTGTAGATCCGCCCCTGCCCCGGGCTAAAGCCCACCTTCCCAGGGGTTCAATTCCGCTCCTATTAATGCGTGAACATTCTAAACCTTAGGTTGAAAGTTCGAACCCTGGGATTGATATTTTTTTTATGTTTTCAGCCACTGGACAAAAGCGAAAGAAAAGTCTCAGGTTGTGAGTTCGAACTTTGAGATTGATATTTTTTATGTTTTATATATATATATACCGTTACTTACACCATTTTGTTTTTTTTAATATTCTTATATGGAGATAATAGATAAGACGTCTCAAATGATAAATAAGACATCTAAAATTTCGTCTCTATACATGAGACGTACTCCAAAACGTCTCAGTAGCCGTTTTAATAGAATTTAATAGCGTGCAACCCTTTAGAGCATCTCAAACTGCGTCTCTATTTTAATTGTGGTTCTAAAAAGAGAGACATGATTCAAAGCATCTTAAACAAAACGTCTTAATATGTTCATTTTGTTGTAGTGGGCATTGTATCTCCGATTGCCATCATCTCCTTGCTCGGCGTAGTGGGGTGCTTGGTTTTCTGGGACAGTGCTACATGCGTGCCTTGCCTCGTTCGGTTTCTTCACGATGATTTCGAGTATCATTTCCGTTGTGAGTATATTGCTTGTTGGTTCTTTGCAATTTTGTGATCTACTTCATATATCTGTGAGTCACACTAGTTGGAAAATTGCAAAGAAGATTTTGTGGGTTGATTGCTCGGTGATGAAATGACATAAAACTAAAATAATATATGATCTTGTATATAGATTTTATCTTGAGCTATAGGCTGGATTGCTATTTGCCATACCCTGATCATTGATATCTTTGTGTATTACTTGCTGCTCATTGATCCTACGCTGAAGTAATCAATACTATTCCTATCCAGTGAATGTTATATTGATTATTGTGATCTTATTTAATGTTCAGCAAGTTATAAACATGGTCTAGTAGTCTCTTTAATAGCAAATTTTGATTTAAGCTCAAGATCGAAAGTATAAGCGGACATATATAGTTAAGATTGCATTTTGTCATGGCGGAGACAGCTAAGAATGAATTTTGTGCAACTAGCTTTCTGAGAGCAATTGATAACATTCAAACTCTTGATAGCATGCTAAATTTGTCATACATGTTGTGTTTATGTTGATATCAGCATTCACTGCAATGAATTAAATTGTTCTCATATGTATATGCTAATTATAGACTCTTACATGATATATGTGTTGGGCATATGTTTATTTTTCAATGACTTAAAAGGCTCATATGTTTACGCGTTGGTTAAGTCATTAATATGCCTTTTATACCATGTTTATGTCTTTATTGAATATGCTAGAATTAAATATAAATACATGCTTATACCGCATTATTTACAACAATAACGACTCCCAAACATACATCAAGATCATAACAGACGAACTTATATAGTACTTATGTACCGATTTTTTTTTGCCTCATGATACTAGCTCGATCATGCACTCAAACCTGTAGTGGATGACGTAGTTATGATTGACCTTTCAACCACATTCGGCATGGCCATGCATTTCCTTAATCCAACCACTTCGAGGGACCTAAAGATATCTCTCCTGTTATATAGGAGGGGCAAAATTTATCTTGATTGCTCATATTCCTCCGCATATTTTATAGTAAACCCGAAAGCTATCTTTATGACTACTCTGCCACGGAGTAGTGTTTGGTAACCCCTAAGTAAACTATTACACATATATAAAATAATGATGATATCAAGTCTAAGGATCCTACATGTATTATGTATGAGACATGCTGATGATACTTAAGAATATAACAATTACTGCAGTGTCTCATGGTGAGTCAATCCAACATCATGTTCTCTAATATATGTCCATATTATTGATTTGATATCTCATATCCATGATCTATGAAACATGATTATCAATCAATACATGAGTTGATCTATAAATCATAATTATCCCACATAATGATATAAGATCAGGAATAATTTAGAATAACATCAAAACATGAATAAAGAGCTTTACGAACAAGTCACATATTTGTTAATCAATACTAAATATATTTATTTAAGAGACAAAATAATATATATTCAAAAGATCATAAATCTAGAAGTGATATAATCAGCTCCATAATTAACTCTAGAGCATATCACTAACATCGTATTGTTTTTACATCATTTTAAAAGTTATCAATGATGCAACAAATAAATCAAGCGAGTGGTATGTCCACAGAAGATCCACGTGCGGAGCGCAGAAGCCTCCTTTCCACGAGCTCGGGAATACAGACCAGTCCAGTCCAGATCCCCGCTGGAAGGGAACCTCCTCGCCGCCGCTCGGGCCCCGCATGTCAGCCACACCCAGACGTGCGGCTCCGGCTCTCTGCTTTACACGTGGCGCAACAGCTTTTGATTCGCTTACATGGGCCGCCTCGCCTAGCCCCTTGGACATGTTCCAAGAGCCTTCCTTGATTCCGTGGCCATCATTTGGTTTGGCTCCCTTTATAGTTCTTCTCTCTCTCTCTCTCTCTCTCTCTCTCTCTGCTTATATAACAAGCCACCCTTCGCTCTCTCTGCTCACGTCTCACATAAGAGAACTAGCTTTTAGAGAGAGAAGGAGAGCTGTGTGTGAGGGAGACAAATTGTGATCCCATGGAAAGAGTTGCATCAAGCTGCGTCAGGCTCCTAACGCAAAGGTAGGCCAACTTTGCCATGATATGGGATGCATTTACACTCGAAATCTTTGCTCTGTTTTCTGTACCTTTGTGTTGATGGTTCTTCGGTGATGTGATGGTGCAGGAGGGGCTACTCTGTGGCCGCGGCCGTGGTGAAGGGAGCCGGGAGGAGGGCCGACGAGAAGAAGGCGGCAGCGGAGGCGGCCAAGCGCGCAATGGCGCAGAAGGACGTGGCCACCGCGGCGGCCGCCGAGGAGAAGACGGCGTGGGTGCCGGACCCGGTGACCGGGTACTACCGGCCGGCGGGTGGCGCCAAGGAGGTTGACGCCGCGGAGATGCGCGCCAAGCTGGTGAGCCAGGGGATGGCCGCCAACTGAACGAGCTTTGGTTTGCTTTAAGATGCGTGCTCGTTGATCGCTAGGCATATAGGCCTACAGCATGATATATATGAGGGTGGTGTATCTTTGAGGCCAAATACCACAGCAGATTTAGCGTTGAGAAGAGCTTCTTCCCGTTGTATTCTTAATATAAAAATTATAAAGTGTTTTATGGTAAGCATACGTTCCTTATGTATTTTACCAACACCTTTTCCTCTTCTTACGAGCTCGAGGGAAGCGAGAGAAGTTTACGAGTGGAGACAGTTTGAAAAAAAATTGTATGTACCTAAAAATTGTCCGAACATTGTTACCTAACTTACTCCATCTAATTTTTTACTTAACTTCCTAGGATCCATATCGTTAAAGTTTTTAAAGTTTGACCATCAATAGATTTAAAACTATGTATATTAGCTATATAAAAATCATATCATTAAATTTATCGTTAAAAATATTTTCATGATATTATAATTTTATTAATATATTTTAGAGTAAAGTTATAAAAGTAGGTTAAAGTTGTATCTCGAAAACCGTAAAAAAATCAAAATTATCAAGTAAAAAAGAACGGAGAAAGTATTATTCTTCTTTTTAAAATTGGCTTATAATACAACATCCTCGTTATGCCATGTCACCTTCTAAACAATAGTCACCAGATCGAATTCAATTAAGTTATCAACCTTTGAATCTTAAATACTGAAGTGATGTTTTTGCTAGACACCTTTTAGTCGAAAGGTTTAAGTTCGGAAACTGTATGCAGTTATGCGTTGTTTTATGAAAAGACACATTTTCATATGAAGACACAGTTCTATGGCACCTTTGGAAGGTATAAATAAACGCCATTCAATAAATCGCAGCAAAGCGCGGACGACATATTAGTTTATCATGTTTTGTCAACCTAAAGATCGGGAAGCAGTCGCGGGAGAAAAGGAGAAGTACGCAGACGGCAGACTTGAAACAGGCTGACTCAAGATCAATACTGATCGGGCAATTGACCAGATCAACAAGGTGGCAAGCGCAGGAGCGGTCATCAGAGATGCAGATGGCAGGTTCCAGTCCGAAAGCTGTACGTAAGATGTGCTTGCTCATTGAGGATCCGTTAGTGGTTGAGCTCGTGGCTTGTAGAGATGGAGGGTCAGTTGTTTATCGGCTTCTAAAAGTGGTTTTTGATTTTTATTATAGTATCTAATTTTCAAATTGAGTATTTTCTTAAGATGAGATCTATAAGTTAATTGTAATACACGTTAAAAACTCAACATCTGTATCAACTAAAATCGCAAGTGAGTATCTCTCTCCGTAATCTCTGTCGCAAATAGATAAAATTCAAAAATTTCAACCAAAAATCATAAGCCGTAGCTATATTAAACAGACCCGGAGCCATAGCAGCGGCTAATGCTTGTTTTTCACACGTTGTCCTAGAGACCGACCGTAAGAACTTGTTCTTTTGTGGAAGAAATATGGAAAGCCAGAGGTTGGTAGATTTCCATTTCATCAAGGAGTTTGAAGAATTGTGCCGTACTTTTCAGGGGTTCAAAGTTAAATATGCTAGTTGTGTGGAGTCATCCTATAGTTATGATGAGTAATTAACTTTTAGATTATAGTATGTGTGGAGGTTGAGTTTGGTTTTTGAGGATTTTGCAAAGGTTTGCTTTCTGGCTATCGACTTCGTGGCCTACGACTATTGGTGTCGTCTCGTTGTTTACTACTTTGCGATCGGTTGGTCCGATCAACAGAACGACCACGGGGTAACGATAGCTTTTGCAATCTGGTCGATGGTCATAGCTTCTGTTGGTTGTATAGTACTAATATGCAGATAACAGACCAAAACAAACTGAAAAAGGCGTGCAAATATGTAGAGGAACCTTAGCAAATCAGTCCTATAATATAAAAGAAGGGCTAGAATGAACATATGCGTCTTGTATGTCTGTGACCAGTTTCAATAACTGTTGTCACATTGCCATTTTTTGATTACAAGGACGACACACATACATCACCACTCACATACACGTGAGTGCTCTCCTTAGCACACGTCTAAATAGACGGAAGTCGAAGATAAATACATGACCTCACATAATTCCTACTGAAAAGCATTCGTGTGTGTATAATAGGTACGCATCAGGATTTAAAGTCTGGTAGGTGAAACCGTACCCACAACTCCAACACTCCACCAAGTGTGGTATTTCGATTTGATCTGTTGTAATATCGAGCATGTGGTTGTCACTGAAAAGATCAAGAGTATATAACTTTGTTTGCGGCAGGTTAAATTACTTACCCCAAGGAAGATGTCTCTGTCAAGTATGGCATACACAGCCCAGACGCCTCCATTGAGGAAAAGGAAGAATGATAGGAAGAAAGGCATGTACTCCACGCTCGTTGTGGTGATCACCGTTTTCTGTTTGCCACACATTCACAAGAAAACACGTTTTCAGATACAGTTTTTCTTTGATCTATCACATAATATGCATAGGCAGATAGTTCAGAGAAAAGGGTAAAATGGTATACATCAAAAGCTCAAAAGTGATTGAGAAATGGAACAACTGCAAACAGTTTTGTAGCTTCTGAATGCCAATTCTTGTATGCACATGTTGCTCTGCTACTTCTGCTTAGCTTCTGTGTGCGCATGTGACGCAACAGTGCAGCTCCAACTCCAACCGAAGTGGAAAACAACACCAGAAACAAGGCCCACAAAAACGGCAGGCTAGGCCAGGCCCACTCTCGTACCTCGTCAATTTGTCAAAAAAAAAATTTTTTGGCCCCTAAAAGAATTTATTTGCAGAAATGGTCCCGTGCTATTTTTTTTTTGCAAAAGTAGCACCCCAGAAGCAGCCGAACGGTGCGCCAGGTCGCGCTGGCACGGGCGGTGAGCACACCAGGTGCCTAGTGCGGGCGGGGAGCGCGCCAGGAAGACTGGTGCTGCCGGCGTGCGCGTCAGGCTAGTGCGAACACCCAGTCATCAGTCGCTTTATGATAATTTCAACTTTACATCACATCACGTCTTGTCGATGTCATTCATTGTCTGTTCACGTGGTTATTTAAGTGCACAAAGGCGCAACGAATCTCACCCTTGCATTCCCTCCCTACCTCCCCCTTTTGCATTGTTCACAGCACTCTCTCGCAAGCAGCAGTGCTCTCTCGTTCGCAGATTACTTCGTCCCGCATCGAGATACTAATCTGCAATATTAATTGGTTTTTTATTGTGTTATTTCTTTGGAGCACTATTTGATGACGTAGGTAGTAATGCTATATAAGTTTCTGTATGCAGTATTTCATGAGTGTGTTGTACGAATGTTCCCCCATTATCGATAAGTCAATTTCAGTATCATATGTACATTCTTGAGGTTGAATGATGCTTTACTACTGTGGTATTTTCCGTAGGAATAGATAAACTGTCCGTGTCCTACGGTGGTGAGGTTGTGCGTGGCGGTCCGTTCGGACTTGATCTGTCCAGCTATGAGCACACCATACTAACTATTCCCAACCTAGTGCACGTGCCTTTGGTCGAGCTACGCTTGTGCATTCAGCAATTATTCGACAGGGATGTGGCAAAGAACAATTGGGGTAGGCGCCAGTCAAGGCATATCCAGAACGATATGGATGTTACCCAACATGGAGACTGGCCTAGACCTAGGAGGTGCATACTATGAAAGAGTGCTAGGCACTCTTTGAGGGACTACCCAAATAGGCCTTCTTCCTCCAGTGTGTGCCCTAGCAGACACACTATAAGTTGATTTAGGTATGGCCCTCAAATGTTGTGTGTTGTGTAATGTGTATAAGTAATAATAATTTGTTTTAATGAACTATGGTTGAAAACATTTTCTTACATTCATTATATTCATGAAACAGAGCAGTCCACATGACAACGCGAATCACAACAATAGTCACAACACTACACCTTCAAGATAACGACAAACACAAGAAAGACAATAACACACAACCTCAAGTTGATCTTGCTCTCCAGTCTGTCAAAATGATGCCTAATCTCTACCATTTATGGACCCCCTATGACAACTTTCTCCTCTGCAACAATGTCATGCCTAGTGCTCATTTCATCTTTCCACACCTAAAATCGTCAACCATCTGGCCCATCCTACGATTCAATCAACACACAAAGGCACCCTGACATCTGTAGAACGATTGAAGTCAACCCAAACCAAACTGACTCACCGAGTGAAAGGGGAACTTGTAGTAGTGGCGTCTAGGATTCGTGGCCGTCCGTGATGTCTTACGTTTGATGGGCGTGTTGCATTTCGGGCAAATAACTGCGGGTGTCGATGAACAGGCACTCACTTGGCTCATCTCGATGTTTGCGGGAGGGAGAATCAAGGCCCAGGTGTAGGGGAAAATGTATGAGGAATGGCTCCCTTTTATAGCCCGAACTCTCCACTCGTTTGCCATGAGGGATAGCCTTGCGCAGTGACAGGACAAAATGGGGTAGCTTTACGCAGTGACAAGTCCAAAGGAGATAGCGTTGTATAGTGATAAGACTAAACAGGCAGCTTTGCGCAGTCACAAGACCAAACGGTGCAGCTTTGCATAGTGACAAGACCAAAAGGGGCAGCTTTACACAGTGACAGGACCAAAATGGGTAGCTTTGCACAGTGACAAGACCAAAAGGGGCAGCTTTCCGCTGTGACAAGACCAAAGGAGATAACGTTGCGCAATGACAGGACTAAACGGGGCAGCTTTGTGTAGTGACAAGACCAAAAGGATTAACTTTGCATAATGATAAGATCAAAGGAGATATTCTTGCATAGTGAAAAGACTAAACCGAGCAGCTTTGTGCAGTGACAAGACTAAAAGGGGCAGTTTTGCGCAGTGATAAGACCAAATAAGATAGCCTTGTGCAGTGATAGGACCAAAAGGGGCAGCTTGCTCATTGACAAGACTGCATGGGACCTCATGGACACGAATTTGCCCAAATTGAATTGGACTTGCAAAGCATACGCCACGTCGGCTAAGCCTATAAGTATTGCCTGTTCCGCAGCATGCTTTCATACACCATGACAGCAAAACTACATCACTAGTATGGAGAAGCAATGGGAGGAGACCACCCGACTCGTAAAGGCTGCTGCAACCTGGGAGGAACAAGCGCAGTGTGCCAGAAGGCTACCTCCCTGAAGCGAAACCCTCTACCTCCAACCCCAACCCATACCTCAATGTTCCCACTGAGCGTTCGCCACAAGGCCCACCCGTGGGGAGACGCCTCTCTCTGCTGGTGCAGGGACGCATGCAAGTCTTCAAGTCCAAAGAGCGATTGAGCTTGGGCATGTGTTACTGGGGTTATGGTAACTATGCATGGGACTATCCCAACCGGTGGTGGGACACAGCCTGCTACTGGTAGCCGGTAAGGATGGGTTACAGTATATTTCCCTACCAGTTATCTTCTATGGCATGCACTAAAAACCTCTCCCCTCTTCCTGTAGCCTCCAGATCTGCTATGCGTGTACCACAAATGGATCGACTAGGAAATCCACCCGTAATACCAGTGGACTCTGGATTGCGAGGAGTGGGACGCCCATACGGCACGCGAGAGGATAGAGGAGCGACAACGCAGTGAAGATAGAAGAGAGCGTATCCCGCGGGAGATGCAAGCTCACCTAGAGCTGTGCAGACGCATGGAGCGTGAGACTCGTGAGGAGGGGCACAAGAAAAAGCACGAACTGGTGGCTAAAGCCAAGGCCGCCGGTGAGAACTACAAAGCCGACCTTGTGAGGAAGGGCAAATGGCCGCGGTCCACGCAATAGACTGCACCATTCCGTAGTACCCCGCCATCCTACCCGTGACAATATTCCTTTCTCCAAAATGCGTGTATTCCTATATGATCTGGGTGCATGTGTCACTGTGTATCCTTGTAGTATCGTTGTTGAAAACAAAATGCAATGAACATGTTTTCTCGTAACCTATAAATATTGTTCACCATATGTTAAACTTGCTCTTGCAAGGGGGCTGCGGAAGGACCTTAAAATTTTTTTTATAATGTTTCGACCTATTTTTTCATATTGAAAATTTCCTACAATCAGTACACAAAAAAATTACAAAAATTCAGAACGGTTACAATTACAAATAAATTACACAAGCAAGTGCACTGTATCGGAAGGTTGTACAAAACAATTATTCCTTTTTAGCTTATTTGTTATATTTAAAAATTATTACATAAAATATATTTCAATAAATTTCTCTGAAACATTGCTATTGTAGGGCCGAAATCCCACACGCAGGCCAAAGGTCTGACAGCGCACCCTTGTCCCCGATTGGACACCGCTAAATTTTTTTTTAAAAAAATATAAAGTTTGCACAATCAATGTGGACCACATGGGCAAAAGATGATGAGTAGACAGCCCGACGTGTATTGATGTGACATAAAGTTGAAATCATTACAAAACGACTGACGATTTAGTGGTTGCACTCGTAGCATAGCGTGCTCCCCACCCGTGCTAGGCACCTGCTATGCTCCCTGACCATGCCAGGTGACGTGCGCTCACCGGCCGCACCAGGTGCTTGGCAACTATTTTTAGTTTAACTCTTAGCATCATTTATTGTGCTAAAGTAGCACCAAATATTTTAGATTCTATTATTTATGAAATGATTCATATAAATGATCCATAGTTCATACAATTAGATACAATTAGATACAATTAGCACCCGCATCCAACAATTACATGGATGCTATGCGCTCAGGCCGCAGCAACCGTGCCCTCGTCGCTTGGCCTCGACGCTAACTAATTCTCTGCATCGGATCTAACATTTCTCAACTCCCCACCACTCCCAATTGTAGCATGGGATTTGTGGACGGTAGAAAAAGCATATGTAAATTTAAAGCATAAATTGCATACACATGTATCATATATATACATATATATAGTATAAATAACAGGGACACTATGGTGTCTAGTCTCCATGATTGGGATTTTTCATCTATGATTAAGACTTTCCATCCATGATACAAGGGAGTCTATAGCTTTTAGTGTATTTTGCAAATATCTTCATATACGCACATAAAGATGAGTATGTCTAAAAAATATACATATCACCTAGATGTTCTTATATACTCGTATACTAGATGTACATACACCCCGTTACACGAGATACTTCCTACATTGTGAGATACAACTAGGGAGCAACTATTCCGAGAGTAGAAAAGAGGCTATATATATGTGTATATATATGTATATGTGTATCTATTACTATTATAAAAGGAGTTGGTAGTTATAGGTTCATTCTCCTCCAACCACTCTATTCATTCAACTTCTCACTATTCTCTACTTTCTAACTGATCAAAGCTTTCTAACCGATCAAAGCAACTCTCTTCTATAGTATGATTATATATATATATATATATATATATATATATATATATATATATATATATATATATATATATATATATATATATATATATATATATATATATATATTCAATGAGTTCCGTTGCAACGCACGGGTACATAACTAGTATATATATGATATTGAAATAGGGCAACATGATGTCTGGGCACCAAGCTTCCCTACCTTTAGATTGTTTTAGATGTGTGCAAGTACAATGATATATAATATATCAGGCAAACCCGTTAACATTCATTAATTTGAAAAGACATCTATTTAGAAAGGAAGTCATTGATTTAGCATGTTGAATCAATCATGGATGAAAAGTCTTAATCATGATCGAAAGTCTCAATCATGAAGCCTGAGCACCATGGTGCCCCTGTTATATTTTATATATATATATATATATATATATATATATATATATATATATATATATATATATATATATATATATATATATATATTCACTCTCTCTTCTAGTTCCTGCATAAACTATTTTCTGGATAACCTTTTTAGGACATTGTTTAGAGTTTTTAGAACCTTTTAATTTGGTAAAGTTAACTAGCCCCATCTTCTATTAAAGACACAATTTCTAGCTCGTTATTAATGTACATATGGTGAAAGAGAGCATAAATTTGTTAACTATTTACTGAAATTTGTCATTTTCCTTAATTAATTACGTCCTACACGTGCTTTTTTTATAGAACTTTTTTAGACCATACGCTTAATTAATTACGTCCTACACGTGCTTTTTTAATAGAACTTTTTTAGACCATACGAGTGGTACACAGTACTAGAAGCTGATCTTGTGGACACAAGTTGCTTATGAAACCTTGCTGATCGTATCTTTGCGCTAGAGAATATCTGTTTCTAGAAAATGCTAGTACGTGGATCGATTCCGCCCCTTTGTTTCTTGCTGATTGTATCCGACACGATTGTAATCACGTTTTGGAAATTTAATAAATACCTTCTGGTGCCTTGATCTAGAAAAATGATAAATATCCTTAGTTGCTCTATGTCTCATGTAAATGCAATTAGCGAACCCATGATAATACACAAAAGAAAGCTTTAACTAATTAAAATTATTGGTAGAGCAAGGGGTGCCATCAAGAGTACTAGCTCGATCGATCGTGCATGCTAGCCACTTGTTTATGAATCCTCGCATGGCATGCAATCAACTTCCTTACTAAACATTGCCATTCTCTGTCTTTTTCTTGACTAAGGGTGAGCTTGCAGTTGTTGCGATTTAAAATCTAATTAATTACAAGGACTTTTACTCATTCAAGAAAATTTTGTGATAACGACCTGAAAAAGATGCTTCCGGGTAAATATTATATTGAAAGAGTAGAAAATTAAAATGTTTGGAAATTGAACCGCAACACCAAACGCAGTCTAAATTTGGGGGAGGGGGGGATAAGTGAAGCCTTACCATGGCAGCGAGCGGAGACCCGTACATGAATACGTTGAGGCACGCGCATATCATTCCGATCACCATGATTCTCAAGCGTAGCTCACGGACGGCAAATGTTGTGGCCGCGAACACGGCTCCGAAAACGCCGATGTCCAACGCTGCCACCAACTTTGCGGTCTTAACCTGCGCAAAGAGCAAAAGAGAACTCAAGGGACTTCGGCGATTTTTCCTTAACAGCTGTATCCAAAAGTTGTACATACATATCATCAAGACATCGGCAATGTCACTGCTAAGGTGGGTGTTTGAACTAAGTTGCAAAAATTTCCTATGCCGCCGCCTATCCAGACAGACCTAATTATTATTAGAATTGTACTAGGAGAAACAAGAAAAATCCAATAAAAGCATAACTCGATTGAAACAATTACAAAATGGGGAGTAGGGCCAAGTTTTCGAAAGGGAAATTGAGAGTTCAAGTATGACCCAACAGAAACATTCAATTTTTCCTCGCAAAAAAAAAAAAAGAAACATTCAATTTGAAACAAGTGGGACTACAAAAACAATCACTACGAATCCGTGAATAAAAAAACACCCTTGTCAAGCAGCACCTGACTCAGGTTCGATCCCTAGTAGCATCAGGATAGGAGGAGCTAGCTAGAGGTGAGAAATAGCTTGTTCAAAAATATATAAACGGAAAGTTAGAACATGGGCTGATCAGCAAATGCAAGTTCGCGTGCACCACATGAACGGTTAGAGATCGTCCACCAATACCGACCAAAAGTTCAGGTGACGATGTTTTTTCAACTCCACAGGGTGACTTGATTATGATTAACACATATAATGTCGATCTATCTATCCTGGTCTCACCCTTCTGGCATGATCGGCGGCGTAGCCAAGGAAGAGCACGACGTAGATGGCCTCCATGACGGCCCCGAAGCCGTTGACGGTGGCGACGAGGACGCCGTCGGGCTTGGTGACGCCGTAGTAGACCCACAGCAGCGCGTTGAGCAGCGTGAACACGTACGGAGCCGGCTCGAACTCCTCCGCCGACCCGCTCCTCACAATCCTCCAAAACGTCTTGCTGCACCATATACGCATGCATCCGTTGTAAGCAAAAATAAAACAGTTCTCTTGAAAATGCAAGGACAAAAACTATGGCATGATGCATGCTTACATGGGAGAAACGAAGACCAGAACTGAGATGATGTTGCCTGCAACATACGGAAGAAGAAGAAGAAAGGTTACGACAAAGAAAGAGAGGGCCATGCATGTGTGTGCACTGCGTGCATACCTATGATGCCGATGATGAACAGGGTGGAATCCATGGTAGTTGATAGACCGGCCGGCTGGGAGAAGGAAGGAACGAAAGTGTGATAGATCCAAACAGGACGATCGACTCAGCTGTGTGTGTATGAGAGAGAGAGAGCAGCCGGGCGGTGCGTACTTATTGAGGAGGACAGGAGACACGGGACGAGCCTGTGCTGTATGAGAGACTGTACGAATTTAAGCTGGGCCTGTGTAATTCCTGGGACGGATATGGCCCAGCCCAGCCTAGCCTAGCCCACATGTTACCCTCTAAGAGAGAAAAAGCCAGGTGGAGAGGAAGCAAAAGCCAATTTTGCTTTCTCCCCTGTGCTCACCTGTGTGCTGCCGCTGCTCCCCTCGCGCCTGCTGCTGTCGCTCGCGTAGCCGTCAGCGCTGCCGCTCGCCAGCCCCCAGTGCCATCGCGTGTCGCCCTCCGGCAGCTGCCGCCGCTTCACGTTGCTGCGCCGCCGTCGCCGTCCCCAGCTCGCACATGTTGATGTCGCCCGCACGCGCCGTCGTTGGTAGCCGCCAGCGCTACCCCTCGCTCGCGCCTCGCCTCCCCGCTCTCGGTGCCGCCGCCGCTCCACGGGAGTGGAGGAGGGCCGGCCAGCCAAGAGGTGAGCAGGGAGAGGCCGCCGGTTGAGGGAAGAAGAGGAGGTGGCCGGGATCGAGGCTGAGGAAGGGGAGCCGGCCAGGATCGGGGCTGAGGAAGGTGACACGGGAGTCGCCAGTCAAGTGAGAAGGAAGAGGAAGAAGAGGAGGCGGCGGGGAGTGGGAGTGAGACACGAGAGACGCCGGCCGACAGAGGAAAAAAGAAGAAGCGGAAGAAAAGAAGAAAGCCAGGGGCGCCGGCACTGGAAGGAAAAAGGAAGAGGAAGAAAAGAAAAAGAGAAGGAGAGAGCCGGCTGGCTGGGAAAAAAGAAAAAAAGAGAGGAAGGAAAAGAGGAGGAAGAGAAAAGGAAAATCTGACCCGTTGCCAGATCTGTCAGATCTGGCCAAGAAGCGACAGGTAGTGCCCCGCTCCAGTTGTTCAGGGCTAGGGTAGCACCTCAAAAATCCGTTTCCATACTTATTTTACCGAGTCGAGCATAAGTTAATATGTCGATAATTAGAATTGTCGCTCGCGTAGCCGTCAGCGCTGCCGCTTGCCAGCCCCCGGTGTCGTCGCGTGTCGCCCTCCGGCAGTTGCCGCCGCTTCACGTTGCTGCGCCGCCGTCGCCGTCCCCAGCTCGCACATGTCGCTGTCGCCCGCACGCGCCGTCGTCGGTAGCCGCCAGCACTACCCCTCGCTCGTGCCTCGCCTCCCTGCTCTCGGTGCCGCCGCCGCTCCACGGGAATGGAGGAGGGCCGGCCAGCCAAGAGGTGAGCAGGGAGAGGCCGCCGACTGAGGGAAGACGAGGAGGCGGCCGGGATCGAGGCTGAGGAAGGGGAGCCAGCCAGGATTGGGGCTGAGGAAGGTGACGCGGGAGTCGCCGGTCAAGTGAGAAGAAAGAGGAAGAGGAGGAGGCGGCGGGGAGTGGGAGTGAGACACAGGAGACGCCGGCCGACGGAGGAAAAAAAGAAGAAGCGGAAGAAAAGAAGAAAGCTAGGGGCGTTGGCGCTGGAAGGAAAAAGGAAGAGGAAGAAAAGAGAAGAGAAGGAGAGAGCTGGCCGGCTGGGAAAAAAAGAAAAAAAGAGAGGAAGGAAAATAGGAGGAAGAGAAAAGGAAAATTTGACCCGTTGCCAGATCTGTCAGATCCGGCCAAGAAGCGACAGGAAGTGCCCCGCTCCAGTTGTTCAGGGCTAGGGTAACGCCTCAAAAATCCTTCTCCATACTTATTTTACCGAGTCGAGCATAAGTTAATATGTCGATAATTAGAATTGATGCACGTAACCATTTAGATATCGTTTATTAATATGAATGCCTGATCGGTGCACGCGGTACTGCCACTGTTGATCTGGTCGATCCATGGTAGAAGAGGGAGGAGGAGGAGAGAATAAATTGAGGTTAAACAGTGTAATCGATTGAAGAGAGATTAAGCACGTGGAATTCGATCCGCAAATATAAATGATGAAATCGCTAATTTATAGACGGGTTAAGCATCGGGACAATGGGAAGTTACTCGGTGGGATAGGGTTTCATTATGCTGGTTGGATGTTAGAACGATGTCATTTGCAAATATATGAATGTATTGCATTAGCAATGAATTGAAATAGTTAATGCTTGTTCAGGTAGCGTTTCGAGTTTGGTGTCGTCCACGCATCGTCCGCCAGATTAATAAGCAAGTGCATGGTAGAACAGTAAATTTTGGTGAATGTTTGTTATTCATGTTTCCATGACATGATTTACAATATTTATGATATGATGTATATGAATTGTGCTAATCATACCTTGAGGAGTACCGCTTATGATTAGAAATCCACATTTAAAACATATTGCATCATGCAAAATGCATAAGAGCTTGTTCAGTGAGAAAGTCATGTGATTAGTTCGGAGTGCTCTTGAGTAAGATCTACAGAGGTAGGCACCTCCACGGGATGAAGAGAGAGAGTGACATCGACGGGTGTACTCTCTGCTATACCGGTATAAGCTACAGTTACAGAGCATACAGATGCATTACAGATGTATTGTATAATACTCATCACAGATATATATATACACGAGTTTGTAAAACTGTTACACATAGTTCAATGAAAGATTTGAAAATTACAGATATCATCAAGATGGCCTTTCCTCCTTAACCACTCCTTATATGTTTTGATTGTTTCATCCCTATAGTCATCCATGAATTCTGCTAGCCATGAACATATGTTAGTGTGCAGTTGCCAATTCAATACTTTTGTTAAAATCAGTGCCATGAGTATAGCAACATATATAGCTTACCCGTGTGTTCTTCCTCGTCTTGCAGATTCGCTAGCCAAACCTTGTATGCATCAAGTTGTTCAATTGTACATGCTGGTGCATCAGTATTGTGTTGATCCCTTCTCCGCTTCATGGGGGTTATGCTCACTTGATTGTCTGTAAGTTGTTCCTTTGACACTACTAATCGGACTTCCCTTTCTTCTTCAGTGCTTTCCACCATCCTGTCTGCATCACGACTAAAATCGATCGGCTCTAGAGTTGCTACTGCTCTGCCACATCGCTTCTTATAGTATAAGAAGTCCCTAACTGAGTAACCAAGCTGCTTTTTGATACTTAACAAGGTCATGAATGAGATATTATTCCTATCAATATCACACTCGACGAATTCTTTCTCTGGTGGTAATCCCTTGCATTGAACAATAAAACTCCACTTCTGAGACGACACATTCCCTCTGTATGTTTACATAGATAAAGGTCAATTAGTCAAAATGCAGTTGTCATAGTCAAATGTTAGACCTTGTTTGTTCATGTACAATCTGAGAGGAAAATAATACATGCTCAGATGGAAACAATAAATTTGTAATGAGGAAACTAAAGGTATCAAATAAGAATAATAGTCATCAACCTAAATACACCTAATCTGGGAACATGGGTGTAACCAATTTTATATTAACAAGTCTACCCAGTCTGCTACATCAAAATACACATAATTTGGGAACCAATTTGTTTTTCTTGGACATGGTAAATCTAAAACTTGTAGCATGAATATATAAGCAATTTGCAAAATCAAATCGAGTTGAACAAGGAGCACAGATTATTGAAGGAACCCAAGGCCAAAAATGAGGCCCGACCATGGGTTCATACATGCATAGGCCGCTGCATAGGGTAGTCCAGAACCATCTTTAGTACCAAACGTGAAGGAAGCCCAAGCAGTAGGGTGGTTCGGTGATGAGGTTTCATACCTGGGGAGGGAAGCATCATCCATGCCGTCCTCTTCTTCGGCGCTTGAAATTCGAGGTGGAACCTGTCGGCCGCTCCTCGTGATGGCGAGATCGTCCTCTTCTTCAGCGCTTGAAATTCGAGGTGGAACCCGTCGGCCTCTCCTCATGATGGCGAGATCCCCGTCGGTGGCGTTGGCGTTGGCGGTGGCCGCACCAGTGATCGGCGTCGTCGATGGAGCCGTCGCCATCGTCGTGTCGAACTAGGGCTTCTCCGATCGAACCAACGCCACCTCGTCTCCCTCTCACGCACGTAGATGGGAAGAATAGGTCGCGTGATTTGGGGATATACGGGTGCGTCGGGCTTATCCCGTGGGGGTTTTGGACGGGGCGGTTTGCATTGGGCGGGATTATCTGTATTTTGGGAAAGTTATGGAGGGAAAAATTTTATGACTATATAGGGATGTGAAATGATATGAGTACCTTGAACAATGTCATATACGATATATATGCACTGACACGTAATTTAGTTATGTAGTGCCTAAAAAAACCGTAGTACAAGAACACTAAATACTAGTGACCTAAGAATACATGTGTATGAGTTCCTACCAGGGGCGAAGCCAGCAGGGGGGCTTGGTGAGGCTTGAGCCTCACCTCCGGCCAGTAAGGAACCACCCCCCGGCCCTAGTCGAGGCAGATCCGGGGGCGCAGGGATGACGACGGCGAGGGCCAGGCCACCGGGAGAGCCAGATCGGCCGGCGACGTCGGCGCCGCGGGCCTGGCCGCCCAGGGAGGTAGATCTGACCGCGGAGAGAGCCAGAGAGGCCTGAGGGGAGGTAGATATCCGGGCCTCCGGGGCCAAGGGCGGCGAGGGGCAGGACCGCAGTCCGCAGCAGGAGCATCGCGGATTCGCCGTTCGCGGGCGTCGGAATCTGAGAGGCAGAGGTGAGAGGCCAGAGAGTGAGACTGTGAGTCAGTGAGTGAGTCTGAGAGATGGGAGAGCGAGACGCCGAGAGGCGAGAGCATTAGAGATTAGAATACTGAGTAGTGAGTACTGACTAAGCATTAGAGGAGGAGAGACCAAGAGCGGACAATGGAGAGCTGGAGATTAGAATACTGAGTACTGACTGAGCTGCGCATCTTGCCGTGCCATCTGCGTCTGATATATCGGTTTATCAAGTTTGACAGTAACTAAAACGGAATAAAAAGGTACCTTCTCGTGGAGTTTTAAGTTTTTATTCAAAATTGTACGCATTGTGGGGGAAATTATTAGGTGGGAAAATTTTTATGTTTGTTAAAAATATAACAAAAATAAATAAATAAATATATATATATATCTTTACTCAGCAAGTGTTATTAGCAAAAATGCATAGAATGATTATTTATTCTATTCCTTATAATTTGAGTACATGAACTTACGGGCATGAAGATTCAAAACAAATCAATACACACCACACAAGCATAAGGTTCCCAATTTAAACAAAAAAAATCATCATCTCCATGTCCTACGGAATTCACAGGTGCGACAATTCCATCATCTATGTAGGTGTCATCATCTTCATCATCATCGTCTAAGTCCTCATCATTGGGTTCAGGTACAGGAACCGCCTTATCTATGACAGAAGCATCAACACTTACCCCTTCCATGTCATTCCTTTTCCAATTTGTCAAGTCTTCATGTAGGCGGGATACATTCATGTCTTCCAGTCCGACGACCAGCGACTCAACATCGGGTTCTCCCTCCTTTTCTGCACCTACCACATCAGGCATGGAAAACAAATTCCTAGGTTTCATGCGAAGCACTGTGCACCAATTCGGTTTTGTCGCACAAGGCACATAAAAAACCTGCTTAGCTTGTGTCCCTAAAATGTAAGGCTCATTGAAATATCGAAAACGAGTCTTATCAACATCGATGATCCCGTATTGATCCTTGCTGAACCCTCTTCCTTTCTTCGTAGTAGCAGCAGGTACATCGTACCAGTCACACTGAAAAAGTACGACTTCTTTTTGGTTGACAAAATCTAGCGTGATAATTTTTTTAATCACGCCATACCAGTCCATGTTGCCGGTGCTGTCATCGCCCTTCACAGCAACACCACTGTTTTGTGTAGTTAGGTTCTTCTCTATGGCAGCCGTTCGAAACAGATATCCATTTATGTAGCATCTGTTGAAAAATCGAGCCCGATGGTCTGGTCCCCGGGAAAGGGCATACATTAGATCACTTGTTTTTCCTTCTTCATATAGTTTGGAGATCTGCAATTAGTTCAAAGAAAAATTATTAGGCAAATACGTGACAGCATAATGAACCAATAAATAAAAAAATAGTAACTCACTTTACGCTCAAACCAGCCTACAAATTGCTCCTTGTGACGGGTTTCAACATTCTGTGCACTCATATTTCTAAGCTCATCCTTGTGCTTACTAAATTAAAACAAAAAAGAGGGCATCCATTAGTTGAAAACATGAAAAATAATATATACTTGAAATTTAGTACATCTAAAGTACAACTTACTTAATCCATGGAATGGCCTCATCACAGTTTGTAATTATGTAGTGCCTCATCCGATGCAACTCCAACCTAGAAAGAGACTCGATAGTACATCCTTTCTTACTATAGTCAATGCTCCCAAATATGCTTAGCCCAGATGGTGGTTCGTTCACAGCAGCGCTTTCATGCCGCTCTGGACGATTAAGCTTGGTGTCGACGTCTTCCAAGAAGCGAGAGCAAAATGTCATGCACTCCTCCGAGAGATATCCCTCGGCTATTGAACCCTCAGGGTACGCTTTGTTCCTCACATAGCCTTTAAGCGTACGTAGATACCTCTCAATAGGATACATCCATCTGTAACACACGGGCCCTCCAAGTCTAGCCTCCTCAGCTAAATGAACTGGCAAATACATCATGATATCAAAAAAAGCTGGTGGGAATACCATCTCAAGCCGACAAATAGTCTCTCCAATCGAAGTGCTCAAGTTTTCAACCTCTTTTTCATCCAGCTCCTTTGAACATATTGCATTGAAAAACCTACTGAGCTCAATCAATGGGATAACAACATCTTGTGGCAATATGTTGCGTACTACTAAGGGTAAAAGTTTCTGAAAGATAACATGGTAGTCATGAGTTTTGAGAGAAGACAGCTTACACCCAGTGACATTCACAAATTTCTTGATATTGGAGGCGTAACCATCAGGCATTTTCACTCCTTCTAGAAATTTGCATAATACCGTCTTTTCATCATTACCTAGAGAGTACAGAGCAGGTGGCAAAGTATACTTACCATTCTCGAGCAAAGGATGTTGATCCTTCCTTATCCCTAGATGTTGCATGTCTAGCCGAGCCTTCTCACTTTCCTTAGATTTATATTTTATGTCGAGCAAAGTCCCCAATATGCTCTCACATATGTTTTTCTCAATGTGCATCACATCCAAATTATGCCTTATAAGCAATGAGCTCCAGTAAGGCAGTTCAAAAAAAATACTCTTCTTCCTCCAATTGTGCCATCTAGTTTCTTCTTCACGCTGCTTCCTCTTTCTTGTTGCCTTCCCGAAGGTCACTTGCTCGAAACTCTCATACTGTTCCATCACTTGCTGACCAGTCAGTGGCACTGGAGCCTCCCTATTTTCCACCCTGTTGTTGAAGCTGATCTTGTTCCTGCGCCACCTGTGGTTCGAAGGCAAAAAACGGCGATGTCCCATGTAGCAATGCTTGGACCCGAATTTCAGCCATAAGTAGTCAGTATCCTTGTGGCAGTATGGACATGCAAACTTTCCTTTAGTGCTCCATCCAGATAGCATTGCATATGCAGGAAAGTCATTAATTGTCCAAAGTAGAAGTGCACGCATAGTAAAATTTTTCTTCAGCTTTGCATCCCATGTTTCAACACCCTTTTCCCAAAGATCCTTTAGCTCATCGATAAGGGGCTGCATATATACATCAATGTTCATTCCTGGAGATTTCGGCCCTAGCATCAACATCGACATCATCCAATATGGTTGTTTCAAACACAACCAAGGAGGCAAGTTATAAGGGATTATGATCACAGGCCATGTAGTGTATGTAACATTCAACATCCCAAATGGATTGAAGCCATCAGATGCAAGGCCCAACCTAACATTGCGAGGATCCAATGCAAAATCCTTATACTTGTCATCCACATGCTTCCATGCCAATGAGTCTGCAGGGTGACGCATTTTCCCATCACGGACCAATCCTTCCTTATGCCATCGCATATATGATGATGTGGTCTCATTCATATACAATCTTTGAAGCCGAGGAATAAGTGGGAAATATCTTAGGATTTTACGTGGAGAACGCTTTTTTGCTCCATCAGTGCCACTAGCCTCATCATTTCCAACGGAATCGGCCGTTTTCCACCTAGACTCACCACATATTGGACACGTATCCATCTTAGCATAATCACCTCGGAATAACACACAATCATTCTCACATGCATGCATCTTCTGGTAGTCTAGCCCAAGATCTCGAACAACCTTTTGCACTTTGTCCAAGGTGTTTGGGATACAATGTCCTTTAGGGAGCACAAGCGAGAACAGATGAAGTATGGACTCCAAGGAGCTGTTACTGAGACCATACATGCATTTAATCTGAAATAGCCTGACAATGAAAGAAACCTTAGTTGCCTCCTTGCAACCTGGATACAATTCCTTCTGTGCCTCATTTAATAATTTAAAGAATTTCCTTGCTTGTTCATTTGGCTCTTCAATATTAGAACCGATGATGTCACCACGAATAGCGCCACTGATTATTGAAGAAACTAGATCATTGACAGAAGCCCCATCACCTGTTGCACCTTCATTGCAATCTCCTTCATCTTTGTTGTCATCGTCAGTCAAAACTTCACCATTACCTTGTTCTTGGATGAAACTTTCATCAAACCCTCTAACTAGCAAATGTCTTTCAACCTCATATTGTAATCTATAGGACATGCAACGACACCTTGAACAAGGACAGGGTGCAGTTAAACCTTTAGATGTGCCTCCAAAAGTAGTTTCAATGAATTTCTTGAATCCTTTTTGCCACTCAGATGTTGACTTATCCATCCGCATCCAACTGCTCCCATCATGTGATATGCTTCCAATGATTATCAATCAAAGTATAACAAATTAAAATCAATCTGTCCAAATTAACACTACCTGCAAAACCACAACATACACAATTAAAAAAGCTTATTAATAAAACAGAAAAAACTTAAACCTCCGTTGCCATCTCGAAGATAACCGCACGCCCGCACGTCTACCAGTCCCCTGACGTCTCCTCTCCCTCCCCCCACCGCCCCCCTCCTCCTCCCTCTGCACCCGCCGCCCCCCTCCCCCTCCTGGCCTCCCCCGCCGCCCCCCTCCTTCCCCTCCCCCTCCCGGCCTCCCCACCTCGGCTCCCCCGCCGCTCCCACCGCTCACCCGCACCTCCGCTCCCCCCGCTGCCCTCCTCCCTCTGCCCCCGCCGCCCCCCTCCCCTTCCTGGCCTCCCCCGCCGCCCCCCTCCTCCCCCTCCCCCTCCCGGCCTCCCCTCCTCGGCTCCCCCGCCGCTCCCACCGCTCCCCCGCACCTCCGCCCTCCTCCCTCTGCCCCCGCCGCCCCCCTCCCCCTCCTGGCCTCCCCCGCCGCCCCCCTCCTTCCCCTCCCCCTCCCGGCCTCCCCTCCCCGATCTCTGCTCCCGCCGCCTTCCCGCGCCTCCCCCCATCTCCTCCCTCGGCCTCCACTCCCTCCGCCTCCCCCGTGCCTATTACCGCAGTGCCCTAGGGGTGAGGTGATAGCAGCCGCAGGAGCCCTAGGGGAGAGGATGCAGCAACCTCACGATGGTGGTGACCGGAGGCGCTCTCCCGCCCCTGTTCCCGGGATCGCAGGGCGTACTGGTGGGAAGCTCGCGGTCGCCCCTGCTCCCGGCGGTGGCCTGGACCGTCGGCTTGACGAGTCGCCAGCAGGAGAACGGCAAGGAAGCAAAGGTGAGACAATAGATTCTTTATTACTTCTTGATTCCCAACCCCAACTGCAATCCGACAATATATATGAGGTGATTTACAGGGGAGAGTCCGATCTGGACTGCAATCCCAACCCCAACTCTGAAACGGAACTAGGGTCCTTAAGGGACTGGACTGCTGACGGAAATAGCAACCTCAACTTCATCTACATCGTCCTCTCCGATGCCGGCCCCCTCATCGTCAAGCAGGTCCTTGCCCTCACTCAACTTACCATCGCGCTCTATGCACCACACCCGCACACACTTGTCTGGAAAGAACTTCCCACCTACAACATGTATGGATGACTGTGTAAATATGTCTAGTTCGTCCCATACACATAATGCAGAAGGTGATACAGGGGATACAATCAGTGCTTCTGGGCTTTTAGATCAGGGTTTATTATCCTGTGTCTCTTGTGGTATTCTAAGTTTTTCATGTGTGGCTGTTGTCAAACCAAGAGTGCGTACAGCCAAATACTTTATGACTTCTGATTATAATTTGATTAATGATCAGCTTGTTGGTTCTAGAACGAATCATCTGGCAGATGCATTAAGAAGTGAAAGGACAAATGGTGGCATTTTACGTAAGTTATACATCTTACAATGTATACCAGACATTTTATGTTTGGCTAATTTCTCCTTTTCGCTAATCTATTTCTGCTTCTTTATTAAAAGGGTTTTATGTGCCGAGTGACTGGTCTTTTACTGTTACAGAGTTTTCTAGGAGGTACTACAAAATTTAATAATGCTTTTACAATCCCATGAGAAAACTGGCCCTGCAGAATCCAAGGATTAAAATAGATGCAGATTTGACCCATGGAACCTTATTTTGAAACAAATAACCTCCTATAGAATTCTACAGCTAACAAAATAAACAGCATTAGCTGTACAACTTGCATTCTCTGATCATGCCACGACTGGCAATTTAACCTCAGGATAATTTATGCCATGTTGTAGATATGTTAGCTAGAAGTGCTGGCTCCATTGTTGGTGGCTTACTGGCCTTAGAAAATGGGTGATTTTCTAATGTGCTTTGGGTCAACTATAAAATACGTGACAAGGCAAGACGCAAAACCCTATAAAATACGTCAAACTCGCATCTCATGTGCAAAATGTTTATTATTCAAGTTTATTTGGGGAAAGCTTCTCATGTGAGCAAACTATAGCTCGGTTCAGCCATAAGTTTCATCTTGTAGAGTATATTACTTAGTTTCATCTTGCGGGCGAGCACTTGCGTTCTTGATCTTGCTCGTTAGGTCGCACGCTCGCGCAGCGTTGCTCAGGAGTTCAGAGATGTGACACCGTGTAGCTCTGTTTTGCTGATGCGATTATGTGTTTGCGTTGGTATGATTGATTGATTGTGTGCAGGTAAGAAGAGGAGGAGGAAATGGTGAAGCACAACAACGTTATCCCCAACGGGCACTTCAAGAAGCACTGGCAGAACTATGTCAAGACCTGGTTCAACCAGCCCGCCCGCAAGCAGAGGCGCCGCATCGGTGAGCACCCCCCGCCCTTCTGTTGTTTGCGCGTTTGTCAAGCACGCATTGTAATCGTGTATGTATATTGCCTAATGATAATAATGATGTATGCAATGGTAATGACTGTTAAATTGTGGCTGGTTAAATTAGAGTGCGCATACTAGAATGCTGTGCTATGTCATTAAGTAGGCTAGTAGGTTGACTGTACTGTACACCTTGGCCGTTCATTGTAAATATTGTCAACATTTGATTTTTATTATGTCGCAATTGTGATGCATGGTTGCTGGCAATCTAGTCGAAATGGATGTTATGTCATAAGTTACTCCTGTGCGGAATTGTCTAGTGGAAGACTGGTAGGTTGGTTGATTTGAGTTTACTACTGCTATTTTTTCTTATTTAGGCACTAGATTCCTGTGTAGTTTTTTTTTGTCTGCAACTTTTATGTTTAATAACCAGGCTAATTAATTGTTTCTAGTACACCTACCCGATAGGTTTTAACTGAGTGCAGGATAGCTATTAGAATTGCATCAATTAAACAGTCCTAGTGTACTTATCTGAAAAGCTAACTACAATGGTACGACGAGATGCAGCATTGTTCTTGATCCATCACTTCTCCTGATAACTGACATGGTATATTTACTGTTAATTGCCTTAGATACATGGAGAAAGGATGTAAAGTCTAGAGATATAAAAGACACAATTGTTGGCTTGTTTCTTGACCTACATCTTGCTCATTTTCAAGATCTTATGTCGAGGTAAGCAACTGATCAGGCTATAATTAACATCCATATATCATTTGCTGAAATTAGCTGGATTGACTCTTGAGCAGGGAGTTTCTTGAGCAGGAAATTAACTGAACCTACATCTTGTTTCTTGAGCAGGGAGTTTTTGGGTTTGTACCCTGGGCTGTCATGTGTGTTCTAGCGTGGTTGGCAGTCAATGGAAATGTCGATCTGGCTGTTCTAGCGTGGTTGGACTCTGGGGAGAACTTTGTAGGTTTATATTCTTTTGCTTGGATGAGAAAAGTGCAAACAACTTCACCATAAACATGCTGTCAATTAGTGTTGCTGTATTTTGCTTTTTTTGTTTGTCTCCTGTCGTCTATGGTCTTATGAACAGTGCTATGCAAGCTGTACGATTTATACACCTATCTGTTCATGTTTTGTGGATGTGCACATGCTCATTTTCCAATGTATATTTGAATATGTTGTTATTGCTTACATTACGTTTATGACTGCTTTTTACTCATGATGTTGTTATTGCTCAATCTGCGTTGACAGCTTGGATCGTGTATTTATCTTCAGTTGTGAGTTGTGAACTGTGATGGCATCTGTAAGTGCAAATGTAAGTGATTGTGTGGGTGTAGTTGCATCTCGTGAAGTGCCAATTGAATGTGAAGAGGTACTTTGTAAGCTTTTGGAACTAAAGTATAAGTTTTTGGAACTGTAATCATCTGTATTATCCGCCTATATTATCCGTTTCTGAGTCGAATCCGTTACATATCCGTCCCGACGGTACTGTATTCGAAACTCTGAATATTCCGAATTCGTATTTGTATCTGGTCTTACCGTATTCGACTCCGAATCCGGAGAAAAAATGTGGGTTAGGATACGGTTTAAGCAATATTCGTTCGAATCCGATCCGTTTTCACCCCTATCCATCAGGCCAATCATCCACGTAAACATGCGTGCAAGACTATGAAGTATCTATCAACTATGCATCATCGAATCTTCAACCAAAAACACGGCCGCCGCTCTAATTTTTCTCTCGTAACAGTCAGCTGCCGCACACCCGTATTTTTCACGTACAAGCCGCCGCTTTCTGTTTTTTTTCTTCGCTCAAAAAACAGCCAACACAGCACACGCGTCTCTATCTTTTTTATACAATCAACTCCTTCTCCTATTCAATCTCTATTTAAAATCCTAATACTTCATAACATGGGTTTTTAAATTAAGCTAAATTTAATTAGGAGCGAGTTCACCTGTTGATTAATCTTTTTAGCTTATGCTCGCATAATCGGTCCGATTAGAATGTCCTCATTATCATGTACACTCGAAATGATGGACAATGGACTAATGTCGACGAGACCTTCTAAATGCATCTTCACTTTAGGCTTTAAATAAAATAGTAGTAACTCTATATCTCTAAATATAATAATTAAAGACCCAATTAAATTAGAGTTCACATGATAATATTAAATGTGGCTCAATAATTCCTTCCAGTTAAATAATATATTTAACTGAGAAGTGCAAAACATGAGCGTATCCGCATCATCTGTGGAGGCGGGCCGACTGCTAGGTAGCGGCGTTTGCGCGGTGGCCGCGGATGGTGCCCACGAAAACAAAGCGTTGCAATAACAGATTATTGCCACGAACAATCATCATATATAGCAACAAATTTATTTCGTGGCAATACAAACTCATTTCATACGCATTGTATAGGAACCTTTTGCAACGCAATTGATGACTATGACAACGCAATAAAATTGTGGCAATATTGTCACCCACTCGCAACGAAATTCTATAAGGTGGCAATACCTCCTAACTATTGCAACGAAAATCAATATTATCACAACGCAAGACAACCGTGGCAATAAAGTCATACTACTCGCAACCATTTTCTAAATGGTGGCGATAAAGCCACCTTATTACAACGAATTCAATGACTATCGCAACGCAATATTTTAGAGGCAATACTGTGCACATATCGCCACGATTTTGGCAAAACGTTGCAATAGTACATACCTATTGCAACTAATTTAGTGTCGTTGCGATGCGTTTCGTGGCTAAAGGGTCGGAATCCAGTAGTGGCATGAAAGTGACAGAGAAAGTGATACAGTTACAGAGAGTTATGAGTTTACAGTTTAAAGCTACAGACTTGTTTTACAGTTTATAGTTAAAGAGTTGATTTACAATTTACAGTTACAGACTTGTTTTTACAGTTTACAGTTACAGAGTTGATTTACAGTTTACAGTTACAGAGTTGATTTACAGTTTACAGTTACAGAGTTGAATTACAGTTTGCAGACATAGGATTGATTTACAGTTTACAGTTACAGATTTGATTTACAGTTCATAGTTGTAGAATTGATTTACAGCTTACAGACATAGAATTAATTTACAGTATACCGTTACAGACTTGACTTACAGTTTACAGTCATAGAGTGGATTTACAGCTTACAGTTCCTGAAAACAATTGAATTGCTAAAGTGGTGTTACTGTTTTATCGTGTGCTTGCTGAGTCTCCGGACGCACTCTTGCTTTGTCGTTGTTTTTAAGTGAATGATGACAACATCCATGGAATGGGGATAGTCCTTTTGGCACTGCACATATGAAATAACAGCTTAGTCTTACACTGAGCTTTTATGTTTAATTTAGTGTTAAGTCTTTTGTGGCTCGCTGTTTGGTTTAGTTTGCTTGCGCGCCGTGGTGGTGGGTCTCCATGGTCGTTGGGCTCAAAGGCTGTTTATATTATGGTTCATGCAATATGAAGTTAGTTGGCTTTGCGATTATCCAATATTTATTTGTTGTTTGCTCCCTGTCGGTATTAAAAAAACAGAGGTGTTGCTAAAAATTGGATTAACAACACTTTTGAAATGATAAATATATGATGGTAACATGTTGGGCCCTGTGAAGAACCAGGATGTTACAGCCTGATCTGCGCGGGTGTGGCCGGCCATATACTCCATTCATCAAGTCAAGTAATGAACTGATCGGTGATGCAGTTATACAGGTAAGAAACATGCAGACAACTCGGGGCCTCGATCGTGTAACACGTGAAAATATATGTAAAGAACGCCACCGGCTTACAAGGAACTAGTTGCAAGGAACAGAAGTGACAGCTTAAACTAGCGAAAAACTGTTCAACTGTGGTGACTACGTAGATTCTCAATGGAAAAGAATACAATTGTTTCTATACTCTTAACAGGGGAAAAAAATACTCTTGTTAAAGACGTGCTCCTGTAAAAGATAATTCTGAATCTGGAGGGTTCAATGTTTGGTCTTTTGGCTTTTGATTTCTTCAAAAGTTGAAATAAACGAGACCACTTCTTCAAGTAAAATTTTCAAATGGCTTCTCGAACTTAAAACCGTGTGCTATGTCGATGTCTCCACCGTCCACTGTTGTTTTGAAAAGCGCAGATAAAAGCCATGCAACTCTTCCAAGCTAATATTACCTCCATCCTATAATATAAGTCCAACATGTATGCTTAACATATACATTGTTTAAGTAATACTTAATGAAATTAGATTATATTTATCTCTAATAGAAAGAGTAGTACTATGTCTGTTTAATATGAACAATTATAGTCCAATTCAATTAAATATTACTTAAATAATGTGCTTCCTAGGTATCCACGCTTGACTTATATTGTGGAACGGAGGGAGTACAAAATTGTCGGACCCATATTTTACAATCTGGAATCCTCTGTGATTCCACCATACTATTCCCTGGATCAGTAGATAGTGCTCACAGATACAGAAATGAACATCAAAGCACATATCATGCAGAAGCATAACTATAATAGAAGACTTACACATGGGCCGATTAGACCGAAAACAATAAGATGCAGCAGCGGAAACGAAGCACACAAATGGGACTCTCAGGGCATGCCCACAGGCAGCCAACTAAGGGTTCGCGACCTAGCCTTTGACATCATCATCATCTTCGCCATCATGACCAAGAGTGTTGCTGAAGCGTAGTGATCTGATCCCTGATTATGGATTTGTTGTGAGAGCGAGTGTGAGCACAAACCACCGTGCTCCGCGAGCCAATACACAGGATGCACATAAATAGTATCTATGGCTTATCAAAGGAGAGGCTCGGGTTATTTTATTTGCCATAAATTGCTTTTAGTAGCATTATTATTTAATTATAGTGTTATTGTGGCTGCCTAAAACTCCACACAGCGATTGTCATCGTTTGCTTAATCCACCGAAGATACACTTTCTTTACTGATTGCTGTCTAAGACTCCAAACAGCGAGTGTCATCATTTATTTAATCCACCGATCAGACAATTCCCCTTGCATTGTCTAAAAATTGTATTAATCAAATCGGGATTATCAACTCTCATATAAATTTAAATTTTTACCACCAATTCATTGATCCAATCTCAGATTCATGATTTACCAATTTTTGATCATTTCCTCAGTCTAATTAAAATTCAGTATCCTTTATTTTAGATAAACCAATATCTTTTGTGTTCTAAATTCCTAACAATCCAACCTTGTGGTTGCTATTAATCAACTCTTTACTTTTGAACTCGAGCAATTACTCAACATAATTATTTTTAAATCCACCGATATCATTTGTATTAGGACTTTTTAACAATTCAATCCTCTCTATTTTTGATCCAACACCATAATTTGTTCTTCCAGTAATCAACCTTATTTTCTATTATCTATCTCTAACTAATTCACTAGTATACATCCACCAGGAATATTATTGATCAAGTTTATACCCCAATAGTTGTTATCATAATTCCCAAAAATCCAATTGGCTCATCTAGTAACCGATCAAATTCTATTAATCCCAATATTGCCAACATCTCCCAATAATTTATAATATTTATCAGTGTCGTAATCCAGCAATTACTTTCACACTTCCTAATTCTCCATAATAATTTAATTCATCCATCTAGCCAATCTATTCACTCTACAATCCAATGATAATCCAATACATTTAATTTGGATCCACCAATTTATTCTCCCAGAATTCACACTATCATTCCTTTTTATGATCTACATGAATCCACCAACCTCTTTATATGTTTACCACAAACATCCATCTTCTTTGTTTGCAACTCTAGTTATTCTCCCCTATAATCATTTTGTAGGAAAAGAAGTATTTTATATTTTTGTTGAAATATGATACATAGAAATTTCCTGAGACCTAGCAGTTTGAACTTAAAATATAATGCGTAAAAAGAGTGCAATGATAATAGCGATCCAGATTCCATCCACCGTTACATGGTCTCTGCACCATATGCTAGACCTTTAGCGTTATAGCTGCTTACATTATCACTAGGACGACAATCAGGGCAACACAAATAAGGGCTTTCCACCGCCCTCCACTTTTCCATTCCCACCCACAAAATTTTTGAAATAGAACTATATCGGGTTAAGTTCCCATGTCCGCCCATGACTGTGGGCACGTCTATTTGAATAGTTTTGACTCTGCAGAGTTTGCACACTTTACCCACAAGAGACGGTCACTCGTTGCCTCGCAAGATTCCTTAGTCGTGCAGTTGAGCAAACCATCACAATAACCATTCAAAGTACCTTGCCCCTTCCATCATTTCACCCTATGGGTCGCTCCCACTTGCGGTGGGTCCTATACGTTGTGCGGGATGTTCTCCTTCTGAACGTCTAGCAGCTGGCTACCCACACTACTAGCACACCACAGCAGAACTTCACCCTCTGCGAGTGTCCCATTCAAGCCATCACACAGACAGCTGCTTGCACTACCTCACCACCTCCTCCTGTGAGCATGACTTTCAGGGTCCGGTAAATCTACTAAGCCAAGTTGTACTTTACAGACTTGTCGTTGTACTTGTTTTACACAGGAGGTCATGACAAGATTCAGTCCTTAGGGTTATCTGGGCGGTTTTACCACTAAACACACTCTTGTGCACTGCTGCACCATACCCCCGAACCATCCGCCCAGATAGATAAGCAATTTGAGGTTTTTGGGAGTATAAAATAATCATATCCAACATATACCAGTCATTACCACCATGACTGCCCAATCAAACTTTCTCATGATTAAAAGTGATGCTTGGGGCATTTCAGCGCTCCCGAGTGTCTAAACAATACTAAGCATGGCGTATAATTACGGACTTATTTTCGATAGGTTACTATTATAATTTTGCTAGGGTGACAAGGTTCACATATTCAAATCTTCTAAAGAAGGTGTAATATTAATCAAGTTAAATAGTGGGCATATAACTAGAATCATAAATTAAACATGTATTTGCATATAAAATAACAGCATGCAATTTGATAATTTAAACAAAAGTAATTTGCAGAACATGTATGTTCAACATGATCAAAGTATTGACTCGCCTTGCGCGGTTTACCGTGGCCTTGAGCTCACACGATGCTTTCTCATTCGATGGGCTTGAGCTTCTAGTCTCGATCTTCACTTCGCTCTTGATCTCGCTTGATCCCCTGATTCTTCGGTCTCCAATTTCTAATTACGTGCTAAACAACGGAATCCAAATAAACCCACATAACTCAAAAAGTTCAGATAAATCCAATAAATTCAGTTTAGCTTTGTTATGTGTTAATGGGTAATTCGGGTGATCAGAGGCAAGGCTGATTGGGTTCGGAGTATTGATATAGTCAAAAGGGATTGGTGCGAAGTGAGGAAATGATAATAGGGAAATCCACCGAGATGGATGTCAATGAGAGTTTAGAATATAGGAATATTCTGCTTCAGGTTTGAGGACGGCTAAGCATAGCCGACTTCAGAATGTCATGGATCAATCTTTTATTTAATAATCTTCTTTTATAGTTATTAAGGAAGTTCCTTGTGTCAGGTTAGACCTACGAACGGACGTGTATGTTTGGTTTATTGAATTAATCTTTAGAGTCTATATTCCTAGCAATTTTAAGCGGTGGTATTTTAAGAGAATTTATTTACCAATTATTCAAATTATTCATCAAATGATTATTTCAATAACTCATGGAAGAATGGGGGTATGTAATTATCTAATTGATGTTTTAATAGTAAATATTTAGTATATTCTTATTTACTACTCATTTGCGACCGTCAGTCATAATATTACATTATCCATCAAATTATTCGTTCGCGAGATTATTCCAATGTCCGATATTCCGAGGGCATTATATTCTAATACCTAATTACTATCTTTTTAATTAAAAGTACTCTGACAATCAACTGTCTTTTGTATTTTGTTCTTTTATCTGGCATCTGGCATAATCTAATCTTAGCTAAATTCTATTTACCTAGGATCGGGCCTGCTACACATAACTTTATTTCACTACCATTGTTGACTATATATACTGTTGAGATTTATTTACTGGCGGCATTTTAAATATTAGGGCATACATTTTAATTACTATTAAGGGTAATCTTTTATTTTAAAACCTTGTTGTTATAGTTTTAATATAACATCCAATTTATTTTCCTTAACTTTAACTTGAATGTATTTTATTTTAGATCCTTATTAACTTTGGACATTATGCAAAACCATATTTTATTAATGCCTTTAATTGATAATTAGACCTCAAATAACTATTTAAGCTATATTAGTTGCTCATATAGTAAATAATCAAATATTAAATCTTAATTAACCTTATTTTATATCCTAATTAAATTTATTAGCTTCCATGGATTTTTCTTAATTTTTCTTTAATTTTTCCTTAATTGAATTGGTTACTAAAAACAGAATAGAAAGAAAGGAAGAAATGTGCCGAGAGGGGGATCGAACTCGGGTCTCTATGTTCACCGCCGGCTCGGCTAGCCATTTGGGCCTTCGGTCTTTCACGATATACTGGGGGAGTAACAATTGAAGAAGCGAGCGGTTGGTTGGGGACTTAAAACAGAGGAGCCAGCTGGCCGAAAACAGAGGAGAGGGCGACGCGAGGTAGGTGGCGGTGTCGCCGGCGAGGGGCGGCCGGGGAGACGCCGGCGACTAGCAAAACGAGTTCCCACGCAAATGAGGAAGCTCCTGGCGGGGTATACATGGGCAGTGGTGGTGTCGGAAGCGGCTGTCGTCGGCTTGAGCGGCCGGAGGCAGGGATGGAGCGTGGCGCCGGCGCCGGCGAGGAGAAGGGGGAAAATTAATGTGCGCACAAGCATTAAGAGGTACTGGGGAAGCTCACCTTGCAGCTTTCCAGGCCGAAGAAAGTCTAGGGCGGGCCGGCATCATGAGCCTACGGCGGCGCGGTCATGCGCTCGACGCCGGTGACGTACAAGCGGCGAGGGCGTTGGCCGACGGTCGGGGGAGCTTCGGGGCATTGAGAAGTGACTCCCACAGCAAGGAATTGGGGGGAAATTGAGAGACCATGTGGAGGTCATCCCATGTGTGTGATGAGTAATTGACATCGGTTTAGGAAAGTCGAGTTTGATTTGGGAGGTTCGGACCGTGACGTTGCGAGGTGCAATCGGGCTCGGTCGGATTTGGTCAAACTTGGTCGTATGGGATTAGGATGCATATTCCGATGATTCGACAGATTTGGACTTCATCATGGGTAAGTATGATGTTTTTATGCTACTTATACTTTCATGTATCGAGCGGTGCTATTTGATGTGTTTCGTGTCTGTGTTGGCTGCAGGACGTCGAGGTGGAGTCGTGGCGAGACACGAGGTGACCGGACTAGACACGGGCGGTGTCGAGGTCAGAACGGTCGAGATGTGTCGAAGACGGCGAAGACTCGAGGTGGTTACGAGGCTTGGACGACAAGGAGCGCGGAAGCTTCCCGGAAGGTGCAGGAGGGGCGAAATGGTAATTTCGTGAGGCTGCAAAAGCGGGAGCGGGGTCCGTTCGGGTTCAGCGGGTGTAACGGGTTGGAGACCCGTTAGCCAAGGGTTATAAGTAGGAGGGAGTGGCTGCATGCCCCCTCATGGCTTTGGGAGAGAGTTAGGGTTTGCTAGAGTCAAAAGAGCCTTTGGGAGGTGGTTTTGGCTTTAGGCTTTAGTTGGTGAGGCTTTAGTAGTTGAGAGCAAGAGAGGTAGTGGAGGGTGTCTCCATCGTAGCTTCTCTGTTGCTTGTCTCCTCTCCAAGAAACATGTAGTGGGTGAGTTCTTGTGTTTAGGAGAGAGTGGATGGATTGAGGAGTTTGTAATCAACTCTTGTTCTAATGTCCATGCGTATCGGGACTCCTCTGTAATCTTCTTTAATTTGGAATGGAAATCTGAAGTTCTTTTCTCCTGTTCGTGCTCTCTGTTCTTCGTTCCTCCCGTTTGAGTGATTTCTTGATTTTCTGATATTTGAGTTGTTTCTTGTTGGGAAGGCCCAAAATGGGTTGCTCTATGTTGGGATGATGACTCAAGATCATTTGATCGATTTTCCCAAGAGCAAACATTGTTTAATCTCAGTTTTTGCTTTTTGGGTTGCTCTGTTCATATTTTGCATTTCTAGGGTTTTGGTGTGAATCTCGATTCCCTTCATGAGATGGCATGAAACTTGACATGTTGAATCCTGATGCTATTGAGTAGGCACCCTCAAAGTTTCATGGCCAAGGGATCAAACATTGGGGAGTAATTTGGTTTTTGGCCCTCTCTCTGTAGAAGTTCAGTTTTTGGCCTTTTCTAGGGTTTGAGGTGATTCTTATTTTCTCTTGAGAGGTAGTGCCCAGATTTGAGTCTCAGGATCTCAAGGTTATTCCCTAGTTAATCTCTCAGTTTCATGCTCAAAGGATTAGAGATTAATCGGGAATTTGGATTTTTGGGCAGCTCTCTGTAAGTTTTAGGATTTTGTCCAAATCTGAAATTTGTGGCTTTAAGTTGCATTTCTATGGTTTCCTGGCCTCCTCTGGCTATTGTGGTTGTCTTTCTCTTTTGGCCCAAAAAGACCAGCAGCATTTCATTAATTTTCTTAGGATTGGCAAGAAAATGAAGTTTCGGTTTGCTGTCTGAAAAATCTGGAATTTTGGGCTGCTGTCTCCCGAGGAGCGGTCAGACCGGCCATTTGAAGGTCAAACCGGACCGTGAACTGCAGTCAGACCGGCATTCATGAACCGGTCAGACCGGCGTTGGAGTAGCGGTCTGACCGCCCGGTGACCTGCGGTCTGACCGCCCAGTGGATTTTGATGGTTGGCTTTCTTGATTTTTGGTTGCAGCTTTTTATTCTTTGCTCTGTTCTCATATTTGTCTAGCATATCCTTACAGAGAACTTGTTTCACTCACTTCATAGCTGTTCATAGCTATTGGAGGAGAATGTTTCGAAGTGAGTACTTGAGGGGGTTAATTTTAAAAGACGACATTCACCCCCCTCTGTCGCCATTTCGGTCCAACAGAAATCGACCGAGGAGGAGTTGGCGGCTGTAATGGCCGCGACAGCCGGTTTTGGGGCAGATGGTGGGCTGTGAGCTCCGGTGCACGAAGGTTCAATTAACTCCGCGAGGGGGCAGATGGAAGATGGAGGCACGATGTGACGCAAGCACAAGTGGACTAGTTCACCGGGGAAACGGGAATGGCGAGGAGGCGATCGGGCGTTGCCCGTGCGGCGGCACGGTTCCGCAATGGAAGGAGCAAGGAGGAGGGGGAAGGCAAATAAATGGAGTCCGGGGCTACTTATAGTGGCGAAGGGTACTGGGGCGCCACTGTGGTCGATGATTGAGGGCGAGGCATGGCGTGGGCAACGGTATGGCGCCAGTGGACGACGACACGATGGGGGCACAGCGTGACGCGATGCTGTGGCGACCTGGGGTGGTTGGTGACACGGCGAGGGCAGGTCATGGGCGCAGACGTGAGGGCGATGAGAGCAGGTGCACGATGACGGAGCTACAGTGAGGGGCGGGGCCAGCTGGGCAGTGTGCTGAGGAAGAAGACGCGGGCACACGGGAAGAAAAGAAAGGGAGACAGGAGGGAGAAGGAGGCTGGGCAGGCCAGGCCCGGTCGGTAGAGGGAGAACGGGGAAAAAGAGAGGGAAAGGAAGAGAGAGAAATGGCTGGGCCCACATGGAAGTGAGAAGAAAAAGGAGGAATGGAAGGAAAACAAGGAATACTTTTCAATTTGGATTTTTACTTCAAACTTTAGTTCTCTTTAGGATTTGTTAATTTTGAGTTCTGCATAATTTTAAAATTTAACTTTGGTTCAAATATCTAGATATAAAATATAATATTCCTTTATTGTTGATTTTGGTTGGTTTGAAATCAGATGTTGATTTTGATATTATTTGGCCCAGAATTGCATATATATATATATATATATATATATATATATATATATATATATATATATATATATATATATATATATATATATATATATATTGTTTTGAATATCCATCCTTGGGTCTTGTATACTGACTGAATTTAAAGAAGAAATTTTTGGTCTAATCATTTAGAGATATATTCTAATGTTCTTTTGGTTTCATTTATTGACTTGAATTTGAATTCAGGATGTTGGTATTTTGAATTTATGATATGTAATGCCATTTTCTATTTTTATTATTTCCAATATCATTATTTGCACTTGGGATTATTCTTGAGTTATTAATTTGCATAGCACGAAACTCAAAAATCTCAATTAAATATTCAGAAGAAATTTGAATATCAGCAAAATGCAAGATTTTTTAAAAACAATTCCACATTTTTGAATACTTGAAATTTTAGGATGTTATAAAAATAACCATGCATGAGAGGATTTTTGTTCCCCTATCTATTGTATTATTAAAGCAAAAGCCAAAAGAGGCACCACGTTCACCCTTAAGGGGTAGAAAATTCCCATATTAATCGGAGAACAAAAATAGAAAGATCCACACTGTTGATTGTGGTGGGTCCAGATTATAACGGCCTAGATTAAAAAAAAGTTCATGATGTCAAGTACAATCCAACAATAACTGAAATTCAATATTAAAAATAAATAAAATTAGCAACTTGATTTCAATACGAATTCGTAAGTAAAATCCCTAAATAACATAATTTACAATAAAAATTGAACAAAAATTAACAATTGGATTTGTATATGAATTCCAACAACAAATAACAAAAAATTTGCAATAAAAATAAAATAAAATATGTAATTTGATATCGATGTGAATTCCAAAGTAAAATCTCTAAAAAATGTAAATTAGAATTAAAAATTAAAAAATAGCAGCTATTCCATGTCAATTCCAACCAACAAAATTGAAATCTAAACTATAAAATTGTAATTTAATTTTCATAAAATTTTGATGTAAAATACTAAAATACAAATTTCAAAATAAATTGAATAAAATTAGCAATTTGATTATAAATTAGTAAATGGATTTTCAATAAATATAATTTGCAATAAAAATTAAACAAATATTAAAAAACCAATTAAAATGCAAAATAAAAAAATTAGCATTTTGATTTTGTACCAATTCCAAAATAAAACCACTAAATAACCATAATTCTGAATAAAAAGTACACAAAAATTAGCAGTTGGATTTTGTATACAAATTCAACAAGAAATAATTGAAATTTGAAGTAAGAAAACAAATTTCAATTTGAATTCCATACAATTGCAAAGTAAAATCCCAAAATAACTAAAATTCAAAATGAATTAAATAAAATTAGCAATTTGATTTTTTTATTGACTTCTAATGAAAAACAAATGAGATTTTTAATAAAAAAGTTATAACATGAATAGCATGAATAGTATCGAAAGAGTGCAATGGTGTCGATTTGTCCAACAACAAGGCATTGAATCACCAGGAAGTGAAGAGCCATGGAGATGGTAGGGGAGATGAGGACAATAGTGTGCTACCCACCTTAGCCATTTGACAAGGACAATGTCATCCTACTCGCTGAAGTTATTGAAGAGAAAGGCCAAAGTCAAAGAAGCCAATGCCCACGACGATAAGTGGACAGCGTTAGCATTGTTGAAAAAGTCAGCATCTAAATAAGTTTGATAATGGGAAAGCTTCGGTAGAGAAGAAATGAAGCTTTCTATTAAAGATGAGCTATAATGATATAGGGTCATCAGGTAGCTATAAGCGTGCCATCTAAGTGAGGGGGACGACATCACCGATGATGGCGAGAAGATTCTCCATATTGTTAGACACCAACTAAAGTAGACATATTGGCATCAGTGAAGATGCAAAGTCACTGCAGTTAGTGAGGAAGCCACAACGTTAAGGTGATGTTGGACCGAAATGGCGACAGAGGGGGGGGGGGTGAATGTCGATTCTTGAAAACTTGCCCTTCTTGAAGAAGTTCTTTGTTCCTTGTCGTCCAAGCCTTGCAACCACATCGAATCTCCGCCGTCTTCGACACATCCGACCGTTCTGACCTCGACACCGCCTGTGTCTAGTCCGGTCACCTCATGTCTCACCACGACTCCGTCTCGACGTCCTGCAGCCAACACAGACAAGAAACACATCAAATAGCACCGCTCGATACATGAAAGCACAAATGCATTAATGAACCACATTCAGCATGAGATAGCCCAAACCTGACAAGTCGACATAATATGCATCCTAACCATTTTGACTAGGTTTGACCAAGTCCGACCGAGCCCGATTGCACCACGCAACGTCAAGGACCGAACCAACCAAATAAAACTCAACTTCCCTAAACCGATGTCAATTACTCATTACACACATGGGATGACCTCCACATGGTCTCTCATTTTCCCCCTTGATGAGTATATTGACAAACCTAGAAAAAGCATGAAGTTGAGTTTGAGAACGAAGTCAAACATGGTCGAAAAGAAAGAGCAAAAGAGGCTCATGACCATGTTGACAAGGAGCACTAGAGCTACACAATAAAGAGCAAATTTTAATCCAAAGCTCTAGAAAGCTTCCCAAATGGCTTTTTCTACCACTATTCTCCCTCGTTTGGCAATAAACACATCAAGGATGCAAAAAGAGAGAATAAGACATGATGCTGGATGAAATGGCTGAAGTTTGTTTATTTTAAGCAATTAGAGCCATGAAGATTATCCCTAATGACCATATGAGAATTACATCAAGCCATAACACATAAGTATGCTATCAAGATCATGACAAGATATGTATAATCAAGCTAAGCCAAATAAGTCACAATCTGAAAGTTAGTCGAATTTCATAGCATGTCAAGTCAACCATGATTATAGTCTAGCTAGAGGTATCCAAAGATGATGCAGGCCATGTCAATAAGCTAAGTGGAACCAAGAAGCTAGAATTGAGTCAATTTAGAGTGCTACAAGTTCAAGAATGAGACATTTGTTCAAGTACTCGTAAATTTTGTAATTTTAGCAAATTGAGCACATTTGACATGTTTTTCTTTATAAATCTTATAATTGTTTCCAACCAGATTTTTGTTTAGTCATGTGCTAGATCTCAAGCCTTATGCGACTACTCCAAGCGAGAAGCTTAAGAAGATAGTCTTGTCATCCAAAAACTCCCCCTGAGTTCATGCCTAGTACAATGGCAAGCAGTCTCATAAGAAAGAATTGGTGAGATCAGTTTTTTCGCACAAAAGAGATCTTTTTGCTTTTTAAACATGTTGTACTAATTCATGCTGCATCAAGAGACTAAAATAGCTCAATCTAAGGCTCAACAAAGATTCAAAACTCAACTCAGCCTATTTGACATGGCATGAATCATACAAGGATAACTAAAGACAGACTAGACTCAAATGCTAGCATGACAAGTTTTAATTCAAGTTGAGCAATTTTAATTAACTTCTCATGGCAAAAGCAAGTCTACACATATGAAGTCATGATAAATCTAGCAAGTAAGCACAAGTCATGGCAAGGTGTAAAGCATTGTAAACACGTCATAACAGGATAATAATCAAGGCTCAATGTAGTTATATTACAATGCAAAATGCTAAAATGCAAGAAAATCCAGTTCCCCCTCAACATGAGATGCAACTTTTAGTTCAAGTTGAATTATGTTAATATTAAGCTTCAGAAGCTCCCAAATGAACTCCCTGTGAACCAAAGCAATAAGCAAGAGAAGCTGGCAAAGAAAATCCGAAAGGGCAGCTGGCAAAGAAAACCCGAAAGGGCAGTCCTTAAAGCATAGACAAGATATAGAGGATACTATGGCTCAGACTGACTCTCATCTACCCCATATGACTCGAGGACCATCAGCTGGTCTACTAACAACCTAGGGAGCAAACACGTACCCTATCTACCTGAGGGTGGCCCAACCCTCGCTAGAACCCAAAAGAAGTGAGTAAGCTCAACCTAGAGAGAAGAGAGACAGCTAACAAGCAGCATCCTAGAATCATAAGATAAGAGATCTAAGCAACTAGACTAGAGAAACACTCTAACCTATGCTAGAAGAACTAAACCCAATGCACTCGTATGCAATGCAATCAGAAAGGAGCAAGAGCATAATAAATAAGATAAAGCAGTAAAACACAAAGCTCCCCCTCACAACAGTCTATAAGGACAGACCACCCTAAGCTCTCCCCGCAGAGCTGAAAACCTAGAGTTATCCAAAGGCTTGGTAAAGATATTAGCCAACTGGTGGTCACTCTCCACAAACCGGAGCACTATGTCACCTTTCTCTACATGGTCTCTAAGGAAGTGATATCTGATATCAATGTGCTTGGTCCGAGAATGCTGCACTGGATTCTTAGCAATGTTAATCGCAGAAGTGTTATCACAAAAGAGTGGAATACTGTCGAAAACTAACCCAAAGTCCCGCAGGGTCGAGAAGATCCAAAGCACCTGGCTGCAGCAACTGGCGGTAGCAATGTACTCGGCCTCTGCGGTGGACTGTGCAACACCGGACTGCTTCCGAGAAGACCACGAAACAAGAGAAGTGCCAATGAATTGGCAGGTGCCCAAAGTGCTCTTCCTATCTATCCTACAGCCAGCAAAGTCTGCATCCGAATAGGCTCTCAAGGAAAGACAGGACGAGGAAGAGTACCAGATACCATAGTCAATGGTAGCTCGAAGGTACCGAAGGATGCGCTTCACTGCCTGGCGGTGAGATACGCGAGGAGAAGCCTGAAAGCGAGCACATAGACACACAGCAAAGTGTATGTTCGGTCTCGAGGCAGTGAGGTACAAGAGAGAGCCAATCATGCTACGATACTCCTTCTGATCAACTGGCTCGCCGTCCTCATCTGGGTCAAGTGTGGCGGAAATGCCATGGGAGTTGACACAGGCTTACCATCACTCATGTCAAAGCGTATCAGGAGGTCACGAGTGTACTTGCCCTGACGCAAGAAAGTACCTTCCCGAGTCTGCTTGATCTGGAAGCCAAGGAAGAAGGTCAACTCGCCCATCATACTCATCTCAAACTCGGTGCTCATGACATCCGAGAACTGTGAAACGAGAGTATGAGAAGAGCCGCCAAAGATAATGTCATCTACATAGATCTGGACGAGCAGAAGATCAGTGCCATGCCGGCAGATGAACAAGATCTTGTCTACGTTACCCATCTCAAAACCATGACTCAACAAATAGGACTTAAGCCTCTCATACCAAGCTCTAGGGGTCTGCTTAATTCCATACAGCGCTTTGGAAAGCTTGAAGACATGGTTGGGTATTTGGGGTTCTCGAAACCTGGAGGCTGTCTCACATAGACTTCTTCCTCAATAAAGCCATTGAGGAAGGCACTCTTGACATCCATCTGGTAGAGCTTGAAACCCTTAGAAGCTACAAAGGCAAGTAGGATTCTAATGGCCTCAAGTCTAGCTACAGGGGCAAAGGTCTCCTCGAAATCTAGACCCTCAACCTGGGAGAACCCCTGAGCTACCAGTCTAGCCTTGTTTCGAATAACCACACCATCCTCACTCCGCTTGTTCTTGAACACCCACTTAGTCCCAATAACATTGTGACCTCGAGGGGGCTCAACAAGCGACCAGACCTTGTTTCTCTCGAAGTTCTCTAACTCCTCATGCATGGCATTGACCCAATACTCATCGGAAAGAGCATGACAAATATCCTTGGGCTCAAAGGTGGCAACAAAGGCAGAATGGAGACAGAAATGAGACATGCCAGATTTTGAACGAGTGACTCGCTCAAAAAGGTCTCCAATAATCTGCTCAGAAGGATGATCTTTTTGGATATGTCTAGCAGGTCCTGGATGAGATGAAGAAGTGGCCTCTACCTCATGAGCTGAAGAGGTAGGGACAGAGCCACTAGCTCCAGAAGAAGCAGAAGGCATGAGCTGATCACCTCGAGGTGCAGTGGAAGAAGGCACCTCAAGAGGTGGATGAAGGACTGGATCGGGTAGACAACCCTCATCCCCATCGTCCTCATCATCCACAAAGATGGGCTCGGACTACTCTAAAGAACCTGAGATATCGGGCCTAGTCCCCGGACTGGCCTCGTCGAAGGTCACCTCACAGGTCTCTACCATCTTACTAGACTCGCGGTTCCCAACCCGATAAGCCCGCGAAGAAGTCGAGTAACCCAGAAAGATTCCATCACACGAACGTGACTCGAACTTATCTAGGTTCCCGGACTTCAACATAAAACACTTACAACCAAACACATGAAAATGAGATACACTGGGTTTTCGCCCATATCTCAACTCATAAGAAGTGCAATGCAAGTGTGCCCGAAGAAAAACTCGATTTGAGACATGGCATGCGGTGGCTATAGCCTCAGCCCAAAACTTCTGTGGTGTAGAGTACTCGTTAAGCATCGTCCCGGCCATCTCGACCAAGGTACGGTTCTTCCTCTCCACGACGCCATTTTGCTGTTGGACGTGCGGAGAGGAGAACTGATGCTCTACACCTATCTCATCGCAGAACCTCTCAAAGTAGGAATTCTTGAACTCTGTGCCATTATCACTGCGGATCGCTCGTAAGGCACCCGGGAGCTCAACAGAAAGCCTACTGAAAAGACCTCGGAAATGTGTAAACGTCTCATCCTTCGAGGCTAAGAAAAACACCCAAGAGTACCTCGAGAAGTCATCGACCACGACAAGAACATACCACTTCCCTCCTGCTGACTGCACTCGAGCTGGTCCAACTGTGTCCATGTGGAGCAGCTGTCCCGGTGCATCGGTCATAGTCACTGTGACCAGAGGGTGAGAAGCGGCAACCATCTTGCCGTGCCGGCATGGAGCGCAAACAAGATCTTTGACCATCTTGAGTTTCGGTAAACCACGAATGAGGTCGTGGCCGCTAACTCGGGTCAAATGGTCAAATCCAATATGACCAAGTCTTCTATGCCAGAAAGAAAGGTCGCGGGACTCAGAAGCAACCAAACACCGGAGAGGATCACCAGAAGACTCAGAAAAATCAGCACGAAAGATCCTCTCAAAAAGAGAAATCCCGCAAACCAGACTACCTGAAGAATCAAGAATTTTGCAAGAGTTTTTCTTAAAGCTCACCTCGAAACTGTCATCGGTAAGCTGAGAGACTGAAAGCAAATTATACTGCAGCTTACTAACCAAGGCAAATCCTTCAGAATGAAAGAATCATTAACGCGCATTGTACCTTTAGCGATGACGCGTGCAAATGAAGCGTCTTCGAAGGTGATCGTCTCATCACCTGGAGCACGGGCAAGGAAAGAAAACCAACGGGAGTCTCCGGTCATGTGTCGTGAACACCCGGAGTCTACGAGCCAAACCTTTCCCTTCTCTGCCCGGCGAACCTGAGTCAACAAGAGAGTAAAGTCTCAGTACTAGGGTAAATCAAGAGTGATTTTGGCACCCAATACTGAGTAACACGTCGAGCAGATGAAGTAGTCAAACACGACTGACCTCTATCTACCCTACGCTCTCTGTCACTCAAAGAAGCAAACGGTTTACGTGTAGACCAGAAGCTGTTGCTGGGTCCAACTGCTACGGGAGAGCGAGTCGGAGCACCGGCAACATGCTGATCACGCCGCGGGTAGCCATCTCGATGGAGAAAACAAGATCTACTCTCAGAACGGCAGAAGTCACGACCAAAGAGAGCATGAGGACGAAAACTAGAAAACTCGGAAAAACCAAGTCCTCGATGCCGCCCAAACCCATCAACAGAAGCAAGCCTAGACCTCGTGTTGGTCTTAGGTGCACTCAAGGTCTGGGGCTGACCTTGAATACGCTTAAGATCACGAACACGGTCTCTACACGCGATCTTGACGCGCCTGAAGCATCGATCGATCAAATGCCCATCCTTCTGACAGAAGGTGCAGTGGTAACTCACCTTCTGAGAGGTAGAAGTAATACTGTGAGGCTTCGCCTTCTAAGAGGCCGAAGCTGTAGGGGGATCACCTTGCTGTCAGAAATCCCTTGGACAAAGCCCGCTGACTTAAATTGGACTTTCTCGGTCCTGGGCTCAATCTCGATCACACCTGGTGCTATGTGTCTGAGCACGGCAGGTGGATGCTTCCTCATGTCCTCATAGAAATCGTATCCTAGACCCTAATTAAATCTGCAAATCTTGGATTGGTCTAGAATAAGATTAAGCTTCTTCTTGCCGCCTACAAATCTCTTGAGAGTGTTCATAAGATACTGACACTCCCGAAAGGGAGAGGTGCAAGAAGAGCAGGGGGAAGAAGGAGTAGCAGAAGGTAAGGGAGCAGAAGAAGAACCAACAGTAGAGGAAAGAATGACTTGTGCACACACAGCTGACTCTAAGGGGACAGTTGTTACAATTAATGCATGGTGAGCTAACAGGGTCCTTAGAAGCACATCGAGCCAATCTATTGTTATCATCAACTAACTCTTGAAACTGTTTGGAGACAGCTTCAAGCTCAGCAATAAGCTTGGGACAATTCACACATGAAGCAATGGGCTCAAGGAGAAAAGCTTGTAATTCAGCAATTTTATGATCTGCTCGTTTTAGGTTCATCTTCAGATTATTGCAATTTTCACAAGTCTCAGGCAGATCGAGAAGCATAGTATAAAGATTTCTAAAAGCATTGTCCTTATCCTCACATGAGGTGCAAGCAATAGTCTCAACAATAGTAGATGACGAAGGAGCTACCCTGCTCATCTCAAGCTCAGCAGGAAGACTGATGTTCTCCACCTTAATCATGTCAAGCTCGGAGGACAGACTATCATGCGAGGTCCTTAATTTTTCCATGTCACCCAACAGAGCACAGCATGTATCACAATCATCACGGGAGGGAGCAGATGTAAGTGAAGTCAGCTGCCGTGATAGTCTATCTACTTCTTTCTCCAACTCAGTACACCTAGCCCTAGACTTAGCATGGAATCTACCTAGCTTAAGGAAAGCATCATTAAGCTTGTCGTAGGTGGGGCTTACCTCGTTGGAGTCGGAGTATAGCTCGCTGTCGCTCAGTTCGCCCTCAAGGGCCATGAAGCACACACCGGAGAAGTCGTCGCCGCCCTTGGGTTCTTGCTCGTCTGTTCCATCATCGTCGCTCTACCCCTCCACCTCGCTGAGATCGAGGTTGTCAAAGGCGGTGAGGACGCGGTGGAAGAGCTTCTTGGCTTTGCCAAGGTCGCGGAACTTCTTCTTGCCTTGTGCGGGAACTGAGGGCTTCTTGTTGCGGTTCTTGTCGATGTAGTCGTTCTTGCCCGAACCGCCGTAGTCACCTTTGCCCTTCCCCAGCTTGGGGCAGTTCGCTCGAATGTGGTTGGGGCCACCACACTCGAAGCAGATCACGGGTCCTCCTCTCTTTCCATCCCTCCTCCTCTTGTAAGCATGGGAGAATCTCCGAGCTAGGAGGGCCAACTGCTCATCCGCAAGCTGCTCCAATTGATCATCAGCTATGTCACAGAGAGCAGCAAGGGAGAAACCACACAGCGAATCAGAAGAAAGACCAGAAGCCAAACTGGGATCGGTGACTAGGGCCATCGACTGTGACTTCGACTTGCGAGAGACAATGTCAATCTCGTGAGTCCTGAGGCGCGAGTACAGCGCATCAAGAGTCAAAGTCGAGAGGTCCGTGGTGTCCTTGATGGTAGTCACCTTCATCTCCCAAACACGAAGGTCGAGTGCAGCGAGCATCTGTCGAGCGTTATCCGAGTCGGGGTATGTGAGACCGGCCGCTCGGAGGTTGCTCAGAATCTTGTGAAAACGCGCAAAACACTCATCGAGGGACTCGCCAGTGAGCATTTCAAACTTGTTGTAATCTCGCTTGAACTGGTCCTGTCGCATCGTCTTTATTTGGGTGGTGCCCTCATGGTAAGCATCGAGGGTCTCCCAAATATCGAAGGCGGACGAAAGATGAGATATGCAGTCAAACTCGCTACGACTCAAGCCCTGGATTATGATGTTCCTTGCCTTAGCGTTTGCCTCAACATTAGCCATATTCTCGGCGTTGATGTTCTCATCGGCAGGAACAACAAACGGGACCTTGACCTTACGCCAGATGGCATACCCCTGAGCCTGGATGTATGTTTCCATTCGGCTCTTCCAGAAGGGGTAATCGATGCCATCAAAGACGGGAGGCTTGGTCGAGTATTTGTTTCTCGCCATGGCTCTAGAGACCGGTTAAGATCTATGAAGAAGAGCTAACCGACTCTGATACCAATTGTTGGACCGAAATGGCGACAGAGGGGGGGGGAGTGAATGTCGATTCTTGAAAACTTGCCCTTCTTGAAGAAGTTCACAAGAGGTTTCTTTTCAATAGCTATAGGAAGCTATGAAAAGAAGAGAAACAAACTCTTTGGAAAAGCCACAGCAAGCATAACATAGAAAGGCAGTAAACACCCCAAAAGAAAACAAGAGGTAGCACCAAGTGCACAGGGGGATGGTCAGACCGCTGTGCCCGGGCCGGTCAGACCGTCGGTTCAAGGCCGGTCTGACCGCCTCAGTGCGGCCGGTCTGACCGTCGGCCGGTCTGACCGCCATGTTGTGGCCGATCTGACCTCCGACCGGTCTGACTGCTGTGGAGAGGCCGGTCTGACCGCTCCCCTGAAACCAGCAGCCCGAGAGAACTCTGAAAAATCTGAAACTCGGGTTTAATTTCAGATCTTTGAAAAACAAGGAAAACAGTGGATTTCTTCCATTCTATTTGGCCAAGAGCATCACTACAACAAACCAAATAGCAAGGGGGCTTTAGGAAATAGAGAAATCAAACTAAAAAGCAAGGATTTCAGATTATGGTAAAAATCTGAAACTTTGCTAGAACTGAGCCAAAAATCAAATTACTCCTCAACCTTTGCTCCTTTGGCTATGAAACTTTGAGGATAACTAATAGATCCATCTCAAAGAGGGAAACGAGATTTGAACCAAAACCCTAGAAATTTCATGAACAGAGGAGTCTGAGAGAGTGAGACTGAAACTAAAGTTGATTGCTCTTGGAACTAATTGACCAAAGGGTCTAGAAATGCAATTCCATCACTGAGCAACCCATTTTGCCACTCCTCAGCAGGAAACAACAAGAAACACAAGAGGCAAAGAAATAAACTTCAGTGATTTCATTCATGAAAAACAAGAAATACAGAGGAGTCCCGATACGCATGGACATTAGAACAAGAGGAATGATTACAAGGCTCTCAACTCATCCTCTCTCTCTCCCCCTAAACCTCAAGAACACACACTACATGCTTGGAGGAAGAGAGCCACTCAAGAACACATCGAAGGGGGACAGAGCACAGACACACCTTTGCCTCTCCTCCACCCACTCTCAACCACTAAAGCCTCACCAACTAAAGTCTAAAGCCAAAACAAACTCTCAAAGCTTCTTTTGACTCTAGCAAACCCTAACTCTCTCCCAAAGCCATAGAATTCATGAGGGGGCATGCAGCCACTCCCTCCTTTATATAGCCCTTAGCTAACGGGTCTCCAACCCGTTACGCCCGCCAGATCCAACGGAACCCGCTCCCGCCTGTGCAGCCTTGCGTTTTTACCGAAACACCCCTCGTACACCTTCCGGGAAGCTTCCTTATTCCTTGCCGTCCAAGCCTCGCAACCACATCGAATCTCCGCCGTCTTCGACACATCCGACCGTTTTGACCTCGACACCGCCTGTGTCTAGTCCGGTCACCGCGTGTCTCACCACGACTCAGTCTCGACGTCCTGTAGCCAACACAGACAAGAAACACATCAAATAGCACCGCTCGATACATGAAAGCACAAATGCATTAATGAACCACATTCAGCATGAGATAGCCCAAACCTGACAAGTCGACATAATATGCATCCTAACCATTTTGACCAGGTTTGACCAAATCCGACCGAGCCCGATTGCACCACGCAACGTCAAGGACCGAACCAACCAAATCAAACTCGACTTCCCTAAACCGATGTCAATTACTCATCACACACATGGGATGACCTCCACATGGTCTCTCAGGTGACCAATTGTAACATCCCAAAAATTTGGATGTTCAAAAATGTGGAGTTTTAAAAATTTTCTTGCATTTTGATGGCATCCAATTCTTTCTGAATATATATTTGAATTTTTTTAGAGTTCATGCTATGCAAATTAATAACCCAAGAATTTTCCAAGTGCAAATAATGACCCTAAAAATAATAAAGATAGAAAATGAGATTACATTTCATTAATTCAAAGTGTTAAAAATATACCAGAGATCAATCCAGGTCAATAGAATGAATCCAAAAGGAATATTAGAACATACCCCTAAATAATTACACCAAAAATTCCTTCTTTCAATTCAATTAGCAGAACCAAAACCCAAGGTTGGATCTTCGAAAAACTTAAGTATACAATTCATAACAAAATATTGCCAAAGTAGAAGTCCGAGGGCAAACTGAATAAAACTCGAAGTAGAGGAATATTAGGATTGTATCTAGATAGCTGACCCGAAACTCGAAACGAAACTCCAAAAATTGAATACCAAGTTTAGGTAAAAATTCACGATTTAAATGTCATACAAAAATTTAAGTCAGCAAGCCCTAATGCGAATTATAAGCTTAACTTTGAAATTCCAAATCTATCACCAGCATTTTGCCCTCTGCTTCATTTTTCCTCCTATTCTTGCATGTGGCCCCACTCCCTTTTTTTCTCCTTTTTTCCCTCGCTCTCTCCTCTTGCCGCTGGCCCCCCTTGGCCTCTCTCTTCTCTTCCCTCCCCCTTTCTTCCCCTGCCCGTGGGCCCTTTTTCCCCGGTCTCCCTCTCCCTCCACTCTTTCTTCCCTTCCTCTGCGCACGAGCGGCTTGCCCCGGTCCCGTCTCCCTCTCCACGCCTTCACCTCGCGTCAGCCAGCCCCGCCTCCAACTGCTCCCCATCCCCGCCCGTCGTCCCGCGTCAGCCGTCACCTGCTCCGGTCGCTATCGCAGCACGGCGCCCCTCTGCGCGCGCACGTTTCCACCCATCCCGCCGTGCGCACACCTCCATGCCCTGCTGGTCCATCCCGCGCTCTGTGCCCCAGTCGCCGGGCATAGTAGCTCTACGACGCCCCTCTCCCCGTCAATAAAAAGAGCTCAGCTCCCCGTAGCCCCCGTGCCATCTCTTTTCCTTCCCCTTTCTTTTTCTTCCTCCACCGTAAGTAATGCCGCCACCGCCTCCTTGCCGAATCCCGCCCTCCGGTGAGCCCCCTCCAAAATTGAGCACGTCACCTTGTTCCCCTACATTTCTTCTTCATTCCCTCCGTTGTAATTGGAATTCCATGCGCCAAGATCGCCGGGACGGCCGTCTTCCCCAAGTCCGGCCGCCACCGCCATCCTCACCGCCACCTCTCCCACGGTCAATGCCGGGACAATTCCCCTCGGTGGGAGTGACACCAGGGCACACTGAAGCTATCTCAACTCGTGGCCAAGGCTCTCCGCCGCCCGAGCTCTCCGGCCACGGTGACCTCCTCTACGCCGTCGCCGTGCACGTCGCCGGCCCGCTGTGGGCGATCCTCGCCTCGGCAATTTGCATGGTGAGACTCCCCTTGACCCCGTGTAGCTTCTGCGTGCCCCGCTTTCTTCCTTCTCCCCTCCGGTCGCCGCCTCCCCATTTCACCTCGCCGCCCGCCCACCTCGCCGCCGCTCCGACCAGTGCGTCGCTTCCTAGAGCCCCCTCGCCTCCCTAAGCACCCATTTTTGACGGTCCCCAGTCCCCTCCGGTCGTCGCTCGCCGCCGACAGCAATGCCTTCCTCCGGCGCCGCCTTCCTCTGTTTTGTCCCAGTCCCTTCCTCACCTTTTGTTTGTTCATCCCCCTCTTCTTGTCAAGAGACACCCGCCGCCCGGATGGTTAGCAGCGCCATCACTAACACACAGACCCCTCCACCAAGTCCTCGGTTCGGATCCAGCCAGCTGCACCAATTATACCCATTTTTTATTTCGTTTTTATCACCCATTTTAGTTCAGAAAAATTAAGAGAAAATTTGGAGATAATTTAGAGAGGCTAATAAATTTGGTTGGGATATAAGATAAAATTATTTAAGCTTTAGTATTAGATTAAATGACATATATGAGTAGCTGACGTAGTTGGAACATTTAATTAAAGTCTAAATTTTAATTAACGGCATTCATAAAAAGTGGATTTGGGTACATGACCAAATGTAATGAAGACCCCGATTAAAAATACATTCGAGGGTAAGATTAAGGAAATAAATTGAATAGTGTGTTACCTACAAAGGCGAGACTTTAAATTAAAAGATTACCCCTAATTGTAATTAAATATATGCCATATCATTTGACATGTAGCCATAAAATAAATCTTAAGGATAGATTCGATTAAATGATGACTCAAGCAGCTTCCTAAAATTTGATGATATGCCAATGCCATTAAAAATGAAATATATATTTAAATTAGGAAGTCATGATTTATACACCCCCACCATTAGTACATCGCCGATAAATAAATCTCAAATGCTAGATTTAGTTAATAATGGCAATTGGTGTTTAGATTAACGTTTCACATAAAATGACTATAGAATATACTGTAAAAACTATTTGCACAACAAGAGCGTTATATAATTAAGTGATACACAATTAACCATCTAAAGTATGACTTTAAGTAGTCATAAAATACTTTCACAAACAACCCTTAAATAAACTGAGGTGTTAAGCTGTTAATATTTAAACTATAAAAACATGGCTTGTATAAAAGACTGTAATAAATATAACACTCGGGAACATAATGCTGAAAAATTGTTAACAAATCAACTAACCCTTAACCCAGAATGTAAGTTACACTAAAGGCGATATATGAACCCCCTAGGTCAGGGTTAATGCTCTTGCAATGTACAAATTAGTGCCATTCAAGAAATAATAAGCTTAAGATTATCTGTCAACGCATAGGTCTAATCTAACTTATGGAACTTCCATGATAAATACAAAAATAGTAAAAGAGTCTATTAATAACAAGATCGGGTCATCGTATTCCGCCGTCAGAAGTGCCTAGCTAAGTCCGAGTACTAAACAAGAAATACCCTCATAAGTATGCCTATATCATGACCCATCCCTTGGTCTCTATTTTGACAGTTTCCTGCCATTTCCCACTTCACTCCAATCACTATGACACAGACAATACTCCGCGTCCAATTAACCTCGTCGCAAATCACCTATTTAATCATAATAAAAATTAATCAAGTTCAATTGGGTTTATTTGGATTTATTTGGATCTCTTGAGTTATTTGTTTTTATTTGGATTCAGTCGCTTATCGCATAGTTAGAAACTGGAGTCCTGAAGAATCAATGGATCAAGCAAGATCAAGATCAAGGTGGAGATAAAGACCAGAAGCCCAAGATCATCAAATGACATAGCTTTGAGTGAGCTCAAGACCGCGGTAAACCGCGCAAGGCGAGTCAATACTTTAATCATGTTGAACCTACATTTTCTGCAAATTACTTTTGTTTAAATTATCAAATTGCATGCCATTATTTTATATGCAAATACATGTTTAATTCAAGATTCTAGTTATATGCCCATTATTTAACTTGATTAATATTATCCCTCTTTTGGAATATTGGAATATGTGAACCTTGTCGCCCTAGCAAAAATTATAATAGTAACCTTTTGAAAATAAGTCCGTAATTATATGTCATGCTTATCTACTCATGGGCGCGAGAACTCTCAAGCATCACTTTTAATCATGAGAAAGTTTGGTTGGGCAGTCATGGTGGTAATGACGGGAGTATGTTGGATATGGTTATTTTATACTCCCCAAAAATCCCAAATTGCTTATTTATCTGGGCGGATGGTTCGAGGGTATGGTGCAAGGTGTGCACGAGAGTGTGGTTTGTGGTAGAACTGCCCAGATAACCCTAAGGACCGAATCTTGTCATGACCTCCTGTGTATAACATGTACAATCACAAGTCTGTAAAGTACAACTTGGCTTAGTAAATTTACCGGACCCTGGAAGTTATCATCATCGGTGGAGGAGTGAAGTAGTGCAATTGGTGGCCTGGGTGGCAGGCTTGAATGGGACACCGCAAGTGTCGGCCTGGGTGGCAGGCTTGATGGTGAAGTTCTTCTGCGGTGTGCTAGCAGTGTGGGTAGCCAGCTGCTAGGCGCATAGGAGGGGAACTCCTGCACAACCTATGAGACCTGCCGCAAGTGGGACAAGCTCATAGGGGTGTGATGATGGAAGGGGCGAGGTAATTTGAACGGTTACTGTGATGGTTCGCTCAACTGCACAACTAAGGAATTGTGCGGGGCAACGAGTAAACTGTCTCTTGTGGGTAAAGTGTGCAACTCTGCAGAGTCAAAACTATTCGAATAACCGTGCCCACGGTCAAGGGCGGACATGAGAACTTAACCATATATAGTTCTATTTCAAAAACTTTGTGGGTTGGAATGGAAAAGTGGAGGGTAGTGGAAAGCCCGAATTTGTGTTGCCCTGGGTGTCGTCTCAGTGATAATGTAAGCGGCTATAACGCTGAAGGTCTAGCATATGGTGCAGAGACCATGTAATGGTGGATGGAATCTGGATCGATATTATTATTGCATTCACTTACACATTATATTTTTGTTCAAAACTGCTAGGTCTCAGGGAATTTTTATGTATTATATTTTTTAAATAATAATACTTCTCACAAAATAAAATGTCAGGAAGAATAAATAGAGTCGTAAGAAAAGAAGATGGTTGTTTATAGTAAACACATAAAGATATTGGTGGATTCATATCGATCATAAAAAGGAAACGATAGTAATGATTCTAGGAGAAATAAATTGGTAGAGCCTAAATGAATAGATAGGTTAGATGGATGATGTAAATGATTTTTGGAGAATTAGGGAGTGCAAAGGTGATTGCTGGATTACAACACTGAAATCTAATATGAATTCTTAGGAGATGTTGGCAATAAATGGGGTTAATAGGATTTGATCAAATACTAGATGAAAAGGATTGAATCTTTGGGAATTTGGAGATATGATAATTGGATTATAAATTTGATCAATGATATTCCTGGTGGATGTATACTAGTGAATTAGTTAGAGATGGGTAATAGAAAATAAGGTTGATTGTTGGAAGATCAAATTATGGTTTTGTTTCAATAACAAAAGGATTAAATTATTAGAAAGTCCTGATACAAATGATGTTGGTGGATTTAAAAGTAATTACGTTAGAGGATCAATAAAATTCAGAAGTGAAGAGTTGAGGAATAGTTATTACAAGATTGGATTATTAGGAATTCATAACACAAAAGATATTGATGGATTAGATAGATAATGTTGCTAGCTGTTCGGAGTTTTAGACAGCACTTGATCGGTGGATTATATAAATTATGATACTCACTGTTTGGAGATTGAGGCAACAATGGATCGGTGGATTACATAATTGATGATATTCGCTGTTTGGAGTTTTAGACAGCAATCAATTTAGAAAGTATGTGCTCGATGGATTAAATAAATAATGTCGCTTGCTGTTTGGAGTCTTAGACAGCGATCAATAAAGAAAGTGTATTTTGGTGGATTATGTCAATTATGGTAATCACTAGGTGGAGTTTAGGCAGCAACAATGACACTATGATTAAATAATAATAATGTTGCTAAAAGCGATTTTTGGCAAATAAAATAACCCGAGCCTCTCCTTTGATAAGCCATGCATACTATTTATTTGCATCCTGTATATTGGCTCGCGAAGCATAGTGGTTTGTGCTCACACTCGCTTTCACCACAAATTCAGAATCAAGAATCAGATCACTAAGCTTCAGCAATGCTTTTGGGTCATGATGGCGAAGAAGATGAAGATGTCAAGAGCTAGGTCGCGAACCTCCAGTTGGCTGCCTGTGGGCATATCCTGAAGGTCCCACCCATGTGCTTCGTTCTGCTACTGCATTTTATTGATTTCGGCCTAATCGGCCCGTAAGTAAGTTTACTATTATATTCACGCTTCCGCATGATATGTACTTTGATATTCAGAACTGTAATCTGTGAGCACTATCTACTGATCCAGGGAATAGTGCGATGGAATCACAAAGGATTCCGGATGTATAATCTGGCCCCCTACACCATTGTCGAAGAAGAGGAGTAGTCGACACAAGAGAAGATGGACATTGAGCACGTATAACATCATGCATGCATCCATACAAATAGAAGTATGGACATACAAAAGCAGAGATAGAGTAGCCATAGGGAATAAGCTTAGGGCCACCTAAGAGAGCATGACAAGTGTCCTTGGCAGGGATCAACGGTGGTTGCACGTGTATGAATGTTTGATATTGCAACAATTAACATTAAGCAACAATTGAAGAAAAGTAGAAGATAACTATATGGAGTATTGTGTTAGAATGGGTAACAGTGAAGAGATTGTATTGGAATGGGTAACTATTAAGTTGGATCAATCAAGAATTAGGCATACTGACGAAGATTGAAGGAGAAAAAATTGTAGCGGTGAGAAGTGATAGAACACACACAGTTCGGTAGAGTAGCCAATGTGTAAGAGATTGTAAGTTCAAGGTAGGTCGCTCACAGTGCATCGATGTATGCATGAGCAATATATTCTAATACCATGTGAACTAATGAGATAATTTTCTGCACATATAATCAATGTGTTACTTTGAGATTAAATAGAGATACATATGCATGAACATATTTTCGAAAAAGAGTAACTAATGGAGGAAGAATAGAGACATGCAACTACATGATCTATGTATAATGGAGAGTGCTTCTGTTTTTAAGAACCTCGACAACTTAGTATACTCAATTATTTTCTTCCATCAAGCTCATATTTCAGTTACATTTCTCAAGTTATATTTTCTTTCAAGTTTCTATTGTTATTTCCAATGTTTATGATGTCTTAAAATTCTAAATAACCTACGAAATACGTAAATATATTCTTAAATATCTAAGTTATATCATTTGATACTAAAAATTTTGAAACAAATCTAGCCGCGTAAATACACGGGCCACCCTACTAGTTGTTTCTTAAAGCTGAAACCCTAATATATGTATCACAATACATAAGTTTATATATGCTTGAGTAAATTTAAAAAAACAACAATTTTACTAGTGAAACTATCAGTTTGTTGTAATTTTTATCGGCAATTTCACTGAGCTACAACGTTAAGAGACCATTTTTCAAAGAACTACAAGTCTGTACCATCCAGACCATCTGACAAATCGGACCATATGTCATGCTCACAAGCCTATCTCACGGGGTGCTAACTGGGCAGGCCACGGGAGCGCCACATCAGATCAGTCCCTCTCTGTCCAAGTTCGCCCTCGCTTCACATATCACGCCCACATATCGACACGCTCGCGCGCGTCCATGGCATTACCGTCGCGACTGTGCACTGCAGCATGATGGAGTCATCGCAACGGGACTTGTCCGTGCACACCGCGGAGTTGGTGCCATTGAGAACCCCCATCCCCACCAATGGCTCCCCGTCCACTCAAGTGTCGGTGCTGGTAAAGCCGAGATGCGACCCCAACCGAAAGAACACTAAATTTTAATTACCTATAAACAGTGCAATTAACTTAAATAAGCAGTAGATGAAGATTTACTAAGAAAATTGAAACGCATTGGGTTACCAAAATCGATTACAAAAAAATACATTGACTTTCCCAAGCAAAATAAAACCTTATTGCAATACATGGTTATTTACAAGAATCTGATACAAGCATTACTACAAAAAGGGTCATCACAGACGGTTCGGAACTATCATCACAGACGGTTTTCTGAATCACATGTATTTATGTGTCAATGATAATCGGAGGTTATCATAGACGGTTTGTGAGCCGTCTGTGATAAAGACAACACAGACGGTTTGTAACTAGAATCGTCTGTGAAGAAAACTATTACAGACGGTTCGAACCAAAAACCGTCTGTGATACTAACACATCATAGACGGTTCTAGTTACCAACCGTCTGTGATTGGCGAGTAACATAGACGGTTGGTATATAGAACCGTCTGTGATAGTCATTCATATACGGTTTATAGCAAAAACTGTCTATGATAGTTCATTCCATACCTAAATTTTTTCTATTTTTTGGCTATCCTTAAGAAATAATGTTACCTACGCCCTTTGAAAACAAGCAAATACAGTGGTAAACATAATAGCACATTCCATTTCTATTAAGATTAGAATCCACCATTACAGCATAACAAGATAACGAATCTAACTCTTTAACACGCAAAGAATATATAAGAAGTAGAGATCCTATCAGACAGCAGAAGCTGGATGCAGTGTGCGATGTCCTTGACGCCTGCCATCAAGGAAGAGAGGGGAGGAGATTGGATGGCGGCTGGATATCACTGGCAATGGAGAGGCGGCGGTAGCGCCACCTTTGTGACACGATGGTGAGACTGCACAAGATACTCTTACGACACTTATGACAAGAGTGTGTTGTGTAGTCGATCGTTGTGTCACAACGGAGGCGCTAGCTCACGGCGGTAGTAGGCGTCATCGAGGAATAAGCTGGATGCAGCGTGCGATGTTCTTGACGCCTGCCATCAAGGAAGAGATGGGAGGGCATCGGATGGTGGCCGGATATCACTGGCAATGGAGAGGCGGCGGTAGCGCCACCTTTGTGGCATGACAGTGAGACTGCACAAGATACTCTTACGGCACTTACAACAAAAGTGTGTTGCGTAGTCGACTGTGGTGTCACAACGGAGGCGCTAGCTCACGGTGGTAGCCGGCGTCGTTGAGGGGAGGATGCAGGAAGCTAGTGGATGAACTCGCGCGTGACTGCCGGTGGAAAGGTAAAGGGGGAGTAATTAATAAGGACCGAGCGGTGTGAGGAACTAGTGCCTGCCATTCGATGTGGAGAGAATGGACGAGTGAGATTGAAATCCTAGGGGATACGCCACGGATCGGTGACGCGTCATTATCAGAGACGGTTTGTTATATGAACCGTCTGTGATAATGACATATCAGAGACAGTTTGTTATACGAACCATCTATGATAATACACATATCAGAAACGGTTTGTTATACGAACCATCTGTGATAAGTCACATATCAGAGATAGTTTGTTGTACGAACTGTCTATGATAATGCACATATCGGAGACTGTTATATGAACCGTTTGTGATAAGTCACATATCAGATACAGTTTGTTATACGGACCATCTCTAATATTAATATCAGAGATGGTTTGGTATACGAACCATCTATGATATTAATATCAGAGGCTGTTTGGTATACGAACCGTCTGTGATAACGCTTAAATATGCGCACCCTAATCCAGCTCTTCTAAATTGTACGCTCTCTCATCTTCTTCACTAGATTTCTCAATAATGGCATCTAATATTCTTTTGATCTCCTTCCTCTCATCTATCCATCATGAGTTGTTCGGCCGCAACCTTACACAGGCGGCCAACAATTTATGTCTGGAGCAGCTCCTCCGCTCACGCCCTGCTCTCCTTCCTCAACTCACTTACATCCATCCGCTGGACCTCATCATCTGCTATCAATGGAGGTGTCTCGTTGCCGCTCAGGAAAGGGAAACTGCCCTTAACCTCGTTCTTCTATGTAATGTGCACAAAGTGGAAGAAGCTCTTGCGGTAGTGGAGAGACACATGGATAACATTGCCGATCAAGCAGAAGCGGTCGATTCTGAGGAAGCTTATCATGGCATCCTCTTTGAGATTATGGGCCATGCTAATGATTTGTCGAGGCTAGAGGAGGAAGTGGAGAGGGCAAGGACAATCTTCACGGCATTCGAGAACTCAGCAGCAGATCCTCCAACTCCAAAAGTCGAAGAAGAAGCATATGAAGCCCAGAAGACTAAGATCTGGGAATATCTTTTTTTGGAACTTTTGTAATAAATTTTCCTTGAATTTGTCTCTCGTCTCAGTAGCTTCTGTAGTTCATACGACAAAGGACAAAACAAAGATGGTTGTAAATAAAAATCGTCTGTGATAATTTCATAGATGGTTCTAATTAAAACAGTTTATGATAATGCATATATCATAGATGGATTTTTAAACCTAACCGTCTGTGATAGTTTTAGAGACGATTTTAGCCATAAATTGTCTATAATAATCAAAGCACAGATGGCTCCACATGAACCGTCTATGGTAAGATGTCCAGTATAGCTTGTTTTGTAGTAGTGAAGCATGAAAACATGAATTATTGCTTTGCCGAAAGTTACATTAAAACATGATTAAATAAAATTGCATTGCATTCTTATTGTGCATTACCTTTCCCGTGTATTGCTCGACGAGTAGAACCCTCCAAAGCCGACCCAAACCCTAGCCCGCCGTTTTATTTTGTGATTGGAGAGCGAATAAAATGAACAATCCAAGGGAGAATAAACGAAGGTAAAGAAAGATTGCCATCAGGACCCTTCAACTATAGAATGTTAAGCATGTCTAAGGCCGGTCGGCGCCTCTCGCATAAATGGGCCTCATCATTTGGCAGCTAGAAAATCCAAACCCATGTTTTTACTAATCTGTCACAAAAAATCCAAAACATAGTGCCAAGCCCACCCTTTGAACTAGTGGTCCATAAGCCAACAGTGAACCAAGAGAGAGCAAGAGATAAGATGAGGGCAAAACCGGTATGCACAGGACAAGAGAGAGATAGAGAGGCAATCGAATGCCTCTCCCTCTTAAGCTAGCAATAGCTTTCTCACTCACAAGCCCAACCCATTTCCATTCCCAATTGAGAGCTAGCACTACCTCTCCATTCTGTCAGCCAAAGCCAAACAAAGAAATGGAATCACCCACATTGCCTCTCTCGGCCAAGGCCAAAGAAACCACCACCCACAACCAACCAGCCCGCATGGAGGGAAGCAAGTAGAGGAGGACCGGAAGAGAGGAGGCAAGGTTGTAGAGGAAGACGACGGAAAAAGCGTGGTCCATGGGAGACCAGGTTAGGCCGACCATGACCGCAAGACAATGCCATCGGCAACGACAAGGGGGGCGACCGTCCAGATCTTGCGCACGTGAGAACCACAACCCGGCCACTGCAAGCATCGCCAACCTTGCCCTTCCCAGCCCGACCAGCAAACATCAAGTAGGCCCATATTCTTCCCTAGCCCCTTTTCTTCCCTTTTTCATAGCACCACATCACAACACGGCATGCACATCACACACTGGCCCAGCCAGCCATGCAAGGCAGCCAAGGAGGAAGGGACCACCTTACCTTGGCCGGCGTAACTACCACACTGCTGGCGTCAAGCTGGTAGGAGCCGCTGTGTGCCCTCAGATAGGGGAGTATGCTCCCCGACGAAAACTCACCCCTACTCAATCTTGTTTAATGTTGTTTTAGTGTATTGCTCAGTTTATCGATTTGGTGTTTAAGTTGTTAGTCTGAAATAGGTCAGTCACGAGTCCAATAAGTTCAGAGCTCCAAAAAGTTTAGGACTGCAGTTAACTGGTTGCGTGTAGGTGTTATCTAATCATTGATCCTGAATATAAGGGACATGGCTAAGTCATGTTTAGCAGTAAGCAATAATTTCGGATCAGCAGTTGCCACCGGAAGTGTGTGCGTGAGTTTTGTAATTCAGTTATCAGTTTGTTTTTCCTTAGTTGACTATAGCTCTTCCGAAACCATCTGAATAACAGAACAAAACAGAGAAAAGGTGCAGTCTATTTTTTCAGCACCAAAAATGCAGTGTCTTCTCTGTGTTCTTTCTTCTTCCCCGAGTGAAATTTGGTGTCCTCTGTTGCGTGTGTTTTTGTGTGAATTTCAGGGCCTGTGCCAACAGTTCCACCATGTAGATGCCCATAGGCTCTCCCAACACTGTGAATGGTAAAGAGTAGAGTAAGGCAAAAAAATCGTGGCTAAATCAAAAGGCATAAAAGTAATAAGTGGAAGAAGACTGAACCGTCCCGAGTAGGAAGCCAAGTAGAGGTGGACCGGCAAGCCGTAGCAAGCCACTAGGGGCACCGAAGCCATGCTGCTCAGCTGCAGCTGAGCTAGAGTCCCAGGATACCCAAACAAGTGGCGACCTCCATGAGGCCAAGGAGAGCATGGAGCCAAGGAAGTCGTGGATGCCAAGCGTCGTGTGCGCGTGTATTGTGTGCAGTGTGTGAGCCACATGTCACGTGCGTGTGTGACTGAGCATCTGTGTATGCATTGAATGCGTGTGTTTAGGATCGAGGGTGTGAGTTGGGATCTAGTGTGGAGTAGTGTATTGTGTTTGGGATGTTTGGTGCGTAGGGTTGCCAATCGGGTGTAAGCATACAGTAGAAATTGTGAATGGATATGAGATTGTGGATATAGAAATCGGACAGCAGTAGCAAAACTGCAGGTAACTAATAGGAGCACCCATAGAAGAAAAAATATAGCAGTAGAAAAAGCACTAAATTGAGTAGTAGCTGAAAATTTTAAATAAATAAAATATCCTAAACCCTTCGAAAAGTGGGGAATGTGACTATATAATAAACCCAAAATGAATAAGTATTTTCTTAAAGTGTGTGTTTGCCTTATAAATGTAGAAATATGGAAGGCGCACAGATTCAAACAAAAGTAGCAGATTCGGGCTCCATTGACGTCGAGACTTATTACTATTACACAAGCAAGATAGTTTCTTGATCATATATCTGGCTAGATTAAATGTAAAAGCTACCTTTCTATACCATTTATCGTATATGTGCAAGAAAACTTTATTTCAAAACTAAATCGGATAAACGAGATGAAAGAGAAGAGATATGAGAAAAGAGCAGTCCAGCTGAGAGGAGTTGTTGGGCTGTAAGAGTAAATGATGCAGATATAAACATGCTTAGTGATTTTCAATTAAATATATTTTTTGACTGAAAAGAATTGTTGAGCTGCATTAAATATTACTAGGTGAATTCTAATTTAACTGTATCTTTATTCATTATATTTAGAGATGAAGAGCTACTATTTTATTTAATTATATGCAGATACATATTTGGTTTATATAAGTCTAAAGTGAAGATGTGTTTGAAAGACTCTAGAGAAAGAAGTTTTGTATATCAAAATAAATAATACCTTTATAAAGATCTTGTCGAATCAATAAAAATAGATTTAATATACTTCGATCTCAAATGAAGAAGGTGTGAAAATCAGAAGTTTCACATGCCATATAGACCCGCTGGTCAGTTCGTGGGTACCACCAGCATGCATGACCACATGGCCATCCCGTGTCATGATGAAGCAGGTTGAGATGCACAATGATGAAAATAATTATTGCTTGTGGATCTCACTTGCAATATTGGCTCCTGATTATTTTTGCCATACATGCATGCAAAGAATCAACAACCCAACCTAGGAATCTGCAACCACGATGTCATGTCGGTCCTATCATGTTTCCTTGGTGTTATAAACAACTAATCAACAACCCAATAAGGAATCTGCAAGCACAATGTCATGTGGGTCTTATCATGTTTCCTTGGTGTTATAACTTAACCAGAAAAATGTTCCTAACTCTGAACTTAGCACCTCATCAAAGAAAATATGAGATATCCAATTTTATTAGGGTTCAAAGTAGTTATAGGTACGGTAACACAAGCCTGCGTAGTACACAATAAAATCATGAATTCATACTTGTCTTCTGGATTGAAGGCTACAGAGATCACTAGGAATCTTTCTTCTTACCAAGTGATAAGTAGTACAAACAACAACAACAAAGCTGTTTGTCCCAAACAAGTTGTGATAGGTCAGGAATTAAACTTTCTCAAGATCAAAGAGCCTTGAAATAAAACCTACAATGCTAAAACCCTAAGCCGTACAACCTGCTATCTAAGCCGAGAGCCTAAAACACTACCACTACTTTCTTATGGTTCCGGTACGTGGATCGCTAACTTCCATACACTCCTATCTAAAGCTAATTCTTTAGATACATTCCAATCCATCATGTCTTTTTTAACTGATACCTTCCACATCAGTCTTGGTTGACCTCTGCCTCTTTTTACATTTTCAGTATGTCTTAAAATTCCACTACGTACCGGTTCCTCAGGAGGCCTTCGTTGGAGATGTCCAAACCATCTCAAGCGATGTTAGACAAGCTTCTCTTCAATTGGTGCTACCCCCACCCTATCACGTATATCATCATTGCGTATGCAATCCCGCCTTGTGTGACCATCCACCGCAGCATCTTTATCTTCGCTACACTCATTTTCTGTATATGTTGTGTTTTAGTCGCCCAATATTCTGCTCCATATAGCATCGCGGGTCTGATCGTCGTCCTATAGAACTTACCCTTTAACTTTTGAGGGACTTTTTTGTCACACAGGACACTAGATGCTTGGCGACATTTCACCCACCACGCTCTTATCCTACGGCTCACGTCTTCATCAATCTCACTATCCCACTGTAGCATCGATCCCAAATAACAAAACGTGTCTGTTGGACCGAAATGGCGACAGAGGGGGGGTGAATGTCGGCTTCTAAAAATCGCCCCCAACTCGTATCTTCTTCTCCAATAGCTATGGGAGCTATGAAGGTAGAAGACCAGTGCTCACAAGACACCCCAGCAGCAGGAAAAACACAAATACAGAGACCAGCAAGCGAGAAAAATCAAATCAGAAAAATTCTGGCCTCAAGCGGTAGTACCGCTGATACGGGCGGTAGTACCGCTGAGCGGTAGTACCGCTGGTCCGAGCGGTAGTACCTTTGAGCGGTAGTACCGCTCCAGGAGCGGTACTACCTCTCGAGAAAAACAGCAACCGGGAATTTCAGAAAATTGAGAGAATCGCAACGATTCTTAGATTCTTGGCTTGGGAAACTTTGAGGAGCGCTAGGGAACACTCCCAGAAGACTAAGCCAAAAGTCAATAACAAGAAATCCACTCCAAGAATCAAGAATTTCATATTTGGGTAAAAATCTGAAATCTTGCAAGAACCGAGCCAAAAACCAAATAACTCCCCAACCGTTGATCCTTTGGCTATGAAATTTTGAGGGAAGCTAATTAATAGCCTCTGCACTCTTCATACCAAATTTCAAGCCGTCTTAACAAGGGAATCAAAATCTGGACCAAAACCTAGAAACGAAGAACAAGAACAGAGGAGGACAAAACTGAAATATGAGAATCAAACTCGGTTTGCTCTTGGGATTAAATAGCCAAATGGCTTTTGAGCATCACCCATGTCATAGCAACCCATTTTGGCACTCTCCAGCAAGCAAGAACTCAGAACCACGAAAATCAAGAAATCTTGCAAAGAGGAAAATGAAGAACAGAAGCTACGAACAGGGAAAACCAAACTTCAGATTTCCATTCAAACTATTCAGGGATTACAACTGAGCTACGTCCCCATACCCCGATTGATACAAGAGGAGTGATTACAATCTCTCATCTCCCTCTCAATCCTCAAGAACACCAAGAATCTCACCACTTCTTGGGAGGAAGAACACACAGAGAGAGGAGACTCACATAGAAACCATCGTAGAGACACAGAGGGAGCACACTCTGCCTCTACCACCAACTCACACCAACTAAAGAGCTAAAGGAAACAACCTTCCTAAAGCTTCTTTTGACTCTAAAACCCTAATTCTATCACAAGTGCTCAAGGAGGGCATGCAGCCCCTCCTCTCCTTTTATAGCGCCTGGCTAACGGGTCTCCGCCCCGTTACGCCCGCTACGTCCAACGGAGCCCGCTCCCGCTTGTGCAGCCTTGCGAATTTCCCGATTTGCCCCTTCTGCACCTTCCGGGAAGCTTCCGCGCTCCTTGCCTCGCACGCCTCGCAACCACCTCGAGTCCACGTCGTCTTCGACACATCCCGACCGTTCTGACCTCAGCGCCACCTGCGCCTAGTCCGGTCCACCGTGTCTCGCCACGACTCCAACTCGACGTCCTGCAGTCACACAGACAAGAAACACGTCAAATAGCACCGCTCGACACATAAAAACGTAAAATATCATTACACTTACCACAGATGAAGTCAAAACCTGTCAAAACCTTAGAATATGCATCCTAAACCCAAATGACCAGATTTGACCAAAGTCCGACCGAGCCCGATTGCGCCACGCAACGACTCGACTCCGAACCACTCAAACCAAACTCGACTGACCTAAACCTTTGTCAATTACTCATCACTCTCATGGAGCACGACCACATGGTCTCTTAATCTCCCCCTTGATGAGTCTATTGACAAACGCAGAAAAAGCATTAAGAAGAGTTTGAATTTGAAGAATCCAACATGGTCCAAAGAATGAAATGAAGCTAATGACCATGTCGACAGAAGGAACACTAGAGCAACTACTGAAAGAGCAAATTGATCTCCAAAGCTCTAAACTGTTCCCAACAGACTTTTTCTTCTCTATTCTCCCCCTTTTGGCAATAAACGCATCAGGATACAATAGAGAGAATATGACATGTCAATGGATGAATATGGCTGAAGTTTGATTATTTAAGCATTTTGAGCCATGAGAATTATCCATAATGACCAACATGTAATACACCAAGCCATAACTCAATAAAACGCTCTCTAGATCATGACAACATATATATAAGCTAGCTAGAGCACATAGATGACAATCTGAAATGTAATGCATTTGGAGAGCAAGTCAAGTCATCAATGAGTAAAGTCTAGCTAGAGACATCCAAGGATGATGCCGGCCATGTCAATAAGCTAAGCGGAACAAAGAAGCTATTATTGAGTCCAAATAGAGTGCTATAAGCTCAAGATTGAAACATTGGTTAAGGTACTTGGTTCTGATTGTAGATTAAGCAAATTGAGCACATTAAACATTGTCTTTTGAAAGCATATGGTTGTTTTCAACCCAATTTTTTGTTTATGTGCTAGATCTAAAGCCTTATGCGACTACTCCAAGCAATAAGCTTAAGAAGATAGTCTAGGTCATCCAAAACTCCCCCTGAGTTCATGCCTAGTGCAATGGCAAGCTGTCTCATGAGAAAGAATTGGTGAAATCAGTTTTTTCGCACAAATATGTTGGTTGTCAACCAACATTTTGTTTTATCATGTGCTAGATCTCAAGCCTTATGCGACTACTCCAAGCAAGAACCTTAAGAAGATAGTCTAGGTCATCCAAAACTCCCCCTAAGTTCATGCCAAGTGCAATGGCAAGCCGTCTCATAGGAAAGAATTGGTGAGATCAGTTTTTTCACACAAAAGAGATCTTTTTGCTTTTTAACACATTGTACTAACTCATGTATCATCAGGAGACTAAAACAGCTCAAACTAAGGCTCAATATAGATTCAACGCTCTACTCAGCCTATTTGACATGGCATGAATCATAAAAGGATAGCTCAAGAAAGACTAAACTCAAATGCTTAGCATGACAAGTTTAATTTAAGTTGATCAATTTTACTTAACTTATCATGGCAAACACTAGTCTACACATATGAAGTCATGATAAATTTAGCAAGCTAAGCACAAGTCATGGCAAGGTGTAAAACACTGAAGCATGTCATAACAGGATAATAATCAAGGCTCAATGTAGATTGATTATAATGCGAAATGCTGAAAATGCATGAAAGACCAGCTCCCCCTCAACATTAGATGCAACTTTTAGTTCAAGTTGAGTTATGTCAGAATTAAGCTCCAGAAGCTCCCAATTGAACTCCCCCTGAACCAAAGCAATAGAATCGAGAAGCTGGGAAAGAAAACAGCAAACAGGCAGTCCTTAAAGCATAGAAAAGATATAGAGGCAACTATGGCTCAGACTGACTCTCATCTACCCCATATGACACTAGGACTATTAGACCGGTAATCTACCTCACTAGGGAGCAAACACGTACCCTGTCTACCCAAGGGCGGCCCGGCCCTTGCTAGAACCTGAAAGCAGTGAGTGGGCTCAACCTAGTGAGAGAAGAGAAGCGGCTAACAGAGCAAGACCCTAGGTCACAAGATAAGAGCAAGGAGTCTAAACAGCTAGACGAGAAGATCACTCTAACCTATGCTAGAAGGACTAAAACCCAATGCACCCGCAAATGCAATGCAACAGAAATGAGACAGAAGCATAATTAAAATAATAAAGCAGTAAAGCCCAAGCTCCCCCTCACTACAGTCCGTAAGGACAAACCACCCCAAGCTCTCCCCGCAGAGCTAAAAACTTCGAACTGTCCAAAGGCTTGGTGAAGATATCAGCCAACTGGTGGTCACTCTCCACAAACTGGAGCACTATGTCACCCTTCTCTACATGGTCTCTAAGGAAGTGGAAGCGAATATCAATATGCTTGGTCCGAGAGTGCTGCACTGGGTTCTTAGCAATGTTGATAGCAGATGTGTTATCACAAAAGAGTGGAACACTGTCTAAGGCTAACCCAAAGTCCCGCAGGGTCGAAACTGTAGGGACCCAGATTTTATAATCTGGAATCTACTGTGTTTAACTGCACTATTCCCTGGATCAGTAGATAGTACACACAGTTACAGTTCTGAATATCAAAGTACATATCATGCGGAAACGTAAATATAATAGTAGACTTGCTCATGGGCCGATTAGGCCGAAATCAATAAATTGCAGCAGCGGAAGAACGAAGCACACAGGTGGGACCTTCAGGACATGCCCACAGGCAGCCAACTGGAGGTTCGCGACCTAGTTCTTGACGTCTTCATCCTCTTCGCCATCGTGATCCAAAAGTATCATTGAAGCGTAGAGATCTGATTCCTGCTTCTGAATTTGTCGCAAAAGCGAGCGTGAGCACTCCGACCCCGTGCTCCGCGAGCCAATACACAGAATGCAAATAAATAGTATGCATAGCTTAACAAAGGAGAGACTCGGGCTATTTTATTTTGCGTAAAGTGCTTTTGAATACAATTAATTAAAAAGCCTATGACTTAGCAATTTTGGAACAAATCATAATGTACAAGGAAATGCATTATTAATATCGATTCAGATTCCATCCACCGTTACATGGCATCTGCACCATATAGCAATTTCTTCAGCGTTATAGCCGCTTAACTTACCACTGGGACGACACCCAGGACAACTCCAAACTAGGGCCTTTCACTGCCCTCCACTTTTCCATTCCCATTTTCTAAACATTTTTAAATAGAACTATATCTAGTTAAGTTCCCATGTCCGCCCTTGACCGTGGGCACGGCTATTCGAATAGTTTTGACTCTGCAGAGTTTGTACACTTTCACCACAAGAGACAATCAACTCGTTGCCCCACATGATTCCTTAGAAGTGTGGTTGAGCAGACCATCACAGTGACTTTTCAAAGTATGTAGTCCCTTTTCTCATCTCACTTTATGGGCTTCTCCCACTTGCGGTGGGTCCCATCTATGCGCGGGATGTTCCCCACAGCCACTAACACAGCCGGGCTCCCCTCCCCGCAACGTTAGGACAGCTGGGCAAACTTCACCCTCCACTGGTGTCCCTTCAGGCCCCCTTGCCATAGCTTAACACTTCTATCCTCTACCGGTGAGATGAGTCCGGGGTTTCGATAAGTCTACTTAGCCAAGTCATACTTTACGAACTTGTGGTTGTACTGTTTTACCCGGGAGGTCATGACAAGATTCGGTCCTTAGTGGTATCTGGGCGGTCTACCACTAACCCACTTTATGCATCCACTGCACCACACTCACACCTTCAAACCAATCCGCCCAGATATTTAAGCAAGTTTGGGGATTATGGGAGTGTAAAATAATCATATCAAATATACCAGTCATTATCACCATGACTGCCCAAACAGTTTTCTCATTATTGAAATTGATAATGATACTTGGGGCATTTCAGCGCCCCCTGAGTGTATATGCAGTACTAAGCATAGCATATAATTAGGGACTTATTTTCGAAATGTTATTATTATATTTTTGCTAGGGCTACAAGGTTCACACATTCAAATATTCCAAAAGAGGGGGTAATATTATTCAAGGTAACATTGGCATATAACTAGAATATCAAATTTAGCATGTATTTGCATAAAAATAACAGCATGCAATTTGTTAATTTAAAACAAAGTAATTTGCATGAAATGTAGGTTCAACATGATCAAAGTATTGACTCGCCTGGCGCGGTTTACCGCGGACTTGAGCCCACACGATACTTTTTCTTGAGCTGTTGGTCTCTATCTTCACTTTGCTCTTGATCTCGCTTGATCCGTTGAATCTTCACGACTCCCGTTTCTAATTACGCGACAAACGACTGAATCCAAATAAAAGCAAATAACTCAAAAGATCCAAATAAATCCGAATAACTCACTTTTAGTTTTATTATGAGTTAATGGGTGATTTGAGGCAAGGCTGGTGGTAGAATACGATAACTCGGTCTTTTTATTAATAATCTCTTTTATTATTTTTGTATTTATAAAGGAAGTTCCATGAGTTAGGTAGACCTATGTATCGATGTACGAGTCTAGTTAAGTATTATTTTGTCGAGCATTAATATTCAGGGCATCTACTGCATATGTAATGTATACCATTCTTAGCTTATTGAATCACTTCATATTACCAGTAATTTGATATGTAGCATTTTATGTGACCCTAATTACTCGTGTTATTGGTTAAATGCTGGTTTTAGGGTACTTATATGTCGGTGAGATTATTTTGATGCTTGATGACCTAGGGTTGAATCTTCTATACCGAACTAGGTTCCACTATCGTCATTATCTAAGTACACCGTTGAGAATTATTTAACGCAAGGTATCAATGGCGAGGTACATTAAATTATGACTTTCAAATTTTACACGTGTAGTTCATTTTAATGGTTTCGGCATATCTTTTAATAAATTTTTACGGAGCGACTTGATTTGTCATTCACCTTGCTAACTTTGGCTGGGGTTTTTATTAAATCTGGTCAAGGCCATCTTTTGTTAATAATTAGGTTCTTAATAACTAACCAAGCCGTATCAGTTGCTCACATTTGATAGCTAATCCATCATTAACTCTCTAATGATCTTACCTTGCACAAAGCTTTATTCCATCTCTAAAATTAAAATCTTTATTTTAAATTTGTGTCAATTACTTATATCTCACATAACTATTTTCCTAATAAAAGATCTGATAGATATAAACTTATCTTTACATGGATTATAGTTTGGATGGTCGCTAATTATTTCCATGGTCTATTCAATCGTATACTAGGAAATCTTTAACTTAAATTTCAATCATTTAAATATTAGTGAGCTAATACTAAACTATTTCTCTTAATCACTTAATCGCTCTTATGCATATAAGCTTCATATTCTGGCGCATATATAAATTTTATTTGATTTTAAATCAATCATCTAGTTTTCTTGATTTATTTTCTAATTATTGTCTAGCAAAAATGGGTTAACAAAAATACAAATAAAAATGTGTAAAGAGGAGAATCGAACCCGGGTCCTATTGTTTGCAACGAGCGGCTCGACCGACCAGCTGGGCGCTGCCCCTATTGGTGAATGAGATGGGGGTTAAAACAGAAGAAGCGAGTGTTGGAATCAACCCAAAACGAAGTCTTCAACTGACTGAAACAGAGGAGGCGGCTGTGCACGGCCGGCGGTGCTGTCGCTGGCGAGGGATGGCCAGGGAGACGCCGACGACCAGCAAAACGAGCCCCCGCATGAATGAGGAAGCTCCTGGCGGTGTCTACACGGGCAGTGGCGGCGTCGAAATCGGCCGGCGTCGGCTTGAGCTGTCGGCAGCGAGGTGGAAACTGGGCGGTGGCGCTGGAGTGAAAGGGAGGGGAAAGTGAGGTGCGCATGAGCATGAGGGAGGTGGGGGCATGCTTACCATGAGGTTGGCCGGGCGGGAGAGGGGCTGAGGCGAGCTGGCGACAACGGCCTACGGCAGCGCAGGCAGGCTCACGGTGCCAGCGAGCTGGGGTGGGGGAGGAGCTCCGGCGTCGGTTGGAGGAGGTTCGTGGTGGCTTGGAGGTGCTCCTGCTCCGAGGAATCGAGGATAAACTCGCCGAGGAGGGAGCGGTACTGGAGGCGGCGGTTTCGGCCGGAGTCGGAAGGGATGGCGGCGCGGCGGCCCTGGGTGCATGAAACTTCAATTATGCCGGAAGGGAGGTAGAAGGCTCTTGGGCGCTCGCAATGGCGTGGTCAATTTGGCGCAGGTTTGTCGGAGCGGCTAGAGTGGCGTGAGGCGGCGGTGGCTATGCTTTGAGCTGGTGCGGTGAGCTTGGGCCGAGCACGAGGACGAAGAGGAAGGGGGCGCAGTGAAGTAAGGGGGACGGCCGGGGCCTCTTGTAGCTGCAGCGGGCAGCGGCAGGCGCATGATGGCGCGCCAGGGGGAAGACGTGGGGTGCTCACAGCCATGAGAAAAGAAGAGGGGAGGCGTGCGCACGGGAAGGAAGGAAAGAAAGAAGAGGGAGAAGAGGCGCAGGGCATGGAGCCAGGCGCTCGGGCCCGCTGGCAGGGAGGAGTGGCGCGGTGGGAGGCAGGGAGAGGGGAGAGAGAAAAAGGGAGTTGGGCCCCACCTGTAAATGAGGGTATGCAAAAGAAATGGTAGAGGGAAAAGAGAAGGAGAAATGTTTGGGCTTGGTTTTGAAGTTTCAGATTTTTAATTTAACCTTTTCGTTTCATGTTTATAATTACTGATTTTTGCATGACATTTAGAATTTAAGCTTTGAATTTTTTTTAGTTATTGAATGAGAGTGTCTATTATTATTATTATTATTATTATTATTTCCTATATTGCTAAACTCCTCCTTGCACAATTTGTATATGCATATTTATGTTTGCATTTTATTCATTTACTCTTGTTGCTATTTATGCTATTATCTCTAAAAAGATATTTTATGTCCTAGTTCAAGTTTCTCCCTCTTTATACCAGATCATCTTTTCAGATTTGTATTTAAAATTTTAAGTTTCTATCATTTGCACATATCTCTTATGGTCTTAGTAAGATTAGTTTTATTTTCATGACTCTCTTCAATCTTCGAAACCTCAACAAAAATTTAGGAAACACCAATGAAGATTCAATTTCAAGAGAATATATTGTAAAATAATTCAAAAGCTTCACTTTTTTCCAATTTCAACTTTTCAGGATGTTACAGAAACCATCCAAAGTACCTGGCTGCAGCAACTGGCAGCAGCAACGTACTCGGCCTCTGCAGTGGACTGTGCAACACCGGACTGCTTCCTCGAAGACCAGGAAACGAGAGAAGTGCCAATGAACTGGCAGGTGCCGGAAGTGCTCTTCCTATCTATCCTACAGCCAGCGAAGTCTGCATCTGAAAAGGCTCTCAGGGACAGACAGGATGAGGAAGAGTACCAGATACCATAGTCAATGGTAGCTCAAAGGTACCGAAAGATGCGCTTCACCGCCTGGCGGTGAGATACGCGAGGAGAAGCTTGAAAACGAGCACACAGACACACGGAGAAGTGTATGTCTGGTCTCGAGGCAGTGAGGTAAAGAAGGGAGCCGATCATACTTCTGAATTCTTTCTGATCAACTGGCTCGCCATCCTCATCTGGGTCAAGATAGGCTGTCGAAGCCATGGGAGTTGACACCGGCTTACCATCACTCATATCGAAGCGCTTCAGGAGGTCACGAGTGTACTTTCCTTGATGAAGAAATGTACCCTCCCGAGTCTGCTTAATTTGGAAGCTAAGGAAGAAGGTCAACTCACCCATCATACTCATTTCAAACTCGGTGCTCATGACATCCGAGAACTGGGAAACCAGAGTATGGGAAGAGCCGCCAAAGATAATGTCATCGACATAGATCTGGACGAGCAGAAGGTCAGCGCCAAGCCGGCGGATGAACAAGGTCTTATCAACTTTACCCATTTCAAACCCATGACTCAACAAGTAGGACTTAAGCCTCTCATACCAAGCCCTGGGGGCCTGCTTAAGTCCATACAACGCTTTGGAAAGCTTGAAGACATGGTTTGGGTATTTGGGGTTTTCGAAACCAGGGGGCTGTCGGACGTAGACCTCTTCCTCAATAAGGCCATTGAGAAAGGCACTCTTGACGTCCATCTGGTAAAGCTTGAAACCCTTAGAAGCTGCAAAGGCAAGCAGGATTCTCATGGCTTCAAGTCTAGCTACAGGGGCAAAAGTCTCCTCGAAATGTAGACCTTCAACCTGGGAGAACCCCTGAGCAACCAGTCTAGCCTTGTTTCGAATAACCACTCCATCCTCGCTCTGCTTGTTCTTGAACACCCACTTAGTCCCAATAATATTGTGACCTCGCGGGGGCTCGACAAGCGACCAGACCTTGTTCCTCTCGACATTTTCTAGCTCCTCATGCATGGCATTGACCCAAGACTCATCAGATAAAGCATGAGAGACATCTTTGGGCTCAAAGGAGGCAATGAAAGCAGAATGGAGACAGAATTGAGATAAGCCAGATTTTGAGCGGGTAACACGCTCGAAAAGGTCTCCAATGATCTGCTCTGAAGGATGAGCTTTCTGGATATGTCTAGGAGGTCCAGGATGAGATGAAGAAGTGGCCTCTACCTCGTGAGCTGACGAGGTAGGAACAGAGCCACCAGCTCCAGAAGAAGCAGAAGGCATGGGCTGATCACCTCGAGGTGCGGTGGAAGACGACACCTCAAGGGGTGGATGAGGGACAGGATCAGGTAGACAACCATCGTCTCCATCATCCTCATCATCCACAAAGATGGTCTCGGACTGCTCTAAAGAACCTGAGATATCGGGCCTAGTCCCCGGACTGGCCTCGTCAAAGGTCACCTCACAGGTCTCTACCATTTTACTAGACTCGCAGTTCCAGACCCTATAAGCCCGCGAAGAAGGCGAGTAACCTAGAAAGATTCCATCACAAGAACGTGACTCGAACTTGTCTAGGTTCCCGGACTTCAAAACAAAGCACTTGCAACCAAACACACGAAAATGAGAGACGCTAGGCTTTCGCCCATATCTCAGCTCATAAGAAGTGCGATGCAAGTGTGCCCGAAGAAAAACTCGATTTGAGACATGGCACGCGGTGGCTATAGCCTCAGCCCAAAACTTCCGCGGTGTAGAGTACTCATCAAGCATCGTCCTGGCCATCTCGACCAAGGTACGGTTCTTCCTCTCCACAACGCCATTCTGCTGAGGGACGTATGGAGAAGAGAACTGGTGCTCTACACCTGTCTCACCACAGAAACTCTCAAAGTATGAATTCTTGAACTCCGTGCCATTGTCACTTCGGATCGCTCGTAAGGCACCTGGGAGTTCTACAGAAAGCCTACTGAAAAGACCTCGGAAATGCAAAAATGTCTCATCCTTCGAGGCTAAGAAAAACACCCAAGAATACCTCGAGAAGTCATCGACCACAACAAGAACATACCACTTCCCTCCTGCTGACTGCACTCGAGCTGGTCCAACTGTGTCCATGTGGAGCAGCTGTCCCGGTGCATCGGTCATAGTAACTGTGACCGGAGGGTGAGAAGCGGCAACCATCTTGCCGTGCCGGCATGGAGAGCAAACAAGGTCTTTGACCATCTTGAGTTTCGGCAGACCACGAATGAGATCGTGGCCGCTAACTCGGGTCAAATGATCAAATCCGATATGACCAAGTCTCCTATGCCAGAAAGAAAGGTCGCGGGACTCAGAAGCAACTAAACACCTGAGAGGATCACCAGAAGACTCAGAAAAATCAGCACGAAAGATCCTCCCATAACGAGAAATCCCGCAAACCAGACTACCCGAAGAATCAAGAATTTTACAAGCATTTTTCTTAAAGCTTACCTCGAAACCGTCATCGGTAAGCTGAGAGACTGAAAGTAAATTGTACTGCAGCTTACTAACCAAGGCTACATCTTTCAGAATGAAAGAATCATTAATGCGCACAGTACCTTTGGCGATGACGTGCCCAGATGAAGCATCTCCGAAGGTGATCGTCTCATCACCTGGAGCACGGGCAAGGGAAGAAAACCAACGGGAATCTCCGGTCATGTGTCGTGAACACCCGGAGTCTACGAGCCAAACCTTTCCCTTCCCTGCCCGGCGAACCTGAGTCAAACAGAGAGTAAAGTCTCAGTACTGGGGTAAATCAAGAGAGATTTTGGCACCCAATACTGAACAACACGTCGAACAGATGAAGTAGTCAAGCACGACTGACCTCTATCTACCCTACGCTCTCTGTCACTCAAAGCAGAAGGTCTGTGAGCAGACCTGAAGCTGTTGCGGGGTCCGACTGCTACGGGAGAGCGAGTCGGAACACCGGCAACATGCTGATCACGCCGCGGGTAGCTATCTCGATGGAGAAAACGAGATCTACCCTCAGGACGGCGGAAGTCACGACCAGAGGCAGCATGAGGACGAAAAACAGAAAACTCAGAAAAACCAAGTCCTCTATGCTGCCTAAACTTCGTAACAGGAGCAAACCTAGACCTCGTGTTGGTCTTAGGTGCACTCAGGATCTGGGGCTGACCCTGAATACCCCTAAGAGGCTCAACACGGTCTCTACGCGCGATCTTGGCGCACCTGAAGCATCGATCAACCGTGTGTCCATCCTTCTGACAGAAGGTGCTGTGATACTTCATCCTCGGAGAGGTAGAAGTAGCACGGTCAGGCTTCGCCTTCTGAGAGGCCGAAGCAGCAGGTGCAACCACCTTGCTGTCAGAAATCCCCTGGACATAGCCCGCTGACTTAAATTGGACTTTCTCGGTCCTGGGCTCGGTCTCGATCACACCTCGTGCTATGGGTCTGAGCACGGCAGGTGGATGCTTCCTCATGTCCTCATAGAAATCATATCCTAGACCTTGATTGAACTTACAAATCTTGGATTGGTCTAGAATAAGATTAATCTTCTTCTTGCCTCCTACAAATCTCTCGAGAGTGTTCATAAGATACTGACACTCCCGAAAGAGAGAGGTGCAAGAAGAGCAAGGAGAAGAGGGAACAGCAGGAGGTAAGGGAGCAGAAGAAGAACCAACAGTAGAGGAGAGAATGGCTTGTGCATGCACAGCCGACCCTGAGGGGACAGTCCTACTACTAGCAGGTTGGTTCGCGTCTCTAGGCGTCTCACCCTTACCCTGGGCTTCTCCCCCACACCATCAATCACATCACAACCAGATTGTGGCTTCTCTAGTAAGTCCTTAGTTAGCTTCACACATTTGTCATTCAAAGCAACGAGTTCAAGTTTTAGTTTATCACAACTAATGCATGGTGAGCTAACAGAATCCTTAGTCGCATACTGAGCCATTTTCTTGTTGTTGTCAATCATTTCTTGAAACTGTTTTGAGACAGATTCAAGTTCAGCAGTTAACTTTGGACAGTTCAAACATGAATCAATAGGCTCAAGTAAAGAAGCACTCAACTCAGCAATCTTGTGATCTGCCCGTTTTAGGTTCATCTTCAATTTATTGCAGTTTTCACAAGACTCGGGCAGATCAAGGAGCATGGCATAAGGTCCTCTAACAGCAATATCCTTAACCTCACATGAGGTGGGAGAAATAGTCTCATCAGTAGTAAGTAGGGTAACAGCCATCCTACTCAACTCTAACTCAGCAAGCAGACTAACATTATCCACCTTAACAATATCAAGCTCGGAGGACACACTATCATGCGAGGTCCTTAGTTTCTCCATGTCACCCAGCAGAGCACAGCATGTATCATAATCATCACGGGAGGGAGCAGATGTAAGTGAAGTAAGCTCCCGTGATAATCTATCTACTTCCTTCTCTAACTCAGTACACCTAGCCCTAGCTCTAGTATGAAAGCCACCTAGCTTAAGGAAAGCATGATTAAGCTGGTCGTATGTGGGGCATACCTCGTCCGAGTCGGAGTACAGCTCGCTGTCGCTGAGTTCACCCTCGAGGGCCATGAAGCACATGCCGGAGAAGTCGTCGCCGCCATCCTTGGGCTCTTGGTCACCCGTCCCGTCGTCGTCGCTCCATCCCTCCACCTCGCTGAGGTCGAGGTCGTCGAAGGCGGTGAGGACGCAGTGGAAGAGCTTCTTGGCCTTCCCGAAGTTGCGGAACTTCTTCTTTCCCGAAGCAGGTGCTGAAGGCTTCGTGTTGCGGTTCTTGTCGGTGTAGTCGTTATTGCCTGAACCGCCGTAGTCACCTTTACCCTTTCCAAGCTTGGGGCAGTTTGCTCGGATGTGGTTGGGGCCACCACACTCGAAGCAGATGACTGGTCCTCCTCTCTTTCTGTCTCTCCTACCCTTGTAGGCATAGGAAAACCTTCGGGCTAGGAGGGCCAGCTGATCATTCGCAAGCTGCTCTAACTGATCATCAGTTATGTCACAGAGAGCAGCAAGGGAGAAACCGTAAGAAGACTCAGAAGAGAGACCAGACGCTGAACTGGGATCGGTGACCAAAGCCATTGACTGTGACTTCGACCTACGAGAGACAACGTCAATCTCGTGAGTCTTGTGGCGCGAGTACAGCGCGTCAAGAGTCAAGGTCGAGAGGTCTGTCGTGTCTTTGATGGTGGTCACTTTCATCTCCCACACTCGCAGATCGAGTGCCGCAAGCATCTGACGAGCGTTGTCCGAGTCGGGGTATGTGAGACCGACCGCTCGGAGGTTGCTCAAGATCTTGTGAAAACGTGCGAAGCACTCATCTAGGGACTTACCAGCAAGCATCTCGAACTTGTTGTATTCACGCTTGAACTGGTCCTGTCGAACCGTCTTGATCTGGGTGGTGCCCTCATGGTATGCGTCGAGGGTCACCCAGATATCGTAGGCGGACGACAGGTGGGAGATGCAATCGAACTCGCTACGACTCAGGCCCTGGATAATGATGTTCCTTGCCTTAGCGTTTGCCTCAACATCATGCATATTCCCAGCATTGATGTTCTCATCGGCAGGAACAACAAATCGGACCTTGACCTTGCGCTAGATAGCGTACCCCTGAGCCTGGATGTATGTCTCCATTCGGCTCTTCCAGAAGGGGTAATCGATGCCATCGAAAACGGGCGGCTTGGTCGAGTACTTGTCCGTCGCCATGGCTCTTGAGACCGGTTAAGATCTATGAATTAGAGCTAACCGGCTCTGATACCAATTGTTGGACCGAAATGGCGACAGAGGGGGGGTGAATGTCGGCTTCTAAAAATCGCCCCCAACTCGTATCTTCTTCTCCAATAGCTATGGGAGCTATGAAGGTAGAAGACCAGTGCTCACAAGACACCCCAGCAGCAGGAAAAACACAAATACAGAGACCAGCAAGCGAGAAAAATTAAATCGGGAAAATTCTGGCCTCAAGCGGTAGTACCGCTGATACGGGCGGTACTACCGCTGAGCGGTAGTACCGCTGGTCCGAGCGGTAGTACCGCTGGTCCGAGCGGTAGTACTGCTCCAGGAGCGGTAGTACCTCTCGAGAAAAACAGCAACTGGGAATTTCAGAAAATTGAGAGAATCGCAACGATTCTTGGATTCTTGGCTTGGAAAACTTTGAGGAGCGCTAGGGAACACTCCCAGAAGACTAAGCCAAAAGTCAATAACAAGAAATCCACTCCAAGAATCAAGAATTTCAGATTTGGGTAAAAATTTGAAATCTTGCAAGAACCGAGCCAAAAACCAAATAACTCCCCAACCGTTGATCCTTTGGCTATGAAATTTTGAGGGAAGCTAATTAATAGCCTCTGGACTCTTCATACCAAATTTCAAGCCGTCTTAACAAGGGAATCAAAATCTGGACCAAAACCTAGAAACGAAGAACAAGAACAGATGAGGCCAAAACTGAAATATGAGAATCAAACTCGGTTTGCTCTTGGGATTAAATAGCCAAATGGCTTTTGAGCATCACCCATGTCATAGCAACCCATTTTGGCACTCTCCAGCAAGCAAGAACTCAGAACCACGAAAATCAAGAAATCTTGCAAAGAGGAAAATGAAGAACAGAAGCTACGAACAGGGAAAACCAAACTTCAGATTTCCATTCAAACTATTCAGGGATTACAACTGAGCTACGTCCCCATACCCCGATTGATACAAGAGGAGTGATTACAATCTCTCATCTCCCTCTCAATCCTCAAGAACACCAAGAATCTCACCACTTCTTGGGAGGAAGAACACACAGAGAGAGGAGACTCACATAGAAACCATCGTAGAGACACAGAGGGAGCACACTCTGCCTCTACCACCAACTCACACCAACTAAAGAGCTAAACGAAACAACCTTCCTAAAGCTTCTTTTGACTCTAAAACCCTAATTCTATCACAAGTGCTCAAGAAGGGCATGCAGCCCCTCCTCTCCTTTTATAGCGCCTGGCTAACGGGTCTCCGCCCCGTTACGCCCGCTACGTCCAACGGAGCCCGCTCCCGCTTGTGCAGCCTTGCGAATTTCCCGATTCGCCCCTTCTGCACCTTCCGGGAAGCTTCCGCGCTCCTTGCCTCGCACGCCTCGCAACCACCTCGAGTCCACGTCGTCTTCGACACATCCCGACCGTTCTGACCTCAGCGCCACCTGCGCCTAGTCCGGTCCACCGTGTCTCGCCACGACTCCAACTCGACGTCTTGCAGTCACACAGACAAGAAACACGTCAAATAGCACCGCTCGACACATGAAAACGTAAAATACCATTACACTTACCACAGATGAAGTCAAAACCTGTCAAAACCTTAGAATATGCATCCTAAACCCAAATGACCAGATTTGACCAAAGTCCGACCGAGCCCGATTGCGCCACGCAACGACTCGACTCCGAACCACTCAAACCAAACTCGACTGACCTAAACCTTTGTCAATTACTCATCACTCTCATGGAGCACGACCACATGGTCTCTCAGTGTCCTTCTTAGGCACTACTTGTCCATCCAATCTAACATCTCCATCATCTGCCCTAGTACCACTGAAATCATACCTCATATGGTCAGTTTTTGTCATACTAAGTCTAAAACCGTTCAATTCTACGGTCTTCATCCACAACTCGAGTTTTTCAATCAGCACCTATCCTACTTATCACAACCGAGTGATAAGTAGTTTTTTCATAAATTAAAAGTCGCCACTTAATTTGATAAACTAGTTTTCAGAAACAGAGATGAGTTAAAAAAATTGTGACAATAAAAAGAAGAAGAGCCATACAATGTATTTTGCTAATAAGGCTTGATGGGTACGATAATACCCAACCTTGCTATATTTTTCTTTGTTAGACTCTAGTTCGACCAGGGATAAGCCTGAGCAGGAGGAGGGGCTCACAAGCGCCGATGAGGCCACGTGGGACAAGGGCGATCACTACAAGGACTAGAGTGAGGTGGACACTCTATACGGTAGTTGGGACGAGTAGACGTCCAGCAGAGCAGGGCAAGCGAGAGATAAGATATGTTTTCCATACCTTCTGTATTTAAATAAGTGTATTAAAGATCATAGCTATACGTGGCAATTGTTATAATAAAATGTACAATATCTACTTTTATTGTTTTGCTACGCTACTTTTGTAAAACTTGTTATTCGTTGGAATGGTATTATACCGAGTCAACCAATAATAATATGTTGCTTATGTGTAATCACCCTTAAATAATGACACGGAGCGTCTCTCCTTGTCACCCATTTTCACATCCTCTGCTGACCAACGGCGATGAGCAAAATAGGGAAGAACGTTGGCTCTCACCAGACACCAGTGATGAGCTCCGGCGATGCTTTGAGCTGAGGAAGGTGAGCACGGTGTAGCACCGGACAAGGAGAATGCAGTGGTGTGGTTTATTTGTGTGGAGAATGACGGAGATGGCCCGAACAGCGACAGTGGCGCCGAGCCGAAAACAGGGGAGCTCGCCGGCGGTCCGTTCTGGCAACGGTGACGACGAGGACAGGGGAGCTCACCGACGGTCCGTTCTGGCAACGATGATGACGAGGAGGCGTTCTCATGAGCACCTGGGTGTTGAGAGGGTCCTCCACGTGGTCTTGGTTGGGTCGGGGTTGGCGTGTGGGGCCATGGCGCAGTTGTGACGCTGGCCGGCAGCGAGGTAGGGCAATAGTGTTGTTTGGGCGAGGGCGTGGATAGTTTCTGGGAGAGGAGGAGATCACGGTGACACGGTCGGAATGACTAGAGAGGCTTTTGTACGGCGGGGTGCATGCGGTGGTGCAACGACGACGGACATGGTGGCACGGAGTCGTTGGTGAGTTCTCGGCAGCGAGGACCCGAGCAAAGTGGTTACTTCATGTTTGTGTTAATGTAAACTGGAAAAACAGTGAATAACAAAATGAACTCAACGCTTTCATTGATCATTGGCTGTATATATGCATTCTGTACAGACGCCATGGCGTTGGTTCAGTAAGAGAGATAGAGAGAGGAACTGCTGTCGGTTTGGATGAGATCATCCGTAACTTCTCAAGTTGCAACACTCCCCCTTGATCGAATCCATCTTTGAGATCAATGAATAGTATTAATCCTACAAAAAGTCCTGTAGGATAAACAAAAACGAGGAAAAATATATGATAGATACGTTGTTAAAAACTCCTTTAAACCCAATGGGAAAATAAGGAGAAATTGATACAACATATAATGAGTATTGTCTCATTGTAAACTCATATGAGAAAAACCTTTGCAGGAGAAAACTCATAGATAGTTTAGAGGACAATATATGTCATTGATATCTCCTAAAAAAAACCTCGATGGGAAAATAGGAAATACGACATATGCTTATGCTAATATTGTCTCATTAAAAACTTTATATGAGAAACCTTGTGAGTAAAACTCATACAAAGAAAAGAGTGCAATATGATGCTTTGGACAGAGTAACATTTAGGAAATTTCTCCCCCTGAATCTTGCAAATCTCGAAGTCGTCGCATACCAATTCCTTGAACACATTTCTGGAACGAGGAAGCTGGTAAGGACTTAGTAAACAAATCAGCGAGGTTATCACATGATTTGGTTTGCAAGATGTTTATTTCACCCATTTGTTTTAACTCATGGGGGTAAAACAACTTAGGAGAAATATGCTTGGTAATGTTGCTCTTGATGTAGCCTGTCTCCATCTGTGTAACACAAGCAGAATTATCTTCATAAATAATAGTTGGTGAATCGATGGCACCAATGCCACATGATTGTTGTATGTGGTTAATCACTCTGCGAAGCCAAACACATTCGCGTGATGCCTCATATAGTGCAATTATTTCAGAGTGATTTGTTGAGGTAGCCACCAGAGTCTGTTTTGTAGACTTCCATGAAATGGCTGTTCCTCCGTGCAAGAACACAAAACCTGTCTGGGATCGGCCATTATGGGGATCAGATAAATAGCCGGCATCAGTGTATCCAATCAGATTAGGATCTGGGTTCCTTTGGAAAAATAATCCAAGATCTCTTGTACCATTAACATATCTGAGGATATGTTTTACTCCCGTCCAATGCCGTTTGGTAGGAGCAGCGCTATGTCGAGCTAGTAAGTTCACTGCAAATGCAATATCAGGCCTGGTGCAATTTGCAAGATACATAAGCGCTCCAATGACACTGAGATAAGGATAATGAGGTCCCAAAATCTCTTCTCCATCATCCTGTGGTCTGAATTGATCAGTTTCCATTTCTAGAGATCGAACAACCATAGGAGTTTTGGATGGATGTGATTTGTCCATATTGAATTTCTCCAATATTTTCTGGATATATGCTGATTGATGCACTAAAATTCCAGTGGGAAGATGCTCAAGTTGTAAACCTAAGCAAAATTTGGTTTGACCCAAATCCTTCATTTCAAACTCCGTCTTTAGATGATTGCGTGCTTCATCAATATCTTGTGGGTTGCCGATGATATTTAAATCATCAACATATACTGATATGATGCAAAATCTCGTTTGGGACTTTTTGATGAAAACACATGGACAATCATCATTGTTAGTGTATCCCTTCTGCAAAAGGAACTCACTAAGTCGGTTATACCACATTCTTCCCGACTGCTTTAAGCCATAGAGTGACTTTTGAAGCTTTACACAATACATGTTGCGATTTGCGTTTGGATTCGGTATAGAGATCCCATCAGGGACCTTCATATATATGTCCGAATCAAGTGACCCATATAGATATGCAGTCACTACGTCCATCAACTGCATAGATAGACGATTTTGAACAGCCAGAGATATAAGATATCGGAATGTTATTCCACTCATAACTGGAGAATATGTTTCATTGAAATCAATGCCGGGTCTCTGCGTGAACCCTTGTGTTACAAACCTCGCTTTATGTCTCACTACCTCATTGTTCTCATTCCGTTTCCGGACGAAAACCCATTTGAATCCCACAGGAAAGATTCCTCGAGGTGTAGGTATTGCATGAGTGAATACCTCTCTTTTAGTGAGCGAGGTTATCTCTGCTTGAATTGCATCTTTCCATTGATTCCAGTCCGAGCGCTTTCTGCACTCTGCCATGGTCTTAGGATCTGGATCATTTTGGATAATTTCTGCAATTGCTTCAGAGAAATAGATGTCGACAATTGTAGACTTTCTGTCATATGATTCTCCAGATTCAATATAGTTGATGGAAATTTCAAGCACCCCTTGTGATGTATCATTATTTCCCAAAATGATTGCATCAGGGCGATCCGATGTCCCAACATCAGTAATTGAGTGCACTGTTGATGTGGGATGTGAAGGTTGAACCTCCACAGGGTGTTTCTCAACGTAAGGTTGAGTTACATTTACTGGGTTAGAAGATTTGTTCTTCCCTTTCCTTTGCTTGGTAGAAGCTGCATCTGTGGAAATAGCCGTACTTCTCCCCCTCTTACTGGGGAGTTGAGTAGTTTTATTTGGTACCTCTACTCTTTCCGGCACATTTCTCGCAGGATTATAGGATTTTGTAACACCCTTATAATCAGTAAATGCATCTGGCATGTTATTTGCAATGTGTTGCAAATTAATGATCTTCTGAACTTGGAGTTCAGTTTCAGAAGTACGTGGATCAGAGTTGGAGATGTCTATGGCATCCCAATTGATTTCCTGGCATTTATTGTGGTTTTCAATTCCTCCCCCTAATGCCGGGAAATGATCTTCATTGAAGATACAATCAGCGTACCGGGCAGTAAATAGATCCCCTGTAAGGGGTTCCAGGTATTTAATGATCGACGAAGATTGATATCCCACGTAGATCCCCAATTTCCTGTGTGGGCCCATAGATGTACGCTGCGGTGGAGAGATCGGTACGTATGTAGCGCAACCGAACTTCCGCAGATGGGAAATATTTGGTGTATTTCCACGTACTAGTTGCAACGGGGAGGTTGCATGGTATGCAGTTGGACGCAATTGAATCAAGTCAGCAGCGTGTAAGACTGCGTGACCCCAACATGATGTTGGTAGATGGCAATTCTGTAGTAAAGGTCTTGCAATAAGTTTCACTCTCTTAATGAGAGATTCTGCCAACCCATTTTGAGTATGAACATATGGGACCGAGTGCTGAACTTGAATTCCTAAAGCCATGCAATAATCATTGAAGGCACGTGAGGAAAATTCAGCAGCATTATCCATTCGGATTGATCGGATTTGATGTTCAGGATATTGTGCTTTAAGTTTGATAACTTGTGCAACAAGCTTAGCAAATGCATGGTTCCGTGTGGAAAGTAGACACACATGAGACCATCGTGTAGATGCATCTATTAGAACCATGAAATACCTGAACAGCCCAGACAATGGTTGAATGGGACCACATATGTCACCTTGAATGCGTTCAAGGAACTTTAGAGGTTCGGCATGAATTTTGAGGTAAGAGGGCCTCAAAATTAATTTCCCAGTGGCACATGCGGTGCACATAAAATCGGAGGATTGGGGAAATTTTGCATCACTTAAAGTGTGACCAACAGAATTGTTTATAATTTTCCTCATCATCCCTATTCCCGGATGGCCAAGGCGATCATGCCAAGTTTGGAATGCGTTAACATTCTGGAAAATTACTTTGTAAGCAACATGTGGTACGGGGTTGATGTATGTGTAGTACAATCCAGACGGGAGTGAGGGAAACTTTTCAAGTGTCTCTTTGCCATATCCGTGATCTTTTGTTATGAGAAGGAACTCCTCATTGTTGTCCTCATGAGTTTCAACATGAAACCCATTCTTACGGATATCTCTATAACTCAATAGGGTACGAGTTGAATCAGGATACAAGAGTGCATCCTCAATCGTTATTGACGTACCCATAGGGAGCAGAATAGTGGCCCGACCGGTGCCAACTATTACAGCATCGCGTCCAGCGATTGTTAAAATATTTCCTTTGTTCTTTGTGAGAGTTTGGAAATATTTTATCTCCCTGAGTATAGAGTTAGTAGTACCACTATCCACTAGGCACATTTCCTCATCCATCAGATCGACTCCCGTACAATCTATACAAAATGGAGAATTTGAATATGTCATTCTCAACAAATATATATAGAATACATACAATATATATATATAGGTATCAATTGTGCTTAATACAAATTACAATACCCATTGTGCGTAAATGAAGTACGGACAACAACTAGCTTATAACAACATTCACAATTAAACGACATCCACATTCAAGGGATAATGAAATAAGGTATCTCAAAGTGTAGGAGCCTAATTAAAGTCTCCAAACGGATCGTTAGAAGTGAACTCCACGATCATGTTCTCCATATCGTCAACGTTTCCATCAAGTGGAGGTAGTGCCTTGGTGTTGCTTGGTTCCGCAGCTGTAGGAGCAGAGTAGGAGCACCCAGGGGCATCTTTCTTAGTAATGTCAGGTTGGAGGAATTCTTCCATGTTGACATCAGATTGGGAGTTGAAGTGTGCTTCAAATTGTCCACCTTTATTGGAACGTCCTTGATTGGAGCGTGCTCGTCCCACGGAATTCAAGTACAAAGCCACCAAGTGCTTGGGAGTGCGACATTTCTCAGTCGGGTGGTTGTAACAGCCATACTTGACACAAGTGTTAGACTTGTTCTTTTTCGACTTAAAAACATCCTTTCCCTTGTTAGCACCATTAGACTGACGCTGTCTCTTGCGCTTGTTCTTCCCTTTGAGCTTCTTGGCCTTCCCGAAGTTGCGGAACTTCTTCTTTCCCGAAGCAGGTGCTGAAGGCTTCGTGTTGCGGTTCTTGTCGGTGTAGTCGTTATTGCCTGAACCGCCGTAGTCACCTTTACCCTTTCCAAGCTTGGGGCAGTTTGCTCGGATGTGGTTGGGGCCACCACACTCGAAGCAGATGACTGGTCCTCCTCTCTTTCTGTCTCTCCTACCCTTGTAGGCATAGGAAAACCTTCGGGCTAGGAGGGCCAGCTGATCATTCGCAAGCTGCTCTAACTGATCATCAGTTATGTCACAGAGAGCAGCAAGGGAGAAACCGTAAGAAGACTCAGAAGAGAGACCAGACGCTGAACTGGGATCGGTGACCAAAGCCATTGACTGTGACTTCGACCTACGAGAGACAACGTCAATCTCGTGAGTCTTGTGGCGCGAGTACAGCGCGTCAAGAGTCAAGGTCGAGAGGTCTGTCGTGTCTTTGATGGTGGTCACTTTCATCTCCCACACTCGCAGATCGAGTGCCGCAAGCATCTGACGAGCGTTGTCCGAGTCGGGGTATGTGAGACCGACCGCTCGGAGGTTGCTCAAGATCTTGTGAAAACGTGCGAAGCACTCATCTAGGGACTTACCAGCAAGCATCTCGAACTTGTTGTATTCACGCTTGAACTGGTCCTGTCGAACCGTCTTGATCTGGGTGGTGCCCTCATGGTATGCGTCGAGGGTCACCCAGATATCGTAGGCGGACGACAGGTGGGAGATGCAATCGAACTCGCTACGACTCAGGCCCTGGATAATGATGTTCCTTGCCTTAGCGTTTGCCTCAACATCATGCATATTCCCAGCATTGATGTTCTCATCGGCAGGAACAACAAATCGGACCTTGACCTTGCGCTAGATAGCGTACCCCTGAGCCTGGATGTATGTCTCCATTCGGCTCTTCCAGAAGGGGTAATCGATGCCATCGAAAACGGGCGGCTTGGTCGAGTACTTGTCCGTCGCCATGGCTCTTGAGACCGGTTAAGATCTATGAATTAGAGCTAACCGGCTCTGATACCAATTGTTGGACCGAAATGGCGACAGAGGGGGGGTGAATGTCGGCTTCTAAAAATCGCCCCCAACTCGTATCTTCTTCTCCAATAGCTATGGGAGCTATGAAGGTAGAAGACCAGTGCTCACAAGACACCCCAGCAGCAGGAAAAACACAAATACAGAGACCAGCAAGCGAGAAAAATTAAATCGGGAAAATTCTGGCCTCAAGCGGTAGTACCGCTGATACGGGCGGTACTACCGCTGAGCGGTAGTACCGCTGGTCCGAGCGGTAGTACCGCTGGTCCGAGCGGTAGTACTGCTCCAGGAGCGGTAGTACCTCTCGAGAAAAACAGCAACTGGGAATTTCAGAAAATTGAGAGAATCGCAACGATTCTTGGATTCTTGGCTTGGAAAACTTTGAGGAGCGCTAGGGAACACTCCCAGAAGACTAAGCCAAAAGTCAATAACAAGAAATCCACTCCAAGAATCAAGAATTTCAGATTTGGGTAAAAATTTGAAATCTTGCAAGAACCGAGCCAAAAACCAAATAACTCCCCAACCGTTGATCCTTTGGCTATGAAATTTTGAGGGAAGCTAATTAATAGCCTCTGGACTCTTCATACCAAATTTCAAGCCGTCTTAACAAGGGAATCAAAATCTGGACCAAAACCTAGAAACGAAGAACAAGAACAGATGAGGCCAAAACTGAAATATGAGAATCAAACTCGGTTTGCTCTTGGGATTAAATAGCCAAATGGCTTTTGAGCATCACCCATGTCATAGCAACCCATTTTGGCACTCTCCAGCAAGCAAGAACTCAGAACCACGAAAATCAAGAAATCTTGCAAAGAGGAAAATGAAGAACAGAAGCTACGAACAGGGAAAACCAAACTTCAGATTTCCATTCAAACTATTCAGGGATTACAACTGAGCTACGTCCCCATACCCCGATTGATACAAGAGGAGTGATTACAATCTCTCATCTCCCTCTCAATCCTCAAGAACACCAAGAATCTCACCACTTCTTGGGAGGAAGAACACACAGAGAGAGGAGACTCACATAGAAACCATCGTAGAGACACAGAGGGAGCACACTCTGCCTCTACCACCAACTCACACCAACTAAAGAGCTAAACGAAACAACCTTCCTAAAGCTTCTTTTGACTCTAAAACCCTAATTCTATCACAAGTGCTCAAGAAGGGCATGCAGCCCCTCCTCTCCTTTTATAGCGCCTGGCTAACGGGTCTCCGCCCCGTTACGCCCGCTACGTCCAACGGAGCCCGCTCCCGCTTGTGCAGCCTTGCGAATTTCCCGATTCGCCCCTTCTGCACCTTCCGGGAAGCTTCCGCGCTCCTTGCCTCGCACGCCTCGCAACCACCTCGAGTCCACGTCGTCTTCGACACATCCCGACCGTTCTGACCTCAGCGCCACCTGCGCCTAGTCCGGTCCACCGTGTCTCGCCACGACTCCAACTCGACGTCTTGCAGTCACACAGACAAGAAACACGTCAAATAGCACCGCTCGACACATGAAAACGTAAAATACCATTACACTTACCACAGATGAAGTCAAAACCTGTCAAAACCTTAGAATATGCATCCTAAACCCAAATGACCAGATTTGACCAAAGTCCGACCGAGCCCGATTGCGCCACGCAACGACTCGACTCCGAACCACTCAAACCAAACTCGACTGACCTAAACCTTTGTCAATTACTCATCACTCTCATGGAGCACGACCACATGGTCTCTCAGTGTCCTTCTTAGGCACTACTTGTCCATCCAATCTAACATCTCCATCATCTGCCCTAGTACCACTGAAATCATACCTCATATGGTCAGTTTTTGTCATACTAAGTCTAAAACCGTTCAATTCTACGGTCTTCATCCACAACTCGAGTTTTTCAATCAGCACCTATCCTACTTATCACAACCGAGTGATAAGTAGTTTTTTCATAAATTAAAAGTCGCCACTTAATTTGATAAACTAGTTTTCAGAAACAGAGATGAGTTAAAAAAATTGTGACAATAAAAAGAAGAAGAGCCATACAATGTATTTTGCTAATAAGGCTTGATGGGTACGATAATACCCAACCTTGCTATATTTTTCTTTGTTAGACTCTAGTTCGACCAGGGATAAGCCTGAGCAGGAGGAGGGGCTCACAAGCGCCGATGAGGCCACGTGGGACAAGGGCGATCACTACAAGGACTAGAGTGAGGTGGACACTCTATACGGTAGTTGGGACGAGTAGACGTCCAGCAGAGCAGGGCAAGCGAGAGATAAGATATGTTTTCCATACCTTCTGTATTTAAATAAGTGTATTAAAGATCATAGCTATACGTGGCAATTGTTATAATAAAATGTACAATATCTACTTTTATTGTTTTGCTACGCTACTTTTGTAAAACTTGTTATTCGTTGGAATGGTATTATACCGAGTCAACCAATAATAATATGTTGCTTATGTGTAATCACCCTTAAATAATGACACGGAGCGTCTCTCCTTGTCACCCATTTTCACATCCTCTGCTGACCAACGGCGATGAGCAAAATAGGGAAGAACGTTGGCTCTCACCAGACACCAGTGATGAGCTCCGGCGATGCTTTGAGCTGAGGAAGGTGAGCACGGTGTAGCACCGGACAAGGAGAATGCAGTGGTGTGGTTTATTTGTGTGGAGAATGACGGAGATGGCCCGAACAGCGACAGTGGCGCCGAGCCGAAAACAGGGGAGCTCGCCGGCGGTCCGTTCTGGCAACGGTGACGACGAGGACAGGGGAGCTCACCGACGGTCCGTTCTGGCAACGATGATGACGAGGAGGCGTTCTCATGAGCACCTGGGTGTTGAGAGGGTCCTCCACGTGGTCTTGGTTGGGTCGGGGTTGGCGTGTGGGGCCATGGCGCAGTTGTGACGCTGGCCGGCAGCGAGGTAGGGCAATAGTGTTGTTTGGGCGAGGGCGTGGATAGTTTCTGGGAGAGGAGGAGATCACGGTGACACGGTCGGAATGACTAGAGAGGCTTTTGTACGGCGGGGTGCATGCGGTGGTGCAACGACGACGGACATGGTGGCACGGAGTCGTTGGTGAGTTCTCGGCAGCGAGGACCCGAGCAAAGTGGTTACTTCATGTTTGTGTTAATGTAAACTGGAAAAACAGTGAATAACAAAATGAACTCAACGCTTTCATTGATCATTGGCTGTATATATGCATTCTGTACAGACGCCATGGCGTTGGTTCAGTAAGAGAGATAGAGAGAGGAACTGCTGTCGGTTTGGATGAGATCATCCGTAACTTCTCAAGTTGCAACACTCCCCCTTGATCGAATCCATCTTTGAGATCAATGAATAGTATTAATCCTACAAAAAGTCCTGTAGGATAAACAAAAACGAGGAAAAATATATGATAGATACGTTGTTAAAAACTCCTTTAAACCCAATGGGAAAATAAGGAGAAATTGATACAACATATAATGAGTATTGTCTCATTGTAAACTCATATGAGAAAAACCTTTGCAGGAGAAAACTCATAGATAGTTTAGAGGACAATATATGTCATTGATATCTCCTAAAAAAAACCTCGATGGGAAAATAGGAAATACGACATATGCTTATGCTAATATTGTCTCATTAAAAACTTTATATGAGAAACCTTGTGAGTAAAACTCATACAAAGAAAAGAGTGCAATATGATGCTTTGGACAGAGTAACATTTAGGAAATTTCTCCCCCTGAATCTTGCAAATCTCGAAGTCGTCGCATACCAATTCCTTGAACACATTTCTGGAACGAGGAAGCTGGTAAGGACTTAGTAAACAAATCAGCGAGGTTATCACATGATTTGGTTTGCAAGATGTTTATTTCACCCATTTGTTTTAACTCATGGGGGTAAAACAACTTAGGAGAAATATGCTTGGTAATGTTGCTCTTGATGTAGCCTGTCTCCATCTGTGTAACACAAGCAGAATTATCTTCATAAATAATAGTTGGTGAATCGATGGCACCAATGCCACATGATTGTTGTATGTGGTTAATCACTCTGCGAAGCCAAACACATTCGCGTGATGCCTCATATAGTGCAATTATTTCAGAGTGATTTGTTGAGGTAGCCACCAGAGTCTGTTTTGTAGACTTCCATGAAATGGCTGTTCCTCCGTGCAAGAACACAAAACCTGTCTGGGATCGGCCATTATGGGGATCAGATAAATAGCCGGCATCAGTGTATCCAATCAGATTAGGATCTGGGTTCCTTTGGAAAAATAATCCAAGATCTCTTGTACCATTAACATATCTGAGGATATGTTTTACTCCCGTCCAATGCCGTTTGGTAGGAGCAGCGCTATGTCGAGCTAGTAAGTTCACTGCAAATGCAATATCAGGCCTGGTGCAATTTGCAAGATACATAAGCGCTCCAATGACACTGAGATAAGGATAATGAGGTCCCAAAATCTCTTCTCCATCATCCTGTGGTCTGAATTGATCAGTTTCCATTTCTAGAGATCGAACAACCATAGGAGTTTTGGATGGATGTGATTTGTCCATATTGAATTTCTCCAATATTTTCTGGATATATGCTGATTGATGCACTAAAATTCCAGTGGGAAGATGCTCAAGTTGTAAACCTAAGCAAAATTTGGTTTGACCCAAATCCTTCATTTCAAACTCCGTCTTTAGATGATTGCGTGCTTCATCAATATCTTGTGGGTTGCCGATGATATTTAAATCATCAACATATACTGATATGATGCAAAATCTCGTTTGGGACTTTTTGATGAAAACACATGGACAATCATCATTGTTAGTGTATCCCTTCTGCAAAAGGAACTCACTAAGTCGGTTATACCACATTCTTCCCGACTGCTTTAAGCCATAGAGTGACTTTTGAAGCTTTACACAATACATGTTGCGATTTGCGTTTGGATTCGGTATAGAGATCCCATCAGGGACCTTCATATATATGTCCGAATCAAGTGACCCATATAGATATGCAGTCACTACGTCCATCAACTGCATAGATAGACGATTTTGAACAGCCAGAGATATAAGATATCGGAATGTTATTCCACTCATAACTGGAGAATATGTTTCATTGAAATCAATGCCGGGTCTCTGCGTGAACCCTTGTGTTACAAACCTCGCTTTATGTCTCACTACCTCATTGTTCTCATTCCGTTTCCGGACGAAAACCCATTTGAATCCCACAGGAAAGATTCCTCGAGGTGTAGGTATTGCATGAGTGAATACCTCTCTTTTAGTGAGCGAGGTTATCTCTGCTTGAATTGCATCTTTCCATTGATTCCAGTCCGAGCGCTTTCTGCACTCTGCCATGGTCTTAGGATCTGGATCATTTTGGATAATTTCTGCAATTGCTTCAGAGAAATAGATGTCGACAATTGTAGACTTTCTGTCATATGATTCTCCAGATTCAATATAGTTGATGGAAATTTCAAGCACCCCTTGTGATGTATCATTATTTCCCAAAATGATTGCATCAGGGCGATCCGATGTCCCAACATCAGTAATTGAGTGCACTGTTGATGTGGGATGTGAAGGTTGAACCTCCACAGGGTGTTTCTCAACGTAAGGTTGAGTTACATTTACTGGGTTAGAAGATTTGTTCTTCCCTTTCCTTTGCTTGGTAGAAGCTGCATCTGTGGAAATAGCCGTACTTCTCCCCCTCTTACTGGGGAGTTGAGTAGTTTTATTTGGTACCTCTACTCTTTCCGGCACATTTCTCGCAGGATTATAGGATTTTGTAACACCCTTATAATCAGTAAATGCATCTGGCATGTTATTTGCAATGTGTTGCAAATTAATGATCTTCTGAACTTGGAGTTCAGTTTCAGAAGTACGTGGATCAGAGTTGGAGATGTCTATGGCATCCCAATTGATTTCCTGGCATTTATTGTGGTTTTCAATTCCTCCCCCTAATGCCGGGAAATGATCTTCATTGAAGATACAATCAGCGTACCGGGCAGTAAATAGATCCCCTGTAAGGGGTTCCAGGTATTTAATGATCGACGAAGATTGATATCCCACGTAGATCCCCAATTTCCTGTGTGGGCCCATAGATGTACGCTGCGGTGGAGAGATCGGTACGTATGTAGCGCAACCGAACTTCCGCAGATGGGAAATATTTGGTGTATTTCCACGTACTAGTTGCAACGGGGAGGTTGCATGGTATGCAGTTGGACGCAATTGAATCAAGTCAGCAGCGTGTAAGACTGCGTGACCCCAACATGATGTTGGTAGATGGCAATTCTGTAGTAAAGGTCTTGCAATAAGTTTCACTCTCTTAATGAGAGATTCTGCCAACCCATTTTGAGTATGAACATATGGGACCGAGTGCTGAACTTGAATTCCTAAAGCCATGCAATAATCATTGAAGGCACGTGAGGAAAATTCAGCAGCATTATCCATTCGGATTGATCGGATTTGATGTTCAGGATATTGTGCTTTAAGTTTGATAACTTGTGCAACAAGCTTAGCAAATGCATGGTTCCGTGTGGAAAGTAGACACACATGAGACCATCGTGTAGATGCATCTATTAGAACCATGAAATACCTGAACAGCCCAGACAATGGTTGAATGGGACCACATATGTCACCTTGAATGCGTTCAAGGAACTTTAGAGGTTCGGCATGAATTTTGAGGTAAGAGGGCCTCAAAATTAATTTCCCAGTGGCACATGCGGTGCACATAAAATCGGAGGATTGGGGAAATTTTGCATCACTTAAAGTGTGACCAACAGAATTGTTTATAATTTTCCTCATCATCCCTATTCCCGGATGGCCAAGGCGATCATGCCAAGTTTGGAATGCGTTAACATTCTGGAAAATTACTTTGTAAGCAACATGTGGTACGGGGTTGATGTATGTGTAGTACAATCCAGACGGGAGTGAGGGAAACTTTTCAAGTGTCTCTTTGCCATATCCGTGATCTTTTGTTATGAGAAGGAACTCCTCATTGTTGTCCTCATGAGTTTCAACATGAAACCCATTCTTACGGATATCTCTATAACTCAATAGGGTACGAGTTGAATCAGGATACAAGAGTGCATCCTCAATCGTTATTGACGTACCCATAGGGAGCAGAATAGTGGCCCGACCGGTGCCAACTATTACAGCATCGCGTCCAGCGATTGTTAAAATATTTCCTTTGTTCTTTGTGAGAGTTTGGAAATATTTTATCTCCCTGAGTATAGAGTTAGTAGTACCACTATCCACTAGGCACATTTCCTCATCCATCAGATCGACTCCCGTACAATCTATACAAAATGGAGAATTTGAATATGTCATTCTCAACAAATATATATAGAATACATACAATATATATATATAGGTATCAATTGTGCTTAATACAAATTACAATACCCATTGTGCGTAAATGAAGTACGGACAACAACTAGCTTATAACAACATTCACAATTAAACGACATCCACATTCAAGGGATAATGAAATAAGGTATCTCAAAGTGTAGGAGCCTAATTAAAGTCTCCAAACGGATCGTTAGAAGTGAACTCCACGATCATGTTCTCCATATCGTCAACGTTTCCATCAAGTGGAGGTAGTGCCTTGGTGTTGCTTGGTTCCGCAGCTGTAGGAGCAGAGTAGGAGCACCCAGGGGCATCTTTCTTAGTAATGTCAGGTTGGAGGAATTCTTCCATGTTGACATCAGATTGGGAGTTGAAGTGTGCTTCAAATTGTCCACCTTTATTGGAACGTCCTTGATTGGAGCGTGCTCGTCCCACGGAATTCAAGTACAAAGCCACCAAGTGCTTGGGAGTGCGACATTTCTCAGTCGGGTGGTTGTAACAGCCATACTTGACACAAGTGTTAGACTTGTTCTTTTTCGACTTAAAAACATCCTTTCCCTTGTTAGCACCATTAGACTGACGCTGTCTCTTGCGCTTGTTCTTCCCTTTGAAGTTCCTAGGATTGCTAGAGTTAGTAGCATTCCCGTTGGGTTTGTTCTGAGTGTTAGCATGTACTTCTGGCAAAGGCTTAGTGCCCGAAGGGCGCAGATTAGAGTTCCAAATTAGAAGCTCACTATGCCTTTCTGCCTGAAGTAATGTTTTAATTAACTCAGAATAAACGGTGAAACCTCTTTCACGGTATTGTTGTTGAAGGATCATTTGTGCGGGGAGCATGGTAGACAATGTCTTCTCAATTTTCTCCGCATCAGATGGTTCTTTCTCGCAAAATTGCAGTTTAGAACTGATTTTATGAACAGCATGGTTGAACTCTCCCACAGATTTAAAATCTTGTATGCGGAGGTGGTTCCACTCATTGACAGCTTCCGGTAGGATGACTGCTTTCTGCTGTTCATACCGTGTTTGAAGAGCAAGCCACAGAGCGCGTGGGTCTTCTTCCATCAGATACTCAGCCTTGAGATCAGGATGGATGTGGTTCCTTATGATAAATAAGACATTGTACTTGAGAGTCTCAGCCAAAGGAGCTACACCCTCTTGGGGAGCTGCAATTGCCTGGTACATTCCGCGCAACGATAGACTCACTTTGAGATCCATCGCCCATGTGGGGAAGTTGTGGCCATCAAGAGCGAGAGCCTCAAACTCTTTAGTAGCCATTGTGCCTACATTTGTAGGGCCACAGATTTGTTAAAATCTTTGGCAATGATAAATAAGCAATGCGAAATGCAAGTAATCAAGGTAAACTTGAAATACATAAAGGGACATTCTCCTATTGTGGAACAACATAGTTAATCACCAATGGTATTAACATTATGTAATTCATTTTTCAACATTGAGTGCGCACTTTGAGGATGATAATCCCACAGTAGTATATTGATACTACCTTGTGTATGGCCAATGTGAAAAAGAATCATGGTAATCACTTAGGTGTAGACCTTGTATAATTTATAATCAAATTGGGTACGCACGTTGAGGATGAAATCCCACAGTAGTACGATGGTACTACCTTGTGTATGGCCAATTTGAAAATAAATAAAGGTAGTCACCCAAAAGTGTAGACCAAAATGTTTAAAAACTTGATATTGGGTACGCACGTTGAGGAATAAAACCCGCAGTAGTACTATAGTACTACCTTGTGTATGACCAATATCAAAGTTAAAGAAACTTTGTGTTATTCCAAAATGAGAAAAAAAATCAACCTAAAGCATTTGCATTAAAAAAATATTAAGTGCTTGTATGGTAAGCTAGAAAAAGTAATATTTAAATTGCATAAGATTGATTGCAATAATTGATGTATAATACATTGCATGGAATACACATATGTACAATACATAATTACATCAGGCGTCTAAAACAGTAAAACAATTTAGATTACCACACTGATGAAAAGTAATTCGAAATTACAATACAAAGTTTATTTAAATAATAATGCTGCAATTACATGATAAAGGAGGGGGGTCATTGTAATATTTCGGCAACCTGGGCTGCAGCCCGATTGGCCTTGTGGCCCATGAGGAGAGGTGGGGGTAAATGGGCCAAAACCCATATGGGGGGCAGCAAATAAAAGGAAGGCTGTGAGGTGGTTAGGGTTTCCCCCAAAGCCAGCCACCATGGGAGCCGCCGCCCCTGCCCCTAGACGCTACCGCGCCGGCGGCGCCGCTGGCTCTCCGCGCCGCGCGCCGCCGCGCCGGGCTTGGGCTCTGCCGGCGCCGCCGAGCGCCACTTCGGCCGGGCTGCGTCGCGCGCCTCCACGCCGTCGGCCGTTGGCCGTCTCGTCCACGGGCGAAGCCGCGCCGACGCCGACCGTCTCGGCCACGGGCGAAGCCGCGCCGCCGTGGAGAGGCGCCGCCCAGATCTAGGGCGCCGCCGGCCCGTGCTAGGCCTCGGCGGCCGCGCGCAGCCTCCACCGCTCGGATTCGGCCGCGCCGCACCGCCTCGGGTCGCCGCGCCGACCGTGGGCCGTGTTGCGCCGCGCCTTCGGCCTTCACGCCGCCGGCCGCGCTGGCCGCCATGGGCTCAGGCGCCGCTGCGCCGAGCGTCGCGCTGCGGGCTCCGCCGCGCCGGGCGTGTGAGCGGCGCCGCCGTCTCCGTCCACGCATCTTCGCCGCGCCCCGCTGGCCGTGCCCCCGCGCCGCGTTGGCCCCCCTCCCTCTGTTCTAGAGTCAAGTGGAGGAGAAGGCCTCCTCTGCAGAGGGGGCCGTACGGATGCGGAGTCCAGGGCGGCGGTTTGCCGCCTCGGAGGCGTGCGCCGGGCGCTTGTAAGGGCCATAGCGTGAAGGTCGTGCGGAGGAGATGACGCCGTGCGCCTCCCATGGACGACGGCGAACTGGCTTCGAGCCATGACCGGTGGAGATTATGGTGGTCGTCGGCGGACGTGGTGGTGGTGGATCTTGATGGCAAGGGGCAAAAAGAAGTTGCAGGTAATCACACAAAGAATCCATTGAAGCAAGAACACCAAGTAAGGCGTTGTGATGCTGCTCACAGAGATGGATCTGATCGTTCTCCATACATTCTGTTCTTGGTTGTTTGCTCTGTTGTATGCTGTTTGTGTGTGCGCGGATGGATGGCCGAGCGTGTGAATGTTTGTTGTGTGTTGAATGGCAGAACGCAGTGCTGATAACGTGTTTGTGTTAATGTAAACTGGAAAAACAGTGAATAACAAAATGAACTCAACGCTTTCATTGATCATTGGCTGTATATATGCATTCTGTACAGACGCCATGGCGTTGGTTCAGTAAGAGAGATAGAGAGAGGAACTGCTGTCGGTTTGGATGAGATCATCCGTAACTTCTCAAGTTGCAACACTTCAGACCGCAACGTTGCGAAGATGGCGTTGGTTGGCCCAATTTCAGATAGGGGTCGAGGAGGAGGAATTTTTGGTTGTGGCGGGGATTTGTGGGGAGAGGAGACGAGACGCTATGGGCGGCGCTGGAGCAGGCACGGCGAATCGGCAGCCTCGGGAGGTGAATGGATAAGGAGGTAGCGGAATTGGAGAGGGGGATGAATGCAGGTCACTGCTTGTGCTTTTGGCCCCGGCGACGTGTGGGCATGTGCTAGAGCAGGAGAGCAGATGAGCGGCGAGTGCTGCTCTGGAGCGCGGCCACGCGGCGGACACCAGCGTTCCTACAGAAGACGATGCTGCGTTCTCCCCTCTCTTCCGATGATATGCAGATCCCATGAGGTGGCGACATGGCGTTTCCGTGGCACCTTGTAACAACGTTGGATAGCTTTGTGGCCACGACAGATTGACAGGTGGGCCCACCTTGTCAGCTAGCTTGACGGTTCCAAATCGGTCTCCTCATGTTGCAGCTCATTGAAATTGCCGCTAAAAATTATAGCAAAGTGATGGTCTCACCACCAAAGTTGCATTACAGGACCTGAGTTGCAGTCTTCCCCTTCTTAATATTATTATCTTGCTTACCTTGTGTGGGTTGTGTACAAGTTAACCATTCTTGTAGATAATCTGATTATATGTCGTGGTAAATCCTAAATAGTTCATTAAATAGCGGTGATTTGGCTGGGGAAGGAGGAGAGCTGAGTAGCCGACGAGAGGAATGGGGAAAGGAGGCGTCGTGTGCATGAGTGAGCGGGTGGGTGGGTGCGTGTGCGGCCAAGTGGTCGTGTGTGTATAGGTGTCGCGTGCGCGCTATTGTGTGCTGTGTGTGAGCCACATGTCGCGTGCGTGTGTGGCCGAGCATCCGTGTATGCATTGAGTACGTGTGTTTAGGATCGAGGGTGTGAGTTGGGATCCGGTGTGGAGTAGTGTGTTGTGTATGGGATGTTTGGTGCATAGGGTTGTCAATCAGGTGTAAGCATACAGTAGAAATTGTGAACAGATATGAGATTGCGGATATAGAAATCGGACGGTAGTAGCAAAACTGCAGGTAACTAATAGGAGCATCCATAGAAGAAAAAATATAGCAGTAGAAAAAGCACTAAATTGAGTAGTAGCTGAAAATCTTAAATAAATAAAATATGCTAAATCCTTCGAAAAGTGGGGAATGTGACTATATAATCACCCCAAAATGAATAAGTAATTTCTTAAAGTGTGTGTTTGCCTTATAAATGTAGAAATGTAGAAGGCGCACAGGTTCAAACGGAAGTAGCAGATTCGGGCTCCATTGACGTCAAGACTTACTACTATTACACAAGCAAGATTGTTTGTTGATCATATATCTGGCTAGATTAAATGTAAAAGCTACCTTTCTATACCATTTTATCGTCTATGTGCAACAAAACTTTATTTCAAAACTAAATCGGATAAACGAGATGAAAAGAAGAGATATGAGAAAAGAGCAGTCCAGCTGAGAGGAGTTGCTAGGCTGTAGGAGTAAATGATGCAGATATAAACATGCTTAGTGATTTTCAATTAAATATATTTTTTGACTGAAAAGAATTATTGAGCTACATTAAATATTGCTAGGTAAAGTGTAATGTAACTGTATCTTTATTCATTATATTTAGAGATGAAGAGCTACTATTTTATTTAATTATATGCAGGTACATATTTGATTTATATAAGTCTAAAGTGAAAATGCGTTTGAAAGACTCTAGAGAAAGAAGTTTTGTATATCAAAATAAATAATATCTTTATAAAGATCTTGTCAAATCGGTTGAAACAGATTTAATGTACTTTGATGTCAGATGAAGAAGGTGCGAAGATCAGAAGTTTCACATGCCATACAGACCCGCTGGTCAGTTCGTGGGTTCCACCAGCATGCATGGCCACAAGGCCATCCCATGTCACGAGGAAGCAGGTCAAGATGCGCAATGATGAAAATAATTATTGCTTGCGGATCTCACTTGCAATATTGGATCTTAATTATTTTTGCCATACATGCATGCAACGAATCAACAACCCAAGCAAGGAATCTACAACCACGATGTCATGTGAGTCCTATCATGTTTCCTTGGTCTTATAAACAACGAATCAACAACTCAAGAAGAAATCTGCAACCATAATGTCATGTGGGTTCTATCATATTTCCTTGGTGTTATAACTTAACCAAAAAAATGTTCGTAACTCTAAACTTAGCACCTCATCGAAGAAATATATGGAATATACAATTTTATTATGGTTCAAAGTAGTTATAGGTACAGTAACACAAGCTTGCATAGTACACAATAAAATCATGAATTCATACTTATCTTCTGGATTGAAGACTACAGAGATCACTAGGAATCTTTCTTCTTACCGAGTGATAAGTAGTACAAACAACAACAACAAAAACAAAGTCGTTTGTCCCAAATAAGTTGTGATAGGTTAGGAATGAAACTTTCTCAAGATCAAAGAGATGAGAGTCTTGAAATAAAACCTACAATGCAAAGACCCTAAGCCGTACAACCTGTTATCTAAGCCGAGAGCCTAAAACACTGCCCCTAACTTTCTTATGGTTCCGGTACGTGGATCGCTAACTTCCATGCCATGCTCCTATCTGAAGCTAATTCTTTAGATACATTCCAATCCATCAAGTCTCTTTTAATTGCTTCCTTCCACGTCAGTCTTTAGATACATAATGAAAGAAATTTCTTTGAACTTTTAAATTGATTATCATAAAAATTTGAACAAGTTAGCAAGTACAATGAAATGACTGTCTCTAAAATTACATGAAAGGTTGTAGAGTTAAAATTATATTTTGCTTAATTATTTTATAATTTCTCTACATTATCTTGAGATGCTTTTGGTTGGAACAATTTGTACTTTCTTTTTTTCCACTGAGCACCTTTTGTTTTTTTCTCTAAACAATATTTTATTAATTCTGAACACTTATCTAAAAAATTCTAAGTTCATAACTGGATATAAGAAGAAACGGTCAGAAACAGAGTGATCGATAGAAATGTTTTGTTGTTTTTTCTGAAGCTCTGATATCGCTGGACATTTTTCTTTTCCTTTTGTTATCGTAACGGATGGTTGAGTAACTGGTTATTAAGAATACAGCAGTTTTGTGGTTATCTCAAGGGTAAATGGACACGTGCGACCAGGATGTCCGATATGATGCGAATCATCGAAGCTTTGGCGCAACATTTGATAATAGATTTGGTAGCAACAATTGTATCCATCCGATGCTTTGGCGCAACATTTGTAAAAGCGTACGCAACAATTTTATTCAACAATGTGCAGAAAGCTAGCATGCATTCTGCTTCAACGTCCATCTGGATCGCTTGCTGTCATGCCGTTCACCTACCCTACCGTGAAAGACGGCGCGAGAAGAGCGCGCTCCGCCATGCGCCCAACACGTCAGCAGCTTTTCAGCTGTGGTGCTTCTCACATCAATCACTGATTCAGACGGCGAAAGAGAAGGCCGGCGAATTTCTGGTCCTGCTACCTCGGACCAGCATAATATTAGACGTATTCTTTTCGACTATGACGGAAGGATTTTAATTTTAGCATAATTTTTATGTGAATATATCGAATATTAATAAGCCAATAAATTATTTTAAAATGACTGTCATGATAAATCGATTTGAAAAGACGGCTACGAAGTTGTTTTGTTTGTTTATACGATGAAAACTATAAAGTATAAGTTATAAGTTATAAACTGTAAGAAGGGGGCATTGACCTAGGTTGCCATCTTCGCCGCTGGGATCGATGGCTCCGCCCGTGGCTTGATTTCATTACGGAATTAATGATTCGTGAAGTTTGCATCCTTTGTAATTGACATCCAAACAGACAAACGGTGTAATGATATCTGTGCCTATGCTTGATGCAATTCAGAACCATACATTAGTTGCTTGCAACAGAAGCGCTTTGGTACTTGGTAGCATGATCCAGGCCACATGTTTTGCTTCCTTTTGTCCTGTATGTGCCACTTGAAAACCAAGAAACACGGGATTGGTGAGACATTTGAAATTTTTATTTCAATTTAATTGGATTTTATTGGCATTTTTCTAGAATTTCTTTCTCCTTGTCAGAAAACTTGTGTTAATTTTTGGTCAAATCAAGTTGATTTTATTTTTGTTGAGTTCTTTGTGGATTCTATAATTTTTGAGAATTTTCTGAGATTTATTTGGAGTTTTCTGCTACTTTCTAGACGTTTATTCGTTTTTTTAGAAATTCTAGAAATTAAAATGAATTTTAAAAATCTTCCCTCGCTCCCGGGCCAACACGTGGACAGCCTGGATCTCTCTCTCACCACGCGGTGTCATTCCCACGCCCGCTCCTCCCCTCTCTCTCCCGGACAGCTCGGATTCCCTTTCCTCTCCACGTGTCGCCATCTCGGCCGCCCGTCAGCCCCCTTCTCTCTCACTTCCCTCCGTCTCTCACCGACTCATGGGCCCCATGCCTCCTTCCTCCCACTAGCCCCCTTCTTCCTCCCCGTGCACCACCTGAACATTGGCCACTAGCCGAAAACCTCGCCACCCCTTCCACTCCTCGCCTCCCCCAGGCGCTGGCCGCCTTCCCTCTCTTCTTGCACCGCATGCCCCACATGCACCTTCCTCTTTTCCCACGCCAGTCCATCCCTATCCACCCCGCACTAGCCACCACATGTCGAAAGTTCCGATGAGCTTGTAGTTTGCCGTTGTGCCGCCCCTCCTATAAATACCCCTCCCCAAGCTTCAACTCTCCTCACTCCACCTCCTCCCACACTCTACTTCCTCTCTTGACGCCGGAGGCTCCCTAGCGTCGTCAACTCCCACCTCCGCGCCAGTGAGCTCCTCCAGCAAGGAATTCTGGTCGCCTCGGTCACCTTCGCGCCCCACCATCTCCACCTCTGGCTTCCCTGTGCCGACGCAACTTTAGTCAACCCCTTGGCCGGGCCCCTTCGCTACCGAAGCTCCGACGCCGTCCACGGCTGAGACATGCTGCCACCTCCCCTCGTTGCCGACCGCCCTCCGCTCCACTCCAGTAAAATACCCTTGAGCCATTCCACTCTCCGTGCTCCCCTCTCACGTTTGCGCCCCTCGCCGGCCATCGCCACCCCCGGGATCGCCGATGACCCTCAGTCCCCATGTGCCAGCCCTCGCCGGCCATGCCATGTTAGCACGCGAGCCGACGTGGTAGGCCACACGGCGGCCATGCAAGCCGCCCCGGTCAGTGCGCGTGGTCCACAGTCCATGGACTTGGTCCATGAAGACCGGGCCCACACGTTAGCCTCAAGCCTAGAATTCGAACTTGAGGGCTGATGTCAGCATGATGTCATAAATTAAATTTCCTTTAGAAATTTGATTCGGCCAAAAACCAAAATTTCCTTGCTAACATCGTAATTCCCTTTTTCTTTTAAAAAATAATTCTAGAAATTCAATATATTCAATTTCTTTGGAATTTAAACTTCTAGGAGCTCGTTCTCCTTCATCCTAGCTCCGAGTGAATCCATATAAATTTCTACAATCATGATCTATCCAAATATATAATGGTTTCAAATTTTTGGAGTTGATATATATTTATTTAAATTTTATTTGAATTTAGTGGGTTATTTTCATGTGTAGATTGTGACAATTCCGAGGAATTCTTCTACGACGATTCACACCAGTCAACGGAGCTAAGCAAGTTACATATTTTGACCATATTGATCTCAATTTATAAATAAAATTATCTTATTTTAAATTATATTGCATGCTTAATTTTAATCACAGTATTTTATTTCCTAATTTAACTTAGTCAATACCTACTTGTTATGGCACCTTTGACATTGCAACTTCCTATATCTTGTCACCCTAGAATAATACTCTAGTTGGTACACTAGTATTAGCTAGAGCTTTGTTGATGTTCTAATATCGATCTACGTATGATTTATTTCGATTCAGGGAAAATCTAGAAGACTCGGTATATGAATATGCAGATTAGAGACATAGGGATTTTTATACAACTTCGGGCCTTCTCTTGGGAAAATAATAACTCTATGTCCTATGTGGCTATTGCTCAAAGAAAGAATCACAACTGAGAGTAATGCGAAATTCCTAGCACTATCTCCTGCTCCAATGTGTTTCAATCCCCTTCTTCCCTGATGTCAACCTTTATATAGTCGATGAAACGGTGGCCGTTGTTCCGTGTCAAAAGATGCCTCAATGCTTCGGATGATAACTGTCTGACGGAAGTTACTATCAGAGAGACGTAGTGGACCGTTCACCGTGCAACGGTTGTTGTCAAAGAGAGATCGTGTGCGATTATTAGGAATAAGCCCACGTTCTAACCGCCTTGCCAAATGATCCCATGACGAAGTAGGTCATCGTAATCAAGTTGGTTGGGAATATGTTGGTTGCAGTAAAATCTATGACCACGAGGTAGTTGTAGGATATCTTACGGCTATACGATCATAGAAAGGCTTATGACCATATGATCGTAAGAGAACTTACGACTGAGTGATCGTAGAAGAACTTACGACTATGTGCGTCATAGGAAGACTTACAACCAAGAGGTAGTTATAGTAAGACTTATGACTGAGTGGTCGTAGGAAGACTTACGAACAATAGGTAATCATAGTAAGACTTACAACTGAGTAGTCGTAGGAAGACTTACAACCAACATGTAGTTGTAGTAAGACTCATGACTACTTTGGGAAATGTCTCCCTTATCGCTAAGGGGTGTATTCAGAGAATATAATGATGTAATAATTAAAAGATTATTGTATCCTCATCATCTAGCCCCCCAACTTCAAGTGAATTCAACTTACTTGAGAAAGTGAATCTTAGACAAAACAGTAGTCAAAAGTAAGGCCTTTTTGACCCTCATCAACCAGAAATGAGCTTGGACAATAAGGTAAATTTGCTTGAGTTGTAAAGGCAGATGGACTTCAAACTGAGAAATTAATGAATTCTGATCAATTTCCATCGATCTGTCCACCGGATCGATTCCTGAGATAACTGTTCAGTTCTCAAGACAGATAACTCACACGGTTATAAAAGTTTACCTTAGGGTAACATTTGGCTTCCTTACATTCCCCTTCTACTCCGATCTGTTTCGAGCTTTCGGTCACCGACCAAGTCGTCTTCTTCCTTCAATCTCTTCCAAATCCAAACCAACCACTTGGCAAAATGACTAAGCCTTCATCCAATTGGCTGGTCTCGAAGATGGATGCTACAAAATCGAGGGCATTGGAGGATGCTGAGAAGATTCCTCCCTGAAAATTCGTGAGATGGATCAAAGCGGCTGGACAAAACTGGCCATCAGGGAAAATTGGGCAAATCCTGCTGTTCCAGATGTATTGTGAGTGTGGCCTTTGCCTTCTAGCTCATCCCTTTCTTATAGTCGTACTCGAATACTTCGGGGTCGAATTAGTGAACTTGGTTCCTAATTTGATCACGATGTTGAGCGTATTCGTGTACCTATGTGAGGTGTATTTGGGGATTCCTATGGATCTCAAACTCTTTCATTATTATTATGAAATGAGTCAGCAGACCAAAATTTTCGGGAGCTACAGTCTGAATCTCCATGACGGCAGGACAGAATTGTACATCCCAATGTACACTCAGTCTTCATGGCCATATTGGAAGAAGAAGTGGTTCTATTGGGAGACAACCAGTGAGGACAGCCTTTTCTTTGTGGGGAAGGGTGCCGAGAAGAACATTTCCTACAACGCGGTCCCAAAGGATCTTACTTGGATAGCCTCCTACATCTCAGCCATTAAAGAGCTGAGGAACAAAGGGCTTAATAGCTGGCAATCCCATGATTCTATTGTCACCATAGTCAATTCACTTATGGTTACTCTCAATTCCTTTGATTACCTACTTATTAATCATTTTCAAAGTTCGCTTTCAATCTATTTATTGTACTTCCTTTAAATTATTACTTTTTGCAAAATAACCACTCAGCCATCATTTGGTAAGCCTTGCATATTATATTGTATTTTTTTGTTACAAATGACTTGCTGAGTACTCTATGTACTCACGGCTATATCCACATTGCTCAATGGAAGAAGAGGAGCCATATCAACCGAAGGTACTTGAAGGAAGATACTTCGATGACTTCTCGGATTAGGGTCTCGCTTCCCAGTCAATTGCTTATAAGCATGTGAATGGCCACTTTATTTCACTGTGTTTCTACTGCCAATTCTGTTAAGCCCTTCCAGCTACTAAAGTGTAACTTGGCCATAAGGTTGCAACTCTGATAATTAATTGATATTTGAGTCTTTTCTTAGTAAATCATGATGTGGTCGATATTTCATCTATGTTAACACTGTATGCATGGCGTGATCCTAGACTACTGTAGAATATACAAGAGAGTCTGGATTTGCATATTCGAGTCTCAACATTGTGGGATGGACTTAGCAACCCCCCCCCTTAGTTTCTTCTATTTCCTTCTAACCCTTGGAAACGCCAATCAAATGGTGAACATGAGAAACAATGACAACCGCAATAGTAATGGAAATAGCAACCACATCGGAGCTCATGGAGGCAAGAATGCTCCCATTCCTCCACCACCACCTGCCAACGAACTCGATTGGGCCCAAATGATGGCTAATCAGAATCACCTTATCCAACTATTGGTCCAGACAATCAGCAATCCCACTCTGCTTGTTCATCATCCACCACCAGTTCTGGCTCCTCAATCAAGGTTGTTATAGTTCATGTGGATGTGACCATCGACCTTGACAAGCAGCTCAGAGCCCATGGATGTTGACAATTGGCTCCGAGCCATCAGAAAGAAGTTGGATATTCCTCAGTGCATCGACTGGAAGCGAGTTCTTTTTTCTTCCCATCAATTGCACAGACCCGCTTCTGAGTGGTGGGATACCTTCACTACCTCCCATCCCAATGCTCAGGCCATTTCTTGGGTGGAATTTGTGCAGCACTTTCGCAAGGCCCACATTCCAGCTAGCATTATGATGCTGAAAAAGGAGTTTCGAGCTTTGTGCCAAGGAGGATGAACTATGAGTGAGTACCTCCAGAAGTTTAATCAACTAGCGCACTATGCGCCAGAGGATATTGCCACAGATGAGGCAAAGCAGGAGAGGTTCTTGGAGGGCCTCAATGACAACATTTTGGTGCAGCTCCTCTTCAATGACTACATTGACTTCCACCAGTTGGTAAGTGAAGCCATCCGTCAGGAGGGAAAACATGTGGAGATGGAAAACCACAAGAGGAGAATGGCCACCCAGAAGGTCAATCTAGGAGGTTTTCCTAAACCTCCTAGCACTCCACCACCATCTGACAGCTCTAGGCCAGCAACTCACCACCCGCCTTTCTAGGCCAATCGCTCAGCTCCTTAGGTAGTTTGTGCCCTTCCTGCCAGTGGGCCAGTATAGAAGAACCCTACCCCATCAGACGGAGTGACATGTTTCTACTATAAAGAGATAGGGCACTTTGCCAAGTCCTACCCTAAGAAGCTCCAAGTTACCGCCAACGTAGGATCCTCAGGAGAACAAAATTCTAGGCAAGCCTTCAAGAAGCCCCAGAACTTCGTCAAGGAACGCATGAACCACATCATGGTAGAGGAAGCCCAATTCGCACTAGACATCATATTGGGTAATTTCTAGTAAACTCAGTACCAACATCAGTTTTGTTTGATTCTAGAACTTCTTATTCATTCATTTACAAAGCTTTTGTGGTTAAAAATGGGTTGAGTTCAGTTCCCCTTAGCAACCCCATGTTAGTCCATTCCCTTGGAGCAGAAATGAAAGCCGGGACCCTATGCCCAAAAGTGGAGTTGTTCATTGAAGGAGTACTTTTTCTAGCCAAGTTGATCATCCTAGACTCTCAAGGGTTGGATGTCATTCATGGCATGAACTGGTTATCCAAGAATAGAGGTCAAATAGATTGCGCCACCCAATTCATCACCCTCACCAATAGTCAAGGAGTGGAAGTGACCTTTGCACCAAAGATTTCTATGGTGGAAGAGTGTGTCCTTAATCACCTTCAAGTCCTAAAAGAAGTGCTAGGTGTATAGGAATACCCAGACATATTTTTAGAAGACTTACCTAGAATGCCACTGATAGGGACATCGAGTTCATGATTGATTTAGTCCCTGGTATAGCTCCCATTTCCAAGAGACCATACCGTATGCCAGCTAATAAGTTAGCAAAGTTGAAGAAGCAAAACCAAGAATTGGAAGACAAAGGAGAGCACCAACTCTATGCTAAATTTAGTAAGTGTGAGTTTTGGCTAAAAGAGATAGGTTTTCATGGTCACATTGTATGGCTAAAGGGATTGCAGTAGATCCTTCCAAGGTAGAAGTAGTAATGTACTAGAAGCAACTAACATCAGTGACTGAGGCCAAAAGTTTCCTTGGACTTGCAGGTTACTATCGGTGCATCATAGTACGATTTTCTGAGTTAGCCAAGCCCATGACTCAACTTCTAAAGAAGGAGGAGAAGTTTGAATGGACAAAAGACTACGAGTAGAGTTTTTAGACCCTCAACAAAAAGTTGGTATCGGCCCCAGTGCTTATTTTACCGAATATCTATAAGGATTTTAAGGTATTTTGTGACACCTCCAGGCAAGGACTTAGTTGTGTTTTGATTCAAGAAGGCAAGGTGGTAGCCTATGCATCACACCAGTTGAGGCCTCGTGAGTGCAACTATCCTACTCATGATTTGGAGCTAGCCGTAGTGGTTCATGCTGTAAAATTCTAGCGGCACTATCTTATTGGTAACCATTATGAAGTTTACATGGACTATAAGAGCTTAAAGTACATTTTCACTCAGGCAAAACTCAATCTAAGGTAGCGAAGATGATTAGAGTTGATCAAGAATTATAACCTTGGGATCCATTACCATCCAGATAAGGCCAATGTAGTGGCATATGCATTGAGCAGAAAGTCCTATGCAAACTGCACTTTGGCATAGGAGGTTCAGACACAACTTTAGGAGGGAGTTGCCTATCTTAGCCCAAATCCAGTGGACTAGAATACCCTTTCGACTTTGCAGATTCAACTCACTTTGCCTGATCAGATCAAAGAAGCCCAGAAAGTGGATGAGAGTATCCAAGAGATAAAGAACATGAGAAGAGGAAAAGCCACCGATTTCAGTGAGGATGAATATGGAACTATATGGTTCGAGAATCGTATCTGTGTGCCCAATAATAAAGAGATTAGGGATATGATTCTATAAGAAGCCTATGATACCCCATACACCATTCACCTGGGTCGTACCAAGACAAACTAGGACCTTAGGGAAAGGTACTGGTGGGTCAGCATGAAGAGGGGAATCGTTAAATACATTGATACCTGTTACACTTGTTAAAAGGTCAAAGCAGGACATCAGAGACCCACCAGATTTTGCACCCGTTGCCAATTCCAGATTGGAAGTGGGAAGAAATTGGCATGGACATCATCACCAGACTACCCAGGACTCAATCTGGACTAAGGTAGCTCACTTCATGCCAATCAAGACTACCTATTTTAGAGGCAAATTAGAAGAGTTATACATGTCTAGAATTGTATGTGTTCATAGAGTCCCCAAGAAGATCGTGTTACATTGAGGAAGCCAGTTTGCCTCCCATTTCTGGCAGAAGCTTCATGAAGAGTTAGGGAGTAAGCTCAACTTCAGTACTGCTTACCACCCTCAGACCAATGGTTAAACTGAGCAAGTTAACTAAGTTCTAGAGGACATGTTGAGAGCTTGTGCATTAGTGCTAGAGGACATGTTGAGATCTTGTGCATTAAATTTTGGAGACAGTTGGAATCATGCCCTATCCTATGCTGAGTTCTCCTACAACAACAACTATCAAGCCAGTCTTCAGATGTCATCCTTTGAAGCACTTTATGGAAAGAAGTGTAGAACACCACTGTTGTGGGATCGACCAACTGAATCATAAGACCCCAGGCCCAATCTACTTCAAGATCTGAAGAGAGTCGGGAAGATCAAGGATAGACTAAAGATAGCCAATCTCGATAGAAGAGCTATGCTGATAATTGTCATCGAGACTTGACTTTTGAAGTGGGTGATATTGTTTACCTTAAGGTATCCCCACTTAGAGGAGTCAAAGGTTTCAAACCAAGGGAAAGCTTACACCAAGGTTTATGGGACCATTCAAGATCTTGAGCCATAAAGGAGAAGTTGCATACTAGTTGGAGTTGCCACCAACCATGACTAGAGTACTCAACATCTTCAATTTATCCCATTAAAGAAGTGTCTTCAAGTACCTATAGAGCAAGCAGCACTCGAGACCCTTGCTCTCCAAGAGGACCTTACCTATAGGGAGTAACCAATTAAGATTCTTGAGACAGCAAAACATCAGACTAGAAGAAAGATCATTCATTACTGTAAGGTATAATAGAGCAACTATTCAGTGGATAAAGCCACCTAGGAATGAGAGAATGATCTAAAGGCCAACCATCCCCACCTCTTTTGCTAGCTTGTCCCAAATCTCATGGTTGAGATTTTATTAAGGGGTAGGTTTTTGTCATCCCAAAATTTTATTTCAATATAATTGGATTTTATTGGCATTTTTCTAGAATTTCTTTCTACTTTTCTTAGTTTAGCCTAGAAAAAGATCTAAGAAAACTTGTGTTAATTTGTGGTCAAATCAAGATGATTTTATTTTTGTTGAGTTCCTTATGAATTCTAGAATTTTTGGAAATTATTTGGGATTTATTTGGAGTTTTCTGCTATTTTCTAGGCCTTTATTTGTTTTCAAAAATTCTAGAAATTAAAAAAGAATTTTAAAAATCTTCCCTCGCTCCCAGGCCGATACGTGGATGGCCTAGATCTCTCTTTTGCCACACGGTGTCATCCCTGTGCCCTCTCCTCCCCTCTCTCTCCTGGATGGCCCAGATTCCCTTTCCTTTCCACATGTCGCCATCCTGGCCACCCGTCAACCCCCTTCTCTCTCCCTTCCCTCCCTCTCTCACTGACACGTGGGCCCCATGCCTCCTCCTTCCTCCTGTCACCCCCTTCTTCCTCCACATGCGCCGCTCTGCCATTGGCCACGAGCCAAAAAAACTCCACCACCCTTTCACCCCTCTCCTATCTAGTGCACCGACTGCCTTCCCTCTCTTCTTACGCTGCACGACCCACACCAACCTTCCCGTTTTCCCGCGCCAATCTGTCCCTATCCACCCCGCACCGGCCGCCACTCACCAAACGTTCCAGCGAGCTTGTAGCTCGTTTTTGTGCTACCCCTCCTATAAATACCCCTCCCTGAGCTTCCCCTCTCCTCACTCTACCTCCTCCCGCACTCCACTTCCTCTCCTGACGCTCAAGGCTCCCTAGCATTGTCTTCTTTTGCCTTAGCACCAGTGAGCTCCTTCAATGAGGAATTTTGGCCGCCCTGGTCGCCTTCGCGCCCCCTCGTCTCCACACCGGTGCTTCGATGCCATCGACAATCGAGCTGCGCCACCACCACCCCTCATTACCGACCATCCCCCGCTCCACTCCAGTAACATTCCTTTGAGCCATTCCACCCCCATGCTCCCCTATCTTGTTTGCGCTCCTTGCTGGCTGTCGCCCATAGGATCGTTGGCAACCCTCGGTCCCCATGCGTTGCCCATCGCCTGCCATGCTATGTCAGCATGCGAGCCGACATGGCAGGCCATGCGAGTGCCACGTCAATGTGTAGGTGCCATGCAGGCCACCCGGTTAGCGCATGGGGTCAATGGTCCTTGGACCCGGTCCACGAAGACTGGACCCACACGTTAGCCTCACGCCCAGAATTCAAACTTGAAGGCTGACGTCAGCATGATGTTATATAGGGTGAAAAATAGATATGAATTATCCATATTATCCAGTTACTATATTCGATAAGATGCAAATATGGTACTGTTGGACCGAAATGGCGACAGAGGGGGGTGAATGTCGCTTTCTAAAAATCGCCCCCAACACGTATCTTCTTCTCCAATAGCTATGGGAGCTATGAAGGTAGAAGATCAGTGCTCACAAGACACCCCAGCAGCAGGAAAAACACAAATACAGAGACCAGCAAGCGAGAAAAATCAAATCGGAAAAATTCTGGCCTCAAGCGGTAGTACCGCTGATACGGGCGGTAGTACCGCTGAGCGGTAGTACCGCTAGTCAGAGCGGTAGTACCGCTAGTCAGAGCGGTAGTACCGCTCCCCGAGCGGTAGTACCTCTCGAGAAAAACAGCAAACAGCAATTTCAGAAAATTGAGAGATTCGCAACGATTCTTGGATTCTTTGCTTGGGAAACTTTGAGGAGCGCTAGGGAACACTCCCAGAAGACTAAGTCAAAAGTCAATAACAAGAAATCCACTCCAAGAATCAAGAATTTCAGATTTGGGTAAAAATCTGAAATCTTGCAAGAACCGAGCCAAAAACCAAATAACTCCCCAACCGTTGATCCTTTGGCTATGAAATTTTGAGGGAAGCTAATTAATAGCATCTGGACTCTTCATACCAAATTTCAAGCCATCTTAACAAGGGAATCAAAATCTGGACCAAAACCAAGAAACGAAGAACAAGAACAGAGCAAGCCAAAAGAGAAATCTGAGAATCAAACTCTGTTTGCTCTTGGGATTAAATAGCCAAATGGCTTTTGAGCATCACCCATGTCATAGCAACTCATTTTGGCACTCCCCAACAAGCAAGAAACCAAAACAACGAAAATCAAGAAATCTTGCACAAGGAAAAACGATGAACAGAGGCTACGAACAGAGAAAGCAAACTTCAGTTTTTCATTTCTTGAATCACAGGGAATACAGAGGAGTTCCGATACCCCGACTTGATACAAAAGGAAAAATTACAAAGTCCTCAATCCATCCTCTCCCTCTCTACTCAAGAACACCACTCAAGAACACATGAGGGAGGAAGAACACACACTAGGACTCACACCTAGAACACATCGTAGATAACAGAGGGAGCACTACTCTGCCACTACCACCAACTCACACCAACTAAAGTCTAAAGCCAAAGCAAGCCACCAAAGCTTCTTTTGACTCTAAAACCCTAATCTTTACCCAAGTGCTCAAGGAGGGCATGCAGCCCCTCCTCTCCTTTTATAGCGCCTGGCTAACGGGTTTCCGCCCCGTTACGCCCGCTACGTCCAACGGAGCCCGCTCCCACTTGTGCAGCCTTGCGAATTTCCCGATTCGCCCCTTCTGCACCTTCCGGGAAGCTTCCGCGCTCCTTGCCTCGCACGCCTCGCAACCACCTCGAGTCCACGTCGTCTTCGACACATCCCGACCGTTCTGACCTCAGCGCCACCTGCGCCTAGTCCGGTCCACCGTGTCTCGCCACGACTCCAACTCGACGTCCTGCAGTCACATAGACAAGAAACACGTCAAATAGCACCGCTCGACACATGAAAGCGTAAATACCATTACACTTACCACAGATGAAGTCAAAACCTGTCAAAACATTAGAATATGCATCCTAAACCCAAATGACCAGATTTGACCAAAGTCCGACCGAGCCCGATTGCGCCACGCAACGACTCGACTCCAAACCACTCAAACCAAACTCGACTAACCTAAACCTTTGTCAATTACTCATCACTCTCATGGAGCACGACCACATGGTCTCTCAATCTCCCCCTTGATGAGTCTATTGACAAACGTAGAAAAAGCATTAAGAAGAGTTTGATTTTGAAGAATCCAACATGGTCCAAAGAATGAAATGAAGCTAATGACCATGTCGACAGAAGGAACACTAGAGCAACTACTGAAAGAGCAAATTGATCTCCAAAGCTCTAAACTGTTCCCAAACGACTTTTTCTTCTCTATTCTCCCCCTTTTGGCAATAAACGCATCAAGATGCAATAGAGAGAATATGGCATGTTAATGGATGAATATGGCTGAAGTTTGTTTATTTAAGCATTTAGAGCCATGAGAATTATCCATATTAACCATAATGTAATACACCAAGCCATAACTAAAAAAATGCTATTTAGATCATGACAACATATATATAAGCTAGCTAGAGCACATAGATGACAATCTGAAATGTAATGTATTTAGTGAGCAAGTCAAGTCATCAATGAGCAAAGTCTAACTAGAGATATCCAAGTATGATGCAGGCCATGTCAATAAGCTAAGCGTAACTAAGAAACTCACATTGAGTCCAAATAGAGTGCTATAAGCTCAAGATTGAAACATTGGTTAAAGTACTTGGTTCTGATTGTAGATTAAGCAAATTGAGCACATTAAACATTGTCTTTTGAAAGCATATGGTTGTTTTCAACCCAATTTTTGTTTATGTGCTAGATCTCAAGCCTTATGCGACTACTCCAAGCAATAAGCTTAAGAAGATAGTCTAGGTCATCCAAAACTCCCCCTGAGTTCATGCCTAGTGCAATGGCAAGCTGTCTCATGAGAAAGAATTGGTGAAATCAGTTTTTTCGCACAAATATGGTGGTTGTCAACCAACATTTTGTTTTATCATGTGCTAGATCTCAAGGCTTATGCGACTACTCCAAGCAAGAAGCTTAAGAAGATAGTTTAGGTCATCCAAAACTCCCCCTAAGTTCATGCCAAGTGCAATGGCAAGCCGTCTCATAGGAAAGAATTGGTGAGATCAGTTTTTTCGCACAAAAGAGATCTTTTTGCTTTTTAACACATTGTACTAACTCATGTATCATCAGGAGACTAAAACAGCTCAAACTAAGGCTCAATATAGATTCAACGCTCTACTCAGCCTATTTGACATGGCATGAATCATAAAAGGATAGCTCAAGAAAGACTAAACTCAAATGCTAGCATGACAAGTTTAATTTAAGTTGATCAATTTTACTTAACTTATCATGGCAAACACTAGTCTACACATATGAAGTCATGATAAATTTAGCAAGCTAAGCACAAGTCATGGCATGGTGTAAAGCATTGAAGCATGTCATAACAGGATAATAATCAAGACTCAATGCAGTTTGATTATAATGCGAAATGCTGAAAATGCATGAAAGACCAGCTCCCCCTCAACATTAGATTCAACTTTTAGTTCAAGTTGAGTTATGTCAGAATTAAGCTCCAGAAGCTCCCAATTGAACTCCCCCTGAACCAAAGCAATAGAATCGAGAAGCTGGCAAAGAAAACCAAACAAGCAGTCCTTAAAGCATAGAAAAGATATAGAAGCAACTATGGCTTAAACTGACTCTCATCTACCCCAAATGACTCCAGGACTAACAGCTGATTGTCGAACGCACACTAGAGAGCAAACACGTACCCTGTCTACCCAAGGGTGGCCCAACCCTCGCTAGAACCTACAAGAAGTGAGTGAGCTCAACCTAGTGAGATAAGAAATAGCTAGTCCTGGAAGCACAAGATAAGAGTAAGAAGTCTAAGCAACTCAACACAAGAAACACTCTAACCTATGCTAGAAGGACTTAACCCAATGCACCCGCAAATGCAATGCAACAGAAATGAGACAGAAGCATAATTAATATAATAAAGCAGTAAAGCCCAAGCTCCCCCTCACTACAGTCCGTAAGGACAAACCACTCCAAGCTCTCCCCACAGAGCTGAAAACCTCGAACTGTCCAAAGGCTTGGTGAAGATATCAGCCAACTGGTGGTCACTCTCCACAAACTGGAGCACTATGTCACCTTTCTCTACATGGTCTCTAAGGAAGTGGAAGCGAATATCAATATGCTTGGTCCGAGAGTGCTGCACTGGGTTCTTAGCAATGTTGATAGCAGACGCGTTATCACAAAAGAGTGGAACACTGTCTAAAGCTAACCCAAAGTCCCGCAGGGTCGAAACCATCCAAAGTATCTGGCTACAGCAACTGGCTGCAGCAACGTACTCGGCCTCTGCAGTGGACTGTGCAACACCGGACTGCTTCCTCGAAGACCAGGAAACGAGAGAAGTGCCAATGAATTGGCAGGTGCCGGAAGTGCTCTTCCTATCTATCCTACAGCCAGCGAAGTCTACATCCGAAAAGGCTCTCAAGGAAAGACAGGATGAGGAAGAGTACCAGATACCATAGTCAATGGTAGCTCGAAGGTACCGAAAGATGCGCTTCACCGCCTGGCGGTGAGATACGCGAGGAGAAGCCTGAAAACGAGCACACAGACACACGGAGAAGTGTATGTCTGGTCTCGATGCAGTGAGGTAAAGAAGGGAGCCGATCATACTTCTGAACTCTTTCTGATCAACTGGCTCGCCATCCTCATCTGGGTCAAGATAAGCTGTCGAAGCCATGGGAGTTGACACTGGCTTACCATCACTCATATCGAAGCGCTTCAGGAGGTCACGAGTGTACTTTCCTTGATGAAGAAATGTACCCTCCCGAGTCTGCTTAATTTGGAAGCCAAGGAAGAAGCTCAACTCACCCATCATACTCATTTCAAACTCGGTGCTCATGACATCCGAGAACTGGGAAACCAGAGTATGGGAAGAGCCGCCAAAGATAATGTCATCGACATAGATCTGGATGAGCAGAAGGTCAGCGCCAAGCCGGCGGATGAACAAGGTCTTCTCAACTTTACCCATTTCAAACCCATGACTTAACAAGTAGGACTTAAGCCTCTCATACCAAGTCCTGGGGGCCTGCTTAAGTCCATACAACGCTTTGGAAAGCTTGAAGACATGGTTTGGGTATTTTGGGTTTTCGAAACCAGGAGGCTGTCGGACGTAGATCTCTTCCTCAACAAGGCCATTGAGAAAGGCACTCTTGACGTCCATCTGGTAAAGCTTGAAACCCTTAGAAACTGCAAAGGCAAGCAGTATTCTAATGGCTTCAAGTCTAGCTACAGGGGCAAAGGTCTCCTCGAAATCTAGACCTTCAACCTGGGAGAACCCCTGAGCAACCAGTCTAGCCTTGTTTCGAATAACCACTCCATCCTCGCTCTGCTTGTTCTTGAACACCCACTTAGTCCCAATAATATTGTGACCTCGCGGGGGCTCAACAAGCGACCAAACCTTGTTCCTCTCGAAATTTTCTAGCTCCTCATGCATGGCATTGACCCAAGACTCATCAGATAAAGCATGAGAGACATCTTTGGGCTCAAAGGAGGCAATGAAAGCAGAATGGAGACAGAATTGAGATAAGCCAGATTTTGAGCGGGTAACACGCTCGAAAAGGTCTCCAATGATCTGCTCTGAAGGATGAGCTTTCTGGATATGTCTAGGAGGTCCAGGATGAGATGAAGAAGTGGTCTCTACCTCGTGAGCTGACGAGGTAGGAACATAGCCACCAGCTCCAGAAGAAGCAGAAGGCATGGGCTGATCACCTCGAGGTGCGGTGGAAGACGGCACCTCAAGGGGTGGATGAGGGACAGGATCAGGTAGACAACCGTCGTCACCATCATCCTCATCATCCACAAAGATGGTCTCGGACTGCTCTAAAGAACCTGAGATATCGGGCCTAGTCCCCGGACTGGCCTCGTCAAAGGTCACCTCACAGGTCTCTACCATTTTACTAGACTCGCAGTTCCAGACCCTATAAGCCCGCGAAGAAGGCGAGTAACCTAGAAAGATTCCATCACAAGAACGTGACTCGAACTTGTCTAGGTTCCCGGACTTCAAAACAAAGCACTTGCAACCAAACACACGAAAATGAGAGACGCTAGGCTTTCGCCCATATCTCAGCTCATAAGAAGTGCGATGCAAGTGTGCCCGAAGAAAAACTCGATTTGAGACATGGCACGCGGTGGCTATAGCCTCAGCCCAAAACTTCCGCGGTGTAGAGTACTCATCAAGCATCGTCCTGGCCATCTCGACCAAGGTACGGTTCTTCCTCTCCACAACGCCATTCTGCTGAGGGACGTATGGAGAAGAGAACTGGTGCTCTACACCTGTCTCACCACAGAAACTCTCAAAGTAGGAATTCTTGAACTCCGTGCCATTGTCACTGCAGATCGCTCGTAAGGCACCTGGGAGCTCTACAGAAAGCCTACTGAAAAGACCTCGAAAATGCGAAAACGTCTCATTCTTCGAGGCTAAGAAAAACACCCAAGAATACCTCGAGAAGTCATCGACCACAACAAGAACATACCACTTCCCTCCTGCTGACTGCACTCGAGCTGGTCCAACTGTGTCCATGTGGAGCAGCTGTCCCGGTGCATCGGTCATAGTAACTGTGACCGGAGGGTGAGAAGCGGCAACCATCTTGTCGTGCCGGCATGGAGAGCAAACAAGGTCTTTGACCATCTTGAGTTTCGGCAGACCACGAATGAGATCGTGGCCGCTAACTCGGGTCAAATGATCAAATCCGATATGACCAAGTCTCCTATGCCATAAAGAAAGGTCGCGGGACTCAGAAGCAACTAAACACCTGAGAGGATCACCAGAAGACTCAGAAAAATCAGCACGAAAGATCCTCCCATAACGAGAAATCCCGCAAACCAGGCTCCCCGAAGAATCAAGAATTTTACAAGCATTTTTCTTAAAACTTACCTCGAAACCGTCATCGGTAAGCTGAGAGACTGAAAGTAAATTGTACTGCAGCTTACTAACCAAGGCTACATCTTTCAGAATGAAAGAATCATTAATGCGCACAGTACCTTTGGCGATGACGCGCCCAGATGAAGCATCTCCGAAGGTGATCGTCTCATCACCTGGAGCACGGGCAAGGGAAGAAAACCAACGGGAATCTCCGGTCATGTGTCGTGAACACCCAGAGTCGACGAGCCAAACCTTTCCCTTCCCTGCCCGGCGAACCTGAGTCAACGAGAGAGTAAAGTCTCAGTACTGGGATAAATCAAAAGTGATTTTGGCACCCAATACTGAGTAACACGTGGAGCAGATGAAGTAGTCAAACACGACTGACCTCTACTACCCTACGCTCTCCGTGACTCAAAGAAGCAGAAGGTCTGTGAGCAGACCTGAAGCTGTTGCGGGGTCCAACTGCTACGGGAGAGCGAGTCGGAACACCGGCAACATGCTGATCACGCCGCGGGTAGCTATCTCGACGGGGAAACCGAGATCTACCCTCAGGACGGCGGAAGACACGACCCGGAGCAGCACAAGGACGAAAACTAGAAGACTCAGAAAAACCAAGTCCTCGATGCTGCCCAAACCTGTCAGAAGCAAACCTGGACCTCGTGCTAGTCTTAGGTGCACTCAGGATCTGGGGCTGACCCTGAATACGCCTAAATGCCTCTGCACGGTCTCTACGCGTAATCCTAGCGCGCCTGAAGCATCGATCGACTGTGTGTCCATCCTTCTGACAGAAGGTGCAGTTGTACTTCACCTTCTGAGAGGTAGAAGTAGCACGGGGAGGCTTCGCCTTCTGAGAGGCCGAAGCTGCAGGTGGACTTACCTTGCTGTCAGAGATCCCTTGGACAAAGCCCGCTGATTTGAATTTAACCTCATCAGATATGGGCTCGACCTCGATCACACCTCCTACTATGGGTCGGAGAATAGCAGGTGGATGCTTCCTCATATCCTCATAAAAATCATATCCTAGACCTTGATTGAACTTGCAAATCTTGGATTGGTCTAGAATAAGATTAAGCTTCTTCTTGCCTCTTACAAATCTCTCGAGAGTGTTCATAAGGTACTGACACTCCCGAAAGAGAGAGGTGCAAGAAGAGCAAGGGGAAGAGGGAACAGCAGGAGGTAAGGGAGCAGATGAAGAACCAACAGCAGAGGGAAGAATGGCTTGTGCACGCACAGCCGACTCTGAAGGGACAGTCCTACTGCTAGCCAGTTGGTTCACATCGCTAAGCGTCTCAACCTTACCCTGGGGCTTCTCCCCCTTCTCCACAATCACATTACAAGCAGAATGTGGCTTCTCTAGAAGGTCCTTAGTTAGCTTCACACATTTCTCATCCAATGCAATTAAGTCAGATTTTAGTTTGTTACAATTAATGCATGGTGAGCTAACAGGGTCCTTAGAAGCAAACTGAGCCAACTTCCTATCATGATCAATCATTTCTTGAAACTGTTTGGAGACAGCTTCAAGTTCAGCAGTTAACTTAGGACAGTTCAAGCATGAATCAATCGGCTCAAGTAAAGAAGCTTGCAGTTCAGCAATTTTATGATCTGCCCGTTTTAAGTTCATCTTCAAATTATTGCAGTTTTCACAAGACTCGGGCAGATCAAGAAGCATGGCATAAGGTCCTCTAGCAGCAATGTCCTTAACCTCACATGAGGTGGGAGAAGTAGTCTCATCAGTAGTAAGTAGGGTAACAGCCATCCTACTCAACTCTAACTCAGCAAGCAGACTAACATTCTCCACCTTAACAATATCAAGCTCAGAGGACACACTATCATGCGAGGTCCTTAATTTCTCCATATCAACCAGCAAAGCAGAGCATGTATTACAGTCGTCACGGGAGGGAGCAGATGTAAGTGAAGTAAGCTCCCGTGACAGTCTATCTACTTCCTTCTCCAACTCGCTACATCTAGCTCTAGATCTAGCATGAAATCCTCCTAGCTTAAGGAAAGCTTCATTAAGTTGGTCATAGGAGGGACATACCTCGTCCGAGTCGGAGTACAGCTCGCTGTCGCTGAGTTCGCCCTCGAGGGCCATGAAGCACATGCCGGAGAAGTCGTCGCCGCCATCCTTGGGCTCTTGGTCACCCGTCCCGTCGTCGTCGCTCCATCCCTCCACCTCGCTGAGGTCGAGGTCGTCGAAGGCGGTGAGGACGCGGTGGAAGAGCTTCTTGGCCTTCCCGAAGTTGCGGAACTTCTTCTTTCCCGGAGCAGGTGCTGAAGGCTTCGTGTTGCGGTTCTTGTCGGTGTAGTCGTTCTTGCCCGAACCGCCGTAGTCACCTTTACCCTTTCCAAGCTTGGGGCAGTTTGCTCGGATGTGGTTGGGGCCACCACACTCGAAGCAGATGACTGGTCCTCCTCTCTTTCTGTCTCTCCTACCCTTGTAGGCATGGGAAAACCTTCGGGATAGGAGGGCCAGCTGATCATCCGCAAGCTGCTCTAACTGATCATCAGTTATGTCACAGAGAGCAGCAAGGGAGAAACTGCAAGAAGACTCAGAAGAGAGACCAGAAGCTGAACTGGGATCGGTGACCAAAGCCATCGACTGTGACTTCGACCTACGAGAGACAACGTCAATCTCGTGAGTCTTGAGGCGCGAGTACAGCGCGTCAAGAGTCAAGGTCGAGAGGTCTGTCGTGTCTTTGATGGTGGTCACTTTCATCTCCCACACTCGCAGATCGAGTGCCGCAAGCATCTGACGAGCGTTGTCCGAGTCGGGGTATGTGAGACCGACCGCTCGGAGGTTGCTCAAGATCTTGTGAAAACGTGCGAAGCACTCATCTAGGGACTCACCAGCAAGCATCTCGAATTTGTTGTATTCGCGCTTAAACTGGTCCCGTCGAACCGTCTTGATCTGGGTGGTGCCCTCATGGTATGCGTCGAGGGTCACCCAGATATCGAAGGCGGACGACAAGTGGGAGATGCGATCGAACTCGCTACGACTCAGGCCCTGGATAATGATGTTCCTTGCCTTAGCGTTTGCCTCAACATCATGCATATTCCCAGCATTGATGTTCTCATCGGCAGGAACAACAAACCGGACCCCTGAGCCTGGATGTATGTCTCCATTCGGCTCTTCCAGAAGGGGTAATCCAGGCCATCAAAGACGGGAGGCTTGGTCGAGTACTTGTCCGTCGCCATGGCTCTTGAGACCGGTTAAGATCTATTGCAAAGAGCTAACCGGCTCTGATACCAATTGTTGGACCGAAATGGCGACAGAGGGGGGGTGAATGTCGCTTTCTAAAAATCGCCCCCAACACGTATCTTCTTCTCCAATAGCTATGGGAGCTATGAAGGTAGAAGACCAGTGCTCACAAGACACCCCAGCAGCAGGAAAAACACAAATACAGAGACCAGCAAGCGAGAAAAATCAAATCGGGAAAATTCTGGCCTCAAGCGGTAGTACCGCTAATACGGGCGGTAGTACCGCTAGTCAGAGCGGTAGTACCTTTGAGCGGTAGTACCGCTCCCCGAGCGGTAGTATCTCTCGAGAAAAACAGCAAACAGGAATTTCAGAAAATTGAGAGATTCGCAACGATTCTTGGATTCTTAGCTTGGGAAACTTTGAGGAGCGCTAGGGAACACTCCCAGAAGACTAAGCCAAAAGTCAATAACAAGAAATCCACTCCAAGAATCAAGAATTTCAGATTTGGGTAAAAATCTGAAATCTTGCAAGAACCGAGCCAAAAACCAAATAACTCCCCAACCGTTGATCCTTTGGCTATGAAATTTTGAGGGAAGCTAATTAATAGCATCTGGACTCTTCATACCAAATTTCAAGCCATCTTAACAAGGGAATCAAAATCTGGACCAAAACCAAGAAACGAAGAACAAGAACAGAGCAAGCCAAAAGAGAAATCTGAGAATCAAACTCTGTTTGCTCTTGGGATTAAATAGCCAAATGGCTTTTGAGCATCACCCATGTCATAGCAACCCATTTTGGCACTCCCCAACAAGCAAGAAACCAAAACAACGAAAATCAAGAAATCTTGCACAAGGAAAAACGATGAACAGAGGCTACGAACAGAGAAAGCAAACTTCAGTTTTTCATTTCTGGAATCACAGGGAATACAGAGGAGTTCCGATACCCCGACTTGATACAAAAGGAAAAATTACAAACTCCTCAATCCATCCTCTCCCTCTCTACTCAAGCACACCACTCAAGAACACATGAGGGAGGAAGAACACACACTAGGACTCACACCTAGAACACATCGTAGATAACAGAGGGAGCACTACTCTGCCACTACCACCAACTCACACCAACTAAAGTCTAAAGCCAAAGCAAGCCACCAAAGCTTCTTTTGACTCTAAAACCCTAATCTTTACCCAAGTGCTCAAGGAGGGCATGCAGCCCCTCCTCTCCTTTTATAGCGCCTGGCTAACGGGTTTCCGCCCCGTTACGCCCGCTACGTCCAACGGAGCCCGCTCCCGCTTGTGCAGCCTTGCGAATTTCCCGATTCGCCCCTTCTGCACCTTCCGGGAAGCTTCCGCGCTCCTTGCCTCGCACGCCTCGCAACCACCTCGAGTCCACGTCGTCTTCGACACATCCCGACCGTTCTGACCTCAACGCCACCTGCGCCTAGTCCGGTCCACCGTGTCTCGCCACGACTCCAACTCGACGTCCTGCAGTCACACAGACAAGAAACACGTCAAATAGCACCGCTCGACACATGAAAGCGTAAATACCATTACACTTACCACAGATGAAGTCAAAACCTGTCAAAATATTAGAATATGCATCCTAAACCCAAATGACCAGATTTGACCAAAGTCCGACCAAGCCCGATTGCGCCACGCAACGACTCGACTCCGAACCACTCAAACCAAACTCGACTGACCTAAACCTTTGTCAATTACTCATCACTCTCATGGAGCACGACCACATGGTCTCTCAGGTACAGATTTTCCTATCCGATTAACAATTTTTACCCTATTCATATTCGTATTCAAACTCGCAATAAAATATGGATGCGACTATGGTATGGACTTTTACCATCTGAAGTGTTGTTTTAACCGAACTATCCATTTTCATATTCGTATTCGATTAAGCAATTTGCACCTTTTATTACAATGCGACTAATTAGTTGGACAAGTTTTTCTAATTGGACATGAATTCATGTTTTTTTAGGTGAAGTAAATGAAATAGAATAATTAAGCGTGATTGTACGAGGATAAAATGCCATTAATATTTTCATACTACATAAGTTATGAGGGTATCTGGATCCAACCGAATTGAGTAGATATTTGATTCAAATTCATAGTCATTACAATATTTGATTCATATTCATCTTCGTATTCGAGAATATTCGGATTCATATCTATATTCGTTTATAAATACAAATACGAATGTGGTTTGGGCACTATCCGATCCGTTTTCACTCCTAACGTCATAAATAGAATTTTCTTTAGAAATTTAATTTGGCTGATAACCAAAATTTCCTTGCTGACATCGTAATTCCTTTTTTCTTTAGAAAAATAATTCTAAAAATTCAATATATTCAATTTCATTAGAATTTAAAGTTTCAGGAGGTCATTCTCCTTCATCCTAGCTCCAAATAAACCCATTAAAATTTCTAAATTTATCTAAAATCATGATCTATCCAAATGTATAATGTTTTGAAATTTTTGGAGTTGATTTGAATTTATCTGAATTTGGTAGATTATGGTAATTCTGAGGAATTCTTCTACGACGATTCACACCAATCAGCGAAGTAAGGCAACTTACACATCTTAACTATGTTGATCCCACTTTACAAATAAAACTATCTTATTTAAAATTATATTGCATGCTTAATTTTATTAACAATATTTCAATTCCTATTTTAACTTAGTTAATGACTAATTGTTATGGCACCTTTGACATTGCAACTCCTATACGATGTCACCCTAAAATAAAATCCTAGTTAGTACACTAGTATTAGCTAGAATTTTTTGTAGCATATGTTTAGACCTACACGGATATAATTTTAGGCTTGGGATAAATTTTTCGCATAAAATGTCAAACTTTCAAAATTTATTCTTGACTTCGGTGAGTCAAGAAAGTCTATAAAATATTTCAAAATAAAATATAAAACTTGGTTTAGATTTAGGCATTTGGTTAGGTAGTAGGTGCTTGCTAGCATACGCTGTTGCACGGCGCCTCAACATGGGTGCTAGGCACAAGGGGTATGTGGAAAGTGCTTAAATCAACTAAGGACCGGTCTGTGAGCTACTGCTACAAAGCTCCTTTTGTACTACCACAAGGCTGGTATGGGACAGTTCTGACTAATTAATTAACGGATCCCAACCTGAGTCCCGCTGTAGGCTAAATATGAGCATGGCGTAGGCCATTGGAAGTCTCACATGGCACAATAGGAGCCCCAATCTGGTGGATTGCTTATTGGTGTGAAACTTTATTAGAGGCGTGGCCAGGTTGATGGCTTTGCTTTGTAAAGGGCTTATTATGATTACTTAGTCGCACGCCTATGGAAGCATGTAGTGGCCGACAACATAAGTTAATCATATCTTGTGGGTAAAGTTATACCACCTCTGCAGAGTGTATAAACTATCCTAGATAGTCATGCCCACAGTCATGGGCATACTGAGTAAAGTTTTTCGTAGATTAGAATTTGATTTTCATAAAATGGTTTTACATGAAAATGTGGAATCTTTTTGGAGAAAGATGGTCTGGGTAGGATACCCATGGTTAGGTTAGTGTTAGGTCGGTCTGTATGCTAATAATATTATTTTTCTTAAATTACTGTCTTTACTTATTGTATTAAATTCAACAATTTCGTATCTATTTATGGTATTTCTTTAAATGTTGTATTACGCTCAAATAACCATATATGCCTTACTTTGTTAGCCTTGCATTATTATTGCATTTTTCGTGTAACTTGTGGAGTACAATTACTTGCTGATATCTACTTAGAGGAGAACTATTTTGACTATGGTGAGGACCTGGACGAGTAGGCCACGTCTTACTGTCGTCTGTCTGTGGGTAGGCTCTTTGGACTTCACTATGTTGTTTATCTGTTTCCACTGTCTTTACTTTATTATTTTGCCAATAAGCTTTGATGTGTAAACTTTATCCTTAAGGTTGTACTCTCTTATTTAATAAAGGTTTGTTATTGTGCTTGATATGTAATCCTGTTATCACTGTGTGCACTAGCTAATTCTGAACTAGTGCGATTTACACAGAGAATCCGGAGTAATCGCTCCGGGGCTCGACAATTGGCCATTAAGCTCTTTGTCATTTTGTTACAAGTTTAATGTCCGTTTTCAGCTTACATGATTATAGGTTTTGAATTTGTAGTTTCAATGTTAGAAATATCCTGATTGCACATTTATGCCCAGTTTAGAATGCATGATTTTTCTCATTAATTCCTACGGAACTAAAATGTTTCCAATGAAATTTCTATGTTCCAATTTCTAAATGGGTGATACACTGGTACTATCCCATATGTCTCCATGCATTGTACCTATAGGGCCCATTCAAATAGGCTTTTGTTTTTGGTTTATAAATAGTAACAGTTTATAGAGAAGTTTGCAAAGAGAGAGACACTCGTGCACGATTTTAGTCGATATAAGCGAAGTTACTATAGTGTGCACTACAATCGACTAGTAGATCTCACCTTGAAAAAAATACTCCATTTAAAAGTTAGATACTATAGAAAAAATATTTTAGCTTTTAGAAACCAATATGAACAGGACCCAGTCATTAGCGCTAAGCACTGAATATCCATTATCCACATCTATGGGTGCAATCGGAGAAGATATTGACGGATATCGTTCATCCTGTATCTTATTCTACATTTTTTTCGGAGTCAGAGTTAGATACGGATAACACCGAATACCCATTTCTCCATTCCGTATTTGTTCCATAAGCTTTCGGACGGTCGATCGGACATAAATTATCTACTTCTTTACATTGGACATTGGATAGTAGGGTGCAATCAGTGCGAACACAGAGAGACTAATTGTTGAGATGTCGAAGGAAGAGAACTCAGTATTCTCTGCCTGTTTAGATATAACAATCTATTTATATGTTATCTTGTTCCTAAGTGAAGTCACAATAGACTTTCTCATATCACTTGATATACGGATATATACAGACGGATATCACTCATCTTGTATTATATTCCATATTTTTTTCCTCGGAGTCAGAGGACACAGATAATACCGGATACCCATTTACATCTTTCGTATTTGCTCCGCGAGCCTTTGGTCGATCGGTTAGACGGAAATTATCTGTTCCGTTTGCATCCCTATCCACATCTAAACCCATAGCCACATTGTTAGGGTAGGTAAAATCAGGATACCCGTTTAAATTTAGCTATGTGGAGGGTAATTCCCAATACTGATCACTTTATCCATACTAGTATAGTGCCCGTGCTAACGCTACGGTAAAATACAAAACAAGATAAAATTTATAAAAAATAAAACAAACAATCAGATTCATTAAGATTCACGTCTCATATTGCAGACAGTGCAATGCTTAGCAAGTCAACAATAAGTTCAATTTATATACTAATATGCATGAAACAAGCAACGACAAATCCACAATGTGCAGCTCGGTACTCACAACATTACACTTGATTCTATCATGTATTAGGAAGAATGTTGTCTAACATTCTCAACTTCAGAACATGTGAGACTCTTTTCCTTCCATGTGAATCACAATCACCAGTCCATTTTGCTAACAAATTTTCCTGAAACAAAGTGTGGGAGACGGTTGGGTGGGATGAGGTGTGGAAGGAAGCAATAACCAATAAGCCATTGCATTTATACAGATCTAATAGTCCTTATCAACATCCAAGAACGTACACAATTGTACACCAACCATTATCAATTTAGCAATTATGTTTACTTTCCAATCCATCTATGGTCATCGAGTGCAAGCATGGACTTGATTACCTCGCCTGGTAGATCCTTAGCAATGATCTATTTATCGCGAAGGGTGCCCTGGGCTTCTCTTCTTCTCAGGAACTCAGATGAGAAAATCCTAGCACGCTGCAATACGTCCTCTCCTGGAAAACTTATCTGAGAGGCCCTATTGAGGTTATACATCCCGGTGACTGCTTGAGTTGATTGTCCCACAAAACAAAAGAACTCCCCATCCTTCTCAAAGCTTTCAAACACTCCTGCAAACAACAGCAGTTTGTGATGCAACAAATGGATACAATGTACAGAGTATGCACAATGCAATATTACCAGGATATGTAATTTTATATGCTAACTCAAAAGAAAAAGTGGCGTTGTACTTGGGGTGTGTCTTCGAAAGAAAAGGAGTGTGCTAACAAAGAAATGTTGTAAAACAAAACTTGTCCACGTAGTCCATGCAATGTTCGATCTCTCTCTGGAAGTATCGCGCGATCCCAAGACGCTCCAATCGATCAACGACCCAGAGGTGCTCAAAAAGATCGACAGGGTAAACATTGGGAACTGAAATGGTTAAGATGAACAATCTGAGATCAGGAGACACAAAATCCCATCTGATCCATTGTGGTGCAGCACAAACATTCATCAGTGCAATGTCATGGATCACTTACCGCCTCCGTCGAATTTCTGGACTATCCAGTCGATATATCTGAAGCATTTCTTATCACCAGTTTGCATCAGAGCATAAGCAGTAGCTGAAGGAGAAAACAAGAAGGATCCATCACTGCATTGGAGCTTCAGAAGCTTCTGCCAGTCCAGCCCAGGCATTCCTTCAAGGCTATGCAGAATCGATGTTGGGATTCTATGCATTATGTCCTTTGGGATCCTACGTTATGGCACCAAAATAAATTAGAAAGGAAAATTAGTAAAATTTCCCAATGAAAACAAAAGCAGAAGCGCAGCGCTATTATCCTATAGGATATATACCTCTTAAACTTGACTTCTCTGTTAGCATATATGCCCTGTAAAGCATGGTGATCACACGGGAAATCGATGCCCAAGCTTCTAGCTGCCTCTATGAGAGAAGGGAATGCAATCTCAAAACCAATGGGCATTGATTCTGGCTCCTCCTCTGCTAACCTCCACATGTTCTGGTGGAGAAAAGAGAGTCCTAGAAAACAAATTCTCACCAACCAAGCAGCATGTATGAATTCAGCAATGGTCAGCTATATCTTGATTCATTTTGAACTAACTGTGTTTCTGTAACTTTGCACTACCTCTGTTGCATTTGTCAGGCTCAAGAGACCAGTTTGTCAGTACTATAACACAGGCAAGGGTGTTTGTCATCCGGTCGTAGGCAGAGAACAAGGCTGGATCGCCCCAGGAGCCGTCTGGTAGCTGGTTGTTGATGATCCACCGGACGGTGGTCGGGAACTGGGGGCCCTCGCCGCCGTCCATCCTCGGCACCAGGGCGACCCAGGCGGTGTCGTACGCTGAGATGCTGATCTCCCCGTCGTTACGTTCATCGACCTTAGCATCGCCCTGACTTGATAAATCAGTGGCTGCAAGTTTGTCCCATGAACCAGATGGAAATGTGCATAACACAAGCCATGGTCAGTAACAAATTGTTACAACTGTCGTTCATGATAACTGTAAAAATATCTCCATCGAGAAGAAAATGTAATCACTGTGGAGTTAGAAGTTTACCTCAGAAATCACATGGTAGTCATCAAGGTCACGAGGTTCCTCAGGCCATTTTGTGATCCGAGTCTCATTTTCGGTGTATCTGGTTTGCAGCCCTGCAGGTAGAGTGAAATTTAGTCACCTCGTAATTCATATTTTTGCAAATATGAATATTTTTGTACGTTTATTACTCTCTCTGTCTAGCAATATATGTTTGTTTTGTTGGAAGGTTTCGTCCCATAATATATCATTGTGAAAATCAAAGTGTAGTATTTTATCATACTATTTTCACTCTACACATTTAATTTAGTGTAGAAAAAATAAGTGAGTAGTTATAATATACAACTTAACATGAGTATGTACAGTACAATAACATTAAAATTTACACTTGTGCTTCTTTGGTTTTTGCGTATGGTACGGAGGGAGCAGCACTTACAGGTTAAACTATTTGAAGTCGGTCCTGCTTTCCGAGCAGGCAATAACTGAAGCGACATTAATATAAGATAATAATATATATGGTGTGATAGGATGAGTACTAAGTAATTGGCATTCAGGATAATCATAGAAATCTGCCAGAGATCACCTTATCATGCTAACCTGTGTAAATACATATGTAGCACATCCTTTAAAAAAATGCTACCTTACCAAATCAAATAAGGATAGAAGTTGGAACAGCATTATGGAAATCCTAGAGTCTTTTCAGTTAATCATTCCAGTTTAGTCCAGATAAAACTATAATGGCAAAGTAGAAAGACATATAAAATTGTGCGACAAGACTCGTAAAAAGTATCATGTTTAATTTTTCTTTATAGAAGTAGACATAATTTCTCTAGCTTCTGAACTTTGGCCTTCTAACCAACATTCATATCCTAAAATATACAGAAGAGAATGAATTTGAGATAAACAGAAATCCTAGAATGATTTAATGCTATCTCTTATCATAAACCTGTCTTGTGTACCTGTAGGTAGGCACGTCAGCTTTCTATCGGAAGGAAATACATAGGCTTTGGTCAATGGTGTCCAGTCATATGGCGGAAAGTAAACGTCTGCATGACAGCAAATAGATGTTATCATAAGTTAATATATAACCTCACCAAGGAAACAACTGACACCTCATGACAGATTATATGAGAGCAATGACAAACACAAACCATAATCATAACTATATAACGGAAAAAAGAAGTTTAGTTCATTTCTACAACTAACCTAGCAAAGTGCATACACCGAAATAATGAACACCACCTCTTTGGGAACGATACGAAGATGGGTATCAGCTATGGCACAAGTACTTATATTGCTATTTACGCAACCTCTATCAGTCTATGGTCCATGCTTACAACTAAAGTGCTTACTGCCCCCAATTCCATGTATTTCAGAAATAATAGATGGGATACGCATTAGAACACAAACCTTTTCCATTATATATAACTGACCACCGATCTGAAATTACGTACCTCCCAAAAACTTCGCCTTCCAGATCTATAACGTGGTATACTGGTGCAATTCATATGTTCAGTTGCTTGTCCCTGGATGTACGCTCAAGATTTACCTGAAATTACAACAACATCAACCGGCAAGAAATACTAATAAATCATGTAATAAAATCTATGCCGCACAGATCAAAAGTAGCTCACTTTGCTTATCGCAGAACATCTCCATATTCAGGGACATCCCATGGGAAGGGCAGTGGAGATGACACCATGTAAAAATCAAGGGAAAAATTTGAAAAATCTTGCATCGTGAAACTGTAACCTGTCACATGTAAATCTATCAGTAGTAACAGAAAGGTATTAGCAAGGATACTTCCTCATCAGTCAATATCACTTGGGCTGTATGTCTCTTTTATGAATTAAGTAGACATTCAGCTATAGATTATACGTAAATCTGCCAACTTTCTATTCAATAAAATTGAAAAATTATACCACCAAGTTAATGAGTAAAGCTGTGCTAACAATTAAAATATTATCCAAAGAGGATGACTGGTCACTGGTCCATGTCAACATTGTAAGTTTATATGTCAAAAAGCATTTTTGATCTATTCTAAACCTAGAGGAAATAAAGAAACTGAAATTTTTAAGGACCTGCACCTAGAGATGTATCAGATGACTTTGGAAAAATAGGCCTTGACACTGCCACAACGGAATGGGATTATTAGATGACCTATTTCAGACTCAGAAGCTGCATACCCTGCACAGCACAAGGACTCATCTGACATTTTTCCTCAACCTAGACACCAAGAAGACTGAGATACTTGATGTCCAGTGGACATCTCACCTAGGAAGACATGCACTTCCATTGATCCAGGCCGAAAATCAGCATTTGCAACAGACCCAGGAAAGTGGTTTAAGCTCAGCCAAAAAGGCCATGATCTCTTATGCTCCTTGTTCTTTCATGTGTTGTTCCTTAAGAGGATCAGGGCTCTTCATATACTTTTTTGATATGCAATGTAAATGTGTTGTTCCTTAAAAAATGCAATGTAAATACAACAATATTAATCAGAAATATTTCAAATTAGGCTGATAGATTAAAACTTAAAAGCGAAATAACCAATACCTGTCTTGTTCATTTAGAGCAGGGAATGTTGGCATGAAACCCTTCAATCTAGGAAGAGGTACTGCGCGGATAAGACTGTTCCATGATATGAAGCTGTATGCTCGAACATAAAAATAGCAGCAATAAGAAATGGGTAGGCACTTACTGTTGTTTGACAAATTTGACGCTGGCACCAGGCAATTTGGAATAACCAGGCCATATCTGCTCATTAGGTGTGCCGAGTATTTTAAATATCTACAATGGAAGTTACTCTAGCATAAGATTTTATTCATCTAATTAAAATGAACAAATGGAAGTCAACAAGTCAAACCAGATACCTTATTAATAGCAGTAGAATACCCCTTTGCTGGTTGTTGGGCAGAGGAGGTGACCATCGATTGACCTTGCCCATGGGCAGAGAGATGAGGGGAATGCAGAGGCACCTGGCCAGCATGCCAACCTCCGACACCTCAAAAGTGTTGCACCGATGAGGCAAAAGAATAGATCGATGGATGGATCATACATGACTACTTCCCTTCTTCTTTTCTTCTTGTATAAAATGAATCAATCAAAGAAAAAGATGGAACCTTACCTGAGAGAGGTGGGAGATGAAGCGGTCATCAGTGGCAGCGCATGAGATGTTGAGGGTGAGGAAGGGCCTAAGGTGCTTGTCGGCGAGGCAAGCCCTCATCAGCTGCTGGCGCAGAGGCCCCGGCGGTCGATGAGGAGAGGATTATCACAGGGAAAAACCAAGATAAGCGCAAGCGTTAACTCAAATACCTCAAATAGATAACTCAAAGAAAACACTGGATAATATACAGTTGTCAGCAGCAGAAAGTGTTAAATGGATTGTCAGCAGTAGAAATATTTCTCTTGAACTACTTTTCTGAAATTTCTTCACTTGATCACTATTTCCTCATTTATCAGTTGGTTTTTCTGAAAGCGTTAACTGTGAGCACTGCAGAACTGGTTTATCTCATGATGAATTTTGTCATATATCCATGTTTACCACGTTTACCATGGTCGTAAGTCTTCTTACGACCACTTACACCATGATCGTAGCCTTCTTCGACCACGCTCAGTGACTTTACAACGTGGTCGTTGCCTCCTTATGACCACGTTCAAACTTCTTCATTGCGGTCGTACGCCTTCGGATCACCTATAATCTTTCTCTGATGTGGTCGTATCACCTACCGATCTCACCTCTTCTGGTTTTGTCGTGGTTGAACACCTTTCGACCACGTCTACTATAGCTTGTCGTGGTCGTAAAATCAACAAAGAGATATAGAGATGCACATTCAAATCTGACAAAATCAAACTTAATTTCAATTCTATCATAAAATCTACAACGAAGCCCTCGTGGTAAAAGATTAAATCATAAAGCATTATGCTCTTGTACTCAAGCAAGTTCCTGTATAGCGAGTTGAGAGCAAATTTAATGCAATAGTAAAACAGAGAACTTACCATTCTTTATCCTTGCTCGGTATTCTCGTTGTTTTCTATTCCTCTCTTCCCTCTTTCGCTCGGCCTCATCCACAGGTGCTGCAAGTGATTTTAAAACTGAGAATGTTATAAAAATATCGAAAGCAATTCCGTCACAGCCGAGTAAGCGCTCATACCTGTGTTGTTGTTTGTTATATCGCCTAAAGCAGTGGGTTCTGCTTTCTGCTTTGACATGTCCTTTTTTTTATTTAACCAGCCATCAACATGCAAAACCAACCTGAGGATGTTACTGCATATATCTGCTAGACAATAAGAGCTAAACAAGGGGAGAAAGGAAATTGTGCATATATCTGCATATTATTTTCACATTTCCAACGGAAATATTCATTGAAAATATCGATAGTCAAATTTACAAAGTTTGACTACACACATCCCAAAATGTCACTCTTTTGTGATCAGAGGGAGTACTAATGTTAAGTGTTGTCCAGCTTGGGACTGTTCTGCATGGGTTCGTACATATGGACTATTTTTGGAGGAAAGATTGGAATGCTTCAGGATCCTGAAGTATGATGTTGAAGCTGAGCGTTTGTCCAAACAAGGTCCAGGTCCTGAAAAGGTCTGAAACATTATATCTCATTTTGGTACCACAACTGATTAGCTTTGAGGATCACACATATTAAATTTCAGTATCTAATCTAGCTCACTAATCACTGCTTCAACCCATTATATTTTGTCATCAGGGACACAGTAGAACCAGAGAATTAGAGTCTCAGGATTTGTTAGAGCAGTTGCCAGCTTTGCAGCAGTTACTATACCGACTTATTGGTTGTCGGGTAATTATCTCTTAACTCTAGGCTAACAAGTCTTAGAAATTGAGATCTCTCAATTTCTATTATTTTTTTTCCTCTTGGTCTAACATAACATCACTTTGCATTTGGTATTACAGCCAGATTGTGCTTGTTGTTTCGTTTGTTCTTCAGTGATGAGGCTGCTTTAACCTAATGTTTAAGACTAAACGGTGCTCATCAGGGGAGCTTTTGTAATTCTCTTTAAGAATTCTCTTTAAGAACAGGAGAGCCTTACAAAACTAATAGATACAATGTCTGTCAAGACAAACACTTCAATGCCTCCTAGAGCATTTGAAATGGATGTTTTTGGACAAGAATATAGTATTTTTAATGGATATATGTGAATCTCAGCATGCAATTCCTTAGCCTAAACCTTGTAAATTCTTTATCCCATGGTTTCACTGTAAACCAAAGATGGCACTTTTCATCCTTGAGCCATAACTTTCGTGTGGTATTAAAATGCCAACACCATTTATCTGTTGTTTTGACTGTCATTTTGCGCACATGTACAGATGACTGCATATATCTGCTACACAATAAGAGCTGAACAAGGGGAGAAAGGAAATTGTGCATCATGGTGATGTTACTGCTTAATGTTTATCATTTTGGTGTATTTGCACATTTTTATCCTATCAATCATGTTGTTTCCAACTTGTAGTTTATTTAGGGAATGATTGCTTAGTCACTTGGGAAAGCGGCAAAGCAGATTGTGCTTGTTGTTTCGTTTGTTCTTCAGTGATGAGGCTGCTTTAACCTAATGTTTAAGACTAAACGGTGCTCATCAGGGGAGCTTTTGTAATTCTCTTTAAGAATTCTCTTTAAGAACAGGAGAGCCTTACAAAACTAATAGATACAATGTCTGTCAAGACAAACACTTCAATGCCTCCTAGAGCATTTGAAATGGATGTTTTTGGACAAGAATATAGTATTTTTAATGGATATATGTGAATCTCAGCATGCAATTCCTTAGCCTAAACCTTGTAAATTCTTTATCCCATGGTTTCACTGTAAACCAAAGATGGCACTTTTCATCCTTGAGCCATAACTTTCGTGTGGTATTAAAATGCCAACACCATTTATCTGTTGTTTTGACTGTCATTTTGCGCACATGTACAGATGACTGCATATATCTGCTACACAATAAGAGCTGAACAAGGGGAGAAAGGAAATTGTGCATCATGGTGATGTTACTGCTTACAGTTTACAAGCTTCGGCGGAGGCGGCGGCCTTCGGGGGAGCCGGCGGAGGCGGCGGCCTTCGGGGGATGCGGCGGAGGCGGCGGCCTTCGGGGGAGGCAGCGGCCGGGAGTCGATTCGGGGGAGGCGGAGGAGGCGGCGGCGTTCGGGGGATGCGGCGGAGGCGGCGGCGTTCGGGGGAGGCAGCGGCCGGGAGTCGATTCGGGGGAGGCGGAGGAGGCGGCGGCGTTCGGGGGAGGCGGGGGGCTTTCGGAGGAGGCGGGGGAGGCGGCGGCCTTCGGGGGATGCGGCGGAGGCGGCGGCGTTCGGGGGAGGCGGCGGCGTTCGGGGGAGGCGGCGGCGTTCGGGGGAGGCGGGGGGCTTTCGGAGGAGGCGGGGGAGGCGGCAGCGTTCGGGGGAGGCGGGGGAGGCGGGGGGCTTTCGGAGGAGGCGGGGGAGGCGGCGGCGTTCGGGGGAGGCGGGGGAGGCGGGGGGCTTTCGGAGGAGGCGGGGGAGGCGGGGGAGGCGGCAGCGTTCGGGGGAGGCGGGTCCTTCGGGGGAGGCGGGGACGATCGACCTGCATGCATGCAAGCTGCGAGCGTTAGGGACGCGGGAGGGGTACTGCACATCCATTTAAGGATGACCGTCGGATATGGTTGAGTAAGGAGAGAGAATAGAGGAGAGTTAATCTGGTGCGCACGTTTTTATGATGGTGTAATTCTGGGTGCATATTGTGGTGTGGACGTAGTTAAGGTCATGACTGTGGAGTAGATAATTGTTGGGTGGATGTAGGATAATTTTAACTGGTGAATTATTAGTTTATATTATTATAGACTCATTTAACATGATTAAAGGTTAAATTTTCTCTCTCTTCCCCTCTCTCCCTCGCGATCTCTCTCTCCTCTCAAATCTCACTGGAGCCCTGTCCCTCTCCTCTCACGCTACTCCCTCTCTCTCTCTCTCTCTCTCTCTCTCTCTCTTCTACCGTCCACCAACTGCCGGGAGCCGACCGGCGCCGCACCGCCACGGTGCTCCACTGACGCTCCATAGCCGTGCCGCCAGGTAGTTTTGCTACTCCATTGCACGGCCGCCATGCAGCGCCGCCGTGCTAGTCCACGGCGACGCCGTGCCAACCAGCATGTAGTATTCCGGCGGGCTAGATCTTACGACCTGATGGTACCTCCGTAATGTTAGCCATTTTACACCTCCTTACGATGACGTGCTGGATCATGGCGCCCCTAATGGCAAGCGGCGCAATGGGTGCAAATGGGCCGGGCCGGCTTGTTGGTCAACTGACCCAAACAAATGGGCCTTCACGTCCTTTTTTGATCCATAATGAGCCATGCATGGGCCGACCCATCCTTACGTCCTAATCTCTCTCACGTCACGTCTCGCACGCCCACACCACACTGCGGTGTCTCGATCATCGTCGCCCATGAAGATGACGGCCCAACGCCATCCAGCGCCGCCGCCGCATCTCAGGAGCTCTGTCGTTCTGCTCCACCACCCCACCCCAGGCTTACGTTAGGCTACCTCGGCTCGCTCGCTCCCCTATTCTGTTTCTCTCCTCCGCTTCCTTCCCACGCCGAGCAAGAGCAAGAGGGGAGAAGCAGAAGAAACCTCTGCACCATGTTCAAGAAGTGAGTCCCCTCCTGTTCCCCCTTCTCCGTCTCCCTAATCCCCCCTCTAATTTCCCGTTCAATAGTTGGATCTGTTATTCTAGTTTGCTGTATCACCGATCTGACTCTTTCCGCTATGACTTTACGCTGCTAATACTGCCCTGCCGCGACAAATCTCGGATTTTTATGCATGCCGGCGCCCATTGTTGTTTGTTTTTGTCTGCTGGATCGATGCATAAGATATGTGTTCTTGGCTGGAAGTGTATATAGCCCGGGGCGATCTTTCTTTCTCTCTTTTTTTTTCCTCCTTTCTCGCGGGGGGATCTGTATCGATCGCCGTAACCTTTGGTCCTTTATCCTATTGGAAATCTTGCACGGAACTTGAGCAGAACTGTGAAACTATTGGTTGATGATGCGGCATTGGTTGTTTGCATAGCTATGCAAGTGAGTAGGTATGACCCTATGACTGTATGGTGGAGTTTGATGATTGCATTCTATAGGTTGGAGTTTAAAGCAGTGCATGGTGGATTTTGATGATGCCATTTATAGGACGTGATGATGTGATGTTCGTAGCGTAGCGGTACTGCTGTACATGCAGTTTATGCTTGAACTGTTCTGTATAATTTACTTGGCACCTACTGCTCCTCAGAAATTTAGTTTACGGGTGGTACAGCTGTTTTCTGCGTGCAGACAGGATGATTTAATGTTCGTAGCGTTACTGCTGTAAATACAGTTTGTGTTGGTACCTACCATTCCTCGGAAACCAAGTGTAGGGGTAGTACAGCTGCAGCTCGGCGTTGTTAAAGCTATGAAATTTCTGTGCAATTACATATACAACTGGTAAAGTGAAGGAGCTTGATGCACCCCGTCATATGCCTTAGATTATAGGACTAATAAGGGATAATGGGAGAGAAGTGGCAGATTAAACGTTGGATTCAGAGGCACCATTGCTCCCTCAAAGCATGAAGTAGTGTTTCTTTCAAATATGCTGATTTGTAGAAGAGCTAAGCCTTTTTTTATTCAGAATTTGTATATTTTCTAAATCAGTTTGGTCAAAATAGATGTGTGGTTCCGCTGTTGATTGAGCTTGATGAGGAACAAGGCTAGCATGAGTTCTTGTCATCTCTAGTTTCCAGATTGTTTACATGTTGCTGCAACTATCAAGGCTTCTATGATCATACTAAGCAAATAACATTTGCTTTTTGTGGAAATTTAAAGATTCGACTCCCATGGTGAATGCTTTGAACATTTTTCCCAGATTCTTGTGAGCTTATGATGTATATGGTTGCTTAATTTGGGGAACTTTCGGTTAACTATGATGGTGGTATATACTTATATATGAGATAATTGTGTGTTGTCTCTTTTGAGTTATGTTCTTATGCTGAAAATTATACAAGGAACTTTTTTAACCTAACAGTGTGATTTTCTTTAAACAGTATTGCATATCATATGATTATATACATTATTTACAGAATGGTTCATTCCAGATGGTTCATTGTCTGGAATGCCATTATACTCTACGCAAGATTTGTGTATATTATGTTGCACATTGTTTGGTACAATAACTTTCTCTTTTTTTATCTCCAGGTTCTCTTTTGAAGATATTTCCGCACAGAATCAAGTTAAGTCCTCTGTACAGCGAAAGATTCGGCAAAGTATTGCTGATGAGGTTGTGTTATGTCAAAGAATATGCTTAACCCTCCATTTCTCTTTCACTTCAGTTGCAATGTCTGCTCTGCTGTTTAGCTATACTGAAATTAACTCCATTGCAGTACCCTGGCCTTGAACCTTTGCTAGATGAGTTACTTCCAAAGAAGTCACCTATGATTGTCGTTAAGTGGTTAGTAGTTTCTTTTTGGTTCAACATGCTTGATAGCCTATTGTTATGTTTGTTGCATGCTATTGACATACTCAAGATTACATTTACCATTCCTTTCTTCCTAATTCTTTCAACTTAAGAAAAGTAAAGCTACATGTAACTGTTGGTAAAATTGTTTCAAAGAAATCAACATTTTTTCCTTTCGAAGTGCACTGATCACAGTTGGTTTCTTTGTCTAGCCAAAATCATCTGAATCTTGTGGTGGTGAATAATGTCCCACTGTTTTTCAACATCCGTGATGGTCCTTACATGCCAACCCTGCGCCTTCTTCATCAGTGTAATTTTCTTCTCTCCATTTTCCTTGCATGCCATCTCTGCAGTTTGCACCTGTTTTTTTTTTCATGATGTAAAGCATTATGTGTGAAATATTAGGGGGTCCATCTTTTTTTGATATGTTTGGGCATGCATATCTGTTAGAGTGCAATCATCCTTAAAGTTTACCTATTGGAGAATATCAACTCAAATGGAAATTATGAGTTATTTGTTAATGCAAAACATGAGAATCTTCCCCTTTTTATGCTAATGTATGCTTGCATTTGATCAGATCCTGATATCATGAAGAAGTTCCAAGTGGATAGAGGTGCTATCAAGTTTGTTCTCTCTGGTGCAAACATAATGTGCCCTGGATTGACATCACCTGGTGGTGCCTTGAATGATGAAGTCGAGGAGGAAACACCAGTGGTAAAAGACTTGCCTCTAAACCTCGAAATCACCATTTATAAATTCTCTGAGAATGATTCTCATCTACTTGAGTAGGCACTTGTAGTTAGCAACAGAACATGTCTATATGTTGTGTTTCTACTTTTTTTTCACTCTGAGTAAATTTTGCAGTCTGCAAATTAGTACATCCATTTTTAGCTAGTCCCTAGTAAGATATTTTATTTGATACGATTGATTTATGCATCGTATTTCACATTAAATTTGCGGACATGCTTCCGCTTCCTCCCCTAAACATGCCTATCACCAGACTCATATTATATCTGTTCAAATTTGTAATTGGCAGGCTATAATGGCTGAAGGCAAACAACACGCTTTGGCAATTGGATATACAAAGATGTCAGCGAAGGACATGTAAGTTCCTTTTTGAAGGATTAATCACTGATGATATTTCTCAGTCTGTCAATCTGTAAATTTTGTTAGCATAACATAAGAGATGCAGTTGCATCCTTGATCGGCAGGCTTTGAACCTCGGTTCGGCCCTCATATCTCCTCTAATGAATTGGCGGAGGACCTGCCCTGGTTTCCAAAAAAAAGTGTGAACCTTGCACACTTGCTTGTTTCTTCACTTTGTTTTTGAGGGTTCAGTGAGTCAAGTTTAATCCTAATTTTTTTATGTAGTTTATGTGACTTACTTTAGGGATTTGAGAAGACAATGACTCCAATAGTAGAGATGCCAATATATAGATAACCACATGGGCCACATGGGCTGGGCCTTGATATACTTAACACCCCCCTTCAAACTCAAGGTGGAAACGGAGGTTTTGAAGCATTGAGTTTGAGCAAGTGAAATCGATGTTGCTCTCGAGTTTGTGCTTTAGTGAAAAAATCTGCCACTTGCAGTTCTGAGGGCACATACTGAAGAGCAATTGTTTTCTGCTGACAATGAGACCGAGTAAAGAAAGCATCAACGCCAATATGCTTTGTAAGTTCATGCTTCACAGGATCATTGGCAATTTGTATGGCTCCAGTATTATCACCTAGAAGAGGTGTAGGAGCATCACAAGAAATACCAAAATCTGCTAACAACCATCGAAGCCATACAATCTCTGAAGTGGTAGTGGCAAGTGCTCGAAGTTCTGCCTCTGTACTAGAACGAGATACAGCTGCCTGCTTCTTAGACTTCCATGCAAGGGGAGAAGAACCAAGAAAAATACAATATCCTGTGATAGAACGACGATCTGTTGGATCACTCGCATAGAACAAACACTGAGAAGATGTCCCCCTTAAGTACCGTAGTACACGAAGCAAATGTCCAAAATGAATGGAAGTAGGAGCACTCACAAACTGACTCAGAATATGAACTGCATGAGCAATATCAGGTCTAGTAACAGTGAGATAAACAAGGCTGCCCACAATATGTCGATATCGAGAGGGATCCTCAAGAGGTGTACCATCGGTAGAACGAAGTTGTAAATGAAGATCCATAGGTGTCGCAGCCGTTCGACTATCTGTAATGCCAGAACGAGCAATAAGGTCTCGTATGTATTTGGACTGAGAGAGATAGTAGCCCTTTGCAGAATGCAACACCTCAATTCCTAAGAAATAACTGAGAGGACCCAAATCAGACATCTGAAATTGCTCACCAAGTTGCTTCTTCACATGAGAAATGTGTTCCACATCATCTCCCGTAATCAACATATCATCAACATATAGAAGAAGCAAAGTACGCCCACGTGGAGAGAGATGAATAAATAGAGCAGGGTCATGATCACTAGATGAAAACCCAGCAGCCCGTATCACCGAAACAAAACGCTCAAACCAAGCACGAGGAGCCTGTTTAAGACCATATAAAGCACGACGAAGGCGACAAACATGACCAGGAGGAGTATCAACACCTGGAGGTGGTTGCATATAAACTTCTTCATGCAAATCACCATGAAGAAAAGCATTCTTAACATCCATTTGAGAGATGGTCCAAGAAGAAGTAGCAGCCACGGCAATAAGAGTACGAACAGTAGTCATATGAGCAACTGGTGCAAAGGTCTCATCATAATCTCTCCCTTGAGTTTGCTGAAAGCCTCTAGCCACAAGACGAGCTTTATATCTCTCGATAGAACCATCAGACTTGGTCTTAATTTTGAATACCCATTTAGATGTAATAGGCACTGCATGTGACGGTAATGGAACAATATCCCAAGTTCCTGTACGATCAAGGGCAGCAAGCTCCTCAGACATAGCAAGCTGCCATTCCGGAATATTAGAGGCTTCCTGGTAAGTGGATGGCTCATTAACAACAGCATTCACACGTGGAAAACCATACTTGTCAGCCGGACCAATAGCAGTACGATCTCGTAGATTATATCTTGGACCAACCTGTAACTCATCAGGAATAGTATGAGACTCATCAATATTATTAGAAGCATCAACAACGGTCGTATCAGGACTGGCCGTGGTGGTAGAACTGGGTGGAGGTGCTGTGGGGTTTGTAGGGCGACGATGGAAAACACGTGTGATAGGTGGTTTAGAATGAAAAGGAGGTGGCGCGGGAGGAGGTGTAGTCTCCTGTGAAGGTGGCATGATGGAAATAGAAGGAGCAGGAATGGGCGTAATATATGGAGAAGGTGTAGTGACATCAGTATTGGGTAGAATAGGAGGAAGACACAGGAACGAGGTGGGTTCTGTGGGAGAATATGAGGTCTGAGTAGAGGGGTTATAAAAGAAAGGACGGTCCTCAGCAAAGGTCACATCACGAGAGATATGTATGCGACGAGAAGAAGGATCATAACACCGATAACCTTTATGCTCAGGACTATACCCCAGAAAAACACACTCAATAGATTGTGCAGTCAATTTAGTTCGCTCACGAGGTGCAAGCAAAACATAGCAAGTACATCCAAAAACTCGGAGATGATCATAGCTAGGAGAGGTACCAAAAGGAACTTCACCAGGACATTTTCCAGACAGTTTGGATGAGGGATGTCTATTGATGAGATAGACAGCAGTAGAAACAGCTTCACCCCAAAAATGAGAAGGAACAAAAGATGAAATCAAAAGTGTGCGAGCAGTCTCTATAAGATGGCGACGGGCGACGGGCGGACGGGCGACGGCAACTTCGGCCGAAGGGCCGACTGGCCAACGAGGCCGACTGGCCAACTGGCCAGTAAAAAGTTTGGATCGTGGGAGAGGAGGATTAAAATAATCCTAACCTAACCCTAATCCATAGCTCTGATACCATGTGACTTACTTTAGGGATTTGAGAAGACAATGACTCCAATAGTAGAGATGCCAATATATAGATAACCACATGGCCCACATGGGCTGGGCCTTGATATACTTAACAGTTTATACTTGTGGTAGTTTCCTTATGGTTGGCTACCTTATCTTTTAACTTCAATGGTGCCTACCAATTCATTCTTAACATAACAGAACTTCCTAAAGATATGCTAACAAAATCTAAGCTTGCTTTCCTTAATTATATCCCTACAAATTCATTGTTAGTAACGCTTCTCGTGTTGGTGATGCTGCTCCTGAATTTTGTAGAAGGACTATCAACAAAGGAATTGGAGTTGACAATATGCACTATCTAAATGATGGCTTGTGGAAGGTACTCTGCTTTCCCAGTTCCTGCCTCTCATTATCTTCCTATTCAAATAGCAAAAGTTAAATTATTGCCTTAAGTTGTTGTAACTGAAGCATAGCAAGTGGCTTTGCTAGCTTAATGCTGTAGAATTCTAGCAGTCAGTACTGCATAGCAATGAGTACATTTGACCCCTGCATTTTTGTTCATAAGAATGCAGTGCGATCCTTGAAGTGAAGGAAGGGTAGAACATAATATATATACGTTATTTTTCTGACCTCAGCTTCGATGGTAGTGACAATCTTTCCTTTGACAGATGGAACGGCTTGAATAAGTAGAATTCTCTGCACGCGGCAGAATTTGCGGCATGGCCATATTGAGATATAACGAAATAGTGGAACAATGTATAAACCCATCTGGTGTCGTTTAAACAGAAGGGGCAGCAGCTACATTTGCACAAGGGAAGTCGAGTATACTTTGTGACCCTGTTAGTGTTAGATATGTTTGGTGAAGCATTTGACTGATAAGGATGCAGTGTTCAATGCTTTTTATTTGGCTCTATGGCACCACGCTGCTGGGATCCATGTATAATGCTGATACCATGCCATTGATCATTTGTGCTTTCACCAATAACATTTCAGCTCAAAGGGAAGAAAAACCTGCCGATTTTCTTTTACTAGCTGAGTATTTGCGCATTGCGAATATAAAAACATTGTCGATGTCTAAGTTATATAGCGGCAAAAACATGGTACGTATTCTACTCGATGGTCTCGATATGGTCCACCATATCCCGTAAATTTTTTTCCCTCAGCTTCTTTCTTTTCCTCCACCTTTCTTTCCTTGTCTTTCCCTTCCCTCTACTTACCTGGGCAGTAAGGCTTGGACAGGTGAGAACTTTGTCCAGACTTCTAAGGCGTAGGGCCAAAGGAGTCCAGACTTCCATGGCATCGCCGGAGCCACCCCACCGTCGTCGCAGCTCCCTTCGTCTCCAGACCTTGCTCCAAGGTGAAATGGATTCCCCATCTCCCCCTCTTTATCTCTTACGGGTCATGGCGACCTCTGCCGCTCACCGGAGCCTCGGCGTGCCATCGGTTTCCACGCGCCCCACCAGCCAGCGAGCTACGTCAGTGCCATCTCAGTGCACGGCTGCCACGCCAGCCTCCCATGGACCAAGAGAAGTTCGTGGACCCGGTCTAAAGACCTGGATCCATATGTTAGCCTCTCAACCATATTTTTTTAAAAAATAATTCACCCAAATTTCTATATTTATGCTGATGTCATCATGATACAATAATTTCAAATTTTTATTTAGAAAAATAATTCAGCCAAAAACTAAAAACATTGTTGACGTCATAATTACCTTTTCCAGAAAATCTAACTTTCTTATTTTCTTAGAATTAAAACTTCCAAGAGAACGTTCTTCTTCATTCTAACTCTAATTGAGCTTATTCAAATTTCTAAATTCATCTAAAATCATGATCTATCTAAATCTGACATGATTTTGAATTTTTAAAGTTTATTTGAATTTAGCTTGTTTGATTATTTTCACGTGTAGACTGCGACGATTATGAGGAATTCTACTTTGACGACTCTCATCAATCCGCAGAGCAAAGCAAGTTATACATCTTGACCATATTGATCCTAGTTTACAAATAAAATCATGTTATTTTAAACTATTCTGCATGCATATGTGTTAATCAGTGTATTCAATTTCAGTTTTAAATTTAGTTAATGCCTATTTATTATTACCTCATTTGACATTGGTCTCTGGATACCTTGTCATCCTAGACTAAAACTCTGGTTAGTATACTAATATGGGCTAGAAAACTTTTATAGCAAATGCTTAGACATGTCTAGAAATAATTTTAGGCCTGGGATAACTTTTTCATATGAAATGATATCTTTTAAAATGTATTTTTGACTTCGGTGAGTAATATATATATATATATATAGGAAAATTACATAAGGCACCATGGTGCCTAGGCACCAACATCCGATATATATATATATATATATATATATATATATATATATATATATATATATATATACACACACACACACACACACACACACACACACACTAGCTGAATGCCCGTGCGTTGCTACGGATTTAAAAAAAATTAGAACATATTTGTATGCACGTTCCAACAAATTTTACCACACGTTAGTTTTAGAACATGTAGTATGATAAAATTTTAAAATCCATAGCAATGTACAGACATTCAGCTAGTAGTACAAATATAAGACCCTTAGGAGGCCTGATGTACAAGGAAAATTCAAATAGACATCATAACTCACATAGACATCATAACATAAACTGGAATTATAGTGCATCTATTTGCTGATGAAGATATGCTGTTAACAACAGGTGCAAAGCTGAATCAAGCAATGAATCACATACCGAAAGATTTATTCTTGTCAAGATAATGTTTATATCTTGTAATCTTATAACTGGACGTGTTATTGGTTGATGGTTATCAGACAATGGTGGAACAACCTCAGGTTGCACTTTATACAATTTTCCATCGTCATAGACCTGATCACCTTCTATATACTGCTTTAGGATAGACCTATCATCTTGGTACCTCTTGATCTCTGCTAACATACCATTTATGCGCTGTGGATCAGTTTCATTACTCAGCTTTCTTTGAAATGCATCAATTCTGTCCTCAAAAGACCGTGTAGTATTGGCGACAATAAATGTCTCATCAAGGTCAAACACGATACCAAGGCACCGAAGATTTAACATAGTCAAGCACGAATTATACAAACCAAATCGTGCTTTATAGCCCCAGAAACATGCATGATTCGTCAAGTTTCTCCCGGATGTCATTGCCACTAAATGCAATTCTTCCTCTCCTAGTGGAACAACTGCAGTCTGCAACCAAAAACAGTTAAAAGGTGCAATATAATATATACAGTATAAATATTTTTTTCTAAAAAAAGAAAAGAGTAAGATGAAGATGAAGATGGATGTTTTGAACAAAAGGCATTAAGTTCCTAGGTAACTAATATATGTTTTACCGCCAACCATGCACGCAAGAGCTACATCTTAACTTCTTGATAATATTAAAGCAAGACAGGGAACATGGAGTGGAAGACACTGCAAAAAGGCTAGAACTTTGGTTCTAAATTATGAAATCTGAATCTGCTGTAGTGTATATCCTGAATTCTAAAACAGCACAACTGGCTTACTCGATACAGAATTATATGGAATTGCAAAAATGAAAAATCAAATATTTCTTCATGAAGTTATGATGCACGAAAAACAGGTTCTGTTCAAGTTTATTCCAGTGAAAATCAACCTGCAATAGAAAGTAACAACAAATTAACGTGTTAGACCCGAGTGCCCCTGTTGAAGTTTATATGTTTCTTTAGCTTGTTATCAGAAATGAGGAATCAAAGTTCAATTTCAAATTAGTGCGATGAACTGATGCTAGCAATTAGCAAGTTTATATGTTTCTTTAGCTTGTTATCAGAAATTGGCTTACCAGAAGAATGTTTAAGAAAGCTAGAAAAGTGAAAATCATGACTCAAGACTTTAGAAATGACAACTACAGTGTAGCTCAATTGCTTGCAGCATCTTAGGAGGTAACTTCGACCATGAGGAATGTATGCAGTGCCAACTGCCATCCCATGCCGATTAAATTTAGTTAATATGTTTTACATATTGCTATGGAAAGAAAAAGGACAACTTTGCAATGAAGTTTACACATTATCCAATGTTTAAGGAAGTAGTCATCAAAACTGTTCTTCAGTCCCCCATGACTTATTTTGTGAGTTGGAGGGGATTGGTTGAAAGACCTTTTTGCTTTTTTTCCCCGAATTTTGCCTGTGAAGGTATTAAAATTCAGTGAAAATGAACCCCAAGTGTTTAAGCTATTACAAATCCAAACATAGAAAAAAATGGTTATACATCTCAAGAGCACAATAGTAGAAGAAAACAAGATACAATGCATAATACCTTGAGTAGGTTTCTTGCGTAAGCAACTGCATAATAGCATCCTTTGGATCAAGCTCTGAGACAACTGCTAGGGATCCTTCACCACAGTCTTTCAGCACAATCTCCTTTCCACTCTAAAATCAGAAAAGAACATTCTTGATGAATTTATGAGATAATCAATCTGTCACTCCTAAGCCAAAGAGACACACTTGTTTTAAAATATAGAGCCAATTTGTAGGGTTAGATACAAAGATGGAAATACCTGGTTTACCTGATAATTGTTGGAGCAAAGTGGGCAGCATTACCATGATCTGTTCATTTAAGAAAATATAAATCAGCCCCAAAAAACATCAGGCTGTGTTCAACTTCGAGAAAACAAATTGTTGAAGCGCATTGACAACAACCAAGCAAAGAATCAACAAGGTCATGGATTCAAAGCATCCATTCCATCCCTTGCTAAACATTGGCCAGGGTACATAAAGTTTGTTTCTTCTATGAATTGTTACAATCAAAAGGACTTGATCTTTGAAAGTGTTGCATTCTTAGTTATAAGATTTGCACTTCTTTGTCCTCACAGAGACGGATGAAAACTTCAGAAGACAGCGAGAGGAGCATCAGCATGGCTAATTCCAGTCTTAAGTAATAAAATGGAAATAGGAATAACCTCACAGACCATTTTCTCCCCTAGTGTTCAAAACATTGACCTCTTTGAATTGTTAAAATATAGACCAGCATGGGAAATGATACAGAAAACAGGAGACCCTAGAGGCATGATTGTTTATCTAATTAGTGATAATGCACTCAAGACCATGATCCAACAACATGTAAGCAAAGGTCTTATCTAACACTACAGAATACTGATAAGCTTTAGACAGGGAACCACGACACTGGCATTTGCAATTTTGAACCACCTAGCACGATGACCATGACACCAAAAGGAAAACACTTTCTAAAAATTAAATATGAACGAACACCTCGAGCATCCCAATTCCCTCCTCTAATTGCACGTTTGGGTGATGCATGAATTCCTTCACAAGAGATTGTGAGCAAATTAACATCATCTGCAAACTACAGGATCACGAAGTATGAACTGAGACAATTAAGCGCCAAATTTAGCCCGAATTTCGCAGGGCAACGAACGCAGCCGCGCCGCAATCTCCACCAAGCGATGCGACAGAGAGGGAGGGACTGAGAGAGAGTTGAGCGCAACATCGACGCAGGCGTTTCACCGAACACCACGAGGGCGGCCTCAACACCATGAGGATGACCTTGCAGATGCCGTAGGCCGCGGCCTCCCGCTCCACGCGGGAGAGGAAGACGATGGGGTCGGTGAACTCCAACTCCGTGGGGCGGAACTCCGGGGCACGCGGGAGGCCGCGGAGCCACGCCGGCACGGGGGATCCGGCGTACTGGCCACTGGCGGCTACGGCTACAGAGGCGACATGGGGGGCGGCAAGGCGAGGGGCTAGGGTTTTGGGAGGCGGAGATGGGTAGCGGAGGGGAGCATTTGCGGGGATTGAGGCGGAGGGGAATGGTGGGGGTAGGGTGGAGATTGCAGAGACGGTGTGCGGGGGAATCGTGTTGGGGATGCGGGTGGTGTGGACTGAAGTTTGTGGGCGGTTGCTCGACGGGGAGGCACAGTCGTCGGCCCGTGGAGAGGAGGCGAGGGGCGGAGCGGAGGAGCGGCGGGAGGAGGAGGCGGTGGCGACGGCGCGGGGTGGGGGAGGAGGAGGCGGCGGCGGCGCGGAGGAGCGGGGGAGGAGGCGAGGGCGGAGCGGCGGAGAACGGCGGAGCGGGGGGAGGAGGAGGCGGGGAGACGCGGAGAACGGGGGAGACGGGGGAGAAATTCGGCGCAGGCGTTTTCGTGAGAAGGGTGGGGCCCACACTGTCAGTCAGTTTTTTTTTTCTGAGAAAGGTGGGAGAGGCCGGACCAACCACCAACTCCTTTTATAATAGTAAAGATATGTACAAATTTCAAAATAACATGTAAAAATTGGTTTAGACTTAGACAAATGGTTAGGTGATGGATACTTGCTATCATATGTTGTTGTTTGGTGGCTCAACGTGTGTGCTAGGCAGAAGAGGTATGTGTAAAATCTACCTAAATCAATTAAGGACCGGTCTATGAGTTACTGCTGCAAAGTTCTATCGTACTACAAGGTTGGTATGAGACAATCCTGATTGATTAATTAGCAAATCCCAACCTGAGTTTCGGTATAAGTTGAATATGAACATGGCATAGACCACGAGAAGTCTCACACGGTGCAAGAAGAGGCTCCGATCTAGTTGATTCTTTTTAGGGTGAAATATACCTTAGCAGATGTGTGACCAGCTTGACGGCTTTGTATTGTAAAGATCTTGTTATTATTACTCTGTCGTATGTCTAAAAAATGAGCCGCACCGGTAGGTACCAAGGGGACGCTAAATTTATGAAATAGATATTTAGATCCAAATTTAATTAAGAAATAGCTAGAGCCATTGTAACATCTCAAAAATTTAAAATTGAAAAAATGGAAAGCTTTTAAATTATTTTTGCAATATATTTCATTTGAATTTGGAGTTTATGGTATTTTTCTGAAAATTTGGTTGAGATTTCCAAAAATTGAAGAAAGATCGAAAAACAAAAATTAGAAATGTCATAAAGAGAATATGCAAATAATGGAAACTCAAAATTTTTAAATACGAATATGAGAAGATGATCCAGTATAAGGAGAGAGAAACCTGAGTTAATAAAATATAAAATTTCATTTTTAAAATAATAGTATAAGGGCAACAAAAATAAATAAATAAAACATATGCAATTATATATACAAAAGGACTAGCATGGTAAACAAAAGCATAAAAAATGTGTATATATATATGTACACCAAAAATAGACCTAAAGAAATATATATATATATATATATATATATATATATATATATATATATATATATATATATATATGTAAATATAAAATAAATAGCAATGAAATAAAAAAAGGAAAAGGAGGTCAGGCCGGCCGAAACGGCCCGGCCCAACCTCCCCTCTCCCCACTTCCTTCCCCGCACGGCCGAAGCGGCCCAGCCCAATTCCTCCGCTCCACCCCGCACCTCTCCCTGCTGACAGCTGGCCCCGCCTCCACCCGCGCTTCCTCCCACTGCCACGCGGGCCCCTCTCCCACTTCCGCCTTCTCTCTGGCCACGCGGGCCCGAGCGCCCCGCCTGCACTCCCCTTCTCTCTCCCCGCCCGCGCCAGCTTCTTCCTCTTTCCTCCTTTCTTTTCCACGCATGCTCCCTTTCCCCTGTGACTTCGTAGCGCCATCATCACCCGTGCTCGTCCCGTCGCGTCGCCACCGCTCCCACCCGTTGCCAACCTAGCTCTGCCGCCCCTTGCCACGCGCCGCTCGCCCGGTCACACCGCGCACTGAGCCCCGTGCCGGGCAAAGACCGGCGGACCCCCCGCTACCGCCCGATCCTCCGCCGCTGCCCGGTCCTCCGCCACCGCGCTATAAAAGCCACCAGCTTCTTCCCCCATAACCTCGCGCCACTTCCCTTCTTCCTCACTCTTTTCCCCGATTCGGTCTTCTCCCCAATCCCCGGTCGCCACTGCCATTACCACCGCCGGCACCTCTCCGGTGGACCATCCGCTGATTTCTTGCGGTGGAGGCAGCATCTCGGCGCCCCAAACCTTTCCCCGCCACCGACCGGGGCTACGGTCCACCCTAGCTCGCCGGCACCGTGCCCCTGCCCGCGCCGCCCACGGCCTCCGTCACCGGCCAACCTCGGCCATCCCCCAGTGCAGCGAGTAGCATGGTAAGCAAGCACTTGCCCGCCTCGAGCTCACGCCCACCCGAACCCCCTTCTCCTCCCCCTCCGGCGCCGCCGCAGCCCAGAAACGCCGGCGGTTCCCCTGCTTTGCCCTACTCACGCATCACCTCTACTATACCATTTCCCCTCATCTAGTCAGGAAACACCCAAAGCTTGGATGGCTATCTGAGTGCGCGTTAGAGAGCCGATCACCCGAGAGGTCCCGAGTTCGAGTCCTTTCTCTGCAATATTTAGATTAGGTTTTAGATTTTTGATGATGAGAAGCATTAGTTAAGGGAATCCGGTACAAATCAAGATTTCATTAGTGAGTAATACAAAAGCCTAATTAATGTTCGGACAAAGGGTAATTAATGCTAATGATAATTAAATAGTGATTAATGGCCCCCATAAATACCAATGCTAGATTAACACAGGACACTCTCACTGACACCCTCATCTAGTCAGGAAACACCCAAAGCTCGGATGGCTATCTGAGTGCGCGTTAGAGAGCCGATCACCCGAGAGGTCCCGAGTTCGAGTCCTTTCTCTGCAATATTTAGATTAGGTTTTAGATTTTTGATGATGAGAAGCATTAGTTAAGGGAATCCGGTACAAATCAAGATTTCATTAGTGAGTAATACAAAAGCCTAATTAATGTTCGGACAAAGGGTAATTAATGCTAATGATAATTAAATAGTGATTAATGGCCCCCATAAATACCAATGCTAGATTAACACAGGACACTCTCACTGACATGTGGGCCATGCACAATTTAATTAAATAATAGTCGGCCCCACCTGTCATAGGCATAGTGTATACAAAATAAAAATAAAGGAATGAATTAAAAATAGAGAGTGGGACCCACCCGTCAGACTTTAGTATTTTCTGGAATTATTTAGGCTGAGAACTTTAAATGGGCATAACTTATTCATTTTAACTCCAAATTGAATGAGACAAATTTCTAAATTCATCTAAATTCAAGATTTATCCAATGAAACTAAAACTAGGAATTTTAGAGCTCATTTCAAATTTTGGTGAAAATTTTGGACAATTTGGAAATAATATAGGAAATGTAGCAAATTTAATTAGGAGGTAAGATAAGGTTAATTAAGACTTAATACCTGATTAATTCCTACATAAGTAATTAATATGGTTTAAATAATTATTTGAGGCCTAGTTAACAATCAAAGGCATTAATAAAATATAGTTTTGCTTAAATGTCCAAATTTAATAAGGGCCCTAATTAAAAGTATATCCAAGTTAAAGTTAAATAATTTAGGGAAGCCAAAGATAATGGAAGTATGACAAATAGCATTTAAATACACATCCGCGCATAAAGTTATATGTAAATAATCAATTGGCTAAGGCAAAATAAATTAGTAACACCTAAAGCAAGGTGCAATATTAATTGTACCTTTAGAACCCGAGTTTATGAACATCCAAAAAGTTTAATCCCAGATCAAACAACATATGTTAGTAACTAATGTGCTCTGAATATTTGTTTTAAAGCTTAACTATTAATCAAGGGCATATTAAGAAATTGAGTAAAATCCCGTTTAGGTTATGCTTTCATGGAATAACGATTTAGCAAATGGAAACTTTGTAAGGAGCAAATCATACACCCATGTATTTTAGTAAAAGAGATAGAACTAGCCACCACTTAGCTAAAACATAAAGTAATAACCCTAAGCCCTAGCAATGGTAAGGAAATATGACTATGGTTAAATATCCAAAACTAATAAAGATTACTTTTACTTAAAATATAAACATGTATGCCCTAAATATTAGCACGTGACAAAAGAATGCCCCCCTCATAGGTCTAACCTAACTCAAGGAACTCTCTTGACAAATACAAAAATAAAAAAATAAAAAATAATAGAGATCATTAATAAAAAGTTTAAGTCATCGTAATTCTACCACCGACCTTGCCCTAAAAGTTTATTTGAACAGACCTGCTGGAATGTTGTACAAAACTCAACTATGTTTTCTAGTAATTCATTCAATTTAGAATAGAGACTTATTTGAATTATTCTCCTGAATTTTCTTGTGTCTATGCTCCTTAGGTTGGTGAAACTTTACTGAAGATGATTGTGGGCGATAGCCAAGTTATATCTCATGATAGTATAGCTTCATCCACTGATAATTCCCTTGGAGTGGATACTGTAAGCCCTTTCGGTGAAGGCAATGCTCCTGTTGGAAATCTCTCCACACCAGCAGTTAGGCATCTAGCAAAGCAGTATGGGCTCAACATAAATGATATTCAGGGAACAGGAAAAGATGGTAGAGTTTTCAAAGAAGACGTGTTGAATTATGTTGCCAGCAATGGTCTTTGCAAAGAACCACCATCAGCTTTGGAAGAGAACATTGGTCAAGTTGAGTTGCTGGAAAGAGGGAAATCATTACCCGATGCACACTGTTATTACTCAATATTGCACACTGTTATGAAGATAAGAGAATTCCTCTCAGGTATTATGCAAGATTTCATGATGGCCTACTTTGATATGGTTGGTCACGTGTAACCATTTCAGTCTATAACTCGAACGTGAACATTTCTTTCTCCAGGGGATACCAGAGATCTATGGTCAGATCAATGAGCCTGGCTGTAAAAAGTACCGCATTTTCATTATCTGGAGGGAATAAACTATGATGCTCTTATAGAACTTAAGGCATTATTCCAAAATGAGAATAAAGATCATAATATCAAGCACACCTTCCTCCCATTCCTCATAAAGTCTATTTGTATGGCATTGAGTAAACACCCTTTGTTGAACAGCTGTTTCATTGAGGAAACCAATGAAGTTGTTTTTAAAGGTATGCACTCTTTGAGTTTCTCGTTCCACTATTCTTACATTTCATCTGGGGAAAAGATCCTATAAAAACAGTTCAAGAGATCGCTGAGGTGCAGAAGTTTGGAAATCTCTTATCAGATGTATATACTTGCATTCTCCCATTTACACATTTAACTACTACTTCAAAATGAACAGTATTTAAAATGTTTTTGGGTGTGTGCACGCATGCATAAATGAGTGCATTCTATTCGTCAAATCTTGCAATTCTCATCATCAACCCACTCCAAACAAAAAACTGCATCACCTATTTTGGGTAGGAATGTTTTTTTGAGTAGCATATCTTATAGTCCAGTTTTCATTTTATCCATTTGCCGAATTTGCAAAAAGATAGGAAAGATAATTGGTTCCTGAAAAATGCAAAACCACATATACATGTCGGTACATGCAGTATCTTAACCCTTAAAAGTGCCTCAAGATTCTTATTGACAACTTCAACACTAACAGTACATAAATTCCAGTGTTACTTGGACACGGACATGGGCGGAAATCCTACTAAGATTTAGGTGTCCAATTCAGCAAAAAAAATCTGGGCACTGGCAGTGTTACTCGAAAATTGACATGGGTGTCGGAATTCAACTCGGATTCCGGTGTCCAATTCGGCAAAAAAAGGACACGGGTTAGCGGAGTCAGCCCTTAATTTAATAGGCAGACCAAAGAGTAACACTATAATATATTCTTATTTCTTAGGCACCATATCCTTAAGTAGTGCTTCTATGCTCCTCTCAAAAGTAAAACACACACACACACAAATTTTACATTCATGTACATCTGGTGCTGGAGTACTGACCATGACGAGTGACCATTTGTTTTTGGGGGATTTGCTCATGTGCCCTAAAGTTTAATGGCGTTTGCTCATTTGCCTCCATGATGTCTCACTGACATATGGGCCCTGGACCCGCATATCAGTGAGACATCATAGGGTAAATGAGCAAACGCCATTAAACTTTGGGGCAAAGGAGCAATTTTTCCTTTGTTTTTTCCCCAAGGATTATGGATTATAACACTTATCAACAGTAAAGCACGTACTTAGGATTTGAACATGAATAATATATTTTGAATTTTCCCTTGCATAGTGCACCATATAAAGATATTTGTTATGTCATTATTCCTCTGCAAGGCACCTTTTTGTGCTGAAGGTATCATGACCACTGGTTGGTTATTTGTTTAGGTTCCCACAACATTGGGGTAGCTATGGCTACGGAACATGGATTAGTGGTACCAAACATCAAGAAAGTTCAGTCACTTTCAATATTGGAGGTCAGCGGCAACTGCTTTTCTCCTTGAGTTCTTGATAATTTCGTCATTGTTCTGTGAATTCAAGTTTGATATTGATTAATCGGTTCTTGCCATTTCCGTATCAATAGTTTCCACAATCTAGGTACAATTATGAAGTTATGTCTCCTATCTTCAGAAATGAAAATTAATTCTTGTACTCAAAATTCTGAAGAAATATTATCCAGTAGTTAAGATAGCACTCTAGACAAACGTTGGAATGACCAACTGGCTACTCATTTGGATGATAACTTTGGAGATATGTGACCTAGCAAACACGATATTTCTTTTACACGATCTACTGTGAACATATGAGTGATCCATTTGACAGCATATAACTTGGGAGTCCGTCCAGTCACATCTTCAGTAGGCATGGTAGCTCTTGTGCTTGTCTGCCTAAAATTTTAGTTATCTCGACCATGATTGCACCAGATCACGAAGGAATTGGCACGATTACATGAGATGGCATCACACAACAGGCTAAGCACCGAAGATATTACAGGTGGAACCATAACACTAAGCAACATAGGTGCCATTAGCGGCAAATTTGGCTCCCCATTTCTCAATCTGCCTATGTACATCCAGTTTCGGCTCATCTACGCTACGCATGTAACAAATTAGTGTCAAATTAGATTATTAATGCTAATACAGCTAGCTAGCCTAATACTTACACATAATTGTCATTCATCTTAATAAATTGTCAATATCTAAATTAAGTAGACTAGGAGTAGTGATCTATTCTTAAATTGAAGCAAACTACCAAGTTAGTTTTAAACCTAGCTTTCATCTCTTTATTACAAAGCATATAATTAGAAGCAAATACTAATCTAAAATCATCAAGAACAAATCAATCTATAAACTAGAAATACAAGCGGTATACTTTCAGTAAACTCCCAAAAGCCGGCCGTTTGCTTTAATGCAGCGCAATGAAGATAGATATATCAGAACCAATCTAGCTAGGTATTTAATAATGTGTCGTATCCCAGATACGTCCAACCACAAATCATCTGTGAACCGTCTGTGATTATCACAGACGGTTCATATTAATAACTATCTTTGAATACACATCACAGACGGTTCTAAAGTAAAACCATCTGTGACAAATATGCAGATGCTTCTGAATGCATTCTCATATACATACATGCAAATTCACATATATATGACACATTCTCATATACATAAATGCAAATTTAGTAATGCATCAGGAATAAATATGTATTACTTAGTTGTTTTTTACCAGTCAGTAATGTCATCATGTTGTTATGGTGAGACCATTTGCATATATAGAAGATAGTAAATACAAATTCAATTGCTTATATTTACATATGGCCAAACAACATGGTCAATCGCTTCTTACAAAAGATGAAAAGAAGAAGAAACCTAACTGCTTCGAAGTTTTCTAGTGGCAGAGGTAGCATACTATCTCTGTCTTCAAAACTTCGTAGGCGACGTAGTCGGCATTGGACGTTTTGGGATCAACAATGAATAAAGCCCGAAATACGTCCACTTGCTGATGCGCTCATTTGAGTATCTCCGAACACCCTCTGACTAAATAATCAAGTTGAATTGAACCCATAAGCTCTCTTCCTTTTCTTGATGGGTCTCGACAAGGTTGACTTGGTCGTCCACCGCCTCGACTAAGCACTCCAAGTGATAGCAAGCCTCCTGGAGACATGCAACGTCATTGTGGAGGACTATGTCAGTGGCGAGGTTAGTTCACCGGAAGCTGGAGACTAACTGAAAGATACGGTAGAGGAAGAAGTCTTGGGTCTGGTTATGAGGGATGGGCAGATTTTATAGGCAATCGGTGTACACTGCTCAGGACTAAAAGCTCGAACGTATTGTCATTTCGCTGGGAAAAACTGGAATGTGTTGTCAAATCATGAGGAAAGCTAGTGCGTTCCGTCCACTCACTATGAAAAGCTGGTACGTATTGTCAAATTACTGGGAAAGCCATTGCGTGTTGTCCACTGGCTACAAAAAGCTGGTACATGCTGTCAAATCACTGGAAAAGATAGTGCGTGCTATCCACTCACTGCGAAAAGCTGGTACATGTTAAATCACTGGGAAAGCTGATGTATGCTGTCTGTAGGCTGTGCAAAACTAGTACGTATTATCAAATCACTGGAAAAACCAGTGCGTGCAGTCCACAGGTTGCAAAAAGCTGGTGTGTGCTATAAAATCAATGGGAAATCTAGTGCATGCTGTCCACTCACTTCAAAAAGTTATGTTTTGTCAAAACACTGGGAAAACCGGTGCATGTTGTCTATTCACTGCGACAAGCTAGTACGTGTTGTCAAATCACTAGAAAGCTGATGCATGTTGTCCGTTAGCTGCGAAAAGCTGGTATATGTTGTCAAATCACTAGGAAAGCTGGTGCGTGCTGTCCACTCGTTGACATCTCAAGAAAGGATTTTAAGAACCAAATGAATAAGAAAAAAATAAACCACAAGGTCTAAGATGGCTACATAACATTTATAATATTATTATCAAGTTGCACATGGATCTTAGGTCGTGCTCTATCATGTTGATGCAATACACAATACACTACACGTTACACGTCTACTTTTTAGTACATAGGTGAATTGGAGCAAGAACAGGAGCGACTATAGATGGTTAAGTAGGAGCCGAGCGACTATGGCCTCGGCTGGTTTCTCCAATGTTGAGACGATCGGCGGGCTGGGGTACTGCACACTCTTACACATGCTACTCCTCAGGCATAGTCCTCTAGTGAGTGGTTGAGTCAGGGCGGGTTTGGTAGGGATGATTGGGGGGGTCCAGGAGGAGCTGGAGCATGGACCGCTGCTGCTACCAAGGTCCGCTCAAGCTCGGTGACTACAGCATCCCTCTCATGCTCCATTGTAGCCAGGGCCTTCTCGCACTTAGCGAGCTGAGCGCGGAGTCTCAGCCCAGCTATAGCTAATGGTAAAGAGCTAGCGGAGATCTGAGATCACTTTTAGAGCCTTAGTGTACATGGCTTTCATAGCTCGGGTGACCTAGACTTGGTGGGTCAGAAGTGGATCATCCTTAGAGTCATGGATGAACGTCTCGCTGTAACATGCTCCTTCTGAGATGGATGTATAGTAGCAAAATAGGGAGGCTAGCATGGCGACCTCGTGGATCTTGCATAGGTGAGCACAAGCCAAGCAGGCGACATCCTGAAGGGCGTCGGTGGAAGTGCCCCTCGTGCTCACTTTCCCTTACGTACAGGAAGACTTTGATCATCCAGCCCTCCTTGTCATCTTCCTGGGTCTTCTGTCCCCTGAAGATGGGACGGTGCCAGTGACGTAGGTACTACATTAGTTTGTGCAGTATGTCGGCAAACACTCTTTTCTTTCATTTCCCTCCCTCACTGCACTCTCACTCAGTAGCAAACCAGCCACTGTTTGCGTTTTATACACACGTGCAAGAATGCAGTGCAATTAACATGTGAATAAAACTAGAATCTAACGTTGCGTCACATCGTGTAATTATCCACCAAATTCCCTTGCATCAGAATGCAAATCACGCGCAACAAGCCCCTGTGATTCCCCGATGGCTCGGCAGGCTGCTGCTGAGCTGCATCGCTCGGTAGCGCCTTAGGCAAGCCGCCTACCTTGCCGCACCGTTCGCCTTCCGCACCAGCTCGCTGTGCTACATGGCTCGCCTCCTGCCGATCTACCTTAATGCGGTAGGTGACACATGGAGTGTCTTACTTTGTCAACGCCATACATGTTTTTCTTTTCTTTTCTCCCTTTGTTGATCAACGCGCTTAAGCTTTTTTTTAGATAGATGTAGTTGTTGACATGTATGGGCATAAGTTTTTGACATGTGAGGGTACACACTGTATAAGTTTGAACTATAAGCAATAAAAACTAAAATTGCGTGGGGCCTGTGCCCCCACACTTGTGACTATGCATCCGCCCTTGGTGTAGCCCCTTTGCCTTTGTCACCGGGATGGCCAGAACCTAGATCGTTGTAGACAAATCTAGGCTCACCTCATCCTTCTTGCCGGCGCTGATGGAAGGGGAGATGCGTCGTCGGAGGGGAACACGTTGATGGAGGACAACAGTGTGGCTACGTCATATCCCTAAACCTAGCAGTGAGCTCGTTCGATTTGGGGACGGGGAGGATGGGACGATGCGCTTGCGAGCTTCGCCGTGTGAACACGGGTGGACAGATGTTTCAGTAATTTGTTGGTGAGGTGTGGGGCTAAATGCAAAAGTACATAAGTGGGGAGGATGGGACGACGCGCTTGCGAGTTTTGCCTGCCGAGTTTGGATTCGATGGCTAGAGGTGCAAGGGGAGCGGGTTGGCCCATTAGACCACTAGCCCACCCCTCAAATTTTGGCTCCAATGGAAATAGGTCACACAGAATCAGGCTCAATAGAGACCGAGACCTTGTTGGCCCACAGGGTCTGACTGGTCGACCCTTCTCTGTTGTCCATCACTGCGGAGCCTCTCGACGACAAGTCAACACGCTCATCTGTGGCGGCACCACCAGCTGCGGCGTTGCGCTCAATGTCACCAGCTCACGCTCCGATCTACAGATAAACAAGGAAGAGGGTGCTAGAGAGGATGGAATCTAGCCAGCGTCGGCGATGGTGACAGAGAGCTTATATGTCGGAGGCGACGATTGTGTTGTGGTTGTCGTCATGCGTGCCACCCACCATGGGGCGCCGTCATGCTCATAGGTGCCAGCCCCGTGACTATTTTTGTTTTCTTTTGAAGGAATAGCACCCTTGTAATTCAAACTATTGGTAATGCTTTCAACAAGAACTAATTAAGCTTCTGATCAAGCCATGTATCGTACGAATTGCAATAGATAATAATACTCCAAGCATTACCATCACATGCAAAAGACTACACGGGATTTGATGAGCCCTTGATGATATCTGGAGGACTGGATTGTTGGAGTGAAATCACTCAACTTCTACAAGATAAACACACATATACGCAATGAACACACATATGCACGTATGGGAGGGGATGGACTTTTTTTATTTCTAATGTTGTTGCTCTAGCGGCGGTACGCCTCATCCTCATCTGTTAGTGGCAGTCACAAGGCGGAATCCATGGCTGCGAGCATCCACACCGAGGCAACGTCGGTGAGCAAATAGCAAGCCTGCATGAGAGAGCGGAGGGAGAGAAGAATGCAGCTTCCCTGTTCCTCTTCCCTGTGTTCCCTCACACGTGGCAGCAGCCTATTCGCTAGGAGCCTGGGAGGGGTGAGTGCTGTTGCAGAGTAGAATAAATAGGGTGCTGCCACGTGTGAGGGAACAGGGACGGGAACAAGGAAGGGGAACAGGAAGCTGCATTCGGGAGAGAAGGGGACAGTTGAGCGTGAACTGGGGGAGAGGAAGTGCGATCTAGGGCTTCCTTCCACATGGGCTGGCCTGTGACCTCCCACGCTACTGTGCAATTTCCAAATGGGCTGACCCACAAATCCCAATGGGTTGGACTCATTCTCACCCAACGAAGTTCGGGCCGACCCATGACCCTCATTTTGTTTTAGGGTCACAGGAGCAAGTCAGGGGTCGGCCCAAACTGCCCTGAGTGAGTTTATGCATACGTGTACAAATATGCCCTGGTGCCTCACACGTGCTGCCCTATTGTTATGGTCAATTTCCATTACTAACATGGCACAAATGATGTTAAGAGTCAACATGCATACGTATGTTGCCATATGGAGTGTCAGTAGATTGCTTGCATTTTCTCGATGGCTTGAACTTTTCTGGTTGGTGCATGCATGAGACTTGGAACAGTGGTGCCCAGTTCATCTAAAAAATGAGACTCGGAACAGACTCAACCTCTCAGAAATTTTTCTAAATCAATGACTTGTGGAAGAACAAACACTACTACAGAAAATAGTATTACAGACGGTTCAGAAACGTCATCACAGACGGTTTTCTGAACCGTCTGAATTTATGGGTCAGTGATAATGAAAGGTTATCACAGACGGTTTTCGAACCGTCTGTGGTGTAAATATCACAGACGGCTTTTAATTAGAAACCGTCTGTGATATCTGATAATCACAGCGTTTGTGATTATCAGATATCACAGACGGTTTCTAATTAAAAACCGTCTGTGATATTGATATATCACGGACGGTTTTTGCTTAAAAACCATCTGTGATATTCCTTTCAACCCCTAAATCTATTTCTGTTTATTGGCTAGCCTCAAGAAATGCTAGCCATGCCCTCTGAAACAAGTAGACATACATACAATTTCTGACAAACATACAACATCCAATTCACATACAAACATACAACATCCAATTCACATCGCACTTCATTTGACAAACATAAAACATCCATTTGACAAATATAAAACATCAATTTCGCAAATCAATTAATTGAAATGAAATAAAATATCCATAATCAACGAATTTTGGATGGTGCATGATTGTCATTCAAGTATTGCTTGTGCAGCCTGACAAAGTTCGTTGATTATGCATTATTCCTTTCGCAAGACCTCGATTCCGGAGTGATAGAGAAATAACAAATAATGGTGCGAAGTGGAACTTTGCAGCTGGGTTTATGACGTTAGCCACCAGAAAGTACACCATCTCTCCTCGAATGTGTGAATGGTCGGGCTGTTTCAATGCAGTTGACGGGATGAATGCAGCCTATCGATAGGAATATCAATGTACGTATATATATAACGTGATAAAGAATGAAGTAATTATGGGAAGATTGACAAACCTTGAAATTGGTGATCCTCAAGGAATCGAGGAGTAGTTCCATATGGTGGCAAACGTAGAATCCACATGTGTTGCCCGGCGACTGCTAGTGGCACTGCAAAAAATGCAATGTGTTAATTCAAGAGGCATTACTACCAACTGTTGCATATGATTAATTAATGTGTAATAACGAATACCTTAAAATCTCGAGCATGTGTCAGGCATTTGGCCCCTTGCTTCGAGACACCTCCCATTGCAATGTACATCGCGAACGCCCTACGTGATTCAAAAAAGTTAACCTTAGTTATTTGGAAGGAAAGAAAAATACAATATAGGTATGTAGGGAGAAAATGTACTTACCTATCGAGTACTTGGCTGACAACTGTGAAGTCCATTTTATTCTTACTTAGGGAATCAAGGTAATATACCTTGTTCCATTTTGGTACAATTACTATTAAAATCCAATGATAGTTCTGATTGAAGGGCATAAGTACATATTCCTTATTGCGGCATTCCAGCAGTGCTGCTGCAATGTACCTCTCGACGATGGATGGCTCCTCGTCGATGGTAGTCTTGGCGACCAAGTGTGGGTCCAAGAAACCAACCGATGATGATTTGGATGTTCTAGCTCTAGTCAGCATGTGTCTATACATATACACACGAAAGCAACAAATTATATATGATATTTATCGGTATGACATGAACGGAGACTGTGATTGTACACACTTACAGCGTCCAGCATCGAATGAGTGAGACGTCAAGAGCGTTGAGCATGAAAAGATCGAATAAATCCTCAAAGGCGACCACGAAGACACACTCTTGAAGATTGTGATGTAAATCATCCGGCGTGAATTTGACAGTGACACTTGAGATCCGTTCTCCCTCTGGCTTATTGGACTGCTCCATATACCATTTGTGCAATTGCAGGCAACTATATGCTAGGGGTTGGAGGACCTTGTGCTTGAGCAACGGCTGGCCAAGCACGAATTTGCGGGCCAATGGCAGGTACGGGATATCATCATTGGACTTCTTTGCTTTGCCCTTGCTGCCTCGGCTGTAGGTCGACTTAATGGCAGTTGACTGTAAAGGTAGCACCGGTGCAGCTAGCGGTGGTGGAGATAAGTCTTGTAGTGGAGATGTGTAAGATCGAGGAGGCCGACTAGAGGGGGGTGAACAGGTGGTTTAAAAATTCTCTACAAATTAATACTAATCAATACAAGACCTTTTCTATTTGCCTAAACCAAGGAAACAATGCGGAAGCTAAATTCAAGTTAGTTTAGTACAATAGCGCCTAAGTCAAGCAAATTCTCCTAAGTGCACCAACAATGCTATCCTAGGTCAAGGTTTGCAATCCTAGGTTTACAAGCAATCAAATTGAGTCTATGAATGTAAATTGCTTGAATATAAATTAAGTACAAGGAAACAAACCACAATCGACACAACGATGTTTTACCGTGGTGTTCGGAGACTTGTCGGTCTCCCCTAATCCACGTTGAGATTAGCCCGAACAAATCGGACCAGCTCCACGAATTAAGCCGAAACACCTCGTATCCACTAGTGGTAGCTCTTTCCCGCTCCGGGTAGGTGAGCTCCTGTAACACTCCGTATTTTCTTTTTGATTAGAGAGAATTTATTCGGGAAAGGATCCGGGTAAAAATTATTCTTTTCGGGTTGTGGGGAAAACGGGTTTTGGTTGACGGGCCAGGATGGAGAAGCTTTGGGGGCCCGGCTTGGAAGTGAGGGAGGCACCTTGGGCCTTAGGCCCATGCGCCCCCTAACCCTAACCCCCTTTTGGCCGCACCCCTCCCCCTCCTCCCCCTTTTGGCCGCCACCCCTCCCTCTTCCTCCCCCTGGGCCGAAATTTTCCTCCCCCCCTCCTTCCTCTTCCTTGGCCGCCCCCTCTCCTCCCTAGTGCGCCCCTCCCTCCACCCCTTTGGCAGCCGCCTCTCCTCCCCATTGCGCAGCCCCTCCTCTCCCTTGCGCAGCCTTTCCCTCCCTTCCTCCCCGACGAGGCGAGAAGCCTTGGAGAAAGAGGGAAGAAAGAAGAAGAAAGGGAGAAAAGGGAGAAGAGGAGGAGTTCGTAGGGTGTTCTTCGTGTTCTTCATCGGTTCTTCAAGGGCGAAAAGGTTTCAGGCTTAGAGGCCCCCGCCATTTCATCCTAACACGTCGTCCTTCGGAAGGCAAGTACCATGTTGATTTGATTCAAAGAAAACATTGTATGCTTGCTGTTTTATTTACCTATGTTCATCTAAGACCCTTGATAAAACTTATGTTCATGATGTATTCCTTAGGTGAGTTGTCTATATGTGTAGAGAATGTATCGTTTTATTATGCGAGTTTCATTCCATGCATACCACTCATTGTTTCATCCACGGGAGTGGATCAAAAGACCCATTAATTCCAACATGGGCAAGTAAGACCCACCATTCCAAAGTGGGCCCCACCATTCCAAAGTGGGTAGTTCGGGACACCCGTATGAAACGTTCTTCATACGGGATTGAATCCCCACATTTTGTTAAATGTGGGTTTAAGTGAACACTGACGGGTGTGTCACTGGCTATACCGGTATATGCATTGTGTAGTCCCTCCATTCCATTCATTCAAATTCATTCAATTGTGTTCGTTCTGTGTTCGCTCATGTTGATTAACAATGTTGGCTTGTTATTCTTTGTCATATGTACTTGCTGAGTCGTTGGACTCACTCTTGTTGTTATTGTTGTTGTTTTTTTTATTTAGGTACCACCTTGAGGTCGGCATGCTTGGGAAAAGGGAAGGAATAAATTAGTAGCACTTGCACACTCATGAAAATAAAGGAAGATAATTAGTTATAGGATGCAAGAACCTTTTAAGAACCATTTGATTATCATTGGATTATAATTGTATTAAGAGTTAGATTATCCTTAATGCCTTTACTCTTTCATATTCTTACATGTTTTAGAATCCTTTTAGTATAACTGTTGAATTTGAACTAGTTACTCGAGCTTTGTCTTCTATAATTATTTCTGTTCATGAAATCACTGAATTGGAAAGATAAACAAGGTAGACTCTGCCAAAATTTTGTATAGCTTAAATAGTTAACATTGCTTTACTTCTAGTTTAGTAGCATTCTGGGTCCTTGTTTGGCCGGGGTGTTACAGTTGGTATCAGAGCGGGCTGTAGGTCCGTGGTTAACGAAATATTAATTTTGACACACTAAGCACTGTAGGTGGGAATGGGGTTTGCATTGCATCTACGTTTCCGTCGGATTTCATAGTTGAATGTGTGCTTAATGTTTGACTTTGTACATGTTGTGAGATGATCATTTGTGCCTATGATTTGATTATATGATGGTTATGTGTGGGGATAGTTGATGTTGAGAGATAGAGATCGCGGTGTGGCCATTGATATGGCCAGGTTATATCACTATTCGTGGTATTGAAATAGTGAAGGATTATTCCGTGAGCAACTTAGTTTCAAAGGTTAGGAATTAATTCTTTGGAAAAGTTTCTCCCTTCTTGAATTGAATTTGGTCAATTCTTATCCTGTGGTGGTGGACGAATTTATCTTGGGCTCGTGGATTCATTGTAGTTGAGGGTTTTCAATTGGTTTCTACCTGTTCTTTGAATCAATTATTGTTCTTCGAATTATTGAGACACTTTTGCTGCTTGAGAGCATTGTGGATTTGCAAGGTTGGTCCCTCCGTGGAAGTTTTGTCTTGTTGTGAAACTTGTCTCATTTGTTCGCTTGGTATTCTCGTTAATGAAAGTTTTATGTTGCAAATTCTTTATCTTGTGAAAGCTTTGGCTTTATGTGATTCTTTTGGATTATTCTAAGTGTTGAAGTTTAATACCTCTCTTTTCTGAAGGGAGGTGTTAAAATCCTTTTGTGATGCCTTGTTATGGTTAAGTCAGAGTTTGTAATCAAATAGATTGGTATGGTATGAGTATCCTTGAAGTGAAACCGATTAAGTTGATGTCGTCTTCTTGTGGTTGTTCATGAACTGTGTTTATGAATAGGGCTATTCCTAATGGAATCAATAGAGTTACTAAGAGGCGTGGAACTTCGATGAACTTGTTGATCAATAGGAGAGACAAAATTAGTAAACTTTTTGGGATAAATTGGATCAACGGGTCTCAATGGATTAATTTAACAGTTTAGGATTGTTAAATTCAGAAGGTGTTGGATTACTATATTAGTGGATATTAATCTTGGAGTTATCTTTGTGGATACTTAGTGTTCGTATGTAATTGCTAAGTGCAACTGTTGTGTAATGCAGTTTGGTGTTGCGCATCAATAAGAGAGCAATAGATGGGGTTTAAGAGGAAAAAAAAGTGTGATCTATATTTACATGATGGTGGGATTGTCAGATGATGTTATGTCTTTGATGAAAGAGTTTTGGTAGAATCATTAAAAGTGTGTATTAGATCTCCTCTAATTTAAAGCGGTTGTCGTAGTGAGGTTGTAATGCTTTGAAATACTCTCAATTTGAGGATGGGATGATATAGTAGCATGGATCTATTTGACGAGATTTTGGAGGACCTTATAATGGAAGGGTAGACGATGACGATTCTTGTTAAGAGTGTATTATTCTTGAGGTTAGTAAGATTATTGCAATCTTATTGGAAAAAAAAATTAAATAAGTTATTGTGTTCTTTTGGAAAGGTTTTTGATGCGTTGGTAGGCTATGATGATTCAGGCTAAGAATATATATAATGATGAGGTTAGTAAAACTGAGTATGAGATGATGCCGGTAGTGTTGATTCTTTTAGAAGTAAAAAGAGTTTGTTCGTCTTTCGTGATGTCAATTAAATGAAATATTTGGAGATTTGCCTTCATGATTCTTTGGGAGTTTGTGAATTATTGTGGTATCTGAAATTAGTTACGCAGAGTGACATTTTGGAAGGTTCTATGTGTTCTTAAGTGATTCTTGTGATTTGAGCGAGCTTAAAGGATCGTTTGCTTGAAGGTGGTAAAGTGATTTTTCCATTAAAGAAAATTATGTCCTTTATTAAATTGAAGGGTGCAGTAGAGGTATTTGCAGTTGGATTCAAGTTTTGTACCTTGCAGTTTATTGGAGCGTTCTTAACCTCATTGGTTTGCCTCAAAGGAATTCCTCAAGTTTCCCAAAAGCAGTGCTTTATTTATTTATTTATTTATTTTCGGCTAAAGTTTGATATTCTCTTCTTGTGGGACTGGTGCACTCAACTGTGGTCTCATCTTCTATTTCCCAAGATCTTGACTATTTGACTTTTCTTTCCTTGGTCTTGTATCTCCGGTGAGTGGTAAATGTTTTACTATGTGCTAAAAAAATATCTATATCTTCTTCTGAGGAAGGATTAACCAATCCGTGTTGCAAAGCCTTTTAGGTTGATAATGGCAACTCGATAGTGGTAGTCAAGTAGATGATTTCGGTGAGATTGTAGGTGTCAACTGTTTGAGATTCATTGAGTGATAAACTGATTTCTTGGAATAATTCTCGATGAGGATTTGAGGTACATAGACCGTTTGTCCTTGGAGCTAACTGACCTTATGGATTGCAGTTAGTAGAACTTATAGTAGATTGTGGTTCAAGAATGTTTCAATTATTTTGATGGAGCATTAGAATTATCAAAAGTATGAGAATCTTGATCGATCTTATTAGAGTATTGTGATTGGGCACTTTGCAAGGTTTAGTAGGATGATTTTGGTGGTGTAGTTAATGAGATAGTAATTGTGAAGAGGTCTAACCATTATGGGAGTCATTGGGATAGTAGGGATTGTTGAATTATTGCTATGCATGATTTGGCTATAGTAAGTAACCCTCCAAGAGTTAGAATCTTTCTAAAGATAATTGAGTTGAGATTATGTTTTCATGTGATTGTTAATGATTGAGCATGCTTGGTCGTGGTAATTTTAGTCACCAAATTCGAGAGTCTTCATATCAATTGTATCGAAATACATATATAGGAGCCCGGGAGATGGAAAAAATTTTGGTTTGGTGTGTTATGCTAGAACTTTGGAGGCTAATGATGTTATGTGGGAATATTGGAACAAGGGGATTCTAAATAGTGTGTTGCTCCTCGATAGTGTCCTTTAGGTGAAGGAACTGAGTGTGTGTGCTGCGAATTTCAAGTTTATTATCCTTAAAGGGTTGTGGTGAAGTGATTGTGGGTGAAAACAATGATGAGGAGCATTGGAAATTATTTATCAAAGTAACCCTGTTGGTAGAGGAGTTGGCTAGAATATGTTATTGTGAGGACAGTAGAGTCCCTCCACAAAGGTGTGGCTCATGCGCTCGGTTTGATCATATTGTTGATGTTGCCAGTTTAAGAGAAATGAGTTAGTGTGGTGTGTGATGATTTGGAATCTTGTGATTCAAGAGAAAGTTTATTCCAAATATATATATATATATTTCAGGTAGTGAAATACTCTCTTGATTCTTATTTGAGCTGTGTGATGATAGCAAAAGTCTTTTGTGGTTTGAGTTGACTTTATGTTGGCTTGTGTGGTTTTTCCAGTTCAAAAAAAAAGTTTGGCATTGGAGTGATTCTCCTCTGACTTTTGTGTTGTTATTTGCAAATTACCTACTTGGAACGTGGAGAGGTTCTCCTGTTGAATCCTTGATTCTTAGATTTGATTATTTTTGTGGGAAGCGGGTGAAGTGTGGTTGTGATGAGAATCCTTTATTTTCAGTTGGATTCTGAATGTAAAAGAGATTGTTTACATTGAGCACTTTTGTTCGTCAATAGTTAAAGGAGATGCTCCTTGTTAGGGTAAAGAGATCGTTTGAGAGTTGGAACAAGGGTTTCGGTTGATGTGCAGGTTGTATGGGTTGGTACCAAAGAGAATGATAACTCGAGGTATATTTAATCGCATCTGTAGTTGTGAGGATTTGGAGGGTGGTGTATCGCTAGGACCGCCTTGGGTCCTAGGGTGGGATACACAACGTTATATATGACCCGGTGTCGAGGAGGTACCTGTGAGGTCCGGAGCTATATAATTTACTAAAACCGTTATTACTTGAACAAGATCAATCATTTGAGTCCGAGCCAGTGCAAATTCTGGAAAGATCAGGAGAAGCATTGATGAATAAGTTTAAAGTATGTCAAGGTGCTTTGGAAGCATTAGACAGAGAGAGAGGCCACTTGGAAGCTAGAGTCTCGCATGCGCGAGCAACATCCAGACCTGTTTGTTTCCGGTATGTGTTATTCTATTGTTTCCAATTCTGCGGTATTATGTTTTAGTAATGTTTTCGACGGTGAGAATTCGAGGTCGAATTCTGTTAAGGGGGGTAGAATGTAACACTCCGTATTTTCTTTTTGATTAGAGAGAATTTATTCGGGAAAGGATCCGGGTAAAAATTATTCTTTTCGGGTTGTGGGGAAAACGGGTTTTGGTTGACGGGCCAGGATGGAGAAGCTTTGGGGGCCCGGCTTGGAAGTGAGGGAGGCACCTTGGGCCTTAGGCCCATGCGCCCCCTAACCCTAACCCCCTTTTGGCCGCACCCCTCCCCCTCCTCCCCCTTTTGGCCGCCACCCCTCCCTCTTCCTCCCCCTGGGCCGAAATTTTCCTCCCCCCCCTCCTTCCTCTTCCTTGGCCGCCCCCTCTCCTCCCTAGTGCGCCCCTCCCTCCACCCCTTTGGCAGCCGCCTCTCCTCCCCATTGCGCAGCCCCTCCTCTCCCTTGCGCAGCCTTTCCCTCCCTTCCTCCCCGACGAGGCGAGAAGCCTTGGAGAAAGAGGGAAGAAAGAAGAAGAAAGGGAGAAAAGGGAGAAGAGGAGGAGTTCGTAGGGTGTTCTTCGTGTTCTTCGTCGGTTCTTCAAGGGCGAAAAGGTTTCAGGCTTAGAGGCCCCCGCCATTTCATCCTAACACGTCGTCCTTCGGAAGGCAAGTACCATGTTGATTTGATTCAAAGAAAACATTGTATGCTTGCTGTTTTATTTACCTATGTTCATCTAAGACCCTTGATAAAACTTATGTTCATGATGTATTCCTTAGGTGAGTTGTCTATATGTGTAGAGAATGTATCGTTTTATTATGCGAGTTTCATTCCATGCATACCACTCATTGTTTCATCCACGGGAGTGGATCAAAAGACCCATTAATTCCAACATGGGCAAGTAAGACCCACCATTCCAAAGTGGGCCCCACCATTCCAAAGTGGGTAGTTCGGGACACCCGTATGAAACGTTCTTCATACGGGATTGAATCCCCACATTTTGTTAAATGTGGGTTTAAGTGAACACTGACGGGTGTGTCACTGGCTATACCGGTATATGCATTGTGTAGTCCCTCCATTCCATTCATTCAAATTCATTCAATTGTGTTCGTTCTGTGTTCGCTCATGTTGATTAACAATGTTGGCTTGTTATTCTTTGTCATATGTACTTGCTGAGTCGTTGGACTCACTCTTGTTGTTATTGTTGTTGTTTTTTTTATTTAGGTACCACCTTGAGGTCGGCATGCTTGGGAAAAGGGAAGGAATAAATTAGTAGCACTTGCACACTCATGAAAATAAAGGAAGATAATTAGTTATAGGATGCAAGAACCTTTTAAGAACCATTTGATTATCATTGGATTATAATTGTATTAAGAGTTAGATTATCCTTAATGCCTTTACTCTTTCATATTCTTACATGTTTTAGAATCCTTTTAGTATAACTGTTGAATTTGAACTAGTTACTCGAGCTTTGTCTTCTATAATTATTTCTGTTCATGAAATCACTGAATTGGAAAGATAAACAAGGTAGACTCTGCCAAAATTTTGTATAGCTTAAATAGTTAACATTGCTTTACTTCTAGTTTAGTAGCATTCTGGGTCCTTGTTTGGCCGGGGTGTTACAGCTCCGACCTTCACAAATTCGCCAGGTCTTCTCACAACCTTCTTGAGAAGATCACCGCACACGACGCCTCCAACGCCGTCTAGGAGTCGGCAAACTCCAAGAGTAACAAGCCAAGTCCCTCACTTGACTCTCACCACGTGCAACGAATGCACAAGCTCACTTGGACACAAAGTCCACCTCTAGATGCAACACATGCACTCTAGATCGCCTCTCCTCTCTCACAAAGTGCAACACATGCACAATTGAGTGGAGAGCCTCACACTAGCTCAAGAACACAGGAACGAGTGAAGCAACAACATCTCCAACCGGCCACAAGGGAGTATTTATACCCTACACAAGAAAACTAGCCGTTGGAGCCAAATCCCTGAAAAATCAGGAAAAATCGGAACTACCGTAGTACAAATTGCAGTACTTCCGATTTCCTCGCCAAGGGCCAGAAAACTAGCCAATTCTCAGCGAAATCAGAACTACCGCAGTTCAAATTGCAGTACTTCCGATTTTCTCGAGGCCAAGTCATTCAAAAAATCGCTCTCTGGAAAAAACGTTCCGCTCGGAAATCGGAACTACCGGAAAAATTGAAACTACCGCAGTACAAATTGCGGTACTTCCGCAAAAATCGGAACTACCGCAGTACAAATTGCGGTACTTCCGTTTCTAGTTTTTCAGCACAGGCGACACTCGGAAAAACGGTCATAACTTTTGACTCCGATGTCGGAATTGAGTGATCTTGGAATCTATGGAAAGCTTATTCAGAGGGATACACAACTCATCTATTTGCATGACCTCAAACACATTAGATCAATGCAGAAATCACAAGACATCCAAAGAGTCACTATCACGGTCTAATATCAAAGGAAATAGCAATACACAATCTTAGACCATGCCAAGGGATAATGCATGATCTCCAACTTTTGTAAAACACATTTGCAAACTTAGATCATGTCACAAGGAGTAGGTACATGGACTTCAACCTTTTGCAAAAACACATTTGCAAAGTATAGTCACATGTTACAAGGATTAGATGCATGAGCCTCAACTATTTGCAAAACACATTTACAAATAATGGCATCATGTCAAGATGAGCTAGAGCAAGTGAGGTTTGAGCTATCAACACATGATGAGACTCAAACTACTAGACATGACCCCTCTTAATAGTACGGCAATCTACACTAGTAATCCGGTTTTCCAACCAAACACCAAGACCGGTAAAAGACTAGAAACACATCCTTAGCCCTAGCTAGTCATACCTTTGCCTTGGGTTATCGTCTTGATAGGCATCAACCCATGATGTATTCTTTTCATCAACACCATCAACACATGATGGTCTTCACTTGTCTTGATGATCAACACATGATCATCTCCATGCATCAACTCATGACGCATCTTCTTCTCGATGGCCTTCAACACATGAATCCATCTTCTTCTTTGATAGCCTTCAACTCATGAATCTATCTTCTTCTCAATCTTGACTTGATGATCTTCAACACATGAAATTATCCCAAGTCATCCTCATTTATGGAACATAACCTATTCATCCAACTCATGGAAACCGTTAGTCCACAAAACAATTATCATCAATTACCAAACTTCACCATTAACACATAATGGAGGGACTAGATTCAACAATCTTCCCTTTTTGGTAATTCATGACAATCTCAACAAATATTGAGATATAAAATTGATTTGCGAGTATACAACTTATACACAACAAATGTATACTCTAGGATAAGCTTTAAACAAAGCTTACCAATCTGGTTGTCATAAATCATCCATCCATCAACACATAATGGAGAAGCTAGATGACATCCCGACTGCACATGAGTATATATGAACTACACAAGTTATATATATACTCAAGAATATATTTCAAAGTAAAGATCTCAAATATGCGTATTGAAAGAAGCATGGATCAATACTTATGAAACTCCAAAATATATAGAGAGCTCCCCCTAAATGTGTGCATACAAGTGTATATAATGAAGACATATGCACATATTCATTTTAGACTAATCGAGGAGTTCAATCTATATTTTGGATATAAGGAATGCATGGGTAAACGAGAGAGTGATTTCGAATGCATACCTCTTTGATTTCACCTTTCCATCCAAATGAGACTAGACATAAATAAACTTAAACAAGCATATTAGTCTCATATATGCATTTATCATTATCACCAATACATTGTAAAAGTATTTGTCATTATTGCCAAGATCTCATAATGGTATTTGTCATTAACACCAAAACCAACTTAATCGGATCTTGATCTTTCAATCTCCCATTTAATCAACTTAATCAGAGCTTGATGTTTCAAGATAGCACCAGTGCATGTAGATCTGGTTCGCACAGCCCTTCTGGTCCTGCCACCAGTGAAGAAACCTCCAGGGAGATGTCGCTTTTGGGCCACTGGATGAATGTTCCAATGGCCTGCCCTAGAGTCACGATCTCGTCGTTGGGGGGCTTCGGTAGCGGGACAACCTCAAAATTGACATGCACACCATCCACATTAACTTTTGCGAAGTTTGGCACTAAAGCTTGACCGTGCAGCATGGCCCCGATACCAGACGGATATGCCTGGCCCCAAGCAGCGTGCAAGGGAACGGAGGCATATCTCACTTGGAGCCTACACTTCGTAAGCTCCTACATAACGATACAGAATTAGCTACTCGAATAGGCCTATCAATGGAGCAAGCATTCGAGAGATAATAATTATTGCCAGGATGTTGTCCACAGGAAATCTGGCATCGGTTTGCGTCGGATTGGACGTGCAACTACTCGGACGATTGTGCGGGCTAGCTAGCACAGGAGCGGTGGTGGCAGCCTGCTGACTTTCTGTATGTTTCCGCACCTCATCTCTCACTACATAAGCTAGCTCACCCATTATTTCCTCTCTAAGAGATGCCTTGATTTCTTCTCGTAGCCGTGCATCACGCTCAGCTTTGTTTCTCTTCTTGCGTCGATACATTTCGGAGTCATCTTGGAAACCATGTTTCCAAGGAACGTAAAGCCCAAGGCCACTCGTACGACCCGGGTGCTCCTTGTTTTTCAGGGCCGCGGAGAGTATATCTTTCTCCCTTGTTCCATGGAATGATCCCTAGGAAGATTCAACACTCAGTGCTTCCTGCAAGAGCACGACATGTCATTTCACTTCATACGAAGTTGTGGAGTAGTTACAAGCTACGTAGTTCGATCGATATCTTACCAGGCGCTGAGACACTTACTGGTCTGTAGAGTTTCGAAATGAGACCTCCCCCGATGTCGTTGTAGATGACCTTGCTCTAATCCAATTTCGAGCGCGGTCATCCGGGATATTGGCAAATGGCGGGGCGGTGTCCTGCAGGGCTGCCTGTTCGTCCTCGCTCCTCCACTGCGGGATTTTACCCGCATACCCAGCTGTGCCAAGTCTGTGGGGGTGTGTGTTTTTTTGCCTGGAGGGCCTTGTGCGCCGCACTTGTACTTTTGAACTCTTCGGTCGTCTTCATCGCCTTGAATTCTTCCCATTGTGGTTCCAGGAATGGGTATTTTTGAAAGGGCGTTTTGTCGGTCTCCACGTAGTCCTTGACAAGCGTGCTCTTGAAGTTCTTCCATGCTTTGCACGCCCCTAGCAAGGCTTGTCGTTGCACGGCGTCTTGGTGTTCTTCTGGGATCTCGAACGATGCCAAAATTTCTGTCAGCAACTCACTTTTCTGAGTCGCAGGCACGTCCTTCCTGAATTGAATGTGATCTCAATTCATTCTCGTGCAACTATTCCGATCATGCTTCTCCATGCGCTTACTGCTTTGCGAGGAAGGAGAGGGACCCCAGATACATTGACCTGTGTGATGGTAAATCGGCCCTCAGGCTTCTTCGATAGCCCTCTTTCTTGGCGTCTTGATTTTGGAGCGGACGCCTCCGGCGATGGTGTTGAAGAATGCGCGGATGACATGTTACTCAATTTGTGGGTGTATTAGAATAAGATAAGAAAGTGCCATACCATAAGATAAGAAAGTGATCATATTGATTGGTTCCAACTATAACCTTTAGCCAGATAGTTTACATAAAAATAGATGTTTGTACATTGATTGGTTAGAACAAAGAACATACATTTGATGCTCAATGTTAGGAAGAGAGGAGAGGAGTAGAGGGGAGGGGGAGAAGGGAGGACTGTGCTTATGATAGGAAGAGAGCAAGATGAGGAAGATGAGGAAGAGAGGCTCAATGTTAGGAAGGAGGAGAGGAGTAGAGGCTCAATATATGATGTAGATCTTATATTTTCTCTTGATTAAACCTCCAAAGCGAATGAGGCACCTTAAATATCATCAGTTGTTTATAGACATATAGATAGAGTAGAGTTAGTATACATTAACATGCTGACTAAAGCTGCAAGTACATTAACATATTTAAGATGCATATTTGCATGAAGCTACAAGTAGCTAGTATATAACTTTGCATATTTGTTTAGTAGTAGCAGATGCATGTCTGTGTTTTTCTTCATTTATTCAGCTAGCTAAGAAAATGATATCTGGCGTACTCCTGTTTTATATTTATTATTTAACTAGTCAGATGCCCTGCGTTTCTACTAAACATCTATTGTGTATTCTTAATCAATTGTCGTCAAATATTATTTGTCTGTATTGTAAGTTGGTTCATCTCGCTATTGAAAAAACATATACAACTAGTAGCTTAAATTTATCTTCCTGTAAAAAACTTGCTATAATTTATCTTCCTCTTCACCTTCCATTATGCACCGAGTATTCAGTATTAAGCAAGATTCACTACATTCTCCTCTAACCGCTCTATTCACTACATTTCATTCACGATTTAAAACAACATTTGAAACCAAAGTTTGAAGGCATAATATCATTACCGAAAAAGATCAAGTGCTCGGGGAGGCGGCCGAGGAGGTGCTCGGGGAGGCGGCGACGAGGTGCTCGAGGAGGCGGCGACGGGCTCGGGGAGGCGGCGACGAGGTGCTCGGGGAGGCGGCGACGAGGTGCTCCGGGAGGCAGATCGGGATTTAGATCTAGAATAACTGCAGCATATGTGGAAAACCCTAGCCAGAGGGTATATATAGGTAGGCTTATTACAGACGGTTCTACACTTAGAACCGTCTATGATAATAACTATCACAGACGGTTCACTGTCTGTGATAATAACTATCACAGACGGTTCTAAGTGTAGAACCGTCTGTGATAGTAAGGTTATCACAGATGGTTCTACATTTAGAACCGTCTGTGATATTTATTATCACAGACGGTTATAAACTTATAACTGTCTGTGATATTGATATCACAGACGATTCTAAGTGTAGAACCGTCTGTGATAAGCCCTTGCCCAACTGTAGTTATTAAGACAAACACCAACCAGCTGCATTTATATACAACACCAACCAGCTGCATTCATATACAACACCAACCAGCTGCATTCATATACAACACCAATAACCAACATACAACACAATGTATTTCTTCACACATTTGCCACATACATCACACATATACATATATGCCAATTCACATATACATAAATGCCAATTCACATATACATCACACATATGCATTGTTATATACATATATGCAAATGCCCACATATATGTCGCACATTCTCATTGTACTTGCTTATTTCCTTTAAAAATGAGCCCTTCATGATGATCAATGCGTACGTAACTAGTTTCGTCACGTTGTTCGTCGTCGACCCTTATGCCATTTCCAAAAGGAGGTAACTCGTCAAATTGATTGTATTCTTCCTCGTCCACTACATTCTTTACTCCGATAATTCTCCTTTTTCCATGAAGAACTACATGGTGTTTTTTATTTGCCGGGTCGGTTACATAGAAAACTTGAACAACTTGGTTGGCGAGCACGAATGGTTCATCTTTGTACCCGACACGTTGGAGGTTCACGGTAGTGACACCGTACTTGTCAACCTTCACCTGTGGGAGATGCACCCAACGGCAGCGAAATAAGGGGATCTTGAAAACCACGTAGTCGAGCTCCCAAATCTCTTCTATGAACCCATAGTACAAGTTTCTCGACCCATTAGTACTGAACGCATCTATGCGGACACCGCTGTTCTGGTTTGCGCTCTTTACATCCTGAGACTGCGTATAGAATGTGTACCCATTTATGTCATATCCTTGCCATGTCACAACTGTAAATGTTGGTCCTTTTGCCAACCATGTCAGCGTCTCACTTGGCGAGCTCCTAGCGATTTGCTCCTTCAACCATTGGTTGAACTGACTGTTGTGTTGCCTCATGATCCAAACATCCGGCCGCTCCGGATTCTATTGCCGAAGCACATTCTTGTGTTGGTCAACATAAGGCGCCACTTCAGTCATGTGTTGCAAGACCGTGAAATGGGCTTGAGTATACGTGTTCATATCTGAAGTAATTGCTTTCCTTCCGATAGTTCCGATACTCTTCAGCCTCCCCTCATGACGAGATTGAAGCACACCTATCGGTTGAATCTGAGCCATATAATCGACACAAAACTCAATGACCTCTTCGCTTGAATAACCTTCGACGATGCTGCCCTCCGGTCGAGATCGATTCCGTACATACGACTTGAGAATTTCCATGAACCTCTCAAATGGGTACATGCTATGTAGGAATACGGGCCCGCACATTTTTATCTCCCACACAACGTGAACAATGAGATGGACCATGATATCGAAAAATGAAGGAGGAAAATACATTTCAAGGTGACATAGTCATCCCCACCTCATCCTGCAGAGCATCTAGTACTTCAAGATCGATGACCTTCTGAGCAATTGTGTTAAAGAAATAACATAGCCTCATGATTGTCTCTCGGACTTTAATCGGAAAAATATTTCTAATTGCAATAGGGAGCATCTGTGTCATCAGCACATGACAATCATGAGACTTCATGCCATTTAACTTCAAATCTTGCATCGAAACAAGTTTCTTCACGTTGCCGGAGTAACCAGACGGAACTTTGACACCATGCAAGCACTGGCACAGTTCTGTTTTCTCAGCCTTGGACAGAGTGTAACACGCAGGGGGAGGTACGTTCATCCATTATCTGTGCATGTTGGTGCTAACTCAGGCCTGATGTCCATATCAGCCAAGTCAAGCCGTGCGTTGACGCCGTCCTTTGTTTTATCACGAATGTTCAGTAAGAGACCAATCAAGCTGTCGCATACATTCTTTTCTACGTGCATGACGTCGATGCAGTGTCGAACATCTAGGTACTCCCAATAAGGTAAGTCCCAAAATATTGATCTCTTCTTCCAGGTGTTATTCTCATGAGCCCTCAATTTACGTCTCTTTCTGAGGACAACATCTAAATCCTTAACAATATCATAAATCTCGTGTCCCCTTAAATGCCTTGGAGATGAACCGTCTTCCTTCTCTCCGTCAAATTATTTCTTCATCTTGCGGTATGGGTGAACCCTCCGAAGGAACCGGTGGTGACGCATGTAGACGGTTTTGCATGAATGTTTCAGCCACACACTCTCCGTACCATCTAAACAGTGAGTACAAGCTTTGGCACCTTTTGTACTATGGCCCAATAGGTTCCAAGGGCAGGATAATCATTTATGGTGCAGAACAATAAGGAGCGCAGAATGAAATTCTCTCGTTTGTATGCATCCCATACCTGTACCCCTTCGTTCCACAGTACTTTTAGATATTCCACCAACGGTGCTAGGAACACATCAATATCATTCTCAGGTTGTTTTGGCCCTTGGATAAGTATCGACAGCAAAATATACTTTCGCTTCATACACAACCAAGGAGGAAGGTTATAGATGCAGAGAGTCACGAGCCATGTACTATGTCGGCTGCTCATGCTACTGAAAGGATTCATTCCATCTGTACTCAGTCCAAACCTTATATTTCTTGGTCCTGCACCGAAGTCTGCAAAACTCCTATAGATGTTTCTCCACTACGCGGAATCAGCAAGGTGTCTTAGCATTCCATCCTTCTTGCGCTCCTCCGAGTGCCAACGCAGCAGTTTTGCCTCCTTTGGATTTGCAAAAAATCTTTTCAAACGGGGAATTATAGGAAAATACCCGGACCTGGCAGTCGTAGCCTGCCGGTTCGACGTTTGGGATGGTGGCGATGGCAGGCAGGTCAATTTGATCGCCGGTATAAGGGTTCACGAGCTGCGCGTTGCAGTGCTCGTCGACGGTGGCGAGCCAGCCGTCCTTGGCGCCGACCCACCACCGGTTGCGGACGGCTCTGATGAAGGCGGGGAACGTGGACCACTCGCGCGCGCTTGAGAGGTCGACCAGCTCGAAGGTGCACTCGTCGTCGCCGCTTTCACGGCCGGCTTCTCGTTGGTCGTGTTCGTCTTCGTGTGACATAAGAAAGCACGGCGTACCAAAAGGCAGGGAGATGTTCGAGGCGACGGCCCTGGCCCACGACGCACAGACGCCGGTGAGCCGGGCCGTGCTGAAGATGTCGAGGTGGACGACCACGGCGTCTATCATCTCCGTGGGGAGGTCGGCCCACGGCCGGGCTCCGTTGGTCGACGGCGCAGCCATGCTCAACCGATTAGCAATTAGAATCTTGGAATAAACGCATATATATATATATATATATATATATATATATATATATATATATATATATATATATATATATATATATATATATATATATATATATCGGTACGGGCATGCACGCACACGTGTATTATAGCCAGATTTTGACACGTATATGAATCAGATTAGTCATGATATCATCTTAGTATATGAAAAGAATAAGACCATAATTACTTAGACAATAGTTTGTTTTTACTCAAAACGATCAAAACACCGATGACAACTAATCCAATTAGTCCTGATATGGATCCAGAAGTTTGTGGCCTTTACAAAGTAAAGCAACGGCTCAGATTTGTAACGGCGCAGGGTTGCCGTTTCTACAGCGACGGCGGCGGAGGCATCTTTCTTGCCCTGTTTGGCGCGTGTTTTCCAAGGGCGCGCAGGCGCAGCAGCAGCCAGCAGTAATTGGGCAGAAGCGCCACTCCTTGCTCTTGGCTCCTCTTCCCTCCCCGCTTCCACAACCACCGCTGCTGCTACTGATCCGAATTTCCAAACCCCGATACAGGCAATAGGTGACGTGACGAAGGCTCCGCTGGTGGGTCCCACCGCCCCCTCGCCGCCGCTCCGCCGTCCTCTCCTCCCTCTTCCCCCGCCCCGATTCGCTGCCGCGTCCTGCTCGTCGCCGTCGCCCGCGCGACTCCTCGACGACGTAAGTGTGCGGGCCCCTTTCCGTTGCCCCAACTCCTCTGCGCTGGTGGTTTTGATTTCTTGACTTCACTCTGGACCCGTGCAGTGGCGGCGTGTAGTGGGCGGGAGCAGGTGGTTCGCCAGCGAGGCCTCCGCGGCGCCGGCGGGGCAGGCGGCTGAGCTGGTGGAGGTGCCCTTGGCGCAGACAGGGGAAGGCATCGCCGAGTGCGAGCTGCTGCACTGGTTCGTCAGCGAGGTGAGTGCGACGGCGAGGTGGCTTCCTTTGTTACCACTTGCTTCTATCTAGAATTGTGCTTTCGGGAATTGGGGCATACCGCATACGGCTGTGGAGTGTGGAGTCATGGAGGAGCTAGCTACCTGTGCAAATCGACCAACCGGTTTGTTTGATCATGATGAGGTGCTATTACTTGTTTCTTCGTTCCTTGTGGAATTTGATGCATGTGGATGGATTGGGGTCGACCTTGAGCAAATTTTTTTTTCGAAGAAGAAAGACCTTGAACAATTTAGTTCTGTATATATGCAATTGGCCCATTAGTTGGAAACCGTTGGGCACAGTCAGGGAGGGATTTTCAGCTCTCACTTGTGACTTGTGATATGGTGGTTGTGATCTGTGCAGTGTTTGGTCCTATATGGACAACATGGCGTGTTAGGAATCGGCCTATGAACGTGCACTGGTTCAGCAATCAGCAGTGCAACTTGGATAGTTGGATTTCCAGTCTTTGATGTTGTAAATAGAATGGTACTTTAAGCCTGTAACAAGGCATTCAGTGCTCTAGTAATTTAGTATAATGTTGTGCAGTATGCATGTCGGATTCCAATTGGTCTGTTACTTGAGTACTTGCTGAGTGAATACCATAACTGAGCCACGTCATGCTATGACATGACCCTGCATCGATGAGCTGGAACATGGATTGCTTCCCAGCTGATTTGCTACTGAAATGCTAAATGTTCTGCCTTAGGACACATGAATCATGATTCAAAACTAAGCTTTCAATTTTTTGAAAGGGCTCTTTGGTTTTGCATTAGAAGGCTCACAGAATTTGCATCAGTTGCTAACCTTGGTGGTTACACAACTGATGCCAAGAAACAGTGATGTGGTACAAATTCGAGAAAACCTACATGGATATTTGTTGCCTATAATCCGAAGAGTGCGCTGGTGCTACAATTTCAAATTCAAATTAATCTTGCCTTTTTTGTGTCTTTAACCTTATCTTTCATTCATCTCAAATTTTAGCACTCCAGCCTGAGATATCAGTATGATTGGAGTTGATTGTTTTTTTACTTGTTCATTTGGCAGGGTGACCAAGTAGATGAATTTCAGCGGCTCTGTGAAGTACTGAGTGACAAAGCAACTATTGACAATAACAAGCTGTTTCAAGGGGGAAGTACATCAGATTCACTTTGGCCCTGGCAACATAGTGAAGGTAGCTCAGTATCTGTGGGATACTTTTCATAAATGCTATTTCCCCTAGTTTATTTGAATAGACCTGCTGGAATGTTGTACAAAACTCAACTATGTTTTCTAGTAATTCATTCAATTTCGAATAGAGACTTATTTGAATTATTCTCCTGAATTTTCTTGTGTCTATGCTCCTTAGGTTGGTGAAACTTTACTGAAGATGATTGTGGGCGATAGCCAAGTTATATCTCATGATAGTATAGCTTCATCCACTGATAATTCCCTTGGAGTGGATATTGTAAGCCCTTTCGGTGAAGGCAATGCTCCTGTTGGAAATCTCTCCACACCAGCAGTTTGGCATCTAGCAAAGCAGTATGGGCTCAACATAAATGATATTCAGGGAACAGGAAAAGATGGTAGAGTTTTCAAAGAAGACGTGTTGAATTATGCTGCCAGCAAGGGTTTTTGCAAAGAACCACCATCAGCTTTGGAAGAGAACATTGGTCAAGTTGAGTTGCTGGAAAGAGGGAAATCATTACCCGATGCACACTGTTATTACTCAATGCACACTGTTATGAAGATAAGAGAATTCCTCTCAGGTATTATGCAAGATTTTAGGATGGCCTACTTTGATATGGTTGGTCACGTGTAACCATTTCAGTCTATAACTCGAACGTGAACATTTCTTTCTCCAGGGGATACCAGAGATCTATGGTCAGATCAATGAGCCTGGCTGTAAAAAGTACCGCATTTTCATTATCTGGAGGAAATAAACTATGATGCTCTTATAGAACTTAAGGCATTATTCCAAAATGAGAATAAAGATCATAATATCAGGCACTCCTTCCTCCCATTCCTCATAAAGTCTATTTCTATGGCACTGAGTAAATACCCTTTGTTGAACAGCTGTTTCATTGAGGAAACCAATGAAGTTGTTTTTAAAGGTATGAACTCTTTCAGTTTCTCGTTCCACTATTCTTACATTTCATCTGTGGAAAATATCCTAAAAAAACAGTTCAAGAGATCGCTGAGGTGCAGAAGTTTGGAAATCTCTTATCAGATGTATATACTTGCATTCTCCCATTTACACATTTAACTACTACTTCAAAATGAACAGTATTTAAAAAGTTTTGGTTATGTGCACGCATGCATAACGAGTGCATTCTATTCGTCAAATCTTGCAATTCTCATCATCAACCCACTCCAAACAAAGAACTGCATCACCTATTTTGGGCAGGAATGTTTTTTGAGTAGCATATCTTATAGTCCAGTTTTCATTTTATCCATTTGCCGAATTTGCAAAAAGATAGGAAAGATAATTGGTTCCTGAAAAATGCAAAACCACATGTACATATTGGTACATGCAGTATCTTAACCCTCAAAAGTACCTCAAGATTCTTATTGACAACTTCAACACTAATAGTACATAAATTCCAGTGTTACTTGGATACGGACATGGGCGGAAATCCTACTAAGATTTAGGTGTCCAATTCAGCAAAAAAATTTGGGCACTGGCAGTGTTACTCGGAAATTGACATTGGTGTCGGAATTTAACTCGGATTCCAGTGTCCAATTCGGCAAAAAAAAAAAGGACACGGGTTAGCGGAGTCAGCCCTTAATTTAATGGGCAGACCAAAGAGTAACACTACAATAAATCCTTATTTCTTAGGTACCAAATCCTTATGTAGTGCTTCTATGCTCCCCTCAAAAGTAAAACACACACACAAATTTTACATTCATGTACATCTGGTGCTGGAGTACTGACCATGACGAGTGACCATTAGTTTTTTCCCCAAGGATTATGGATTATAACACTTATCAACAGTAAAGCATGTACTTAGGAATTGAACGTGAATAATATTTTTTGAATTTTCCCTTGCAGAGTGCACCATATAAAGATATTTGTTATGTCATTATTCCTCTGCAAGGCACCTTTTTGTGCTGAAGGTATATATCATGACCACTGGTTGGTTATTTGTTTAGGATCCCACAACATTGGGGTAGCTATGGCTACGGAACATGGATTAGTGGTACCAAACATCAAGAAAGTTCAGTCACTTTCAATATTGGAGGTCAGCGGCAACTGCTTTTCTCCTTGAGTTCTTGATAATTTCGTCATTGTTCTGTGAATTCAAGTTTGATATTGATTAATTGTTCGGTTCTTGCCATTTCCGTATCAATAGTTTCCACAATCTAGGTACAATTCTGAAGTTATGTCTCCTATCTTCAGAAATGAAAATTAATTCTTGTACTCAAAATTCTGAAGAAATATTATCCAGTTGTTAAGATAGCACTATAGACAAACGTTGGAATGACCAACTGGCTACTCATTTGGATGATAACTTTGGAGATATGTGACCTAGCAAACACGATATTTCTTTTACACGATCTACTGTGAACATAGGAGTGATCCATTCCAGTCACATCTTCAGTAGGCATGGTAGCTCTTGTGCTTGTCTGCATAAAATTTTAATTATCTCGACCATGATTGCACCAGATCACGAAAGAATTGGCACGATTACATGAGATGGCATCACACAACAGGCTAAGCACCGAAGATTTTACAGGTGGAACCATAACACTAAGCAACATAGGTGCCATTGGCGGCAAATTTGGCTCCCCACTTCTCAACCTGACTGAAAATGGTCAGTCGCTTCTTACAAAAGATGAAAAAAAGGAGAAACCTAACTGCTTCGAAGTTTTCTAGTGGCGGAGGTAGCATACTATCCTCGTCTTCAAAACTTCGTAGGCGACGTGGTCGGCATCGGATGGTTTGGGATCATCAGTGAACAAAACCCGAAATACGTCCACTTGCTGATGCACTCATTTAAGTATCTTCCGAACACCCTCTGACTAAATAATCAAATTGAATTGAACCCATAAGATCTCTTCCTTTTCTTGAGGGGTCTCGATAAGGTTGACTTGGTCGCCCACCGCATCGACTAAGCACTCCAAGTGATAACAAGCCTCCTAGAGATATGCAACGTCATTGTGGAGGACCATGTCAATGGTGAGGTTAGCTCACTAAAAGCTGGAGACCAACCGAAAGATACGGTAGAGGAAGAAGTCTTGGGTCTGGTCATGGAGGGTGGCCAGATTTTATAGGCAGTCGGTGTGCACTGCTTAGGACTAAAGCTTGAACGTATTGTCATTTCGCTGGGAAAAGCTAGTATGTGTTGTCAAATCATGAGGAAAGCTAGTGCGTGCCGTCCACTCACTATGAAAAGCTGGTACGTATTGTCAAATCACTGGGAAAGCCATTGCATGTTGTCCACTGGCTACAAAAAGCTGGTACATGCTGTCAAATCACTGGAAAAGATAGCATGTGATATCCACTCACTGCGAAAAGCTGGTACATGTTGTTAAATCACTGGGAAAGCTGCTGTGTGTTGTCTGCAAGCTGTGAAAAGGTAGTATGTATTATCAAATCACTGGAAATACCAGTGCGTGCAGTCCATAGGTTGCAAAAAGCTGATGTGTGCTGTAAAATCATTGGGAAATCTAGTGCATGTTGTCCACTCACTTCAAAAAGTTGTTATGTTTTGTCAAATCACTAGGAAAACCGGTGCATGTTGTCCACTCATTGCGACAAGCTAGTACATGTTGTTGTCAAATCACTAGAAAGCTAATGCATGTTGTCTGCTAGCTGCGAAAAGCTGGTACATGTTATCAAATCACTAGGAAAGCTGGTGCGTGCTGTCCACTCGTTGACATCTCAAGAAAGGATTTTAAGAACCAAATGAACAAATGAATAAGAAAAAAATAAACCACAAGGTCTAAGATGGCTACATAACATTTATAATATTATTATCAAGTTGCACATGGAACTTACGTCGTGCTCTATCATGTTGATGCAGTACACTACACGTTACACGTCTACTTTTTAGTACATAAGTGAATTGGAGCAAGAACAGGAGCGACTATAGCTGGTTGAGCAGGAGCCGAGCAACTATGGCCTCGGCTGGTTTCTCCAATGTTGAGGACGATTGGCGGGTTGAGGTACTACACACTCTTACACATCCTACTCCTCAGGCATAGTCCCCTAGTGAGTGGTTCAGTCAGGGTGGGGTTGGTGGGGATAATGGGGGTCCAGGAGGAGCTGGAGCGTGGACTGCTGCTGCTACCAAGGTCTGCTCAAGCTCGGTGACTGTGGCATCCCTCTCATGCTCCATTGTAGCCAGAGCCTTCTCACACTTAGCGAGCTGAGCGCGGAGAGTCTCGGCCTATATATAGCTGATGGTAAAGAGCTAGCGGAGATATGAGATCACTTTTAAAGCCTCAGTGTACATGGCTCTTATAGCTCGGGTGAGCTAGACTTGGTGGGTCAGAAGTGGATCATCCTTAGAGTCATGGATGAATGTCTCGCTATAACGTGCTGCTATAACGTGAACAGTTCGAATTGTTGTCAATCGGAGTGATATGCTAAGAGAAAACGCTCCATGGCCACGTTCCCACTTACCTCACACGTATGGCCCACTGCACTACAGTTCATGCAATTGCTGCCGATCCATCTTGGCTTATTCTTTTGGGCTGCGATTTATGGTTTATGACTTTTAGCTCTAGTGCGAATGCTTATGCGAATGAACTGAAAGCCGGTAAACTACTCCTAAAAGACTATCCTAATAAACCGCTTCAAAATAACGGTGAAAAAATCATCATATCTATTTCTTTAAGAGAAGCCATTAGCCATGGGCTAAAAAGAATATGGCCGATCGGTTCTGCAATCACGGCAACGAATTTGTCTGGTTCAATAAAAAAACATAGCTAGCACTGCAACGAGTTTGTCTGGTTCAATACAAAAAATACAAGAATATGCAGTAATGGTCATTTTCCTTCTGGCGGCAATGCACCATGTTATTCCTCAAATCACTCGCGTTACGCCGCGCATCTGCCCCCGGCTTGCCCTCAGCAGCGCGCTCGTAACCTCCTCGCCGGCCTGGAGAGAGAACGGGGAGGGCGAAGTTGAGGGAGTTGATTCTGTCACGTCCCGAGCTCGACAGTGTTGAGCTCGTGCGTAGACACCGTCCGGATCCGAGCAAGATATTAAAGAGAGAGCACTCAGTATTTTTTACATATTTAGTGGTAGCACCCCGTCTATATGTTATCTTATTTCTAAGTGAAGTCACAACAGACTTCTTTATATCACTTGACATACGGATATATATGGACAGATATTATTTATCCCGTATCCTATTCCACATTTTTTTTTTCATAGAGTTGGACATGGATAGTGTTGGATACCCATTTACCCCTTCCGTATTTACCCCGTGAGCGTTCGGTAGGTCGGTCGGACGAAAATTATCCGCTCCGTTTGTACCTCTACATCCATCAGTAATGTAGTAGATAGTAATGCATTCTAAATTTTGTAACATCAATTAACTTCATGACAAAGTTCAATAGTAAATAACTATTTGTCAGACAACATACCAAAATTAAGAAACCTACCATCATTAGTAAATGATCTAGGATGAATCCGAGAGCCTGCTATTACATGCATTGTTTTGGAATGTCTTACTTTGTCAACATTATACATGTTTTTCTTTTATTTTCTCCCTTTGTTTATCAACGTGCTTAAGCTTTTTTTAGATAGATGTAGTTCTTGACTTGTGGGGGTCATAAATTTTTGACATGTGAGGGCACAATCTGTATACGTTTGGACTATAAGCAATAAAAACTAAAATTGCGCCGGGCCTATGCCCCCACACTTGTGACTATGCATCCGCCCTTGGTGTAGCCCCTTCGCCTTTGTCACCGGGATGGCTAGAACCCAGATCGTTGTAGCCAAATCTAGGCTCACCTCGTCCTTCTCGCCGGCGCTGATGGAAGAGGAGATGCATCGTCAGAGGGGAACACGCTGATGGAGGACAGCAGTGCCTCTGCGTCATATCCCTAAACCTAGTAGTGAGCTCGTTCGATTTGGGGACGGGGAGGATGGGACGACTCGCTTGCGAGCTTCGCCATGTGAACACGGGTGGACGGATGTTTCAGTAATTTGTTGGTGAGACATGGGGGCTAAATGCAAAAGTGCATAAGTGGGGAGGATGGAACGACGCCCTTGCGAGCTTCGCCCACCGAGTTTGGATCCGATGGCTAGATGTGCAAAGGGAGCGGGTTGGCCTATTAGACTACTAGCCCACCCGTCAAATTTTGGCTCCAATGGAAATAGGTCACGCAGAATCAGGCTCAATAGAGGCTGAGACCTTGTTGGCCCACAGGGTTTGACTGGTCGACCCTTCTCTGTCGTCCATCACTGCGGAGCGTCTCGACGACAAGTCGACATGCTCATCTGTGGCGGCACCACCACCAGCGGCGTTGCGCTCGATGTCACCAGCTCATGCTCCGAACTACTGATAAACAAGGAAGAGGGTGCTAGAGAAAACACTGTAACTAACGGAGTCTTATTTAGCATAATTAAATTTAAAAAAAATTAAAAATAGAAAAAACCATGTTAGCCCATCATGTATAATACAAACAAATACGAGAAAAAAAGAACCAGCAAAAAAGCTCAAAAAAGCCAAAAGTATAGAAAAATACGAGATTTATGAATAGTTCAAAATAAACCAGAAGCTAGAAGCTCAAGTCGAAACAAGCGGAGCCTTATATCCTTACCGATGGCCCTGAGTGAGTTTGTGCATACATGTACAAATATGCCCTTGTGCCTCACACGTGCTGCCCTATTGTTATTGTCAATTTCCTTTACTAACATGGCACAAATGACGTTAAGAGTCAACATGCATACGTATGTTGCCATATGGAGTGTCAGTAGATTGCTTGCATTTTCTCGATGGCTTGAACTTTTCTGGTTGGTGCATGCATGAGACTTGGGACAGTGGTGCCCGGTTCATCTAAAAAAATGAGACTCGGAACAGACTTAACCTCAGAAATTTTTTCTGAATCAATGACTTGTGGAAGAACAAAACTGGAAGTAATGCGTAGCTAGCCTTACCATGAAAACGAAAATGTGCAAGTAATCACGTTCTGTATGCTCATATCCATGTGAGCAGACTGTTGGGCAATGCATTGACCATGATACGTGATTGACAATATCTTAAGTATACTTCTGTGATAACTGACAACATATATCTGTAGTGAAAACAATATTGATAATCATTGAACAGTAATAAGAACAAGAAAATTCATGTTGACCATTTTAGATTGAAGTGCCTAAATCGTTGGGTTAATACTTGTGCCTGTAGCACTCGATCTTCTTTTTAGTTTTAGGTTTGTTTTAATGTTACTAAATTGATAATCTCAAACATTTTTCTAAAATTGAAGGCCCTTCACAATGTCACAGCATCCAAGCCAGCACGCCAGTAATGGAAAAGAAGGTGCTTGTGCTGTCCTTCAAATTATTTTGAACACTATATGAGCAACTATTTAACAAAGCGGGTGAGAAGCGCCGATGAGCATGTTATCGTCACTACTATAGAAAACCGTATTACAGACGATTCAAAAACGTCATCACAGACGGTTTTCTGAACCGTCTGAATTTATGGGTCAGTGATAATCGAAGGTTATCACAGACAGTTTCCGAACCGCCTGTGGTGTAAATATCACAGATGGTTTGTAATTAAAAACCGTCTGTGATAGCTAATAATCACAGACGGTTTTTAAGTAAAAACCGTCTGTGATAGGTGATAATCACAGACGGTTTTTAACTAAAAACCGTCTGTGATATAAGATAAGATAAAGATAGGATAATATACATATACATATACATATATATACATATACATATTACAATACAACACTAGAGTACATGCTAATGGGCCATATATACACATGTATGATGTTATGCTCTGGTTTGAATAATGGTTTAAGATTTGATAAATTAAGTCTTTGGATATTGTGTTTTACAAGATTAAAAAGAGGCAAGCAAACTATGCAGCTTTTTTCATTTGTTTTACAAGATTAAAAGAGACAAAGCTAAAGATAATGCTAAGGAAATTTGTGATGATTGCTGGCAGTTAACATATGAAAGAATATATATAAAGGAACATCTATATTCGTCACAGATTTATACAATGTAAAATTTTTTAATTGCGCACCTTAGGGTTCGGCGATGTTGTGTAGGCGGTGGCGACGGCGGCGACGGCGTGGGCTCGGGTCGACGGCGACGGCGTGGGCTCGGGTCGACGGTGATGGCGTGGACTCAGGTCGACGGCGTGGGCTCGGGTCGACGGCGACTGCGTGGGCTCGGGTCGACGGCGACTGCGTGGGCTCAGGTCGACGGCGACTGCGACGGCATGGGCTCGGGTCGACGGCGACGGCGTGGGCTCGGGTTGACGGCGATAGGAGGCGAGACGGGCTAGATCTAGACTTCGGGAGAGCGACTAGTAATAACTACAGTGTACGCGCAAAACCCTAGCGGGGGTTATATATAAAGGCTTATTACAGACGGTTCTATTTAAGAACCGTCTGTGATATCAATATCACAGACGATTATAAGTTGAGAACGGTCTGTGATAATAAATATCACAGACGGTTATAAACTTAGAACCGTCTGTAATAGTTATACTATCACAGACGGTTCTAAACTTAGAATTGCCTGTGATATTTATTATCATAGACGGTTCTAAACTGAGAACCGTCTGTGATATTGATATTACAGACGGTTCTAAGTTTAGAACCGTCTGTAATAAGCCTTCACTCACCAACCAGCATTCAATAATACCAACCAGCATTCAATAAGACAACAGCTGGGTGTATTTCTTTACAACAGCCCAATGAACATAGAGATATATTTGTATGACTCATTCTCAAAATTCACCTATATATCACACATTTTCACATATAAGTAAATGCAAATTTACAAATACATCACACGCATGCATTGTTGTATACATAAATGCTAGTTCATATATACATCACATACATGCATTGTTATATATATAAATGCAAATGCCCACATATATATCACACATTCTCATTCCACTTGCTTATTTCCTTTAAAAATTAGTCCTTCATGATGATCAATGCGTACGTAACTAGTTTCGTAACGTTGTTCGTCGTCGACCCTTATGCCATTTTCAAAAGGAGGTAACTCATCAAATTGATTGTATTCTTCCTCGTCCACTACACTCTCTACTCCGACAATTCTCCTTTTTCCATGAAGAACTACATGGCGTTTCTTATTTGCCGGGTCGGTTATATAGAAAACTTAAACAACTTGGTTGGCGAGTACCAATGGTTCGTCTTTGTACTCGACACATTGGAGGTCCACGGTAGTGACACCGTACTTGTCAACCTTCACCTATGGGAGATGCACCCAACGGCAGCGAAATAAGGGGATCTTGAAAACCACGTAGTCGAGCTCCCAAATCTCTTCTATGAACCCATAGTATGAGTTTCTCGACCCATCGGTGCTGAACGCATCTATGTGGACATCGCTGTTCTGGTTAGTGCTCTTTACATCCTAAGACTGTGTATAGAATGTGTACCCATTTATGTCATATCCTTACCATGTCACAACTGTAAATGTTGGCCCTTTTACCAACCATATCAGCGTCTCACTTGGCGAGCTCCTAGCAATTTGCTCCTTCAACCACTGGTTGAACCGACTGTTGTGTTGTCTCATGATCCAAACATCCAGCCGCCCCGGATTCTGTTGCTGAAGTACATCCTTGTGCTGGTCGACATAAGGCGCCACTTCAGTCATGTGTTGCAAGACCGTGAAATGGGCATGAGTATACGTGTCAATATCTGCAGTGATTGCTTTCCTTCTGATAATTCTGATACCCTTCAGCCTTCCCTCATGACGAGATTGAGGCACAACTATCGGTTGAGTCTGAGCCATATAATCGACACAAAACTCAATAACCTCTTCGCTTGCATAACCTTCGACGATGCTGCCCTCCGGCCGAGATCGATTCCGTACGTAGGACTTCAGAATTCCCATGAACCTCTCAAATGGGTACATGCTACGTAGGAATACGGGCCCGCACATTTTTATCTCCCACACAACGTGAACAATGGGATGGACCATGATATCGAAAAACGAAGGAGGGAAATACATTTCAAGATGACATGGAGTTATCACCACCTCGTCCTGCAGAGCATCTAGTCCTTCGGGATCGATGACCTTCTGAGCAATTGTGTTAAAGAAATAACATAGCCTCATGATTGTCTCTCGGACTTTGATCGGTAAAATATTTTTAATTGCAATAGGGAGCATCTGTGTCATCAGCACATGACAATCATGAGACTTCATGCCATTTAACTTCAAATCTTACATCGAAACAAGTTTCTTCACGTTGCCGGAGTAACCAGACGGAACTTTGACACCATGCAAGCACTGGCACAGTTCTGTTTTCTCGGCCTTGGACAGATGTAACACGCAGGGGGAAGGTACGTTCGTCCATTATCTGTTATTGTCGGTGCTAACTCAGGCCTGATGTCCATATCAGCCAAGTCAAGCCGTGCGTTGACGCCGTCCTTTGTTTTATCACGAATGTTCAGTAAGAGACCAATCAAGCTGTCACATACATTCTTTTCTACGTGCATGACGTTGATGCAGTGTTGAACATCTAGGTACTCCCAATAAGGTAAGTCCCAAAATACTGATCTCTTCTTCCAGGTGTTCTTCTCATGAGCCCTCAATTTATGTCCCTTTTCGAGGACAACATCTAAATCCTTAACCATATCATAAACCTCGTGTCCCCTTAAATGCCTTGAAGCTGAACCGTCTTCCTTCTCTCTGTCAAATTGTTTCTTCATCTTGCGGTATGGGTGAGCCCTCCGAAGCGGTGACGCATGTAGACAGTTTTGCGTGAGTGTTTCAGCCACACACTCTCGGTACCATCTAAATATTGGGTACAAGCTTTGGCACCTTTTGTACTCTGGCCCGATAGGTTAGCAAGGGCAGGATAATCATTTATGGTGTAGAACAATAAGGAGCACAAAGTGAAGTTCTCTCGTTTGTATGCATCCCATACCTGTACCCCTTCGTTCCATAGACTTTTAGATCTTCCACCAACGGTGCTAGGTACACATCAATATCATTCCAGGTTGTTTTGGCCCTTGGATAAGTATCGACAACAAAATATAATTTCGCTTCATACACAACCAAGGAGGAAGGTTATAGATGCAGAGAGTCACGGGCCATGTGCTATGTCGGCTGCTCATGCTACTGAAAGGATTCATTCCATCTGTACTTAGTCCAAACCTTATATTCCTTGGTTCTGCACCGAAGTCTGCGAAACTCCTATCAATGTTTCTCCACTGGGCGGAATCAGCAAGGTGTCTTAGCATTCCATCCTTCTTGCGCTCCTCCGAGTGCCAACGCAGCAGTTTTGCCTCCTTTGGATTTACAAAAAACCTTTTCAAATGGGGAATTATAGGAAAATACCATGCCACCTTAGCAGGAGGTCCTTTCTTCGCCTCTGTTCCCTCGTCGTCATCTGATTGATTGTTACGTTTGTACCGGGATGTGTTGCACACCGGACATACATGCATGTTTGCATACTCTTTATGGTAGAGGATAAAGTCGTTCGGACATGCATGTATTCTTTCTACCTCCATTCTCAATGGATAAAGAACCTTCTTGGCTTTATACGTGGTTCTAGGCAACTCATTTCCCTTCGGAAGCATGTCCAATAAAAGACCTAGCAGCGCCGTGAAACTCTTGTCGGACAAACCGTTGCTTGCCTTCAATTTCAACAGTTCAAGCACGACCGACAACCTCGTGTACTTTGACCTGCAGCACGTGAACAAAGGTTTCTCCGAGTCCTCCATCAAGCCCCGGAATTTAACATGCTCTCTCTCATCATAGTTCTCTTCTACATCGCGAAGCATCTCATCTAGATTGTCATCGTGCAACCTATCCGAATCTGAACCACAATCGACATCATCCGGCGGCATATCATTGACTTCACCGGCGATGTAATCCACCGGCATATGATTATTGACTTCGCCATGACTGGTCCAACACGTATAACCCTTTTTGAAACCCCTCCGAATCAAGTGCGCTTCAATTTGCCCTCGGTTCTTAAACATCTTTAAATTCTCGCAGTCAGTACATGGACAGTACATATATTCCACCCCCTTATTCAGCATATCCTCTCGGCAGCTCTTGTAAAAGCAGACACGTCGTTAATGTACTCTTTACTCACACGGTTCGCGGCATACATCCAGCTTCGGTCCTACGTTATATATATATATATATATATATATATATATATATATATATATATATATATATATATATATATATAAATTAATTAATTATTACTACATATATATATATACCACATGCATTCAGGCTTTGCTAGCTTAATTCATATTATAAACACAATAGCTATTATATAACCAACAATTTTGCAAACCATCTTCAATAACACTCACCAATTACTTAGATCTAAATTGTAATGCAAAGAAAAATAAATTTCATTACTAACCATATATAGAGCAACCAGGAAAGTATGAATCTTCAAAGCTCAATCTCTGCCTCCTCTCACCAAATTAATTGGTCTGAAATCGCCTAGCTTGCCGCCTAAGCGAAAGAGTGCAGCACCGGCTAGATCTGGATCGAAATGAAGACAGATGCAGTTCTGAGCAGTGCAATAAATGCCTAGTGCTATTATCACAGACGGTTTTTTATTAAAAAATCGTCTGTGATAATGCAAAGTCAGACATATCTCTGTCTAAACGTATCTCGATCGTTATACGAAGCGTCTAAACTTATCTCGATCGTTATATGAAGCGCCTATATCATTAATGTTTGGTATACGAACCGTCTGTGCTAAAGGTTAAATATGCACGCCTAATCCAGGTCTCTTCAACGTACGTACAATATGGCTTCTACTATTCTTGTGATCATCTCCTTCCTCTCATCTGTTCATCACGAGTTGTTCGGCCGGAACCTTACACAGGCGGCCAGAAATTTATATCTGGAGCAGCTTCTCCGCACACACCCTGCTCTCCTTCCCCAACTTTCTTGCATCTGTCAGCTCGACCTGATCATCCGCCATCGACGGAGGCGTCTCGCTGCCGCTCAAGAAAGGGAAACAGCCCTCACCCTGGTTCTTCTCCACAATGTGCGCAAAGTGGAAGAAACTCTACAGGCATTGGAGAGACTGATGGATAGCATCGCCGATCAAGCAGAAACGGCAGATTATGAGGAATCTTATAATGCTATCCTCTACAAGATTATGGGCTATGCTACTGATCATTTGCCCAGGCTAGAGGAGGAAGTGTTGAGGACAAGGACAATCTTAACGGCGTTCGAGAAGTTAGCGGCTGATCCTCCAAGTCTCAAAGTCGAACAAGAAGCGTACGAAGCCCAAAAGATTACAATCTGGGAAACTCTTTACCTGTGCGACTTTTGTAATAAATTTGCCTCTAATTGAAATTAATAAATTTGCCTTTAATTTGTGATCTCTTGTCTCAGTAGTTCTGTAGTTAAGTTATTAGAAGCAATGTGTACTTATATATTAACCTCTGATCATGTACAGAATATGACAAACGGGAGATCATAGACGGTTCTTGTTAAAAACCGTCTGTGATAGTCTATACTATACAGACGGTTTTTTAATAAAAACCGTCTGTGATACTAAAGTATCACAGACGGTTCATTGGTAAGAACCGTTTGTGATACTAGTTTTCTCCGACGCCACCAACACAGACGGTGTCCAAATTAAAACCGTCTGTGTTAGTGTCAATCACAGACGGTTTTGTCAAACCGTCTGTGATTGTCCGTCTAGTATTAGGCTTTCTGTAGTAGTGCGTGGCTGCTACAATGCAGCGAGCAAAGCATAATGTTGGTAAGTTCATGTGTCATTTTATTCATTATGTGTTAATGTACCATATAATCGATAGAATTATCTAATATGTGATTGTTGCGTCTTTTATTTAGACCATAATTTGCATACTACAGACTTTAGTAAGGTGTACATCGATCCGAATATTGCAGCTGCCCATGAATTGAGGTGGAGGTAAATGGAAGTTGGGTGATATTTATTTTATTATTTGGATTTTGTTACTATTTATTAATTACAAATGTTTTTGTAGAATCAATAACGATGTTAACTGATAACCCGGGACCATGACACCGGAATGGGAGGAAGAACATAGATGTGTGGCACAGTTGAAGGAATCGTTGGATCAGAGATATGTTTTGTTGCGGTAGTATTATAAACATGTGTTCATGATATTTTGCCTGATTTCAGATGTAAGGTTTGCAGCATGGAAATATCACATGTACTTGTGCAATGCAATGGAATAAATAGCTCCAACTTGTAACTGAATCTGAATATTATTCACAATGTCTAAACGTTCTCAATCATAATTTAAACTACTCGTGATCATTAGCCGTTGGGTTGTAGTTGGTTAGATTTTTTGCGTGGCAACAAACTAGTCATAAAAAAATAGACAACAATACCCCTATCTTTCTTCCTCCACCCACTCCTTTGCCTCTCCATGGTTGCTCACCATGCACGCTGTCGAATCGATCGAGCGGGTAATGAATTACTATCGGGATGGCCGTGCTGCCCGTGCATGTTCAGTGGGCACTCCCAGTCCAATGTACATCATCCAATCTACTATCGATCGATCTGCTCCAGCGATTGGCCCGGCCGGTATGCATGCATGTGTGCGTGCTAGCTGTTGATATGTTCTCCTATAGGCTATATAGAGCGAGATTTGAGATCGATGATAGTTAGGGCTAAGTTGGATATTGGCCCTAACTGCTAATAATGAATTGGAAGCAAGGCACATGCTGTGCAAATATTCAATCAAGTCACATGGCCAATAGAAAAGGCGGTAGAGGAGAGGGACGGCCATAGGAGAGGTCAAGGAGGTGGGGAACAGGAGGGGTGAAGGAAGAACACAGAGGTATTGTCGTCAAATTTTTTTCATACTTCAATTCCGCCTACTTAGCAGTGGCACATACCGAAACGACAACTTTATATTTGTATATCTTAAAACTGAAAGATCTACAGTTGCGTAGGTCTAAATAACCTTTATTTTGTTGCAAGCCAAATCGAGGTTTGCCGAGAAAAGAAAAGAAAAAACCGCCCCCTCTTCAAACAACTTATTTCGTTGCATATGAAAATAGCAGGAATTACAAGCAGATTGGGTAAATAAATAGCAAAAAAAAAACACCATCCTTTTTTTTCTAAGCAGCATCTTGAACACATAAACACTACGGGGACCCAAAAAAATAAACGTTAGTACAAACTTTGGTTGAAAGACAATCCATTATTTAGAATCTCATGGGTTATTTCAAACGCGAGGATTTCGCAGGAAACAATATACTTTCGGTAAGGATTTTACGGAATTCTCTTATTCCAAACGAGTACTCAGCTCGATGGTACTTCTAAAGGGTCGGTCGAAACCAGATTGGTGTCTGCAAAGTACAATACCGAGTTGAGTAGCACCAACTGATCTGCCCGTGCTTCTGATCATCCAGATTAAACATCACCATGTCGTAATCTTCGAAGTGGTACTCAAACAAGTTGTTCACGGTGAAGTACACGCAGTTCGGCTGAAGAAACCGCTCATCTGACGTTTCACGATTAACGCTCGCGAAGAACGGGTAGTTCGCACCGAGGAACAACGCACGATCGCCGAGGCTGGTGACGCGGCTCCATCCACCACCGTCGGAACCGGCAGCGTCTACGTTCAGCTCGTACAAGCGTACTCCGTAGCCTTGATACGTGCGGATATCTCGCCTCAGCTTGCAACTACGCCTGTCGTCCCTGACGTAGCGGCCGTACGTGCAGGCGAGGAGGAGGCGACGGCCGTCGGCCGACTCCGCCAGGTTCCTCCACTGGTACGTGAAGTCGTCGTGGTCGACCCGCGGTGGCCGCACCAGCTCCGGCTCGGGGCACGCTCCGGCGCGCAGGTCCCAAGAGTATATATTGCCATTGATGCCGTCGACGGCGAAGACCTTGCCCTTGTGTACGATGGCATCGCTGCAACAACAAAAGTAACGGGGGTTCTTCAAGGCGGTCCAGCTCTTGTCGCCGCCTCTCGCGATCGCCAAAAGTTTGTCAGTGACAACTGCAATGACTAGGTAGTCGTCGCCGTTGCCGGCGCCGGACGGCGTCTCGCAAATGACGATCCTATGAAAGGTGTGCGACCCCAAGGTAGGTAATACCCGGACCTGGCAGCAGCGGCGGACCTAACGTGGGACATGGGGGTTCAGTTGAACCCCCAAAAATATGGAAAAATAAACTGCTACTGGTATTCCACAACGCAGCAAGCAAATCCACCACAAACCCCATGGAATGGACTATCCATCCCAGAAAGGAAGATTTGGATGAGATTGCTCACGGAAAAGAAAAGATCCTCAGGAGCAAGCTAGGGCTTGCTTACCAGCGAAAGAAGAGAAAAATCCAGCAGAGCGGAGGACGACGACGACGCCTAGGAGAGAATAATTCCTTCGCTTCGAGGGTTAAATGACGTTGGCGTGAGAATTTGAGACAAACGGCGAAGCAATAGCCGCCGCCGCGACGAGATATGGAAAAGAGTTCAAGGAAGAGGATGGGCTGGAATAGGGATGCCAATCTGGCGCGGCGGGGACGAGGGGCGGCGAGGGGCAGCGAGGAGCGGCGGAACAAGGGGCGGCGAGGAGCGGAGATTTGGTGTGTCGGCGAGGAGGAGAGGCGGCAGAACGAGGGGCGGCGAGGAGCGGAGATTTGGTGTGTCGGCGAGGAGGAGAGGCGGCGGAACGAGGGGCGGCGAGGAGCGGCGGAACGAGGGGCGGAATGAGGGGCGGCGGCTGGGACTGGGATCTGGTGTGTCGGCGAGGAGGAGAGGCGGCGGCTGGGATCTGGAGGTTTCGGTGGATTGGACTTTGGGACTGTGTCGACCGAGATTTGGAGGCCGCGTGGTGGACTGGACCGACTGGTGGATGTTAGGGTTTGCTGGTTTTAGAAGGGTCTATTTGTCAGTTCATTTCACGAGTAAATGGACGAGACGGGTACGGGTAGAGCTAACCCATATCTATACCCGTTTACTCGATGGGCAGAAATTTTCCCCCATTTTCCTCTCCGTGGGTAAAAAATCCATCCCATACCCGACTCCATTAGGGTATTTACACACGGGTACATGGGTAAACGGGCATAATTGCCATCCCTAGGCTGGAACTAGAGACGAGAGAGGTTTGGGATTGGGCTGTAAGGATTGCGGATTTGGGGAGGAGGGACAGGGGCGGACCCATAGGATATGTCGGGTGGGCCACGGCATACCTTGAGCCCAGCCGAACGGTTCGCCCAACTGAGGGGAGATGTCCGTCGAGTGGAGGGCGGCGACGGGCGATCTGAAGGAGCGGAGAGCGGCTCGGCGCATCACTGCGTCCGGCGTCCGCCACTGCCAACGCGGCGCCGTGGAGTCGCAGTCATGCAGTCCTTCCGGCCATGCTCCGGCATCACGGGCCCTTACGCCATCTTCCTCCGCGGCAATTCGACTCTAGGCTCGCCATGAACCCCGTCTGTCTGAGGGTAGGTACTGCTACTCTCGGTTTCTTTTCTAACCTTAATCTTTGGCAGTGTCTATTTGCTTGCGTGTGGACTTGTAGGGCATAGGACCACTATGGCATTGTATTGGGGGTTGACAACATAGACACATTGTGAAGGAAAAATCGGTGTTAAGAGTCTATTACTCCTACTCTGGTGAACCCCCCGTTTAGGGCCTCCAAAGCCTACTACTATATCTACTGTTCGGTCTCGTAACCATAACAGAAAGTGTTGTGGCTTCGTTCTCCAAGACTCCAACATGAACACAATTGATGGCATGAGTGATCTAGCATTTAGGTCGTCCTGAACACACAGAAATCCTATATGGATAAAGAGTAAAACCTCATTAAGTGAATAGCCCTCCAAAGAAATGAGTCCACAAAATCCTTTTCCTTTCCATCAATCCACAAACTCCATGCCTGAACAAAGAGAATAAAGTTCCTATTTAGTTGAAATTAATGTTTTGAATGGTTGAAATGTTAGGTGTTCACTAGTACTTACACAAGCTATAAGGTTAGGATAATCGATTATAAGATGAGATGAGCTAATCTTTAAACCGCTTATAATCTCCAAGACTAAAATACGAAAGTTGTAGATGTGAGACTTGACACAAAAGATGCCTTCCATCGCATATTCAGGAGACATGTAGTAGGCTAAAAAAGTCAGACAAGTAGTATTGTAAGTCTCTTTTATGTGTATTTGAGACTATTAGTATGGTGTTTAAATTATTTTTATTGTAATTTGTGCAAGTTTCCAACTTAATCCTTGAATTTAAGACTTATCATATTATTTAGTGCCTGTATACCGAATTACAGTGCAAATTTTACAATTATTTACCAAATTGGCAAATGGTTTTACCGAATTGCATATGAAAATTTTGGTGCGGCATACCCTTTGGTAAAATCCTGGGTCTGTCATTGAGGAGGGAGGAGGATAGAAATCTTGACGATAGTCTGTCTCTTGTGCGGAAAATTGGGATCTATTCTAGAGAGACTCGTTGAAGGTCCACATGTCATGCATGTTACTTAACGCTGGCCATTGTATCGCTCGGCTACCGGGTTCGTCAGTTTTGCCTTGCTGTATGCACACGTGGACCGTGAGGCCCAGTTGCTGATTGTTGGCATAAGGGAGCAATGAGCAGGCCGGGGAAAATCGGTGTCAATCAAGAGAAGAAAAGGAGGAGTAGCAACGGGACAAAAGCAGGGGAAAAGGCAGAAAGAGATTATGGTTTTCTCGCTCCTCACTTGGGTAACGATTTGATTTTCTCTATGTTTATTAATTTAATTAGAGATTAGAGTTGGGATTAGAGAGAGTGAAAAAGTATTCATTAGGGAAAAGACTAGTATATCGGCTAATCTGGTATATTGTTCTCCTGTAATGTTGGGTACTGTATGAGAGTAATTTAAAAATGTTATCTACTAGATAATTGTAGAGAAATTCGATAGTTTTCTGTACAATATTTATTTATGTTGATCAGATAAATAGATTTTAAGCTATGAATTTTGTAATCCGGCTATCTGGTAAATTTATCATCTTCTAGTACCATATATTAATCTGTAGATTAAAATTACTAGATGAAATATTGGATGATTTATCTATATAAAAGATGTAGATAATTAAGGGTTCTAGAGATCCCATGAACATGATCTTAAATCCAGATAGTTTCCTAGAAATATCTAGATATTTTAGATGCTTTATTCGAAAGAATTTGATGGTGCCAATTGTCGTAAATCTAGTGGTCACAAGAATCTATATAATCCTTTGAATCCAAAATATACATCATTTGGGAGAGTTGGTTTGGTTTATAAATATTTATATTTTATTTTTCGGAAGCAATATGTTCAAAGTGCCCATGTTAATTGTTATTCTTAGAGAGAGGTAAATCATAAATAGAGACAACATATGTCAAAAACAAAAATATGTACTACTTCATTTTCTATGTGTGTGAAAAACACCATTTAATATGCTAACATAGAAAAATAAGAAAAGAGAAGTGGATTAAAGTTAATATCTATTTAAAAACAAAGTGCACACTTGTGTTGTCAACTAAAGTTGTAATAGTTTTACTCTAAAAAGTTGTCATTGTGCTGTCACCAAATAAAGTGTTAGTATTAGTTTATTATTTCAAATTTTTTAGTGTTATTGACTTTCAATAGACTTAGCAATGTGACTTTTATCTTCAGTTTTTATAAACCAATATAAATATATATTAAAAAATGTAACACAATGTAATTAGCGAACACCCATTCATAAAATTCTAAATCCGCCATTGCCTGGCAGCCGTAGCCTGCCGGTTCGACGTCTGGGATGGTGGCGATGGCAGGCAGGTCAATTTGATCGCCGGTATAAGGGTTCACGAGCTGCGCGTTGCAGTGCTCGTCGACGGTGGCGAGCCAGCCGCCCTTGGCGCCGACCCACCACCGGTTGCGGACGGCTCTGATGAAGGCGGGGAACGTGGACCACTCGCGCGCGCTTGAGAGGTCGGCCAGCTCGAAGGTGCACTCGTCGTCGCCGCTTTCACGGCCGGCTTCTCGTTGGTCGTGTTCGTCTTCGTGTGACATGAGAAAGCACGGCGTACCAAAAGGCAGGGAGATGTTCGAGGCGACGGCCCTGACCGACGACGCGCAGACGCCGGTGAGCCGGGCCGTGCTGAAGATGTCGAGGTGGACGACCACGGCGTCTATCATCTCCGTGGGAGGTCGGCCCACGGCCAGGCTCCGTTGGTCGACGGCGCAGCCATGCTCAACCGATTAGCAATTAGAATCTTGGAATAAACACACACACACACACACACACACACACACACACACACACACACACACACACACACACACACACACACACACACACACACACACACACACACACACATATATATATATATATATATATATATATATATATATATATATATATCGGTACGGGCATGCACGCACACGTGTATTATAGCCAGATTTTGACACGTGAACGATTTCGTATATGAATCAGATTAGTCCTGATATCATCTTAGTATATGAAAAGAATAAGACCATAATTACTTAGACAATAGTTTGTTTTTACTCAAAACAATCAAAACACCGATGACAACTAATCCAATTAGTCCTGATATGGATCCAGAAGTTCGTGGCCTTTACAAAGTAAAGCAACGGCTCAGATTTGTAACGGCGCAGGGTTGCCGTTTCTACAGCGACGGCGGCGGAGGATACCATCTTTCTTGCCCTGTTTGGCGCGTGTTTTCCAAGGGCGCGCAGGCGCAGCAGCAGCCAGCAGTAATTGGGCAGAAGCGCCACTCCTTGCTCTTGGCTCCTCTTCCCTCCCCGCTTCCACAACCACCGCTGCTGCTACTGATCCGAATTTCCAAACCCCGATACAGGCAGTAGGTGACGTGACGAAGGCTCCGCTGGTGGGTCCCACCGCCCCCTCGCCGCCGCTCCGCCGTCCTCTCCTCCCTCTTCCCCCGCTCCGATTCGCTGCCGCGTCCTGCTCGTCGCCGTCGCCCGCGCGACTCCTCGACGACGTAAGTGTGCGGGCCCCTTTCCGTTGCCCCAACTCCTCTGCGCTGGTGGTTTTGATTTCTTGACTTCACTCTGGACCCGTGCAGTGGCGGTGTGTAGTGGGCGGGACGGGAGCAGGTGGTTCGCCAGCGAGGCCTCCGCGGCGCCGGCGGGGCAGGCGGCTGAGCTGGTGGAGGTGCCCTTGGCGCAGACAGGGGAAGGCATCGCCGAGTGCGAGCTGCTGCGCTGGTTCGTCAGCGAGGTGAGTGCGACGGCGAGGTGGCTTCCTTTGTTACCACTTGCTTCTATCTAGAATTGTGCTTTCGGGAATTGGGGCATACCGCATACGGCTGTGGAGTGTGGGGTCATGGAGGAGCTAGCTACCTGTGCAAATCGACCAACCGGTTTGTTTGATCATGATGAGGTGCTATTACTTGTTTCTTCGTTCCTTGTGGAATTTGATGCATGTGGATGGATTGGGGTCGACCTTGAGCAAAATTTTTTTTTGAAGAAAGACCTTGAACAATTTAGTTCTGTATATATGCAATTGGCCCATTAGTAGGAAACCGTTGGGCACAGTCAGGGAGGGATTTTCAGCTCTCACTTGTGATATGGTGGTTGTGATCTGTGCAGTGTTTGATCCTATATGGACAACATGGCGTGTTAGGAACGTGCACTGGTTCAGCAATCAGCAGTGCAACTTGGATAGCTGGATTTCCAGTCTTTGATGTTGTAAATAGAATGGTACTTTAAGCCTGTAACAAGTGATTCAGTGCTCTAGTAATTCAGTATAATGTTGTGCAGTATGCATGTCGGATTCCAATTGGTCTGTTACTTGAGTACTTGCTGAGTGAATACCATAACTGAGCCACGTCATGCTATGACATGACCCTGCATCGATGAGCTGGAACATGGATTGCTTCCCAGCTGATTTGCTACTGAAATGCTAAATGTTCTGCCTTAGGACACATGAATCATGATTCAAAACTAAGCTTTCAATTTTTTGAAAGGGCTCTCTGGTTTTGCATTACAAGGCTCACAGAATTTGCATCTGTTGCTAACCTTGGTGGTTACACAACTGATGCCAAGAAACAGTGATGTGGTACAAATTCGAGAAAACCTACGTGGATATTTGTTGCCTAAAATCTAAAGAGTGCGCTGGTGCTACAATTTCAAATTCAAATTAATCTTGCCTTTTTTTTGTGTCTTTAACCTTATCTTTCATTCATCTCAAATTTTAGCACTCCAGCCTGAGATCTCAGTATGATTGGAGTTGATTGTTTTTTTACTTGTTCATTTGGCAGGGTGACCAAGTAGATGAATTTCAGCGGCTCTGTGAAGTACTAAGTGACAAAGCAACTATTGACATAACAAGCTGTTTCAAGGGGGAAGTATATCAGATTCACTTTGGCCCTGCCAACATAGTGAAGGTAGCTCAGTATCTGTGGGATACTTTTCATAAATGCTATTTCCCCTAGTTTATTTGAATAGACCTGCTGGAATGTTGTACAAAACTCAACTATGTTTTCTAGTAATTCATTCAATTTCGAATAGAGACTTATTTGAATTATTCTCCTGAATTTTCTTGTGTCAATCTATGCTCCTTAGGTTGGTGAAACTTTACTGAAGATGATTGTGGGCGATAGCCAAGTTATATCTCTTGATAGCATAGCTTCATCCACTGATAATTCCCTTGGAGTGGATACTGTAAGCCCTTTCGGTGAAGGCAATGCTCCTGTTGGAAATCTCTCCACACCAGCAGTTTGGCATCTAGCAAAGCAGTATGGGCTCAACATAAATGATATTCAGGGAACAGGAAAATATGGTAGAGTTTTCAAAGAAGACGTGTTGAATTATGCTGCCAGCAAGGGTCTTTGCAAAGAACCACCATCAGCTTTGGAAGAGAACATTGGCCAAGTTGAGTTGCTGGAAAGAGGGAAATCATTACCCGATGCACACTGTTATTACTCAATGCACACTGTTACGAAGATAAGAGAATTCCTCTCAGGTATTATGCAAGATTTCATGATGGCCTACTTTGATATGGTTGGTCACGTGTAACCATTTCAGTCTATAACTCGAACGTGAGCATTTCTTTCTCCAGGGGATACCAGAGATCTATGGTCAAATCAATGAGCCTGGCTGTAAAAAGTACCGCATTTTCATTATCTGGAGGAAATAAACTATGATGCTCTTATAGAACTTAAGGCATTATTCCAAAATGAGAATAAAGATCATAATATCAAGCACACCTTCCTCCCATTCCTCATAAAGTCTATTTCTATGGCACTGAGTAAATACCCTTTGTTGAACAGCTGTTTCATTGAGGAAACCAATGAAGTTGTTTTTAAAGGTATGCACTCTTTGAGTTTCTCGTTCCACTATTCTTACATTTCATCTGGGGAAATGATCCTAAAAAAACAGTTCAAGAGATCGCTGAGGTCCAGAAGTTTGGAAATCTCTTATCAGATGTAAATACTTGCATTCTCCCATTTACACATTTAACTACTACTTCAAAATGAACATCATTTAAAAAGTTTTGGTTATGTGCACGCATGCATAAATGAGTGCATTCTATTCGTCAAATCTTGCAATTCTCATCATCAACCCACTCCAAACAAAGAACTGCATCACCTATTTTGGGCAGGAATGTTTTTTGAGTAGCATATCTTATAGTCCAGTTTTCATTTTATCCATTTGCCGAATTTGCAAAAAGATAGGAAAGATAATTGGTTCCTGAAAAATGCAAAACCACATGTACATATTGGTACGTGCGGTATCTTAACCCTCAAAAGTACCTCAAGATTCTTATTGACAACTTCAACACTAACAGTACATAAATTCCAGTGTTACTTGGACACGGACATGGGCGGAAATCCTACTAAGATTTAGGTGTCCAATTCAGCAAAACAATTTGGGCACTGGCAGTGTTACTCGGAAATTGACATGGGTGTCGGAATTTAACTCGGATTCCGGTGTCCAATTCGGCAAAAAAAAAAGGATACGGGTTAGCGGAGTCAGCCCTTAATTTAATGGGCAGACCAAAGAGTAACACTACAATAAATCCTTATTTCTTAGGTACCAAATCCTTAAGGCCAGTCTCAGTGGAGGTTTCATGTCCCAGTTTCCAACACACCCATATTTTGGAAACAGTGCAGAAGAGTTTCGTCCCCATGAAACTCTCTCTACTCCCATGAAACTTTTATCATCTCTCTCTTCATCAATACAGTGCCATGTCAGCGTATTTAATTCCCATGAAACTCCATGAAACCCCCACTGAGACTGGCCTAAGAGCAAGTATTATAAGAGGCTGTAAGCTGGCTGTATGCTGAGGTGGAGGAGAGAGAGGAGGAGAGAGAAGAGAGGTGGGCTGTAAGCTTACAGCCAGCTGAAGCACAAGAACCAAGAAACTTTGTGAGAGGAAGGGGTAGGTCATACAACCTTCAGCTGGCGGTAACTACTATATGAGTAGGCTGAAAAGTGAGCTGTAAGTATTAATACAGCCAGCTGAAGGCTGTATTATAAGACTTGCTCTAAGTAGTGCATCTGTGCTCCCCTCAAAAGTAAAACACACACACACACAAATTTTACATTCATGTACATCTGGTGCTGGAGTACTGACCATGACGAGTGACCATTAGTTTTTCCCCAAGGATTATGGATTATAACACTTATCAACAGTAAAGCATGTACTTATGAATTGAACGTGAATAATATTTTTTGAATTTTCCCTTGCAGAGTGCACCATATAAAGATATTTGTTATGTCATTATTCCTCTGCAAGGCACCTTTTTGTGCTGAAGGTATCATGACCACTGGTTGGTTATTTGTTTAGGATCCCACAACATTGGGGTAGCTATGGCTACGGAACATGGATTAGTGGTACCAAACATCAAGAAAGTTCAGTCACTTTCAATATTGGAGGTCAGCGGCAACTGCTTTTCTCCTTGAGTTCTTGATAATTTCGTCATTGTTCTGTGAATTCAAGTTTGATATTGATTAATCGGTTCTTGCCATTTCCGTATCAATAGTTTCCACAATCTAGGTACAATTCTGAAGTTATGTCTCCTATCTTCAGAAATGAAAATTAATTCTTGTACTCAAAATTCTGAAGAAATATTATCCAGTTGTTAAGATAGCACTATAGACAAACGTTGGAATGACCAACTGGCTACTCATTTGGATGATAACTTTGGAGATATGTGACCTAGCAAGTGATCCATTCCAGTCACATCTTCAGTACGCATGTAACCAATTAGTGTCAAATTAGATTATTAATGCTGATACAGCTAGCTAGCCTAATACTTACATGTAATTGTCATTCATCTTAATAAATTGTCAATATCTAAATTAAGTAGACTAGGAGTAGTGATCTATTCTTAAATTGGAGCAAACTACCAAGTTAATTTTAAACCTAGCTTTCATCTCTTTATTATAAAGTATATAATTAGAAGCAAATACTAATCTAAAATCACCAAGAACAAATCAATTTATAAGCTAGATATACAAGCGGTATGCTTTCAGTAAACTCCCAAAAGCCGACCGCTTGCTTTAATGCAGTGCAATGAAGATAGATCTATCGGGACCAGTCTAGCTAGGTATTTAATAACGTGTCGTATCCCAGACATGTCCAACCACGAATCATCTGTGATAAGTCACAGACGGTTCTTGTGTTAAGAACCGTCTGTGATAATTGGAGATTTCACAGATGGTTATTATTATGAACCGTCGGTGATAATTACTTATCACAGACGGTTCACATTAATAATTATCTTTGAATACACATCACAGACGGTTCTAATGTAGAACCATCTATGATAAATATGCAGATGCTTCTGAATGCATTCTCATGTACATACATGCAAATTCACATATATATGACCCATTTTCATATACATAAATGCAAATTTAGTAATGCATCAGGAATAAATATGTATTACTTAGTTTTTTTACCAGTCAGTAATGTTATCATGTTGTTATGGTGAGACCATTTACATATATAGAAGACAGTAAATATAAATTCAACTGCTTGTATTTACATATGGCCAAATAGCATGGTCAGTCGCTTCTTACAAAAGATGAAAAAAGAAGAAACCTAACTGCTTCGAAGTTTTCTAGTGGCGGATGTAGCATACTATCTCCGTCTTCAAAACTTCGTAGGCGACGTGGTCGGCATCGGATGGTTTGGGATCATCAGTGAACAAAACCCGAAATACGTCCACTTGCTGATGCACTCATTTAAGTATCTCCTGAACACCCTCTGACTAAATAATCAAATTGAATTGAACCCATAAGATCTCTTCCTTTTCTCGAGGGGTCTCGATAAGGTTGACTTGGTCGCCCACCGCCTCGACTAAGCACTCCAAGTGATAACAAGCCTCCTGGAGACATGCAACGTCATTGTGGAGGACCATGTCAATGGTGAGGTTAGCTGACTGAAAGCTAGAGACCAACCGAAAGATACGGTAGAGGAAGAAGTCTTGGGTATGGTCATGGAGGGTGGCCAAATTTTATAGGCAGTCGGTGTGCACTACTTAGGAGTAAAGCTCGAACGTATTGTCATTTCGTTGGAAAAAGCTAGTATGTGTTATCAAATCATGAGGAAAGCTAGTGCGTGCCGTCCACTCACTATGAAAAGCTGGTACGTATTGTCAAATCACTGGGAAAGACATTGCATGCTGTCCACTGGCTACAAAAAGCTGGTACATGCTGTCAAATCACTGGAAAAGATAGCATGTGCTATCCACTCACTGCGAAAAGCTGGTACATGTTGTTAAATCACTGGGAAAGCTGCTGTCTGTTGTCTGCAGGCTGTGAAAAGGTAGTACGTATTATCAAATCACTGGAAAAGCTGGTACATGTTATCAAATCACTAGGAAAGCTAGTGTGTGCTGTCCACTCGTTGACATCTCAAGAAAGGATTTTAAGATCCAAATGAATAAGAAAAAAATAAACCATAAGGTCTAAGATGGCTACATAACATTTATAATATTATTATCAAGTTGCACATGGAACTTAGGTCGTGCTCTATCATGTTGATGCAGTACACTACACGTTACACGTCTACTTTTTAGTACATAAGTGAATTGGAGCAAGAACAGGAGCGACTTTAGCTGGTTGAGCAGGAGCCGAGCAACTATGGCCTCGGCTGGTTTCTCCAATGTTGAGGACGATCGGCGGGTTGAGGTACTGCACACTCTTACACATCCTACTCCTCATGCATAGTTCTCTAGTGAGTGGTTCAGTCAGGGTGTGGTTGGTGGGGATAATGGGGGTCCAGGAGGAGCTGGAGCGTGGACTGCTGTTGCTACCGAGGTCTACTCAAGCTCGGTGACTGTGGCATCCCTCTCATGCTCCATTGTAGCCAGAGCCTTCTCACACTTAACGGGCTGAGCGCGGAGAGTCTCAGCCTATATATAGCTGATGGTAAAGAGCTAGCGGAGATCTGAGATCACTTTTAAAGCCTCAGTGTACATGGCTCTCATAGCTCGGGTGAGCTAGACTTGGTGGGTCAGAAGTGGATCATCCTTAGAGTCATGGATGAATGTCTCGCTATAATCTGCTGCTTTTCGGATGGATGGATAGTAGCAAAATGGGGAGGCTAGCATGGCGACCTCGTGGATCTTGCATAGGTGAGCACAAGCCAAGCGAGCGACGTCCTGAAGAGCGTCGGTGGAAGTGCCCCTCGTGCTCACCTTCCCTTACGTACATGAAGACTTTGATTATCCAGCCCTTCCTGTTGTTGGATCAAAATTGATGACAGGGGGGTGAATGTCGACTTTTAAAAACTTGCCCCCAAAAGTATCTACTAAAAGACTATTCTCTCCGATAGCTATGAATAACTATGAAGAGAAATAGTTCATATGCTTACTGGAATCAAATAACAAGCAGAGAAGAGAAGAAAACAACAGTCACTAAAAGGCAGAAACAAATCACGGACGAAAAACAACAAAAATCAGCCCCTGGTGCAACTGGTCGGTCTCACTGCAACTGAGAGGCCGGTCTGACCGCTATGGAGCCGGCGGTCAGACCGCTATGGAGTCGGCGGTCAGACCGCTACCAACGAGCCGGTCAGACCGCAGTTCTGATCTCGGTCGGACCGCTACTGTCTGACAAGTCAGACCGGGTTCCCAAAAACCAGAGATTCCAGACTGAAAAACACGAAACAGCAAGGCCTGAAAATTCAGATTCTAGGCAAAATACAGGATTGCTGTTGTTTCTCACTGGCCAAAAAGATCAAGAACCTATTCTAAATAGTATCAAGCACTTTTGGTACAGAGAATTTCATCATTTGAGCAAGAATATGAGATTTTGCCCAAAAACTGAAAAGACACAGAGAGTTGAATTGATTTTCAGATTGCCTGCCAATCCTTGATTCGTTGACCATGAAATCAAGAGATTATCTAAGCAATAATCTCAGGACATAACAATTTAAATCTCATACCATCTCATGAAGGGAAATGAGAGATTCAAACATGCCCTGTCAAGGAAACCCTAGAAAAATCAAGAATAGGGGTAGAAGTGACGATGGATTCAAAAATCACACGAGATGTTGATTCTTCCAAGAGCTCTAGAAAGTGGAGTGGTCATATGCCCATGAATCTTTGTCACCACAGAGCTTTCAAAAATCCAACACATAGGGCTTCTAAACCACCACAAACTGGGAAGAAACAGAGAACAGGGCAAAACAGATATCCATCACAAACAAAGCCAAAAGATGAAAATAGCCAACAAAATCATTCTTATATTGATAGAGAGGAAGAACGATGAATGATTACACAGGAATTACAATCATCTCCCCTTAAACACAAGAACTCAAGAGTTCATCACATCTTTCTGTTCTCTTAGACTTTCGAAGGGGAGACAGAACTCTGCTTCTCTCTTTCTCTCAACAACTCCCCAACAGAAAGCAAAAGAGAGACACAAAGCAAAACCCTAACTACTCTCTCAAGCCATCACTCTCTACAAAGGCATACTCACAACCAGGAGACATGTACCTATTTATAGCCTTGCTTAATGGGTTCACCTTTGCTTTGCCCAATAAGCTTTACTCTTTACCCACAAACTCTAACCAAATCCACTTCCTTTAGTGCAGCTTTGCGTATTCACCAAAACGCCCCTCCTTCACCTTCCGGGAAGCTTCCTCATTCCTTGCCCTCCAAGCCTCGCAGCCACCTTGAGTCCTTGCCGTCTTCGGCACACCTCGACCACTTTGACCTCGGCACCACCTGCGCCTAGTCTGGTCATCCCGTGTCTCGCCACGACTTCACCTCGACGTCCTGCAGCCATCATAGACAAGAAACACATCACATAGCACCGCTCGACATAATGTGATCATCAATAGCATTAAGAGAAATCTTAAGCATGAAAAAACCAAAACATGTCGAATCAAGAGAATAATCATCCTAAGACCTTCGACCAAGTCCGACCAAAATCGATTGCACCGTGCAACGACATGGTCCAAACCACACAATCCAAACTCAACTTTCCTAAACCAGATGTCACTTACACAATCCACACAACCCCTTGTGATTCCCTAATGGCTCGGCAGGCTGCTGCCAAGCTGCACCGTTCACCTTGTGCACCAACTCACTGTGCTACATGGCTCACCTCCTGCCAATCTACCTTAGTGCGGTAGGTGACACATGTAGCCTGCCACGGGTTTTGAGCTCGAGAATGGGAGCTATTTTTGCAAAAACGGGTGTTAAAGGGTCAAAATTAAAAAAAAGTCATAACAGTAGTAGATATATGAACAGTTCGAATTGTTGTCAATCGGAGTGATATGCTAAGAGAAAACGCTCCATGGCCACGTTCCCACTTACCTCACACGTATGGCCCACTGCACTGCAGTTCATGCAATTGCTGGCGATCCATCTTGGCTTGTTCTTTTGGGCTGTGATTTATAGTTTATGACATTTAGCTCTAGTGCGAATGCTTATGCGAATGAACTGAAAGCCGGTAAACCACTCCTAAAAGACTATCCTAATAAACCGCTTCAAAATAACGGTGAAAAAAAAATCATCATATATATTTCTTTAAGAGAAGCCATTAGCTATGGGCTAAAAAGAATATGGCCGATCGGTTCTACAATCACGGCAACGAATTTGTCTGGTTCAATAAAAAAACATAGCTAGCACTGCAACGACTTTGTCTGGTTCAATACAAAAAATACAAGAATATGCAGTAATGGTCCATTTTCCTTCTGGCGGCAATGCACCATGTTATTCCTCAAACCACTCGCGTCACGCCGCGCATCTGCCCCCGGCTTGTCCTCGGCAGCGCGCTCGTAACCTCCTCGCCGGCCTGGAGAGAGAACGGGGAGGGCGAAGGTTGGGGGAGTTGATTCTGTCACGTCCCGAGCTCGACAGTGTTGAGCTCGTGCGTAGACACCGTCCGGATCCGAGCAAGATAGTAAAGAAAGAGCACTCAGTATTTGTTTACATATTTAGATGTAGCAACCCGTCTATATGTTATCTTATTTCTAAGTGAAGTCACAACAGACTTCTTTATATCACTTGACATACGGATATATATGGACGAATATTATTCATCCTGTATCCTGTTCCATATTTTTTTCATAGAGTTGGACACGGATAGTGTTGGATACCCATTTACCCCTTCCGTATTTACTCCGTGAGCGTTCGGTAGGACAAAAATTATCCGCTCCGTTTGTACCTCTACATCCATTAGTAATGTAGTAGATAGTAATGCATTCTAAATTTTGTAACATCAATTAACTTCATGACAAAGTTCAATAGTAAATAACTATTTGTCAGACAACATACCAAAATTAAGAAACCTACCATCATTAGTAAATGATCTAGGATGAATCCGAGAACCTGCTATTACATGCATTGTTTTGGAATGTCTTACTTTGTCAACATTATACATGTTTATCTTTTCTTTTCTCCCTTTGTCTGTCAACGTGCTTAAGCTTTTTTTAGATAGATGTAGTTCTTGACATGTGGGGGTCATAAATTTTTGACATGTGAGGGCACAATCTATATACGTTTGGACTATAAGCAATAAAAACTAAAATTGCGCGGGGCCTATGCCCCACACTTGTGACTATGCATCCGCCCTTGGTGTAGCCCCTTCGCCTTTGTCACCGGGATGGCTAGAACCCAGATCGTTGTAGCCAAATCTAGGCTCACCTCGTCCTTCTCGCCCCGACGCTGATGGAAGAGGAGATGCATCGTCAGAGGGGAACATGCTGATGGAGGACAGCAGTGCCTCTGCGTCATATCCCTAAACCTAGCAGTGAGCTCGTTCGATTTGGGGACGGGGAGGATGGGACGACTCGCTTGCGAGCTTCGCCATGTGAACACGGGTGGACGGATGTTTCAGTAATTTGTTGGTGAGACATGGGGGCTAAATGCAAAAGTGCATAAGTGGGGAGGATGGAACGACGCCCTTGCGAGCTTCGCCCGCCGAGTTTGGATCTGATGGCTAGATGTGCAAAGGGAGCGGGTTGGCCCATTAGACTACTAGCCCACCCCTCAAATTTTGGCTCCAATGGAAATAGGTCACAGAGAATCAGGCTCAACAGAGGCTGAGACCTTGTTGGCCCACAGGGTTTGACTAGTCGACCCTTCTCTGTCGTCCATCACTGCGGAGCCTCTCGTCGACAAGTCGACACGCTCATCTGTGGTGGCACCACCAGCTGCGGCGTTGCGCTCGATGTCACCAGCTCATGCTCCGAACTACTGATAAACAAGGAAGAGGGTGTTAGAGAAAACACTGTAGCTAACGAAGGCTTATTTAGCATAATTAAATTAAAAAAATTTAAAATAGAAAAAACATGTTAGCCCATCATGTATAATGCAAACAAATTCGCGAAAAAAAGAACCGGCAAAAAAGCTCAAAAAAGCCAAAAGTATAGAAAAAGTGAGATTTATGAATAGTGCAAAATAAACCAGAAGCTAGAAGCTCAAGTCGAAACAAACGGGGCCTTATATCCTTACCGATGGCCCTGAGTGAGTTTGTGCATACATGTACAAATATGCCCTTGTGCCTCACACGTGCTGCCCTATTGTTACTAGTATAGTGCCCGTGCTAACGCCACGGCAGCATTTTAGGGATGCACATGAAAACAACCAAATGACGATATTTTTTTCATAGTTTAAGTTTCACGCAATTGTATATCACCATGTATATAATCTGGAAAACACTCATGTATATCACCAGCAAGTTCAGGTCATGCAATTACAAGCCTAGGCCAATTATAATGCATAACAAGGCAATAATAAGTCATGTCTCGCCTGAACCATCTAATTTCTGATTTGCTTAAGTAGGTCTTGGAGTTCTCCAGGGATAATGTCTTTACATTCATTTTCACTGCTCTTCAAAATGTCCACCAAGAAATTCGTCCTCAGTGAATGTGATCGCTGTGCATGACAGATAATAAGTTAACTTATTAATTTGCTATGTAGTCTACAAAATATACATAGAGAATATTATATGCTCACAGTGTTGATAACTGGTAATCTTACGCCATTCCACGACCACATGAAACTGTATACAAGGAAGCCTGACAGGTTGCTGGAGAAGAGCACGTGTTTAATTGTTATAGATAAATCAAATGATATTTGATAATAAAGATGAAACATATTATAAGTTATTACCAGTCCGTAGTTTTTGGAACCCATGTTGGGAATTTACGACGCCAATAAAAAATATCGTCTTTCCACGCAGGATGTGCCAATTCCATGGCGAGTTTGAAATTATTGGCAATGTTATGTAATTTGTGTATATATGGCATGCATGGATCAGAACCCTTAAACATTCTATTTTTAGGATGAGGATCCATAATGCCACTTCGAAAAACCAGGTGTTCGTATTGGCTTTTGGCTTTAGTCAGCAGAAGCCAATACGTACAGGGCCATTGAAAGCTGGGACTCAAATTCAATAAAACCAAAGAAAAACTGGCCAATCTGTAGCAATGCAGTAAGAATATCAGAAAAAATATCATAGCTGCTGCCAAAATCAACAGTTACTTACCTTCTTGTTCCTAACTTGGATGCCACCTGGCTTGATAGCACCATATTTCTTAAACTCTTCCTCGACCATTTGGACAGTCGCATTGAATGGCAAACTTTTGACAAAAACTGGACAAGCTTGTTCTGTAGGGCAGAATAGTGTCATCACTGCAAATAGTGTAAAAAAGATTGTATATACTAAATCAAAGCCAAGGCCAACCATCATGAGAAGTGTTGTTTTCGACAACATTCCTATCAGTTGGAGTGGTTTCGGCAGCGTGGGAAGGTTTTACAGAAGATTTTTCTGGACCTTCAACAGCCTTGGTCACAGCTTTAGAAGCTGTCTTAGGTTTGACAAATGGAGTCGGTGGGCCCTCCTTCATGACCTTCACCTGTAGTACAACCCATAATTAAGGTCTGTAATTAGCAAGAACCTCACTGGAAGTTCAGAATCGCTATTAGCCAATCACTTCAGAAATACATTAAGAACAATGCAATAAGAGATTCTAGTTACAAAGGCAAGACAAATAGAGAACTCACAATGGATGCATAAGACTTCTTACTTCTTAGTAACATCCTTCTGAGCTGGAGGAGGGGGAGCAGCCGAGCAGCAGCAACAGGGGCCTTTTGGGCTCCTCTTTGGTCACTTGCACAAGTGGTTCAACAGTAACATTTTTTCAACAGTTGTTCCATTAACAGTGGGGTTCATAGCTTCCGCACCCGTGACATTATTCTCCACTGCAACGTGGTCTGAGATCAGATGATCCTCAACCGGAATAGGATCTGGTAATGTTGAAAATGTCAACGCACCTGGAATTACTTTTTTATTGAAGGAAATGCAAAATATCCTTTACCTGTTTCAGCAACAGATCCAGCATTCTGATTGCTTTCATTTTCTTGATTAACAACTTGATTTACCACAGCCGACGGCCTTTTCGATATAAATATAAACGCATCATTGCAGAATACATGTTATATCGACTAACAAACTGCATCACAGTATACATGTTATATAGACTAAAATCCAAAGAGAAACATTAATCAAACAATCAGGACTGTAGGCAGAAATTACCACTCCAAATTCCTCCGGGTAAGCACCACGATTCTCAAGACGCTTGCCCTTCCCAATCTTAGCGTGGAATGTTATCTGTGACAACCTTTTATCAGTAGAAATACAATGCGAGCTTGTTTATAAGAACATGAAAAAAACAGAATGGAAACCTGTCCAGCAGGGACACTCAGATCACCAGTCAACTTCACTGCTTCAACATACTCGAAAAACTCTACTTCATCGGTACTGTTCCAGTGGCCGAACTTTCGACGGAGTTGCACAACTTCTGGTCCATAAGGACTAAATGCTCCCACATATAAACCTACATGTACACCAGGAATATACCTGTCAGACTAAAAATGTAACAGGTCATCAACTTAACTGAGAAAACTTTACCATTAAATGGATCTGAGCCGTTAGAGTCTGTTATGATCCGATTGAAAATGGTATTCTCAGTCAGCTTGGCTCCGGCCTTGCTTATGTAAGCTTTAAAAGCTCCTGGACTTCTTTATTTAATCTGCAGTGAATCCATCATTTGTCGTTAACTTGATTACATGAACGGACACATTGTTTACAGAATTGGTGGCAATGGACAGTTACCACCACAGAAGAATCAAACAAGCCTAAATTGGGATAGATGAAATGGGTCAAACTGGACAGTTTCTGAGTATTGATCCATTATCAACAGCAAATAACATCCCATACCCACTATTCAAAGAGAAAATAAAATGTTGAGCACTGCAACCAGCAATATATCGCAGTTGCGTAGAGCACACAATACTAAGACACACAGTACTCACTTGCGTAGAGCACACCCTCCAAGGTCATCAGAGATTGGGACAATTCTTATAGCTCTTTTCATTATCTGTTCAATGGAATCAACTCCAGCTTGCCTCCCAGCAGCCTTAGCATTTTTATTTTCCGCTAAATCACATGGTTACCATAAGTAAATAAAATACAAGATCATTTACCAGAATGTAGACCCCTTATTCTTGAGAATTCTGCAGATAGAAGAAAGAAATAGAAGCTATAGTAAAATAAACAGAGATATCGCAAACAGATACCAGTGTACTCTTTACCTGTTCACCTCCTCTAGCATCTTAGTTGTATTCTCTTGTGAATTTTGGCTGCACTACAAAACAAGAAACACGATTCTGAGTATCATGCAGGAAGAATATCAGAGTATCCTGGCAACAATTGACTCACCATAATAGAATCTAGTGTTCCTGCAAACAACAAAATGGGTTAGAACCCAGTGCCATGTTTCGTACGCGTGTAGAGACGTTAGCAATTGGTAATAGTGGCAACTATTACATTGGTAATGGTACCTTTGTCAATAACAGCATCAAATGAACCAGACTCAACATCTGACGTATCCCTTACATCCATCTTCGTATCTGTGTAAATAGTAGGAACATAATATCATATTAGGAGGTATATACTCCGAAGGGATTCAATAATAGTAGATTGGGAACAAAGAGTATACATTTCAGCTGAGGCTTATCATGGTATTTCTTCTTCATTTGTTCAATCACCACGGACGATATACAACGTCCTGATAACCATCGTTGACCATGTGTTCACCAAAAACTGTGCAACATCCAAAGGTAGATTAAAAACATTAAGTAATGTCAACTAAACCAACAATGAACATACTGACAACAATGTAGCAATTGGCATCTAAAGTCAGAAAGTGCTTAATGCTATAGTATGAAACCATATATAGAATTCTTGATTGAAAATTAGTGGCTGAAAACATCTCAGTTCCCAGCTATCAACAATACCACCAGTAAGCATGGCAAAATTAGAGGCACAGATATTTATGCATTGCAACTTCAATGAAAACATCTCAATTCCCAGCTATCAACAATACCACCAGTAAGCATGGCAAAATTAGAGGCACAGATATTTATGCATTGCAACTTCAAAAAAGGTAAGGATAAAACTTCTTTATTTTCATTAGCCTACGCCCTACTGTCAACACAATAAGTATGCAGAAAAAAAGAACTTGAACACCTTGCGCAACTCAAACCTTTACATGCCTAAGAAGATGAGGCCGCAAAAGTTTTGGTGACAAGGGACAGGAGCCCATAATGCACCACATTTTGCATACGCTTTTTAGCCGGACAATGTGATTATTTCAGGTACTGTACTAAATTGACCAGACAGATCACTCACTCGTAACCAATTCCACAATGAAGAACGGAGCAGCTTTTCTTATGATGTACCGAAATGCTAATTGCTTTAATTATACTATTGCATTTATTCATATATATGGCATACCATGGAACAAACGCCGCGTGATCAAAGCCTTTCTATATAGTAGCATTCAATTCAATTCATTCTACAAAAATTCAAGAACTCATAGAGCACGGACGGCTACATTGCATCCCACGTTGATCCAATCAATAGTCTCCCAAGAATCCCAGGCCATCTCGAAATCACATGAGCCAACGCCCAATTCTATCAACGGTTGGGCGAAACGCTACCACAGCGAAGAACCGCGAAAAGAACCAGAACGGTCACCACAACCCACCAGCCAAGGAGTCAAGAGCTCCCTCCCCTACGGGAATGGGGTACTCACCGGAGTTGCCGCAGCCGACGAGGAGGAGGCGTTGCTGCGGGCGCACGTAGAGCCAAAGCAGCGGCGCGAGGGCGGGGTACTTCTGGTACCAGCCGAAGGGCCCGGCCTCCTTGCGGTAGCGCTCGTCCCAGTACCACGCCTCCCCGTAGGCCTGCGATGCGGCCCCTCCCCCTCCAGTCATCCTCCCCCTGCCCTCCCCTCCAGCTCACCAAGGCCTCGGATCTGGTCGCGCAACGCCGGAGGTGGCTTCAATGACCGGGGATTCCAGATCGGTGGCCGCCTGTGCCTCGAGGCCGCGCGGAGAACGCGGGGGGGGGGAGGAGCGGTAATCGCGGGGAGAAGGGCGGAGCGGCGGATGAGGGAGGGGAGGAGGCGGCGCGGAGAACGGGGGAGCGGCGGGAGCGGAGGCGCGGGGGAGGCGGAGATGGGGGAGGATGGGGGGTGGCACGGTGGAGAATGGGGGGAGGCGCGGTGGAGGATGGGGGGAGGCGGAGGGAGGGGAGGCGCGGGGGAGGATGGGGGGAGGCGGAGGGAGGGGAGGCGCGGGGGAGGAGGGGGAGGCGCGGGGGAGGCGGAGGGAGCGGAGGAGGCGCAGGGGAGGCGGAGGGGGGGGCAGCGCAGGTCGAGCGGGGGCGCGGGGTGGAGGGGGATGTACCAGCAAGTTAGTTGAAGGGGTGGAGGGGGTACTGCAGATCTATTGAAGTCTGACCGTCGGATATGGTTGAGTAGGGAGAGAGAATGGAGGAGAGTTAATCTGGTGCGCACGTTTTTATGATGGTGTAATTCTGGGTGCATATTGTGGTGTGGACGTAGTTAAGGTCATCACTGTGGAGCAGGTAATTGTTGGGTGGATGTAGGATAATTTTAACTGGTGGTTTATAGGGGTAGAGATGGTCAATTTCCTTTACTAACATGGCACAAATTATGTTAAGAGTCAACATGCATACGTATGTTGCCATATGGAGTGTCAGTAGATTGCTTGCATTTTCTCGATGGCTTGAACTTTTCTGGTTGGTGCATGCATGAGACTTGGAACAGTGGTGCCCGGTTCATCTAAAAAAATGAGACTCGGAACAGACTTAACCTCTCAGAAATTTTTCTGAATCAATGACTTGTGGAAGAACAAAACTGCAAGTAATGCGTAGCTAGCCTTACCATGAAAACGAAAATGTGCAAGTAATCACGTTCTGTATGCACATATCCATGTGAGCAGACCGTTGGGCAATGCATTGACCATGATACGTGATTGACAATATCTTAAGTATACTTATGTGATAACTGACAACATATATCTGTAGTGAAAACAATATTGATAATCATTGAACAGTAATAAGAACAAGAACATTCTTGTTGACCATTTTAGATTGAAGTGCCTAAATCATTGGGTTAATACTTGTGCCTGTAGCACTCGATCTTCTTATTAGTTTTAGGTTTGTTTTAATGTTACTAAATTGATAATCTCAATCATTTTTCTAAAACGAAGGCCCTTCTCCACAATGTCACAGCATCCAAGCCAGCACGCCAGTAATGGAAAAGAAGGTGCTTGTGCTGTCCTTCAAATTACTTTGAACACTATATAACAAAGTGGGTGAGAAGCGCCGATGAGCATGTTATCGTGGCTGCTACAATGCTGCGAGCAAAGCATAATGTTGGTAATTAAGTTCATGTGTCATTTTATTCACTACTAGAAAACGGACCATCCCTCACGGGCTTTAGTTTTCCGGACAGGCCCGCATAGAACGTGAGGGATATCAATATTTTTGACGGGACCACGTATCACCGTCGCAAAAATACATTTTCCTGTCGGGCTGCATAAGCCGCCAACGAAATAAGCTATTTTTGTGACGGTATTACATGAACCGTGAGGATAATTGGAAATTTTTGTGACGGGCCCACGTATCACCGTCGCAAAAATACATTTTCATGTGAGGCTTCTCCAGCCCGTGAGGCTTCTGATCCAGCCCGCCCACTAATTTGGTGCAGCACGCCAGAAAACCCTAATTAAGACCCCAATTTTCCCCTCGCGCGCCCGCCTCCTCTGCCCCATCCCCTCGCCCGCCCACCCGCCTCCTCCGCCCCAACCCCTCGCCCGCCTCCTCCGCCACATCCCCTCACGCGCCCGCCTCCTTCGCCCCATCCCCTCGCCCGCCCGCCTCCTCCGCCCCAACCCCTCGCCGCCTCCTCCGCCGCATCCCCTCGCGTGCCCGCCTCCTCCGCCCCATCCCCTCGCCCGCCCGCCTCCTCCGCCCCAACCCCTCGCCGCCTCCTCCGCCGCATCCCCTCGCGCGCCCGCCTCCTCCGCCCCATCCCCTCGCCCGCCCGCCTCCTCCGCCCCAACCCCTCGCCCGCCGCCTCCGCTGCATCCCCACGCGCGGCCACCTCCTCCTCCCCATCCCCTTGCCCGCCTCCTCCGCCCCATCCCCTTGCGCGCCCGCCTCCTCCATCCCAACCCCTCGCCCCCTCCTCCGCCCCATCCCCTCGCGCGCAGTGGCGGATCCAGGAAAAATTTTTGGAGGGGCTGAAGTACCTTCAGCTCGACCTCAGTCCCTTCTACATTATACATCCATGGCTAAAAATTTAGGGGGGCTCCAAGGGTCCGGTAGCGGTAGGGGGGCTCGAGCTCCCCCCCGCCCCACCGCTGGATCCGCCCCTGCTCGCGCATCCGCCTTTTCCGCCCCATCCCCTCGTTTGCCTCCTCCGCCCCATCCCCGATGCGCGCCCGCCTCCCCAGGTCTGCCCCGACGGCCTAGCTCCGCCCCGCCGCCCCGACGCCCCAGCTTCGGCCCGTAGTCCTGCCTCCCGAGCTCCCACCGCCCTCCCCCACCCCTGACGCCCCAGCTCCAGCCCGCCGCCCCAAATCCGCCCTGGCCTTCAACGCCCCAGCTCCGGCTCGCCGTCCATAAAACTCTTTTGTTGCAGGTAAATAAAACTCAGCGGTTTTGGTGCCCATCTTCAAACTTGCCAAATCTGTCTAGCATGTCAAATAATCCAGGCTTGTTCATTTGCCGGTTTTTGTGCTCTTTTCTTATTGCACATTCATAGGCTCTTCCTTATACCTTCAAGGAGGAAGCGGGGATGGCACAAGTGGATGAATGAATAAAAGGGCGAGCAGATACGATGGCCACACACACTTCTTTTTAGCCGAATAAAGCCGGATCTACTACATGGCTAGGATCAGAGAAAGATTGAGAAAGCAAGATCAAACCTACTCTACTGTCGATTCAAAAGGTAAACAGCCCCCGAAGACTTTATCAATGAATGGATTAAAGAAGGAGGCTTAAGTTGAATGAGGATCAGAAAAGCAGTGAGTTGGAGCTGCACAAAATTACTTCTGTGATCTTGTTGCTTTGATTCCCCACTGTCTCATACAGTTCTTACCCTTTGAAGATTGAGATAGGTGCTGACTGTAGCACATTCGACTAAGCTAGGTCTGTCCAGCTAGGTCGATGATTAGTGATTAAGCTTTTACCTTTGAACAATTGGAAAACCATGTAAGTAGCTACACATATCTCGATCTATCCGTTTAATAAAATGTATATATCTCGGTCTACAATTTTCTTTACTGTGCAACATCTTATATGATGTATTTGTCATGTATGATTTGAAGAAACACGTGGACACCTATTTTGACGAAGCGTTAGAATCTTTGAAAGCTAGGACCCCTCTTCTCCCCAGGCCTTGCAACTCGACTTCTTATGAGTGATGTCATGAATATGTGATAAGATAATGATATAGAGAGAAAAAAAGATGATGTCAATGTTTGTCAAAGGTCCGAATCCAGCAGTAAGAAAATACAACATCCAAATTGGGCATAGTTGGTGGTAAATCTTTTAAGAAAGAGAAAATTGCAAATACCCCAGCTATTCTATAATATAATTAGTAAGGAGTTGCTATGTGTGCTATCTTGCGATAAGATTTCAGCTAATTAATTTTCCTCAACTTCAATTCCTATGGCCACTTAATTAATTTGTAAGCTATGTCCAGAAAAGCATATCATGAGTAGCTTTCAACGAGAGGGGCTATTGTGAGTAGTTTTTGATTTGGATTTTGCCTTTGATCTTCTCTCGCAGATGAGACGGCCAAGTGGGAGAAGATCACCTACGTTGGGATCGTGACGTGCACCCTCCTGGCAGTGTACACCCTCTCCAAGGGGCACCCCCACCACGAGGAGCCGCCGGTGAGATCTCGTCCTTGGTATATTCATATACACATATCTGTCCATCGACCATTGATAATTGATACATTGAAACAATTGTATATTGGCTGATATACAAATGCAAATATAGTGGCTGATATACAATTGTATACAAATGCAACGTACCTAGTTTTAATAAATATAATTTTATGCCTGATATATTCATGTTATGCACACAGAACTATTTCATAGCAAACCATGAATGGATGTATAGTGGCTGGCAGCGTGGTAAAGCTCCCTCAAATGAATGGATTGAACAAACTACACAGTTCTTAGATCATGTATTCTCAAATCCTTGGATAGTTGAAGGTGACACCATTAAGTGTCCATGTGCAATGTACAGGAAGTATTTTAGGCACAACAGGCATATTGTAGAGTTGCACTTAAGTAAATATGGGTTTAGGTCAAATTATCAAACATGGATAACACACGATGAACATGACCCTTCAATAGATCACGAGGAAATCAATGAATGTAATCGGATGGACAATCTGTTGATTGACCTAGGCGGTGACCATCCACCGGGAATTGATGAGGAGCCAACGGCCTCTGCCCAGGCTTTCTATAGAATGGTCGCTAGCGCTGACGAACTAGTCCATGAGAACACAACACACTCAAGTCTGTCTGCTGTCGCTCGTTTGCTAGCTATGAAGTCACAATACAATATGTCAATTGCACACTATGACGATGTATTACAAATAATTCATGAACTTTTGCCTCCGGAGTCTAAGTTGTCCGAGGACTTCTACCGTTCGAAAAAGTTGTTAGAGGGTCTCGGAATGCCATATGTGAAAATTGATGTGTGCTATAATAACTACATGCTTTACTGGAAAGATAATGAGCATAAAGACAAGTGTGACTTATGTGATACCTCTCGCTACGAGGTAGGCCATAATAAAGTCCCACATAAAGTATTACAGTACCTACCCATTATAGATAGACTACAAAGGTTGTATGCACACGAGGAGACAACAAAGCTAATGCGGTCATGTAGTCAGTCAACGTCTGGTAAGATGGTGCACCCATGTGATGGGGAAGCTTGGCAACAATTTGCACACGAGGAGACAGTAGTGGATCTTGATTGAATCGTGTGCAGTGGACTTGTTTCCTTTTTAAAATAGGAGGCTTGGTTTGGTTGGCCATTTGATTATGTATTTATAGAAGCAGTGAAAAAATTGACCAGTCATTGCAAACTTGGTCTGAGGCCAACCTACACACAACCATCTCAAACCAGTAAATGCATTTTAAATGTTAAGGGTATATGAGGTTCCACTGTTCCAGAAGAAGCGCCTCACGGGGAGTACTCCACCGTTCCAATGTGCAGATGTGAGCATCACAAAGTGCAGGTTCTGCCACTATGAAGTTGAACTGAAAGGCACTAATTTTACAAGTTATGTCCAGTATGATGATACTATATGCAGTCTCTTATCCAGTAAACATTCTAATCAATTTGGTTGTGTCTCTGTTTGGTAACATGCACACATGAGGAAAAAGTGCCAAGATGGTTAAATGTTGCTTTTGTTCTAGGATGATTACTCTGCTGCTGCTATGGCTCAACACGAAGATGATTGGGAGCAGCGACCACTCGATGGAAGCATATTGTACAACATCAATGGTGGCATGCCTCATGGCCGTGTACCAATAGGGAATGGTGCTATCAAGAAGGATGCTGTTGTAGCAACTGCCAAATCAAGAAACATCAGGCCATCCAATTCCATCTCTTATTGAAATGTGATTCGACATAATCAAGAACTACTCCAGACACAAGAAGTTCACCGCCAGATGATCTTGGTAATAATGTTCATTTGTTCATTTGTTCATTTGTCTTTTCTGAAAGTATTACTACTCCTACATGCATGCAGCTGTAGTGATGGTTTGAGCTCAGGGTTTTGTTCTACCAAGCAATGCTAAATGTAGTGACAAGTAAACAAGTTTAGGGTTACACTTTATCTCTTTAACAGTAGAAAAACCTATGTACTGTCATAGAGTTACACTTGTAGAAGAAACTAAATGCCGTGTGGTAGCTACGTTCAAACTAAATACACTTAAACTTTTAGACTAGGATAGAGTTACACTTGTAGAAGAAACTATATGCCGACTGAACTAAATAAAAATCAATACAATTATTTAGCAGAAAGTTGTAGTCTAACATTTTATGATATAATTTTAATATGTAAACAACCAAAACAAAACAAAACACTATGTATAATAGATTGTGCGGTTTTTCTGGGTGGACAGCTGTAGATTTAGAAATTTCTGTCTATGGAGGAAATCTAGAATATAAGATTGCACCATCCACTCCTATTGCCATCGTTTTGAAGTTGAGTGTGAGAGAAGAATTAGTGGTTGGAGTATTCCATTCAACAGAGGTAATAAGTATTACCTCTGTATTGATTTTACTCCCTGTTTACTAGAATGAGGAGTGCTATTACCTCTATATTGATTTTACTCCCTGTTTATTCATTACCGAGATCATCTGGTGAAGACCCACTACTGGAGGTGCCAACATCTTTCAGTCTGTACAAGTACATGGTGCATAAATAAAAAAAGCGTTTCATTTACAAATTCACAGGGGGACTAAATAGCAGTAAAATGCAAGCAATCTTACACAGGAGCCTGGAGCACAGCTGAATTCTGGCTAGCATTGTGCTGGTTTTTCTTGGACCTCCCCTTATGCTTCGGTTTCTGCATGTGACATCTTTGTCTTTTGCAATTGGCTTCCTGTTGTTGTGTTGAAGTGATGCTCCGTGATGTGTTCTCTCATGAAAATGTTGCTTCAACCAACCACCACACATGCAGCACTGACAATCGCGATCTAGTTGCTCTCCAATAATTCAATATTAACTTGTTTGCACCGAAACTAGCTTAACTAGCAGAACAAATATCAGAGGATGCCATGTTAGTACAGATTGTGCATGTCTTTGTGTAGGATCGGAATGGCAACAGAGGGGGGGTGAATGGTGCCTCTTTTAAAAACGTCCCCTCAAAAGTATCCACTAAAACAAACTCTCTTCCGATAGCTACAAAGCTATGAACGAGAAATTATGTGCTCTCTGGAATACCATACAAGAGAGGAACAAAAGGTACACTAGAACACAAACAAAAGGATCAGCAAATAAGAACAACACAAAACTGAAAACAGAGAAGCACTCAGAGCAAGGCGGTCTGACCGCAGTTACCAAACCGGTCAGACCGCTTTGTGCACCCCGGTCAGACCGCTATACGGCCACCGGTCAGACCGCTGTGGGGTGGCCGGTCTGACCGCCATACACGAACTGGTCAGACCGACCCAAACCCTAGACCTCTGATTTTGGCTGAAACAAAAACACTTCTTGCTGAACTTCTGAAAAACCGAGGAAAAGATAGATTTCTTTTGAGCCTCTCAGCCCAAAACAGCAAGATAACCAATTAAATAGCAAGAGGGGTCTAGGGAACCAAGAAATACACCAGGAGAACTAAGATTCAAAGATTTGGGCACAAATCTGAGAAGAAATAAAAAGTGAGCCTGAAATTTCAGATTTCTCCTTAAACTTTAATCCATTGCTTGAGATGCTTTGCAAATCAGCAAGATATGATCTAGTAGCAAGAAGCCATCAATCTTGAACCCAATTCATGAAGAAAATCAAGGGAATCAAACTTCCTCTGCTTCAAAACCCTAGCTACAGGGAATAACAGAGGAAAAGATGCCTTGAGAGGGAAATGAAGAATACAAACTCAAACTGAGTTCTTGCTTTTGGAAACTGAATGGCCAAATGACCTTAAGGCTTTTTCCATCACAGAGCAAGATATTTCAAGGCTAATCAGCTTAAGAGGCAAACCAATCCATCTTGACAGAGAACAAACAGCAGAGAAGAACACTGAGAATAAAATCCATCACAAAGAGAAAGAAATGGAAACAACCCAACATAATTCTTCTCAAATTGAATTTGAGGAAGAGAGATGAATGATTACAAAGGTTTTGGTCACATCCCTCTCACTACATGCTTGAGAAGGGATTCACACTCACGTACACCAAGTATTCACTTGAGCTCACTCTCTACTGCATACACATACATGCTTGAGCTCTCTAACCTGAATACTTCACTAGAATGAGCTGAACTCTACTGCCCTCCTCTCCTCTTTTTGAATGCAAGGACTCAACTCAAATTAGCAAATCAAGAAGTGACATACCACCTCCACCCATTCTCCTCATATCCATATGAGGCAATAAAGTCAAACACTCTTTTGGAGGGAAAGAACCAGCCCTCCACCTCATTGCTTGGGTCAAATGTCCAATTTGCCCCTCAAGCACCTTCCTGGAAGCTTCCCGCATCTGGCGCCTTTGACCGACTGGACCTCGACTCCTCCCTGATCCTAGTCCCGGTCTGTTCCGTCACGCACGACCGCAACCGACCTCAACCGTCCTGGACCTCCGACTCCTCCCTGAGCCTAGTCCCGGTTCTTTCGTCGTCGCTCGTCGTGTCCGTCACCGGTAGCTCCAGCTCCGGTTCCTCGTCTCCCGACTCGCAACCACCTCACTAGCCTCGATCATCTTCGGCATCACCGACCGTCTGGACCTCAACACCTCCTGTGCCTAGTCCCGGTCCTCCTCGCCTCACCATGCCATGACCTAGCTCCGAAGTCCTGCAGTCACACAGACAAGCAAACCGTCACATAGCACCGCATGAAACAGCATAATCGATAATAGCACAAGAGTACTCAACCCTAGAATACCCAAAACAAACTCAAACTCACTAAACCACCGTCAATTACTCATCACCAACATGGGGATATCTCCACATAGTCTCTCACTTTGCTTGCATTGCATGGTTAGTACAGATTATATAGTTCAACTTCAAATGGTACTTTCCAACTTTAGATGCTTTTTGAGAAGATGGGTGAACAACCACCACCAGAGATGCTACGCCGTGGAACACCTACACAAGCACAGGTAATATCGTTTAATACCTACAATTATTGCCTTGTGTACAAACAAAATTCCCTACGAACTATTATTTTGCTTTGTTCTAGAGTTTAACTTCAAGTGGTACTTTCCACCTATCACCTTTGTCATACGAAGGACCATTTGTACTATATAACTAATCATTTTTGGTGTGTCAGACTGTCAACAAGCAGTACAGCAGTGAGCGAGTGGACTCATGTTGAATGTTCTAAACATGGGCATAACCTGAATCTCATTTACTTATAGTTGATGGTAAGGTGGCAAATGACTTCTCTACTAGTTAGTACACCCATAATTGTGAGTTGTTTATGAGGCTAAACTAATCTCGAGTATATGCCAACCTCCAGCTAGCAAAAGCAGTACCATATATAGCTACCTTCTTTGCACAATTTTATGTTGAATTAACAAGAACACTTAGATCTTCACATGTATTTCTGGGATGATTACGTATAGTCATGTGGATTTCTCTATCCAACTCTCTTTTTTTTTGTTGCTATGGTCTTTTGTGTAGTTATGATAACTAGCTACCGTGCATGTTGTACAAGACATGATATTGTGGGATGTGTATTTAATATAGGATTGTGATAATTCAAACAACATTACAAGCCATTACGGCTTCTTCAACTTAAGTTGACATAATGTTTTCACCTTGCAGCAAGGGACTGGGACTGGGCTTGGGACTGGATCCTCTCATGTGGGCTCACAACCGGATGACGGTGTTGTCGATGGTAACGTTGATGTAAACGACAGGAACAACTGCAGTGGTGACATTGATGGCGACAACAACCATGCTGCCATGTGATTTTCACTGATTTCTTACAGTTCTTTTGACTAGCTGAACTTGAATGTAATGGAAATACAACTTTTGTATTTGGTACTTGATTTTAGATGTCTTTTGGATGGATGAACCAATCTGGAGGTGAAGTTTATGAATTGGATGCTTGTGTGAATATGAATTAATCTATGGATTATTTATGAAAACTGAACTTTTTATATGTTTGTTCAATTATGTTTCTTGATTGATGCAAGGATGGTGTTGTGATTAATTTGATTATATGATGCACGGTTGTGTAAGATTTAGATATCAATGCTTATCTTGTAAGTTATTGCTAATTTATTGTGGCTGAAAAAATCTGTTCTAACTAGAATGCAAAATTTTTTGCCATAGGAAATCAATTTTGCTCACAGTTCAAACCGTCAGCCTATATTTTTTTGACGGTACCATAAACAGTCAATGAAATAAATTTTCCTGACGGTTTTGTTTTCTCTCGCGGGTCTGATTAATTTTCCTAACAGCTTGGTCCCTCAGAAAAATTCATTTTTCTTGCGGCTCAGGTTATTGTATTGACGGTGACTGCACCGTCAGTAAAATGCATTTTGCTGACAGTTTCGCCTGTGAGTAAAATTCATTTTCCCTCACGGGTATAGTACCGTCAGGTTAAATTATTTGCCTCACGGTTTCACCCCTCAGGAAAATTAATTTTTTTCGTGACGGGTAAAACCGTCAAGTTAAATATCCTTGACGGGTAAAATCGTCAGGTTGAATATCCCTGACGGGTATCCGTCAACCAAATTTAATTTTCCTTTCCAGCCAGCCCTGAGCAATTTTGCCTGACGGGAACCCGTCAGGGAAATTTAACCTGACGGTTTTGAACCGTGAGGGATGATCCGTTTCCTAGTAATGATTCATTATGTGTTAATGTACCATATAATCGATAGAATTATCTAATATGTGATTGTTGCGTCTTTTATTTAGACCAAAATCTGCATACTATAGACTTTAGTAAGGTGTACATCGATCCGAATATTGCAGTTGCCCATGAATTGAGGCGGAGGTAAATGGAAGTTTGGTGATATTTATTTTATTATTTGGATTTTGTTACTATTTATTAATTACAAATGTTTTTGTAGAATCAATAACGATGTTAACTGATAACCCGGGACCATGACACCGGAATGGGAGGAAGAACATAGATGTGTGGCACAGTTGAAGGAATCGTTGGATCAGAGATATGTTTTGTTGCGGTAGTATTATAAACTTGTGTTCATGATATTTTGCCTGATTTCAGAGGTATGGTTTGCAGCATGGAAATATCACGTGTACTTATGCAATGCAATGGAATAAATAGCTCCAACTTGTAACTGAATCTGAATCTGAATCGATCGAGCAGGTACCTACAGCTAGTGCACATGGTGGGATCGTGTCCTGGCCGGTGCGCCGGGGTATGCACTACTATCGGGATGGCCGTGCTGCCCGTGCATGTTCAGTGGGCACTCCTAGTCCAGTGTACATCGTCCAAGCAACTATCGATCGATCTGCTCCAGCGATTGGGCCGGCCGGTATGCATGCGTGCGTGCGTGCTAGCTGTTGATATGTTCTCCTATATAGAGCGAGATTTGAGATCGATGATAATTAGGGCCAAGTTGGATATTGGCCCTATGCTAATAATGAATTGGAAGCAAGGCACATGCTGTGCAAATAGTCAATCAAGTCACATGGCCAATAGAAAAGGCGGTAGAGGAGAGGGACGGCCATAGGAGAGGTCAAGGAGGTGGGGGAACAGGAGGGGTGAAGGAAGAACACAGAGGTATTGTCGTCAAATTTTTTTCATACTTCAATTTTGCCTACTTAGCAGTGGCACATACCGAAACGACAACTTTATATTTGTATATCTTAAAACTGAAAGATCTACAGTTGCGTAGGTCTAAATAACCTTTATTTTGTTGCAAGCCAAATCGAGGTTTGCCGAGAAAAGAAAAGAAAAAACCACCCCCTCTTCAAACAACTTATTTCGTTGCATATGAAAATAGCAGGAATTACATACCGACTGGGTAAATAAATAGCAAAAAAAACACCATCCTTTTTTTCTAAGTAGCATCTTGAATACATAAACACTACGGGGACCCAAAAAAATAAACGTTAGTACAAACTTTGGTTGAAAGACAATCCATTATTTAGAATCTCATGGGTTGTTTGAAACGCGAGGATTTCGCAGGAAACATTATACTTTCGGTAAGGATATTACGGAATTCTCGTATTCCAAACGAGTACTCAGTTCGATGGTACTTCTAAAGGGTCGGTCGAAACCAGATTGGTGTCTGCAAAGTACAATACCGAGTTGAGTAGCACCAACTGATCTGCCCGTGCTTCTGATCATCCAGATTAAACATCACCATGTCGTAATCTTCGAAGTGGTACTCAAACAAGTTGTTCACGGTGAAGTACACGCAGTTCGGCTGAAGAAACCGCTCATCTGACGTTTCACGATTAACGCTCGCGAAGAACGGGTAGTTCGCACCGAGGAACAACGCACGATCGCCGAGGCTGGTGACGCGGCTCCATCCACCACCGTCGGAACCGGCAGCGTCTACGTTCAGCTCGTACAAGCGTACTCCGTAGCCTTGATACGTTGGCCTCGGCTTCCAACTACGCCTCTCGTCCCTGACGTAGCGGCCGTACGTGCAGGCGAGGAGGAGGCGACGGCCGTCGGCCGACTCCGCCAGGTTCCTCCACTGGTACGTGAAGTCGTCGTGGTCGACCCGCGGTGGCTGCACCAGCTCCGGCTCGGGGCACGCGCCGGCGCGCAGGTCCCAAGCGTATATATTGCCATTGATGCCGTCGACGGCGAAGACCTTGCCCTTGTGTACGATGGCATCGCTGCAACAACAAAAGTAACGGGGGTTCTTCAAGGCGGTCCAGCTCTTGTCGCCGCCTCTCGCGATCGCCAAAAGTTTGTCAGTGACAACTGCAATGACTAGGTAGTCGTCGCCGTTGCCGGCGCCGGACGGCGTCTCGCAAATGACGATCCTATGAAAGGTGTGCGACCCCAAGGTAGGTAATACCTGGACCTGGCAGCCGTAGCCTGCCGGTTCGACGTCTGGGATGGTGGCGATGGCAGGCAGGTCAATTTGATCGCCGGTATAAGGGTTCACGAGCTGCGCGTTGCAGTGCTCGTCGACGGTGGCGAGCCAGCCGCCCTTGGCGCCGACCCACCACCTGTTGCGGACGGCTCTGATGAAGGCGGGGAACGTGGACCACTCGCGCGCGCTTGAGAGGTCGGCCAGCTCGAAGGTGCACTCGTCGTCGCCGCTTTCACGGCCGGCTTGTTGTTGCTCGTATTCGTCTTCGCGTGACATGAGAAAGCACGGCGTACCAAAGGGCAGGGAGATGTTGGAGGCGACGGCCCTGGCCCACGACGCGCAGACGCCGGTGAGCCGGGCCGTGCTGAAGATGTCGAGGTGGGCGACCACGGCGTCTATCATCTCCGTGGGGAGGTCGGCCCACGGCCGGGCTCCGTTGGTCGACGGCGCAGCCATGCTCAACCGATTACTAATTAGAATCTTGGAGCTTGCTGCGGCCGGCCGGAAGGACAGCGGACGGACGGGACGGTGAACGCCGGTCAGACCGGGTGGAAGACGCCGGTTAGACCGGATACAGAACGGCGGTTGAACTGCTGTTTTCTGTAGCGCTTCTGAAACAATGCAGTAAACTGAATACACAATTCAAAACAATGTATTTTGGTTGGGGCAATTTGGTTCCCCGTTCTCGTGTCAATTTATAGTAGTAGCAGTACAATAAACCATAGCATGTTTTGTACAAGAAACCGACTCACAATCGAATACTAACTATGAATTAGACTCGGAGACAAATATGAACCGATAACGGTTCAGAAAACACTGCTACTCGGACACCTCTGCAGATTCCTTCTGCTGCTGCCGCTTGCAGTTTCTGGAGCCGGGGTGCTTCAGGATTAGTTCCAACATACTCCCCCCTAATCCTGATGTTTATTTTTTAGGTGGACCACTCGCGCGCGCTTGAGAGGTCGGCCAGCTCGAAGGTGCACTTGTCGTCGCCGCTTTCACGGTCGGCTTCTCGTTGGTCGTGTTCGTCTTCGTGTGACATGAGAAACCACGGCGTACCAAAAGGCAGGGAGATGTTCGAGGCGACGGCCCTGGCCCACGACGCGCAGACGCCGGTGAGCCGGGCCGTGCTGAAGATGTCGAGGTGGACGACCACGGCGTCTATCATCTCTGTGGGGAGGTCGGCCCACGGCCGGGCTCCGTTGGTCGACGGCGCAGCCATGCTCAACCGATTAGCAATTAGAATCTTGGAATAAACGCATACATATATCGGTACGGGCATGCACGCACACGTGTATTATAGCCAGATTTTGACACGTGAACGACTTCGTATATGAATCAGATTAGTCATGATATCATCTTAGTATATGAAAAGAATAAGACCATAATTACTTAGACAATAGTTTGTTTTTACTCAAAACGATCAAAACACTTAGTAGCAGTTGAGGCCATAATTACTTAGACAATAGTTAGTATTAATCGTATTTAATTAGTGCTAATAATGGAAATAATTACCCCTGTCGCTTTCTCTGGCTTAGTAGCAGTTGAGGCTCGACAGGTGCTACCAAGCTCTCCTGACTCGACAACACCTATCAAGCTCAGAGAGATGGCTAAGAGCCTATTTCTTTTTTGTTGAAGTTTATAGCTTTTGGCTGCGACTTGTAACTTTTGGGCTGTTCGTATAAGAGATTACAGAGTAACAGAAACTCACGTGCGGGTTTTGCAGATATAAATGAAGTTGGTACAGTATGTACTATAATTAACTAATATACCCTATTTTAAAAAGAGATTCCGTTTAAAAGCTAGTTACTGTAGAAAAACTGAAAATGAGCTTTTAGAAGCTGAAAAGAACAGGTCGTAATTTTGCAAAAAATAATGTTCAAAGACCTAATTAAAAAATAAGGCTACAGTATCATCTGTGTCAACAGCACGTACGGAGCCAGACCAATATACTGAATCATGTATCGATGATGATACACTTTGGGTCCAAAAACAAAAGAATCAACGATGACATGGGCGAATTGGTGCCTTTTCACTTGTGACTTGTGAGCACTGAGCACCGCCCATTATTATTGCCATCACGCCCTGACAGAGCTCGCTCTGCATCGCTCACAACCCGGTGGAGAAGGGCATGGACGTGCCGGTGAGCCAGACGTCGCCGTCGATGAACGAGCCGACCGTGAATGTGCTGGCCTCCGACGCGCTGGAGATGACGCGGTACCCCTTCCACTTCACCCGGTTGGACGTGGCGGCGCCTGGCCCGGTGTTCTGGTACTCACCGTAGTAGAGCGTGTCGAGCGCGAAGGTGCCGTTCCACTCGAGCCACCCGGCCGGGTTGATGAGGCTGTCGAGCTCCGACTGCATGAACACCGTGCGCGAGTACTGCTTCCACGGCCGGCCCAGGTACGTCTTGAAGCTGGACTGCACGCCGACGAGGTCGGACGCGGCGGCGACCTTGCACTTCTGGATGGAGATGCCCGTGTTCTGGTTCGGGTCCTCGCGGCCCTGCGCCGTGTATATGTTGCTCTGGTGGGGGAGCGGCCGTCGCGCGTAGAGGTTGCAGCTCTGGAACACCACGGCGGAGTTGCCGAAGATGAAGTCGATTGTGCCGTAGATGTCGCACTCGCGGAAGAACTGGCGGAGGGAGTGCACGTAGAGGGTGTCCTGGTACCCCACGAAGCTGCACCGGTAGAACGCCGACAGGTCCGCGCCGACGCGGAGCGCCACCGCCTGGTGCTTCGACGGGCCGGCCGAGTTCTCGATGGTCAGGTCGCGGGCCAGGAAGTTGCTGCCCACCACCGCTGCGGCATTGGCACGGACAAGAGTTTCAGTCTCAGGCAGGGACATGTATATATACTAGGAAAAACTCTATATCATGAACTTTGATGGCGCATCTATCCGTGAACAACAAAACCGGCTATTCTGCCGTCTAATCTTTTAAAACTAGAGCAAATAATTTTCTATAGTGGTTTTAGAGGTTGTTTTGCTACCGTGGCTGGCTGATGACGTAGCAACCGACGTGGCGATTACTCAAAAAATTAGAGGGCATAAACTTCTTAACTCAATGGGTCCACATGTCATTGACCCCACTCCTTCCTAGTCTGTCTTTCCCTTCTCTTTCATGCTGGACCGTCGCAGCCTGTCTTCATCCTGCGCTCCTGCCACTCCCGTATTCTTCCTCACCTCGGAGGACGAAGCAGCAACAGGAGATGGTGCGGGAGCTACGGGACCCATGGAGAACGAAGTGCCCACGTCCTTACTGAACCCGTCCACCCGTCTACCACTGCGGCCATCGACGACTCCACCATTGTGTAGGAGCATTTAAGTTCCAATTGGATTTTGGGGGATTTTTTTTTGTTCCAGTCGGATCGAATTGGGGAGAGATTCGGGGGGAGGATGAGGATACAGTGAGGAGCTGCAGCTACATCGTGGTGTAATGTGAGAAATCGCTTAAGGGATGTGTGTGTGTTTTTATGTGTTTATATGTGTGTGTGTATATATGTATATATATATGTATGTGTGTATGGAGAGAAATAGAGTTGGGGGAGAAGATAGGAAAAAGTGGTAGTACTCAGTGACATGTGGGTCATGTGTGTAATTTTTCCCCATAAATTTGATCTGCTGATTCTGTGCGACATCATCGCCATGTTAATGCCCAAGCTGCCAAAACTATCTTTTGTCATTAGAGAGTAAATTAGACGCACATCAAAGTTCGGACGGTGGTATATATATATTATTATAGGTTGAATAATGAAACATGGGCTTCGCGTTTTTGGACGAAGGCCCAACAAATAGGATTACTCTAGTGTTCATTTGTCTCGGCCCAGTTGAGAAATTCTTCTGTACACAGGTTCCCGGTCAACACTGCGAGAATTTTGTACTCATTTTCTGAGAAAAACTTATCGAATTGACTAGTCCAAACCCATTGTCGTATGCGCAGTTGTAACACATCTATTGCGCTCGTTAATGTCAACAACACAATCTGGCAAGCCACCCAACTCAACAGTACAGAAGAAATGCCCGTACTTGTGCACATGCCGCCAGATGAACGAGTGATGGGGATGGATGGGCAGGGCAGACGCCGCATGAAAAGCTGCGCCCACATGCAGTGCAGCGTGAGGATGCGCACAAGGCAACAACAACTAGGCGCCCGTGCGACTAGTAGGGTTGAGGTTTTTTTAATTTTTAGTCGGTTTATATTTGTACTATTTATAGTAATTAGTTTTTAAATGAAATATTTTTTAAAATAAGGTTGATAGAAAAATTATAGTAAAAAATATACTGAGTTCAGCTATATCAACCAAAATTATATATAATTATTTTTCTATATATACTAACTCTCACAAATAATAAGAATTTAAATATTTAAGTTATAGACAAAAAAACCCAACTGGATACACCACGATCCTGCCCTATTGTACCGTTCCACGACAAGACAGGCGCCCGCTCCCATGCCCTCTCTGTAAGCAGCAACTTTCTAGGCTCACTAGTACTCTAATGGAAATTAGCAATACACCGCCATGTGATTATGGTTTTCGTCTTTTTATCTTTATATTGAAATGACGCTATAACGTCAGTTAATTATTTTTAAAATATTTAAGAAAAAAATTATTATATCTTCACAGAGAATGTAAAAAAAAGAAAGAGAAAAGTAACATATTCTAAATATTTTTTATTTTCTAAAAATCAAAAGCTATTACTGTTTAAAACGGGCATGAGAGTACTGCATACTGCGTGCGTGCTTACGTACGTTTGGAACAGTCACGGTGCGTGCGTTTGTCCGGGGAGATCTACGTACGCACGCCTGCACATGCTGCTGTTGCAGCGAGGAATGACAGGTGATCACGGGCGGCGTCGATCTTTTGGCTACATGCACGCATGCAATTGTATCTTCTTTCGATGAAAGTTGAAACGGAGACATGGAGTTTAGTTTTGCTACGCGAATCAAGGACCTGACGGCACATCCTAACCTAAATTTATTGACTGGCGGTAATATTAACGTTTTCGTATGGGCACTATAGATATTTACAAGGAGCGAATTCACTTTACAATCTTTAACTATTTAATTAATCTAAAAATCAATTAAGCTTTAAAATCATCTTATTAGCAACCTCGATTACCAAATCCATCCGATTTACCCCTTAAGGCGATACACCCCGTTTTGCCTTAGCATGGCTACCATATGGATCTAAAGTGCCAGGTATCGTTAGCGTGGATGCCACATAACCAAATCACTTCATCTTCTTCTTCGTTCCCAAGTCCACTCTAATTTTTTCTCTCATCTCTGTGGTAGCCTCACCGGGTTCGAGCTCGCCCGTCGCGCAAGCAGCACCGCCGACTGCCACCAACAATCGCTGTAGAACTTACCATACATACAGGATCATAAATTCTACAACATATTTTTCAAAAAGAAGAAAGAAATTCTTCAACGGATCACCATCTAGAACTTGACCTAATGTTCGCGAGGGCAAATCAAATGCACGCAGAACCGTCCTCACTTCACTGAACTACTCAAGCCTAGAGCAAATCAAACGCACATAAACTGAGATTGGAAAAAATTAAATGAATTTTTTTTAGTACAACTGCGATAGGAACAATTGGACGAAACGAAGAAAAGTGATATTGAACATGTAAAAAAAATGAATACGAAAAGATGAGGAGATTTCATGTTGATAATTAAAATAGACTTCATAATAAACATGAGAATGACACGGCGCACAGGATTTGGTTACGTGCATAAGAAACAGATCAATGCACGATGTAACAAAGTAAAGTAGTCTTACGATACATATGTGCCTTCTTGGCACGGAAATAAATTAGACATTGAGCGGAGTAGTGCGGGATGGCCCAACCTACTGCGTAGATCGGGGCCATTTTCCCTTGCGAGTTCGGCGTTGAAATCCTCATATTCCTGTTCGGCATTTCTCGTTTTTTTCTCGTGCTCCCTCTCGCGATTCTCGCGCTGCCTGTGCATGCACGCCTCGAGATGGGCTTCTGTCTCCCGACGTATACGCTTGGTTTGCTCATCTTGGCGACGCTCCTCCTCGTGAATCTCGCATGCCCTTTTGTCGTTCCACTCCTGATAGTCCAGAGTGCACTAGTCATGTGGGTGGATCTCCAGGTCGATCCACTTGCGGTAGGCACATAGTGGCTCCGGGGATTGTGGGCAGACGAGAGAGTTGTTATTATGTACTGTTAGTTAGAAATAGTGAGAGAACACATTGTAAGTAGTTCTTACCGGCTGCCAATAGCTGATAGTGTTGAAACAGCAGTCAAGATAGTCAGATGAGTAGTTCGCACAACCCCAATAACGCATGCCGAGGCTGAGACGCTGCTTTGACATAAAGAATTTACATGGGTCTCTGCACCAGCAGAGGGGCAGCGTCTCCCCCTCGGGGGGTGTTGTGGCAAACATTCAGTTGGAACGTTTAGTATGGACATGCTCCTACGGGGGGGCGTCGTTAGGTGGTTGTGACCTCGTGGCATGCTCCGCTTGTTTGGCCCTGGCCGCAGCAGCCCTTTCTTGTTCCTCACGAGCCGCAGCAGACCTCACTATGTTGCGGGTCTCCTCCCATTGCTTCATCATTTTGTTCCATTGCTTCTTCTGCCTCTTGTCCATCCCGACATGGAGAAGGAAGGTATGATGTAGTGGTAGGTTGTGTAGTATTCTCTTGCAGATGCATTCCACCTCATTTTATAAGCCAAAGGTTAGGCATGAAGTGATTTATTTTTCATCGCTGCGCAAAGCTGCCCTCTTTTGCCATATCACCTAGCAAAGCTATCCTTTTTTGTCATGTCTCTGCGCAAAGCTGCCCTCTTTTGCCATATCACCTAGCAAAGCTATCCTTTTTTGTCATGTCTCTGCGCAAAGCTGTCCTCTTTTGTCTTGTCGCTGCGCAAAGCTGACCTCTGTTGTCATGTCGCTGCGCAAAGCTGCACAATTTTATCATGTCACTGGGCAAAGCTGCCATCTTTTGTCATGTCACTGCGCAAAGCTGCCCGCTTTTGTCATGTCTCTGGGCAAAGTTGCCCTCTTTTGTCTTGTCAGTCCGCAAAGCTGACCGCTTTTGTCATGTCTCTGGGCAAAGCTGCCCACTTTTGTAATGTTACTACGCAAAGCTGCCCTCTTTTGTCATGTCAATGCGCAAAGCTGCCCCCTTTTGTCATGTCGCTATGCAAAGCTACCATCTTTCGTTATGTGGTCACTTCAGTAAGTTCTCTCATTTGATATAAATAGCACGGTTGGGGTCCCATGACATTGTAGCCAGAGAACCCTGTAAATCGAACGAAGAAGTACCTTCTCTTTCGTGCAGAAATATACCATGTCGGAAGCCGATGGGCCAATCGGATGGGGGTCACCGAAAGAAGACCTTCCCTTGGAAAGGAGGGAGATCTTCGGTCCACACTACCGCTTGATACCAAGCCGGCGTGCTCAACCAGCGTGGCCAAAATGCAAACACAATGACGATGCGGTCGTGTAGGTCCTGGAAGGCCATTTCGATGACGGGCGACGTTTCTTCCGATGCCCACACTCAAGGGTATAAATTGTTAATAGTATATTTTTTGTTATTGCTTATGGAGCCTCCATGTTTACCGTCCTTTTCCGCAGATGGCGAAATGTGACTTCTCCCGCCGGATCGATCCTCCTCATGAACTGTATATTGTCAATTATGTTGATACATTATGGGATCGAATATTTGAGTTGGAGGAGCGAATCGAGACTCTCAATGAGGAGAACAACGACCTCCGCTAACAGATGCAACACGAGAGGGGCAACGAGGAGGCCGTGAACATAGGAAGCTCGTATGATCCCACATGTTGCTGTGCGAACCCTAGCTGCATATGTGCGTACCACTACAACGACAGCCAGCCACGTCTGAGGCGGCCCCCTCAGCAATACTCCACGTTGGTGCCATGAGGCTCGTTTGGATATAGAAAACGAGGTGTATGGTTGTACCTTCTACCAGTAGACACGCTTTTTATGATATGGACTGGAGATTGATTAAGTTAGCAATGTGTCGTGGGTGTATGGTTGTACCTTCTACCAGTAGACACGCTTTTTATGATATGGACTGGAGATTGATTAAGTTAGCAATGTGTCGTATTTTATTTCTTGTGTTCGTTGTTGTGTTGATGGTGTGGCGCTGGGACTGCTGTTTTTATTTATTTTGTTGCCCGTAGTACTTTTTATATTTTCTGTATGTGCAATGTATGTATTGATTTGTGTTGTCAGTGCATGACGCCTTTTATTGTATGGTCTAAGTGCGTGAGGCTGCCCCCACCACCAGAGCCTACAAGAGGGAGTCATTCCTCACCTAGTCCTTTGCATTGTTCTCCCTCACCTCCTAAATTAGTTGTTTCCAATCTGTGTACCTTTCTTTCGTGCTCACTCTCCCGGACGCCGATATGAGTCAGATCAGCACCTCTTCATCGGCACCCACGGTGATTTGCCCAAAATGCAACACGGTTGTTAGATGTAAGACCTCACATACGACCGCAAATCCTGGGCGGCACTACTACAAGTGCCCCTTTCACTCGGTGAGTAAGATTATTTCGGGTTCGTTCAAATCGTACAGGTATGTTTCAAAATCATCTTCTCATGAAATCGCAGGAAGCACCTAGCGGTTGCCGATTCTGGGTGTGAGAGGATGAAATGGGCACTAGGACCGACATTGTTCGGCATGAGAGAGTTGTCGTGGGGGGTAGTGACCCCGTCGAGATGCGGCATCGTTTCGATAGACTGAAGTGGAAGATTAATTTAATGTTGTGTGCTATTTTCTTTCTTGTGTTTATTGTTATCTTCAAGTTGTAGTGCTCTAGGTTGTTCTCATCTATGTCCGAGGCGGCCCCCTGCGGAACATTCCATGTGGGTAGCGATAGACACTTTCTATATTTTCTGCATGTGCAATGCATGTACTGTTTCGTCTATGTTGGTAATATTTTATGCTCTGTTCTATATTGTGTTCATTATTATCGTGTGTTGTAGTGCTAGAGTGTTGATCTATGTATGTGTAAAGCAAGCTGTTATCATGTGGCCACATGCGTACGTACTCATCATATTCGAATGTTGCCTTAATTGTAGGTAAAAAATTTAAGAAGCACATTACAGTACGAACATTATTATTTGCATAACATGGTATGGATATGTATTACACATATGTACATTGCATAAATAACTGCAGGAAACCATGTGACGTTATAAAATTTGAATTACAAAAACTCATTATGCATCTCGTCGTCGCCTGCTCGGATGGCGTATGTGATCCTCCGAGTAGGTGAACCTGCTATGCGAGTGCTGTGCATCTCAAATGTCATACTATGAGGCCTGCGTCCAAGGTGGTGCTCCATACGACTCCGTGGGGACTTGCGTTGGATGGCCGAAAATAGAGCTCAGCCATTCGGTCGACAAGGGGTCTACATCCTGCTTAGATGGTACATCTGAATTAGGTCATGGGCAGCGATGTTTGTAATAAATAGTAATATCATAAGGCATTTACCTAGGTAGTCTGAAATGCGGATGACCCACCATGAACTTCGTGGCCCTGTTGCTCCATGTAAACCTACATTTTTTGGGCAATGCAATGAGATGGCTTTCAAATAGACATGTTTCGCTTACTACGTTAGTGCATACCGGGGTATGTGGCTGTCCAAATGACGATGCCGTAGGGAAATCGCGCATGTACTCTTGCGGACCTCGAACTTCTTCCTTAAGCCATCCATGGTATTAACAATGTGTGAACGACTCTTCTCCATCTTCTTGTCCATGTAGGTTTGCATTACCTCAGAGTATTGTTTGTCTTCGTCCAGGTGCTTCTTCGCCATCATGGCTCTATTGACAAAGCACCCGGCAGAACGGTTCTAACTCTTGTCCACGATTGCCGTGATCGATAGGAATCTGACGCCCTTCAAAACACTGTTATAAACCTCAGACATGTTAGTTGTCATGATTCCATATATTGCCCCACCGGTGTCGTGTAGCAAAAAGACCACATCTCCAAGTCAGGTGCGTTTGACTAAACCCATTGTGTGAACACCCCAACTCTTGTGGAGCCTCTCTCCACGGCCCCAGCTTCAGTCTGGACATGCTTGCTAACCTCTTGATCGAGCTGCCTCCACAAGGTCTCGAACTTCCGCTTCTGCATACATAGCTTCTTGAACATCTTCATTAGGTCCTTGCTACGGAACATTCTGTGGAAGTTCGCTGCAAGATGCCTCATGCACCAACGGTTCTTCAAATCATTCCACTGGAATGGGGGCTGCGTCCCATTCTACATCGTTCGCAACGCAGATAGCAAGCCTGCATTGCAGTCTGAAATAACACACACTTCGGGGCGATCTTGCACTATGGCCTACTTCACATTGACAATGAACCAAAGCCAACTATCTATATTCTCATTCTCCACAATTGCAAATACCACTGGGAGTTATTGGTCATTTGTGTCAGTTACAACTGCGGTGAGGATAGTACCCTTGTACTTGTCGGATAACAACGTTCCGTCTATCGTTAGCACTGGACGGCACCACCTGAACCCTTCTATCGCCTGACGGAAGGCCTAGAACACTCTGTCAAAAATAAAACAATTCGGGCCCTCCGTAGGATGAACCCTCTCCTGCCTGTTAATGTACGTGCCTGGGTTTGATTCTGCAATTTGATGCAGTATTCTTGGGACCAGGTCGTACGCCTCCTCGTACGTCCCAAACATACACTGCAGCACCTTTCGCTTAGCTCGTCATAGCTTCTTGTAGCTGACTTCAAACCCCACCATATTCACTACATCTGCCAATAGAACCTTCGGAGAAATAGACACATCTGCCACGATGAGGTGGCTCACCAGCTCCGCAACATACGATGATGTCATTTTGCGGTGCCTATATACGGGCCCCGCAAGCTCGCAACTATGATCATGCAGCACCGTTATCCGGAACTCCGTGCCAACGCCCTTGAACCGCTGTGCACGAACTTTGCCAGGACAGGACCCGTCGACACGCTTCACAATGTACGTCGCAAAGTTCGTGCACAGCGGTTCAAAGGTGTTGGCACGGAGTTCCAGATAACAGTGCTGCATGATCACAGTTGCGAGCTTGCGGGGCCCGTACATAGGCACCGCAACATGACATCATCGTATGTTACAGAGCTGGTGAGCCACCTCACCGTGGCAGATGTGTCTATTTCTCCGAAGGTTCTAATGGCAGATGTAGCAAATATGGTGGGGTTTGAAATCAGCTACAAGAAGGTATAGCGGGCGAAACGAAAGGTGCTGCAGCGTATGTTTGGAACGTATGAGGAGGCATACGACCTGGTCCCAAGAATGCTGCATCAAATTGCAGAATCAAACCTAGGCACGTACATTAACAGGCAGGAGAGGGTTCATCCTACGGAGGGCCCGAATTGTTTTATTCTTGGCAGAGTGTTCTGGGCCTTCCATCAAATGATAGAAGGGTTCAGGTGGTGTCGTCCAGTGCTAACGATAGACGGGATGTTCCTATCCGGCAAGTACAAGGGTACTATCCTCACCGCAGTTGCAGCCGATGCAAATGACCAGTTACTCCCAGTGGCATTTGCAATTGTGGAGAATGAGAATACGGGTAGCTGGCTTAGGTTCCTTACCAATGTGAAGCAGGCCATAGTGCAAGATCGCTCCGAAGTGTGTGTTATCTCAGACCGCAATGCAGGCTTGCTGTCTGCGTTGCGAACGATGCAGAATGGGACGCAACCCCCATTTCAGTGGAATGATCTGAAGAACCGTTGGTGCATGAGGTATCTTGCAGCGAACTTCCACAGAATGTTCCGTAGTAAGGACCTAATGAAGATGTTCAAGAAGCTATGTATGCAGAACCAGAAGCGGAAGTTCGAGACCTTGTGGAGGCAGCTCGATCAAGATGCTAGCAAGCATGTCCAGACTAAAGCTGGGGCCGTGGAGGGAGGCTCCACAAGAGTTGGGGTGTTCACACAATAGGTTTAGTCAAACGCACCTGACTTGGAGATGTGGTCTTTGTTACACGACACCGGTGGGGCAAGGTATGGAATCATGACAACTAACATGTCCGAGGTTTATAACGGTGTCTTGAAGGGCGTCAGATCCCTACCGATCACAGCAATCGTGGACGAGAGTTGGAACCGTTCTGTGGGATACTTTGTCAATAGAACCATGATGGCAAAAAAGCACCTGGACGAAGACAAACAATACTCTGAGGTAATGCAGGCCTACATGGACAAGAAGATGGAGAACGGTCGTTCCCACATTGCTCATACCATGGATGGCTTAAGGAAGAAGTTCGAGGTCCGTAGGAGTACATACGCGATTTCCCTACGGCATCGTCATTTGGACAGCCACATACCCCGGTATGTACTAACGTTGTAAACTAAACATGTCTATTTGAAAGCCATCTCATCGCATTGCCAAAAAATGCAGGTTTACACCAGCAACAGGGCCACGAAGTTCATGGTGGGTCATCCGCATTTCAGACTACCTAGGTACATGCCTTGTGATATTACTATTCCTTACAAACATCGCTGCTCATGGCCTAATTCAGATGTACCATCTCAGCAGGACGTAAACCCCTCGTCGACCGAATGGCTGAGCTCTATTTTCGGTCATCCAACGCAAGTCCCCACGAAGTCGTATGGAGCACCACCTCGGACACAGGCCTCGCAGTATGACCTTCGAGATGCACCGCATTCGCCTAGCAGGTTCACCTTCTCGAAGGATCACATACGCCGTCCGAGGAGGCGACGACGAGATGCATAATGAGTTTTTCTAATTCAGATTTTATAACGTCGCATGGTTTCCTGCAATTATTTATGCAATGTACGTATATGTAATACATATCCATGCCATGTTGTGCAAATAATAATGTTTGTACTGTAATGTGCTTCTGAAATTTTTTTACGTACAATTAAGGCAGCATTCCGATATGATGAGTACGTACGCATGTGGCCATACGATAATAGTTTGCTTTACACATACATAAATCAACCCTACAGCACTACAACACACAATAACAATGAACACAACATAGAACAGAGCATAAAACATTACCAACATAGATAAAACAATACATGCATTGCACATACAGAAAATATAGAATGTGCCTACCGCTACCCACATGGAATATTTCGCAGGGGGGCACTTTGAACATAGACGAATGTGCACTACAACTTGACGATAACAATAAACACAAGAAAAAAATAGCACACAACATTAAATTAATCTTCCACTCCAGTGTATCGAAATGATGCCACATCGCGACGAGGTCACTACCCCCCACGACAACTCTCTCATGCCGAACAATGTCGGTCCTAGTGCCCATTTCATCCTTCCACACCTAGAATCGGCAACTGCCGGGGGCTTCCTGCAATTTCATGAGAAGAAGATTTTGAAACATACCTACACGATTTGAACGAACCCGAAATAATCTTACTCACCGAGTGAAAGGGGCACTTGTAGTAGTGCCACCCAAGATTCGCAGCCGTGCATGAGGTCTTACATCTAACAACCGTGTTGCATTTTGGGCAAATCACCGTGGGTGCCAATGAAGAGGTGCTGATCTGACTCATATCGGTGTCGGGGGGAGTGAGCACGAAAGAAAGGTACACAGATTGGGAACAACTAATTCAGGAGGTGAGGGAGAACAATGCAGGGGACTAGGTGAGAAATGGCTCCCTCTTATAGGCTCAATGGGGGCAGGGGCAGCCTCATGCACTTAGACCACACAATAAGAAGGCATCATGCACTGACAACATGAAACAATACATACATTACACATACAGAAAATATAGAAAGTACTACATGCAACAAAATAAATGTAAGCAATAGTCCCAGCGCCACACCATCAACACAACAACGAACACAAGAAATAAAATACGACACATTACTAACTTAATCACTCTCTCCAGTCCATATCGCAGAAAGTGTGCCTACTGGTAGAAGGTACAACCATACACCTCGTTGTCTATATCCAAACGAGCCTCATGGCACCAACATGCAGTATTGCTGAGGGGGCCGCAACACATGTGGTTGGCTGTCGTTGTAGTGGTTCGCACATATGCAGCTAGGGTTCGCGCAGCAACATGTGGGATCATACGAGCTTCCTATGTTCACGACCTCCTTGTTGCCCCTCTCATGTTGCATCTGTTAGCGGAGGTTGTTGTTCTCCTCATTGAGAGTCTCGATTCGCTCCTCCAACTCAAATATTCGATCCCATAATGTATCAACATAATTGACAATATACAGTTCATGAGGAGGATCGATCCGGCGGGATAAGTCGCATTTCGCCATCTGCGGAAAAGGACGGTAAACATGGAGGCTCCATAAGCAATAACAAAAAATGTACTATTAACAATTTATACCCTGGAGTGTGGGCATCGGAAGAAACGTCGCCCGTCATCGAAATGGCCTTCCAGGACCTACACGACTGCATCCTCATTGTGTTTGCATTTTGGTCACGCTGTGTTTGGTCACGCTGGTATCAAGCTGTAGTGTGGACCGAAGATATCCCCCTTTCCAAGGGAAGGTCTTCTTTCGGTGACCCCCATCCGATTGGCCATCGGCTTCCGACATGGTATATTTCTGCACGAAAGAGAAGGTACTTCTTCGTTCGATTTACAGGGTTCTCTGCTACAATGTCATGGGACCCCAACCGTGCTATTTATATCAAACGAGAGAACTTACTGCAGTGACCACATGACGAAACAGGGCAGCTTTGCGTAGCGACATGACAAAAGAGGGGCAACTTTGTGCAGTGACATGACAAAATAGGGCAGCTTTGCGTAGTGACATTACAAAAGAGGGCAGCTTTACGCAGAGACATGACAAAAGCGGACAGCTTTACGGACTGACATGACAAAAGAGGTCAGCTTTGCGCAGTGACATGGCAAAAGAGGGCAGCTTTGCACAGAGATATGACAAAAGAGGGCACTTTGCCCAGAGACATGACAAAAGTAGGCAGCTTTGCGCAGTGATATGACAAAAGCGGGCAGCTTTGCGTAGTGACATGACAAAAGAGAGCAGTTTTGCCCAGTGACATGACAAAAGCGGGCAGTTTTGCGCAGCGACATGACAAAAGGGGGCAGCTTTGCGCAACGACAAGACAAAAGATGACAGCTTTGCACAGAGACATAATAAAAGAGGACAGCTTTGCGCAGCGATGAAAAATAAATCACTTCAAGCCTACCCTTTAGCTTATAAAATGAGGTGGAATGCATCTGCAAGAGAATACTACACAACCTACCACTACATCATACCTTCCTTCTCCACGTCGGCATGGACAAGAGGCAGAAGAAGCAATGGGACAAAATGATGAAGCAATGGGAGGAGACCCGCAACATAGCGAGGTCTGCTGTGGCTCGCGAGGAATAAGCAAGGGCTGCTGCGGCCAGGGCCAAACAAGCGGAGCGTGCCACGAGGTCACAGCCACCTAACGACGCCCCCCGTAGGAGCATGTCCATACTAAACGTTCCAACTGAATGTTCGCCACAACACCCCCCCCCCCGAGGGGGAGACGCCGCCCCTCTGCTGGTGCAGAGACCCATGTAAATTCTTCAAGTCAAAGTAGCGCCTCAGCCTCGGCATGCGTTATTGGGGTTGTGTGAACTACTCATCTGACTATCCTGACCGCTGTTTCGACACCATCAGCTATTGGCAGCCGGTAAAAACTACTTACAATGTGTTCCCCCACTATTTCTAACTAATAATACGTAATAACAAACTCTCTCGTCTGCCCAGTCCTTGGAGCCACTATGTGCTTACCGCAAGTGGATCGACCTAGAGATCACTGGTTATCACATGATCAGTGGACTCTGGACTATCAGGAGTGGAACGCCAAAAGGGCATGCGAGATCCGCGAGAAGGAGCGTCACCAAGATGAGCAAACCGAGCGTATACGTCGAGAGACATAAGCTCATCTCGAGGCGTGCATGCACAGGCAATGCGAGGCTCGCGAGAGGGAGCACAAGAAAAAATGAGAAATGGCGGCCAAGGCCAAAGTGGAATCTGAGGAAAATGGCTCCAATCTACGCAGTAGGTTGGGCCATTCCGCACTACTCCCCTCAATGTCTAATTTATTTCCATGCCAAGAAGGCGCATATGTATCGTAGGACTACTTTACTTTGTTACATCGTGCATTGTTCTGTTTCTTATGCACATAATCAAATCCTGTGCACCGTATCATTTCCATAATTATTATGAAGTGTATTTTAATTATCAACATAAAATTCCCTCATCTTTTCGCATTTATTTATTTTTCCACGTGTTTAATATCACTTTCCTTCCTTTCGTCCAATTGTTCCTATCGCAGTTGTCCTCAAAACATTTTCATTAAATTTCTTCCAATAAAACAACATAACATGATCGCAAAATATTTTTGCCAGTTGAGCATATTTTCACGGTCACCAATGTACGAAAATCACAAATAGATCAATCATTACTTCACACAAATTTCGTTCGCACTCTACCAAACAAAATTCTTAATTTTCGTAATTACAAAAATAAATTACACAAGCAGTCAACTGGACTCTACATAAAATTCATATTTTTTTCAAACACCATTTCATATATCCAAAATTAATTCTATTCTAAATATAATTTTACAAATGCATATGGATTCTATACCTTACATACACAGAGCAAACCCTAAAAAAAACCTTAGTCGTGCACTCGGGCGCCGCATGACCGGTGCTACAGTGTAAACATGCACTACCTGAGCGCACGACCGGTGCTACAGTTGAGTCGTGTGGTCCCGGATCGCACGACCGGACAGGTGTCAGCTTCGCACAGTCCCGCGCTCGGAACGGGGGCCAGAAATGGAATTAGTGTGCAAATTTCTCGCACTGTTGTTCAAGCTCTTTAAGTGTGCATTCAGCACTCACGGAGAGGGGGCCATGGGAATGCGCTGCAGACGCGTGTGCGAGTGACCATGAGAAAGGCCAGGGCGCGGTGCTGCTTTCGGTGGACGGATTGGACGACAGAGGAGACGTGCGGTCGGACACCGCACCAACGCGCTGCTACAGTTGAGTCGTGCGGTCCGGGACCGCACGACCTAGCTACAGTGCGGTCATATGGTGCCGGACTACACGACCGGCCACGCGTCGCGTCCACGCAGTCCCGCGGTCGACCAGGTGGATAGAAGTAGAATTTATATGGTCCGGGAGCTAGAATTGGAATTTTTGGCCTCTACAGTACTACATATGTCCAAAATTCGCAATTCAGGTAGCCTAGTGGAGTATAGATGTCGGTTCTACAAAAATTAATGGAAGCAGGAGCTGGAATAAGCAAATTAGAGAGAGAGAGTGTGGGCACAATAGTAGCGGCGTCCATGGAAGCATTGTGGGAAGAGTATAAGTTGATAGGTAGGCGAAGGGGGACAATGGCGGCGAGCGGCAAACTGTCCTGGCGTCTTCGCTTGAGAAAAGAGAAGGATGCCGGACATGGAGAGCAGAGAGAGAGAGTGGAGAAAGAGAAGTGGGAGAGAGAGAAGATGATCCTGTTGATAGTCCCAATGGTTTTTTATTTGCTAACTCCATTTATAGCTGACTGGGACGCTATGTCAGCATATATCGTCTAATAAGAATTCACGTTAGCCAAAATTACTGTCATGTTAGTCGAAACATGGTAGTTTTGAGCTGAAGGTGTGTTTTTGTTAGAAATTGGCCTATTTATTTATGGCTTATTTCCTTAATTCCAAAGTATGCATGGTTTAGTATCATATTGCTAAGGAAATATGAGGAAGACAGATTTATAAGGTGGAGTCCTCACCATTCCTTGAATATAGATAGAGATGGTATAAGTAGGGTTCTGTCTAGTCACACGCGCGCGCGTATTTGCGTATTTTCGCGTAAAAACCGCGTGACTTGTGAAGTCTTGCCAGCATCTCTTACTTCTGTCAACTTGTGCTGTTGTACTGCGCTGTCTGGACTTCGCCAAGCTTTCTTTTCGGCGTGCACCTGGAAGGAGGGAGAGCGGCTATCTCCAAACCATTGCCGCAGAGAGTACCTGCACGGGGCGGCAATAAGGTTTCTGGGCAGCGCATTTGCGCGATCGCTCCTGCACTGCGTCATCTACGTTCTGCACTGCGTCAAGCCTGCACGGCTTCCTGTTCTTCTTCAGACTAACAAATAAGTCATTTGCGCGCACGTACGACTTTGTTACTATATTTTTCTTGAGTATATTCTGAAATATGATGAGTAACCTGCTGTTAGTAAGTAAATTTTGCATCACTAGTTTATTGTATTTGTCTCCTCATAAAATTTAGAATTAAAATATTGTCCACATTTGTAACAGTTTTTGTATCTATTTTTGAGAGTTTGAGGGTGAAAAATAAATAATTTTAAAGTTACAGGTTGAAATTGGTTTTTTTCCCACGGCCTGAAGTACTACGTACCGGTAAGTAAGGAGTATAGTAAGTAATCCTGTACTACGCTCTAGCGGCGAAGCTGCAGTGGCAGAGCAGCCTCGAGGTGCTTGCAGTATTGTATGTGCTCCATTTGTACAAGTCAGGAAGCAGCTATCAGCGAAATTAGGCTATATTTTTAATTTTTAAAAGCTATTTTTCTACAGCAAAATATTTTTCTATTCTAACTAGCATTCAAACAGAAAATCTTTTTAAAATAAAGTTTATGAATTGAATATAGTATACATTACAACAACCTTATTTATATTGGCCAACCTCATTTATATTGATAAAGTCGCAACGAGTTTATCTCTCTATATTTTCTTATGAATAACCAAAAAATCATAAATCACACCCGAAGACAAATTACAGAAGGCTTTCAAGGTGAGGCCAGCGATAGATAAGGATACGACGACGAGGAGTGAAGTGTGGCGGCCGAGGGAATAATTGGACAGCTAGATTTCTCTGTCCCGCATATGCACAACACGGTTTCCAGGCCCCCTACCGGCTACCACTACGCTACTAGCCGCCGCCACCGCCACCTTAATTTGGAATTTGGAACCAAGCAAGCATGCATGCACGTACGTCGATTAGCAGCGAGTCAGCTCCTAAACACAGCGATCAATTTCTATCGTGTTTTTGTTTGATTTGTGTCCATGTATATACTATAGGTGCTGACTGGCCTTGCGACCTGACCAGGAGCAAGTGTTCACTGCATGCTTGTACGTACGTGCCACGACCTGTTGACTCGGATTGCAAGTTATCGAACCCGACTCGACACATGGCAGGGCTAGCTGTACAGATGGATGCCCAAAAATCAGATATCAATGCCTGCAGTGCAGTGGTGGTCTTCTCTCATCTGGTCACGGGTCAGCCGGTTCCAATGGTGGGCTTCGCACTTCACGAAAGACTGACAAGCACGTGGGCCCGTGGCCTGTGAATCTGTGATAGAAGTGTCGTATATGCACTGATTGCACCGACACGAACAAGGAGACGTCTATACGACGCCGGGAAGAGTTGGACGACTGCAGATCGAACAACCGAGCGACCCGTTACCGAGTTTTTGGCATATACATATAAAATATTGTTTGTATTTATATTTACAAAAATAATAGCATACAGATCGTATTAGCAAAAATAGTATTTTTACCATCCAATGACCGGATAGCAACGTAAACTTGCTGATGCGTGGGCCTGCCGTCAAGTCCACCGTCCTATCAACAGACGGTAGACAGTCTGCTGTTCTATCGTCAGACGGTAGGCCTGCCGCCCCACCACCTAGCCCATTTTGGTGGTTTGCCGTTCTATGGTCAGATGGTATGATCAGATGGTAGGTGATTAAATCGATTTTAAACAGACTGATTAGTCAGCTTAGTCACCTTCCTAATTTTTCAGATGAATCTATAAATATAATTTTTATGTATTACTAGGTAGGGACTAGAGAGGCATGGAAGCGGTGCTAGACCATGTGGACTGTGGCAGAACAAGCTTAGCCAATTAGATCAGAAAACGCCATGCCGACAGGGACATACTAGGTACATTGCTACATGGATGCGTCCTGTAGGCACGCTACCGCTGCTAGCTAGCCAATTAAAATCCAAATCGTCTGGTATGCACATACAAGGGCTCACTCGATGAGAGGCATGGACTAGGGTTTGATATGGCTACAATTTATAAATTTTAGCTAAAATTTTTGAATTTTAACTGTTTACAATAAAGATTAGGAAGAGAGATACCCGCTTGTGATTTTAATTGATACAGATGTTAGGTTTTTAACGTGTATTATAATTAACTTGTAAACCCTGTTTTAACAAAATACTCCGTTTAAAAATTAGATATTATAGCAAAATTCAAAAATGACTTTTTAAAAACCGTTAAACAACAGACATTAGATCTGTTTTCCAACGTAGCCAGATCGTATTTCCAATTAATTGGATTGCAGCTGGTTGGAGCCACGTACTTTGGCTAATCAGTGGCTAACACATGTCCGTTGTACTATTCACAAACAGCAAGGACCACGGTTTTTTTTTTTTCCTTTTACAACTTCACCTTCTTCAATCTTGTTTGGAGAGCACTACTACAGCACTATCAGACATGCGCGGAAAAGGCCGGCGTAGCCAATCTATGCTGTGCTAAGTGGTTTAATATAATAATTAGCTATGTCAAAATACATATGCTCCATCTCGTGATCGAACCGATCTCGAGTGAGTCTAGCATTTTAAGTTTGAGCTAAGTGGAAACTCGAGCTAAGCTCAAGCAAATGATCTGAGCCTAGATCTGGACTCAAGCTCAGTTCGACCTAAGCTCAAGCATGCTTAAGCTTCGCTCAAGTAAGCTCATTAATAGTTAATAATTTAATATACATCAATTTCAATAATAGAAAAGGTTTAAGTTTAGCTCGAGTAAACTCAGTAAAAGTTAACATATATCAATATTCAATAAGTGAGAATATAAAAATTATCACAACTCACAACATAATACCATACATATGTAAATAAAAACAAATATGAAAGAGAGACTTATGGGTGTAACTGGACTCGTTGAAGCTAGCGAATCTAGGATAAAACTCAAGCTCAGTTTATTTCAAACTTAAATCTAGAGCAAATCAAGCTTAAGCAGCAGCCTCGAACTTTTTTTTACAGTCCTATAAACATACTTTCCTTACCACGCACAAGGCATGGAGATACGGTACTACTAAAACTACGACCAATCATGCGCCATAACAGCAACTCCACGAAAGCCACTTATATACATTTACCAATGTAGTCCGTTGCTAATGTAGATTAGTACTAATGTACAGTTTCAAGCTAGCTAATCATTAACGAATTGATTAACTTAACAAAGCAATAGCGCTGACACTAGAGCCTAGCTAGTACTAGTGCTGGTACTTGGCAACGACGTACGTACCGCGCGGGATCGATCGATTTAATGCAGCAAGCAATTAGCATGTTAATCAATGCAAGGAGGCGTGTACTTACCGACTGTGGCGGAGCGGAAGGTGGTGGAGCCGTCCACGAAGTTGCGGCTGGCCTTGATGACCGTCTTGCCGATGCCGTCGCCGACGAACATGAGGTTCTTGTGGTTTTTCCCCACCTCCACGTTCTCCAGGTACGCCCCCGCCTTGATGTAGATCACGTACCTCTTCTTCGACGAGGTTGGCGCCGCCGCGACCGCCGCCGACACCGTCGTGTAGCCCCCGCTCCCGTCCGTCGCCACCACCGCGTCGGCCGTTATGACCGACGCCGGCGCCTGCAGCAGCCGCCGGTCCCCGGGCTTCACCCACCGAGGGAACCCATTCACCATCTGCCCGTATCCCATGAACGGCTGCCGTTGCGCAGCCTCCGTCTCCTTCGGCATCGCCGACGGCGACGGCGTCGACCCAGCGCCGGGCAGTTTCTTGGCCATGGCGAGCGAGTTGCTGACCATGCGGGAGACGTGGTGGAGGCTGGGCTCCATGTAGCGCCGCACCTTGCCGCTGTTCTGGGACGCGAAGCCATCGAGGCAGGTGTACTGGTTGGTGATGGCGGCGGAGAGCACCGTCATGACGTGGTCCACGGTCACGCGCCTCGCTCCCAGCGAGGCCGAGGAGTTGGTGGCGGATGGTGACTCGAGGTCGGAGGTGGTGGCCTGGAGCTCGTCCATGGTGGTGCCGAGCAGCTCCATGCAGTCGGAGATGGCGAGGCGGTCGCGCGAGGTGAGGGACTTGTCCTGGAGGTAGGACGAGCAGTTGGAGGCCGTGGTGGTGACGGCGGCCTCGGTGCGGTTGACGGTGGTGCAGATGACGTCCGGGAGGGGCTTCTTGTGGAGGTCCGGGATGTCAGCGAGCGTGGACAGGCACAGCTCTGGGTACAGCGTGCCCTCGCAGTGCGCGGCGGCCGCGGCCTCCGCGGTGGGGTAGAAGGGTACCGTGGCGGCGTCGTCGGACGCGGCGCCGGCGCCGGCGCCGGCCAGTATGAGGGTCAGGAGGACAAGCAGAAGCTTGGGTTTTTTGTGTAAAGGTCGCATTGTGCCGTGTACTCGTGTGGTAGCTCCTGCGTCACAGTGAGTAGCAAGAGCTGGAGGGTGAGCGATGGATTGGGTTTTGGGGTGGGGTTTTGCGTATTGCTATATAGAACGGTGGAAGGCGAATCTTTTCTATTTGGAACTGGGATCCGAGATGTCGCACCGTGACTTGCCCTGTTTCAACCCATCGGATCACGTACTCGACGGTTCAGATCAAGGCGTCGGTGGAGGAATATTTAGACTGGCATTATAGTGTGCACAGTTGAAGCATCAACGCAAAGCCAAACCATCCTCTTCTATTGTAGCCATACTAGCCTCATAGGTGCGGCGCTACGCCGCGCCAGCCACCGTGTGTACCGAAGTAAAAGAGGCGATAATCCGTGAGGAGTTTGTAAAAAAAAATCTAAAAAAAATCGAGGGCACATGTGTATTTTCGAAAAAGTCAAAGGTCTTTTTCGTATAAAACCGAGGGCATGTACGTAATAAATGAGAAAGTCAAAGGCCTTTTTCGTAAAAAACCGAGGGCCTGTACGTAATAAACGAGGACCCGTACGTAATTTAGAAAACGCAGGGCGCTATCCTGCAAAGTGGAGGGGCTTAAAAAACTGACAGGGACCTTTTCGCGAGGAAAAAGGACATTTACGTAATTTTCGGAAAATACAGGGTAAACACCTCCCCCGACCGTACGTAAATTCCCCCGCCACGCGCCGGCCGGAGCGCGCGGGCGGGGTGACGTGGGTGCGCTCCCCTCGCGCGAAACCCGCGGGGCATAATAGTTCGTATCCATGCAATATGACATGTAAACAGTAACAATCTTATCATCCACAGTTGCAATATGTTCCGGATATATGTACGTGGTGATGAGGACGTTCTCCTAAGAGTCTTGTTCTTTTCGACCGAAATTAGCGGCTTTTGACTTTTGTTATAGTACCTAACTTTTAAACGGGGTATTTTCTCAATACGAGGTCTACAAGTTAATTGTAGTACACATTAAAAGCCTAACATCTGTATTAACCAAAATCACAAGCAAGTATCTCTCTCCGTAATCTCTGTCGTAAAAAGCTAAAATTCAAAAAATTTAGTTAAAAGCTATAAGTTGCAATCGCGCCAAACGGGCCCTAAATAAGGCGACGAGCCAACGAAACCAACAGTTTGCTTTGATGGATGTCGTGGCTACTGGCCAAACAATAAAGAAGGAGACTTGTAGAAGAGAAAGAGGGGAGTCAGATCTGTGGGAGAGTTGGTAAGAATGAGAGAATGCCCCTCCTCCTGCCTCTCCTGGGGTTTATATACATGAGTGGGGTAGAATGGGAAATCCACATTCTATCCCTTAGTATTTACAAAGGATGAAGGTACATTGGTATATTCCTCTGCACTATCGGACCTACTACATATCTAGGCTAGTTGCAATGAGTAGCCTCGGAGGTGCGGATGTGGGTGTCATAGAAGGAGACGTCCTGCTTCCGTGCCGCCTCCAGGTAGCGGACCACATCCGCGTGGATTGACGACGAGGTGGACCATGGCGTCCAGGTCGTCGGCGTGGGAGCTGAAGGAGTTGACAAGATCGGCGAAGAAACGGAGGAAGACGGGGAGGGAGCAGCCGTGGACGAGGGCGCCGAGCATGCCGACGCCCATGAGGAGGCAGTCGGGGCCGTCGGCGAAGCGGAAGAGGTCGCGCAGGTCGGCCGCGGGGGCCGGCGGGGAGGGCTTCTCGTCGTCGGAGGAGGGCTTGGCATTGAGAGGCGGCTGCTCTGTCTCCAGTGGCGCTAGTGCTGCTGCGGCTGGAGGCGGCGGCGGAATAGGGGTAGTAGACGCAGTAGTGATGGTAGTGAACTGCCCCAGTCGTCGGTGGCCAACTAGCGCGATTCGGCTGAGCCAACTGGCGCGACTTGGTTGAGCTCCTCGGGCGGTAGGTTGTTCTGACGCGCGATCTTGAGGATGAACTCAGTGAGCACGACTCAGCAGGTGTTGCTGGTGAAGAATGCCGAGGCGGGCGCGGAGACAGCGCAAGTGCGGGCAAGCGAGTCCTTGCCGCCCTGGCTCCGCCACAAGAGCAACCAGCCCAGGTGTTTGAACATGGCGGCGTGCTCCAGGTAGACGCTCACCACCATCGTGCCGAACAGCAGGCCCAGGATGGGAAGGTCCACCGCCGCGTACGCCTCGTCGATGGAGATCACGCCGAAGAGCACCATCAGCATCACGCCCAGCAGCGACCCCGCCGTGCACCCGATCGAGAGGAATCTGGGCAGCGTAGAGTCATGCATGCATGGATGGATAGTGGAGTTGACGTGCAACATGAGGCCATTGGAGCAGAGGCTTGACGCGGAGACAGGGCGTCCAGTGGAGCGTGGTGATGCATGCGAAGTCCAGCTCGCGGAGGTGAGGTCTTGCGCAGAGGCGACGTGAAGCCGGAGGCTCGACGGAGAACGGAGGCTCGGCGCTGGGCAGAGCTGTACGCGCAGTGCGCCTGCAGGGGCGGAGCTCAGCGTCGGGCTCGGTGCACCCGAATGTGGCGTGGAACATGACGAGGACCTGCTTCCTGTTGTGCACATCACTGAGCAGTGTCAGGTCGGCCGCCTCTGACAGCGGCTGGTCCTCCTTGAAGGCGCGCCACACCCACACCTCCAGTTCCAGGCCGTCCGACTACCACCTCTAGCAGCAGAACTACGATGACGACAAGGTCGTGTTCCAGCTCCAGGACGAGCTCGCCGGCTGCACCGCCGAGGCACACAGCAAGGTGCTCAACCCCGATTGTAGACTTCACGGATGGCTAATTCGTGCATGAATGGATACGAGACTCCGTCTGGGCTCCGTCATCGTGTGCAGTCATCGGACCCCACCGGTTCCGCGCCTGTCTCCACGCGATTCCACCTGGCCATGCGACGTCGCCTAGCGCCTGCCGGTTTTGCGCCCTGCACCTCCGCGCGAACTTCGCAATGGGCTTGCCTCCGTATACCATATACGCATGCGACCATACATGTGATCATACGCGTAGCCAGCGCAAGCTTCACGTATGCACTTAAAGTTTCCATCCATGCATGCATGGATGGATAGATATACGTGAAGGGATAATTCATGCATGCATACTACATGCATACTTCATGGCTGCATGGATGGAGCTTGCCGACGTGCATGCATCGCATGCATATGCATGGGAGGCTGCATCATACGTACCAACTCGCGGAGGCTCGACGTTGCGAAGTCTGGAGCAAAGTCGGAGCGAGGTCCAGTGTCGCGGAGTTGGAGCGAAGTCCAGTGTCGTGGTGCAGAGGGCTCGCGCTCGGGGGAGGCTTCGCGGCCGACGCGGATGAGACCTGTTGCTGCACGAAGGCCAGCGGAGTCCTGGCGGCGTGCGTGCGAGTTTGGTGTAATGGCGAAGTCCTGGCGGATGAAGTCCTCGCGCAGCACCTCCACTTCGAGAAGGCACGTCGTTGCTGACTGCAACCGCGTTAGCTCATACGCAAGCATAAAGAAACAGAAGATGGCTACGCGAGCGCCAGGAGCTTCGGCAACGTGTTCGACGCTGGCGCGAGGAGCATCGGCGAAACCCAAGCTGCCGCCTCCGATGCTGTCGGAGTCGCTTGGATTGAAGACTCGCGCTGCTCGGGCAGAGCACTTGTTCTTTCCTGCACAAAGACTAGTGGTTGCAATGCCAATGGTTACGTGATGCCCATGCAAGCCAATGGTTACGTGATGCCCATGCATGCCAATGATTACGCGACGCCCCTGCATGCCTTCATGAATGAATACTTAAGTGCAGGCACATATACAGTTTGCAGATGGATATTTCAGACATGCGTGCGTGTAGTCCATGGATGCATGAATAAAGTTCGTGGCGCAGGACTGCAAAACGAGTGCATGGCGTCGTGCGGAGGCTCGGCGCCAAGGTCGAAGTCCTCGAGCAGCACCTCCGTGTCAAGAAGGTCGATGGCGAAGCGCGGCCGCTCGACTTGGTGCGGAGCCTCGGCGAGTCATCCCCGACCCCATCTCTCTGCACGAACACCTTGAGTGGAGATAGCGGTAATACAGAAATGGGCGATTCGATTAGACCTATTCACCATAGAATCTGGGCGATTCGACTAGATCTATCCAACATAGCATCTACGAAACACAGCGAAGTACACAGGCAAAGCCTATACCCTTCTACAGTCAAGATGGTTAAATTTTTAGCGAGCAAACTACTTATCTGTCGCTGATGACGCTCCCAAGAACAACCTCTTCCAGCTCCTTAAGTGACTTTTCATCTAGTCCCTACGGACGGCGCCATCTGTCGTGGCTACTAGCCAAACAGTAAAGAAGGGGACTTGTAGAAGAGGAAGAGGGGAGCCAGATCTGTGGGAGAGTTGGTAAGAATGAGAGGATACCCCTCCTCCTGCCCCTCCTGGGGGTTTATATACATGAGTGGGGTAGAATGGGAAATCCACATTCTATCCCTTGGTATTTACAAAGGATAAGGGTACATTGATATATTTACATTGGTATATTCCTCTGCACTATCAGGTCTACTACATATCTAGATCAGTTACAAAACCCAGTTATGAAGAGTTGGTCCAACCCCACAACAATGAACATATTCGATCGGCGGCACGCGACACTCTGTTGAGTGCCGCCCGCCGGGGACGTAGGTGACTGTGAGAACGTTGGAGAGAGCACCGACAGACTATGGCTATTCTTTTAGGTTACACTAGAACATTGGGCGCGCTTCGCGCGCCTTGTCATGACTTCAATTGTAGAAATTAATTCACATTTCATTCAGAGAAAATTAATACTTTGCCATTCTATTCAGTGGGCTTACGACCATGTTTTCCGTGGTCGTAATTCTTCTTACGACCACTTACACCGTGGTGATAGCCTTCTTTGACCACGCTCAGCGAACTCCCGACCACACGGTCGAAGCTATGACCACATTTTTAGGGTAAATGATCGGTTCTGACCTGACTCGTCCATGTAGTAATGAGATGAAACAGGAGATGAACTTTTCCTCTTCAACACAGACAAGAGAATCAGAGCCGCAAGAAGCACAGCTATCACCATTGCTCCAATAGCAAAACCGTTGATTCCATCGTCATTCCCTCCATTCGATGAGCTTCCCACTGAAGATCCCTTGTCCATACCTGGAGGAGCTGACCCGGATGACCAAGGGTTCCCACCAGTCCTTGAGAATGTGGTCAGAACTGTCAGTATTCATCAAGTGCAATGAGAAGGAATATATTGACTGGAAGTATTACTTACTGTAGACTGTTAATGTCTTTCAGTTTACTTGGGACCCACCCGGTGAACTTGTTGTTCTGCAAATTCCTTGAAAACAAATGGGAAAAAACCATTCTAGCTTAGTTCTCATATTAGCATACTGAAGCTAATTCGTACATTCAAATTTGTACCTTTTGCAGTATTTATGTAAAGTAAATAGGCTATGCAGAATTAAGAATGATTAGTATTTATGTGAAGTAAATAGGCTATGCAAAATTAAGAATGACTGTTATACACATTTCATTAACAGCTCCTGATAATGATTGTTATACACATTTCATTAACAGCTCCTGATAATGATTGTTATACACATTTCATTAACAGCTCCTGATATTTGACAACATTAGTACCTGTGTAGTTCCGTGGTGAGGCATTGAGAAGCATACATTTTGAACCTTGATGACAAAATTGGTTTGAGATGTAGTTTTTACTTGAGGTATACTTACAGATCCTCGAGAGGAAGTTTAGCCAGAACGTTGATGTGACCACTGAATTGGTTGCTCTCTAGATTCCTGGATATATTTGAAAAGATTGACAGTCATTTATTGATCTGAAAGAGCGTATCGATGAATAACTACAATCCATAAAATTCAGTTTACTTACAGTGCCTTGAGGCTTGTTAGGTATTGAAAACTCTGGGGCAGGTTACCTGAGAAGCGGTTGAAAGAGAGATCCCTGATGACACAACTGAGGTTATTCATGTAGAATAACAAAATTGAGATAGAAATAGGCTTACTATCAGAAGAAAATTAATAAGCTTTGCTGCTTTGGCAACTGAAGTAATACAAGCTAAATTGCTGTTATGGTTAGCTTTGCATACATACAGATTCCAATTACTGTAAATTTGTTAAGAGCTAAACTACAAAGAACTCGTGAATTCTATAGTCCAGACTCTCCTCTCAGTTGATGAAGCTGGTAATACATTGAATTGAAGTAGTTTTTTTTTGAATGCTTAAAGCCTTACCCTGAGATACAGTTCTTGATTGCAAGGAGTATACACGCATGTAACTAAAACACATGTATTTGAACATGGATGTAATGGAACTATGTGTGCTTCTTTATCTGAATATTGTTTGTGTACTCGCGATGGTAATAAAATTCATGTTCCTCACACAACTCTGAAGTTTTTTTACGCAAACAACTTTGAAGTTGGTACCATGTCACTAAGATTTGGCTTAGTTTTCGAATTGTACTTGCTAAAGGACACCACATACTTCAGTTCATTAATGTGATGCTTATCTCGCTGACATTTACAGTCATCTCCTAATCTCTATTTCTTCTTTCCTGCCTTGACGATGATCACTTATCAATTTAATTGATCATCAGTACAGTGGGAACCATGAACTTTTGCATTGGTCCCAGGTATTTCACTTGGATGCAATAGCTCGTATGTGATTTTTCTATATATAATTTTTGGTCCTAGACATCACTGAGCTAATAAGAAATGCTAAAGGTTGGTAAATGGATCCAGTATGGTAAGAAATCCAGTAGGAAATATCGACAATGTACCTTTTTTGTCGCATAGCCTCTCTGGTGCTTGTATTACCACCTCAGAAGGACATGAGCCTATATCTGATTTGGGTAAATCACAAACTCGATGAACAGCTCGGACTGTTGCTTTGCCATCAAAATCCAATAATTTTTTTCAAGTGATGCTGCCAAAAGCAGTAGAGCATCAGCATGAAAAGGATGGTAACACAGAAATCTCTATGTAAGAAAAATCACTGAAAGTAACAGCCTTGGTAAGGATATCTTGTGTTCCATCTCTCGGTGTTCTTATTTTTTTGCCACAGATAATTAACAGGCATCAGATTCAGCAAGCATGAATTTTCTAAATGTTACAGATAACGGCAGGCACTACTAAATAACCATCTCAATCCCTAAGACATTACCACATGCCATGATCTAAATGTCGATGTCAAAGTCTTTTACCTGCCACAGGTCGATGGAGTCAAAATACCTTGCCTATTGAGCCAAAACACAGGGAAACATAAGAGGATTCCTTCCAAAATCAAGCAACAGGCCCTGCAAGGAGACATTGTCTAAAATGTACTGGAAACCACTGAAATGGGACCAAGTGAAGGATGCCGAGGATAACTATACAGTCAGCTTCAGCAAATGGATGGAAGAAATAGCCTTCTGCAAGAGATCCTGAGCTGCCTCTGCCTGTTCTTTTGAAATGACTGTGGACAACATAGATTTCTGCAATAATGAAAGCCCTGAAAAAATCATTTGACACACCAATATTAGTACTGAATAATAGTACTATGAAAGCACATCGTTAAACTTATCTCTTTTTTTCTTTTAGTAAAAAGATCAAATAATCAAAGTTTCAATGAAGTTCGTAGAAATATTGCTCAAAAAGTTCACAATATACAGAGCAGACCAACCACAACCAGGACAACTAACTTGTTGACATTTTGAGCTGAGTACCCATATAAGTAGTTTCTACCTTGATCAAATGGATACTACGTGCTTTTATCAATTAGGAGTCCAAGATAAATTCACAAATAATAATCAAGATTGAACAGAACTGAGCTTTGAATCACAAGGTAAATAGAAAACCAACCTACTATGAGCTCAAGATGACCAGTTCCAGATGCACAATAAGCCATAAGATCACGCAATAGTTTTGCCACAACACATTCACTTAATGTGACTCAGTGATTAGCATTAATTATAATATAGGAATACCCAAAAACCCTGCACCTAACAAACTGAAAAATTAAAGGCAGCCTTTCGTTATATATATTAGCTTCACTCTTCGATAATACGACAATTGAAGCACCATGGACAGAGATGCAGTAAATAAAAGACTTAAGTTATATATCAAATTCAGATAATCTAAGCACAAAGGACATGGATAGAGTAAATAAAGAACTAAGCTCTTTGTACTTTATGTAAATTCAGCATCAGTTTCTTATCAAATATGGGAAATTGGTGCGGTAAAATGCACTGCTGTGCAGAATCTAGCCTTCAAGTCATAGATATGGAGTCAAATAATTTCCAGGTTCTAAGAGACCTTGGGCGAGGGGAAGACGGAGAAGGTGAGCATCATGCGGTCCGAGTACTCGTTGTGGATCTTGGAGATGAGCAGCGGATCTTCCAGCGAGGGGAAGATGAAGAAAGTAGAGGCACACTGACCTTGGAGGCAGTCGCAGTTCTCGGCCTCCTTGCGGACAACGTCGAGGACGAAGTCAATGAGCTCGGCGCCCTCGGTGAGTGTCCCTTGGCCCAGTTGTTGTCGGCACCGGACTGGCTGAAGACGAAGTTGTCGGGGCGAAAGATGTGGCCGCAGGGGCCAGAGCGCACTGAGTCCATGGTGCCGGGCTCGAGGTCCATGAGGTCGGCGCACGGGACGAAGCAGCCGCATGAGGCGTCGTTGTAGTAGATGTTGACGCGCTCGAGCTGGAGGTCGGAGCCGCCGTTGTAGCGGGCGGCGGCGTCGATGCCGTGCTCGGCACAGACCACCTCCCAGACCTTGGCGCCGATCTGGTTGCCACACTGGCCGCCGCGGGGGTAACCAGGAGGGAGGTGAGGGCGAGTAGATCGGCGGTGCAACGACGGGTGAACAGATCGGCGGCGACAAACCGCCGTCGGGAGAGGGTCGCCGGAGGACGCCCGACTCCATCTCCACGGTGGACGGCTCCATCTCCGCTCCTGCGCGTGAGGGGAGGGGGGAGAGATCGATCCGATCTGATCTGTGCGTGCGCAAGTGGTGGCCTGCTCTCGCGAGTTCAACATGACGGGGCGGCGGGGGAGGGGGGAGGACGGGGCGGCGGGGGAGGGGGGGAGGAGGAGGGAGGAGGGGGCAGCGGGGGAGGAGGAGGCGGCGGGGTAGGAAGGGGGAGGGGGGAAGTGGCGGCCGGCGGGTGAGCGGGGGAGACGGCGGGGGAGGAGGGGGCCGCGGCGGGGGAGCGGGGGAGGAGGGGGCAGGCGGCGGGGGAGCGGGGGAGGAGGGGGAGGCGGCACGGGCGCCTGCGTACGCGCGAGACCGCGAGAGGTGCGAAAAGACAAAACTACCCCTCCATTCGAGCGACCCGTGCGGGCTGAGGGCACGCGTGAACGCGTCGACCCGCCGCTGCCTCCACGTCGCCCGAAACTCTGTGGTGCGAGCAGACTGGGGGAGGTTTTAATAACTTCCGATAGGTCAGTGCCTTAAATTGGTCTCTGCGTTGCAACTACCTTAAAGTTGAAAATACTTAGGCCCTGTTTGGAATGCGGGAATTTTTCCCGATTCCTGCGGGAATTGAACTGTTTCCTGCAAAATTCCTACAAAATTCCTGTGAAATTCCTCTGTTCCAAACAGGCCCTTAGTATGTACGAGATGAACCAAAAATAATAATACACCTACATTACAATTTCGCGATCCGGCATCGTCATAATATAATTGCATTAGTAGATAAACATGTTTAGACGCACAATAATTTTGCAGGGACCAATTGTAACCCAATTGGTATCGACAGAGATCGCAAATTAATCAAATACTAAATATATAATCCCTTTGGACATAAATATATATTATTTTGGATATTGATATGGTTTTTAAAACACAACTTTACCACTAATTTTTATTGTAATATATTTATAAAATCCAATAAAATTATAATATTATAACTTATGGATACAATAATTTTTTAAACAATTTATCAGTGTAAGTCGTAAGCTATAGCAGCCTAAATAACCACAAAGGCTTCTTTTCGTGTACGCGTCGTGTCGCTGGCTGCTGTGCTGGACTTGCAGAGGCGACCAAGGTGGCGGGCTGGCTCCACGAGATGGACTGCGGCAATGCCATAGAGACCGGCCTCGTATCGTCTATGAGCCCAAGGCCTTCGACCCAATTTGAGATGAATGGCCTCCTAACGTACTCCAGACGAGTGTGTAGCTAGCTTGCACTAGGAGCCAGAAAGCAACAACAAACATGTGGTGCACCCCTACCAAATTGCTTAACCAGCAGTGGCACGTACAGACCTCCAATTATGTGATTAACTAACTACTAGCTCGATCGTCCCAACGCCCAACTGATCGCAAGGTTGTCAAAGCTCCAGGTCTTGTGTACTGACCAATTGGTCAAATTTCGGCAGCTTCACTCATCCAGCTCGACATATCGGCCATGCCCTACTATGGGGGTGTTCGGTAGGGCACAAGTCACCCGGCTGTTGACAGTCGTTACAGTACCTAACTTTTAAACGGAGTATTTTTTTAAGACGGGGTCTACAAGTTAAACGTAGTACACGTTGAAAGCCCAACATCTGTACCAACCAAAATCGCAAGTGAGTATCGATCTCTCCGTAATCTGTACCGTAAACAGCTAAAATTAAAAAATTTCAGCCAAAAACCATAAGCCGCAGTCAAAAAGAACAGACCCTATGCATTATGCAGACTTGCATGCAGTCTTGCAGAGTCATGGTTGCTTGTCAGATCTGACAAGCTTGGCGCGACGATCTCCTCTAGCTAAGATGCCGCCTGGTTGGGTTGAAATTGTATTATAGTTGACTGAAATTACACTGTAACTAATGATGGCTTATTTAGCGTAACTAAATTTTAAAAAATTAAAAATAGAAAAAACAGGTTAACCTATCACGGACAACGTAAACAAATATAAAAAAAAAGAACCGGCAAAAAAAGCTCAAAAAACTAAAAAGTTAAAAAAATTAGAAAAAATAAAAAAATAAACCAGAAACCAAAAACTCAACCTAAAATAAGCATGACGTATAATCCCTCACTTTCCTGGTGCCATGCAGATCACACTGCTGGATATTGTTGGCCTATTGGGTCAGCTGTCAAAGCCATCCGCTTTGGGGAAAAAAATCCAAATCGGACACGAACTTTGGCTCGTTTCTCCATTAATTTCTGACCCCAAAATGTGGTGAGGGTTAGTCATTTTTTGTGGAGTCTTTATCATGGACCAAGTTGCTCATCAACGAGGTAGTAGCTAGGCATGCCTGGCATGGCACCCCCTGATTGCATGAGTTCCGATTCATCGCCACTTCGCCAGTATGTTAGTCGATTTCTCGTCCTCCGTGTGGACCGTGTGGGACTTCACCCATATAATCTTTTGGGATGAACTAAGGCTAATTATTCCTGAACCGAATTTTTGAAATGTTGCTCTCAAGGCCGGCCGGGACTCAGTGGAAGTTAAAGCGGCATGCAGCTAGTTTTATAAAACTGATTCGCAACGTAACCAGCAGTTTTGATTGGCTTTAGTTCTTGATTAGTTGGTTTGTTCAAGCGTGAAAAATGTTCCACTGGGTAGTTGATTAGTTTCATCGATGCTAATCAGATAGAAGATGGATGATTATAACGTCTAGCGAAAACCTTTTTTATAGCTCCATTATTTTTTGAATGTCCAATATGCTGCAGCAAACACATAAAAAAGGCAAAAGGAAGAAAAGAAATACAATTTCCTGATCAACTCGGCTTCGGCTTCTGGCTTATTTTTCACTATTCATAAGTTTCGTCTTTTTCTGAACTTTTGGCTTTTTGTTGAGCTTTTTTGCCGGTTCTTTTTTCCCCGTATTTGTTTGTATTATACGTAGGGCTAACATATTTTTTATTTTTTTTAAATTTTTTTAAATTTAATTATGCTAAACAAACCTCTGTCAGTTACAGTGCTTTTTTCAGCCAGCTACAGTGTTTTCAGCTATAAACCATGAGCTTTTCAGCCGAACCGATCACCACTTTACCTCTCTTCGTTACTATTGAAACGGTGCTTTGCTTTTCTTATCACCAGACAATAAATTGATGATGCACTGCTTTCTGGACCAAACAAACAGCAAAAACATGACGCTTTTGGCTGGCTCGCATGCAGACCAAGCACAAGCCACCTTTTTTTCTCGATTTCCATGCCAAGCTTTCTTTTCCCTGGCAGCTAGCCGCCTGCTCTCTTCACGTGCGCCACGCTGCTGGCTGGATTGATGGACCGAAGAAACGACGCGCGTGGATCATGTGTCTCGGGACGAGCCGGTGATGCTGCTTTCCGCTGGCGAAAACATGGACCGAGATGACAAAAGCCTCCAGCGACGCGTCACGCAAAGCGCTCAGACGCCATGGCGCGCACTGCTTGATGTTGCGAGATGCACGCAATCGTCAAGACGGCAACGCAGCGACAACTCGCGCACGCGGCCCGAGGACAGTTCTTTTTAGCTGCGGCTTATGATTTTTGGCTGAAATTTTTAAATTTTGGCTGTTTACGGTACAGATTACGGAGAGATCGATACTCATTTGCGATTTTAGCTGGTACAGATGTTAGGCTTTTAACGTGTACTACGTTTAACTTGTAGACCCCGTCTTGAGAAAATACTCTGTTTAAAAGTTAGGTACTGTAGCGGCTGCGAAAAGTCGGCCGGCTTGTTGCCTGCCGAACAGGCCCAAAAGCTGGCGGCTTTTGGCTTTTGCTACAGTACCTAACTTTCAAACGGAGTATTTTCTCAAGACGGGGTCCACAAGTTAAACGATCTACACGTTAAAAGCCCAACATCTGTACCAGCCAAAATCGCAAGTGAGTATCTGTCTCTCCGTAATTTGTACCGTAAACAGCCAAAATTTAAAAATTTCAGCCAAAAGCATAAGCCGCAGCCGAAAAGAGCAGATTATGGTACAGATTAAAGGCCCTCTTTTTGGCTGTGGCTTATGGCTTTTGGCTGAAAATTTTAAATTTTGGCTATTTCTGGTATAGATTACGGAGAGACAGATACTCACTTGCGATTTTAGCTGGTACAGATGTTGAACTTTTAACATGTAAATCGTTTAACTTGTAGATCCCGTCTTGAGAAAATACCCTGTTTGAAAGTTAGGTACTATGGTAAAAGCTAAGAGCCACCAGCTTCGGAGGAAAAGAACATGCCCGGAATTTCCGTCCTATTTATTTTAGCTTGAATTTCTAATTTCTAACTTATTCATTACTATTTCTAAATTTTATCCTTTTTTTTTTGACATTTTAAGCTTTTTTGTGAGTTCTTTTTCCCGTATTCATTTGTATTGTCCGTGTTAGGCTAACATATTTTCCCATTTTTAATTTGTTTAAATTTAGTTACGCCAAATAAACTACCATCAGTTACAGTGTAATTTCAGCCATAAGCCAACTTATTCCAGCCTAACCGAGCGGCACCGAGGACACTGAATTTCGTTGCGCGCTGCTAGAGATTGGGGGACGCTCCAAGGAAGGAATCTCTGCGCAAATTAAAACCTTGGAACGACGAAACAAAAGGCGTGTTGCCGCCAACAAATTTCTTGCTGCCAGCGAATTTCTTTGGAATAGATATGATGTTTATTGCTGAATCATATTTGTAGCTATAAAGTATTCTTTTGATATCCCTTAAAACCCTAGTACAAAATTAATATATGAAAAGCCTAACTTTTGACTAGGGCCTCACCCCTATTTATATACTAGGGGCCAAATCATGAACTTATTTCTAAGGCCATGAGTTTTTATCCAATTTCAACAATTTTAACCTTTTCACACTACTCAATTTTGGACACCCCAAATTTGTTACATGTCGTAGCATTCGAACCGTACCTCCATAGCTCCAACACACATCATCTATCATGTGTCATATCCTCTGGACCACACCTTCATACCTCCAACACACATAATCCATTTCTGATCTCTATGCACTCCAGGCATGAGCCTGACCATCTTGTGACATTCTTGACCGTCTGAACCTCGGATCTCCCATCCAGTCCCGATCCACCTCATCATTGACCATGATTGACTCTATGCTAAACCTACACATGCAAAAAACCAAAGAGTATTTTTTGGCACAAGTTCATCCAAATTTGACCAACATCAGTCCATACACGCCATATACTTCAAGTAACAATAAGCAACGTTATCAATTATTCATCATAAATTAACCATTGTCAATTATTCATCACCAAAATATTCTAGATCTAGCTACATGGTCTAACACAATGTAGGAATTTCATTCAAATCTTCTAGCAAATTAATAGTGATATTCATGGTCGGCTCCAGCAAGCAAAGCAAGCTTTCAATCATCCATTTTTCATGAAAGTCTTCATTCTAGCCTCTTGGAGTATTTGGAAGCAGAGAGATGGGAAATTTTTTTGAGAAAAAGGATCCTAGCTTTAATAACTGGCGAGCTCAATTTACGCATGAAGCCGCCCTACATTTGTATAGTGTGAATGGAGAAACTCGAGACAAATTTTCAACATGGCTAGATTCTATTTGAGTTGGCAGCCGTCTCTTTCGGTTCTTGTACATAACTCTCTTTATTAATTTATCTAATCTCTGTAGAGGATTCCCTAACTGTATTCTCTTAAAAAAGATTCTTAGTTGTTAAGGATTGCAAGTATTATTTGTTAGATATGTATTATAGCTATGTAATTACCCAGTTGTGTAAGGGATTTTTTTACATATATGTCATATCTGTATGTGTATATATACTAGCCTATTGATTTCATGATGAATACAAGCGATATTCATAACATAGTATCAGAGCCGTACCTAGGGTTTCGTTGCCCACCTAGATCCTCTGTATCTTTCTCCGTCGCCCGGATCCTCTTTGCCGTCGCGCACTGCCTAGATCCTCTTCACCGTCATCGGGATCTTCTCCAACCAGCTGCTTTCCATCATTGTCCACAGTTGCCCATCTGCACGAGGAAGCCGGCCTCTGCACTCGAGGCCGCTGTCTTCGATCTGCCGTGAGTTGACTTGATCTCCCGCTTGATCTGCGTCGCCTTGATCCACCTTGGTCTCGTCTTCGTCTTTGTCTTCGTTGTGGTCTTCTGATGGGTAATCTGTAGGCCATCGTCCCCGAGGCCGATGGCTCGATCCGGAGCCGCTTGGTGCTTTCACCCTGTCGCTAATCGCCGATCGCTGCCTCCAGCCATCGCTGGCTGCCGACCGCCTCTAGCCAGCCGCCCCATACCTTTGTTAGGTCAGGTCAAAGCTCGGTTGAGTCTCGGTCGTTTTCTTCACAAACCAATTTAATCTCAGTCGGTTTCTAAAAAAATAGAGAGAAAGAAAGAAAGAAGAAAAAAATATAAAATAAGAAAATAAGAAAAAGAAGAAAAAGGCAATAAACTTCGAGCACCATTTCTGTTCCTCGCTACCCGGTCATTTTCGATAGTCTCAATTATCAGGGCTGGTTTCAGCACATGTGCCTTCACATGCGTGGTCAACGCCTTTGGGAGTTTCTTACTAGCGAGTTGCCTTGTTCGCCCTGCTCTACTCCACTCGCTAAGCCTATACTCTTGAATGATGCTTCTAAAGATGCTTGTACAAAGGCCTTTGAGGCTTTTGAGGATCTCGTACAAAGACATCTGAGGCTTTTGAGAATGCCATAGAGACTTTTCAGACTCAGTATATTGCTTACAAGATATGGACCAGTGAGGATGCTAGTGCTTCTGCTATTCTAGTTGCTAGTATGGAGGTACATCTCACTAGTGATGTGGTTAGCTTGGCTTTCGCACAGGCGATGTGGGCGCATCTACGCAACTGCTATGAGCCATCTAATGATTCCTTGTACCTTACCTTTGTGCATTAGGAGCAGTCACTGCAGTAGGGAGATGCCACTGTGGATGAATTCTATACTCAGCTGTCTGTGGTATGGCATCAGATTGTCTCTTTAGGACCAGATGTTTGCCACACTTGTCAGTGTTGTTAGCGTCAACACACTCACATAGAGCTTTGTTGTATCTACGACTTCTTGACACGTCTCCAATCTGAGTTTGAGCAGACTCATGCTCAATTGCTGGCTCGTCACCCTTGTGTGATTCTGTTGGAGGTTCTTGTAGATATTCATACTGAGGAGATTCACCTTCATGGTATAAGTTTGCTGCCATCACCATCGTTTCCTGCTGTTTTGCCAGCTCCTCCAGCTTCTACACTTGCTCTGCCTCCGGTTACTCCTTTACCAATTGCACCTCCACCAGCGATAGCTGCTGTTGGTAGGGGACTCTACTGCATCTATTGCAACAAGGATGGACATATGGAGCAGTTCTGCTATAGGAAGAAGGATTTTCATCGTTGTGGCTATCCTCCGAGGGGCACTAGAGGTTCCTCCTCTCAGAGGAGTCCTGGTGCCTCTGACACTCAAGAGCTTCCACATTGCTGCGTCACATGGCTACTTTTGCCCCATCTAATTCTATTGGTTCTGCTTCTCAGTCTTCTAATGAGAGACCATCTTCTACTTCTTCCTCAAGTATATCACCTTGGATCTTGATTCTAGTGCTTCCTTTCATATGACATCCGATTCCACTAGTTTACCTTCATTAGTGCTTTAGCTGCTCATATCACTGTTAAAATAGCATATGGTACCTCTCTTTCTGTCGTAGGACGACGCACTCTTTCAAACTCATCCTTTCATGTTGCTGCTGTTTTTCATATTCCAAAACTAACCATACAGCTTATATGTGCCCGTCAACTTACTGATCATGGTTGTCGTGTTATTCTCAATTCTAATTCTTGTTGTGTTTAGAATCATTGCACGGGGACTCTAGTTGGTACTGACCCTCACCGCCGTGACTCACAATGGTTATAGGAGCTTGACTGGCTTTATCTTTCTTCTGCTGCCCTTGTCAGTCTTGTTACCTCCATCACTGCCTCCACATTTGCTGCATCCTCTACCACATCTGCTTAGTGGCATCATCATTTAGGACATCTTTGTGGGTCGTATCTGTCTTCATTACTTCATCATGGTCTTTTAGGGTCTATGTCTGATGATGCTTCTCTAAATTGTCAGAGATGTAAGCTTGGCACGCAGTTTCAACTCCCTTATCCTTCTAGCGAGCCAATGTCTCAATATCCTTTTGATCTTGTTCATTCTGATGTATGGGGTTTAACTCCTTTCGTTTCAAAAGGAGGTAATTGACATTAAATAATTTTTATTGATGATTTTTTTGGCATATATAGATACACTTTATGTCTTCTCGTAGTGAGGTTCTATCCATCTATAAGATCTTTACCACCATAGTTTGTACTTAGTTTGACTCTCCTATTCATGTTTTTTTGTGCTGATTCTACTAGGGAGTATTTGTCCGGAGTCCTTCATATTTTTCTTGCTGAGCAGGGCACTATCTCCCAGTTTTCTTATCTCGGTGCTCATGCCTAGAATGGTGTAGCTGAGCAAAAGCATCATCATTTTCTTGAGACAACCCGTGCTCTCATGCTTACTTCTGCTGTTCCACCACACTTTTGGATAGAGGCTGTTTCTATTGCCACTTTTCTGATCAATATTCAACCTTCTCTGATCTTCAGGTTGGGATCTCACTTGAGCATCTCTGTGGCAAGACTCCTGATTATTTCAGTCTTTGCCTCTTTGGATGGGTGTGCTATATTCTTCTTGCATACCGTGAGGGCACCAAGCTAATTGCTCAGTCCGTGGAGTGCATATTTCTGGGCTGTAGCGTTGAGCACAAGGGATATCGTTGTTGGGATTCGATTGGCTGACGGATGCAGATTTCTTGCGATGTTACTTTTGATGAGTCTCATCCTTTCTATTCTCGTCCTTCTCCTTCCTCCACTTTAGTATCTCTTATCAAGCTATTTTCTTTCCTGACTTTTCCTTCCAACCCTATAGTCATCACTCCTCTACCACAGCCTTTGATCTCTCCAGTGTCTTCTTCACAGTCGGCGCCATCTTCTCCACTGGCACCGTCTCCTGAGGTTACTCCTGACCTTATTCTTTCTTATTCTCTCTACTATACTCATCGTCTATGAATTGAGAATTCTTCTGATGTGCTCTCTCCTTCTGATAGGTCATCCTCTTTAGCCTCTCCTCCCTGATATGCTCTTCGTGATTGCCAGTCTATTTGGCCTCCCGAACATTTTGGCTTTGCTGCTGCTTCTCATGCCGAACCAATTTCTTATCGTGATGATGCTCTTCATCAGGAGTGGCAGCATGCGATGGCAAAGGAGATCGCTATTCTTGAGCATACTGGCATATGGGATCTTGTTTCTCTTCCTACGCATCTTGAGTGCTATAAGGCTCATCTTGTGGCTTGTGGTTTTTAGGAGAAGCATGGTCGTGACTACGATGAGACACTTGCTCCTGTCACTCACATGACCACCATTTATACTTTCCTTGTTGTAGCCTCTGTTCGATAGTGGCCTATGTCTCATTTTGATGTAAAGAATGTCTTTTTCAATGGTGAATTGCGTATGGTTTGTCACTTTCGTCGATCTCTCTATAGCCTCAAGCAAGCTCCTCATGCCTGGTTTGATCATTTCTCTTCTGTTGTCATTGTAGCTGGTTTCTCTACTAGTGCTCATGATCCTACTCTTTTTATTCACACTTCGCCTCGTGGTCGAACATTTCTCCTTTTGTATGTTGATGATATGATCATTACCAGAGGTGATTCTCAGTACATCACTTTTGTCAAAGAGCATCTTAGTGAGCATTTTTTTCATGTCTGATTTAGATCCTCTTCACTACTTTTTGGGATTGAGGTTATTTCTATTCCCGAGGTTTTCTATCTGTCTCAAGAAAAGTATATCTAGGATCTTCTTGATCGTGCCTTTCTTACTGTTCAGCACACAACTACGACTCCTATAGAGCTTAATATTCATCTTCGTCCCACTGATGGTGAGCCTCTTACTGATCCTACTTGCTATCGTCATCTTGTTGGGAGCCATATTTATCTTGGTGTCACTCACCCTAGCATTTCGTACCCTATGCATATCTTGAGTTAGTTTGTTTATGCTCCCACTCAGCTTCACTATAGTCATCTTCTTTAAGTTCTACGATACCTTCGTGGAACTATCTCTCGTCGTCTCTTTTTCCCTCGCACCAACTCTTTATAGCTCTATGCATGTTCTGATGCCACCTAAGCTAGTGATTACTCTGATCATCGGTCTCTCTCTAGCTATTGTGTTTTTCTTGGTGGTTCTCTCGTTACTAGGAAGACTAAAAAGTAGATAGCAGTTTCTCATTCGAATACTGAGGCTGAGTTGTGAGCTATGACTTTGTTGACTACGGAGGATACTTGAGGATTTTGGTATTTCTATTTCTGTATCGACTCCTCTTTTGTTTGACAGTACAAGTGCTATTAGCATTGTTAGAGATTCGATGAAGCATGAGCTTACAAAGCATATTGGTGTTGATACTTCCTACATGCGTACACAGGTGCAGGATCAGATTGTTTTTCAGTATGTGCCTTCAGAGTTTCAGTTGGCAGACTTCTGCATAAAGGCACAGACCAGAGCCCAGCACAGCTTCTATTTCTCCAAACTTCATGTTGTTGATCCATCATAAGTTTGAAGGGGCTATGTTAGATATGTATTATAGCTGTGTAATTACCTTGTTGTGTATGAGGGTTTCCTGCATATATGCCATACATGTATGTGTATATATACTGGCCCATTGGTCTCATGATGGATACATGTGCGCACATATATTGCTGGGTTTTCATCTTCATGATGGGCTTGTTCGTGAGGTCCTTTGTCTTCTTGGTGAAGTCTCTCCAGAAGTCTTAAGGAGTGTTTAACCATTGCTTTAACTAATGTCATTAGAGTTCGCAGAAGTCCCCATAAGACCTTAGATCACTGACCAATAAATCATTCATCTAGGTGGATATGTTGTAAAAGTAGGCAATATTTTAATTCCAAGTTTTACTAGGAGACAAATATAATAAACGAGTGATGTGAAACTCACAACTAACAACAGGCTATTCATCATACTTCAACATGTACACAAGTAAATTATAGTACCAAAGTCGAACGAATCAGCGAACAACTTACAACTGGGTTTGATGAAGAGCAGGAGGCAGTGCAGGATTGATGTAGTATAGAATGTAGACGATGCAGTGCAGGAGCGGTCGCGCAAATACGCTGCCCAAAAACCTTATTGCCGCTCCGCTCCGGCCCTAAGCCTCCGGCGACGGGCCTCCGCTACGCTCCGTCCAGAAGCTGGCCTAATGATGTATAGAATTTGGATCACAAATCAACAACAGGGTGGTATCTGTGAATTCTTTATGCACCTTATCGGCTGATGGCTGTTGGTTGCAAGCTTGGCGTTGTTTCGGCGAGCCGAAGATGACGTGGCACACTAGCAAGTTGGAGTGTCAACGTTGATCACCTCCGGTGGTGTCACCAGGCCAAGGGGAACGGTTGTGGATGTGCTCTGAAGCATGGGACATCCCGTGCTGTGCATTATCATGGCTAGTAGCTCTCCACTGACCACGATGGTCACTCCGACAGTGGTGATGAGGGTCTTCATCATCACTATTGTAGTGACCACCGCTACGCTTGACATCAGTACGGTAGGCCTCTTGGCTAGGCCTGCCTAGACGGCTTCGATAGGAGGAACCCGCTTCGACTCTAAAGCTTTGTGCGGCGGGGTCACTTCGATGCTAGCTTTGGAGGTGCTCCAAAGTCTCTAGGAGAAGTCCACCACCCCAGACACCATGACAAGCTGTGCTTTGCCAGCTTGAAAGGCATGAAGCTGTCGGTGGCGATGTCGGCTTGGGGGGGGGGGGTGGGCTGGTGGCAGCTGAAAAGTCTTCAATGAAGTCTAGGTGAATGAGGACCCGAAAGGTAAACCCCTTCTTGCATCGATCAACATCAGTAGCCGAGGACTGAGGGCCCGAAGATGGACCAAAAAGGACGATGTCCGTAAAGGTGAGCCACGATACCTTCGGGATGGAACTAGGATTGGCCATCCATACACAAAGGTCCAGTGTATGCATGTCTTCTTGGAGGATGGACTTCTGCTCGACGTGGTCTAGGGAGTATTTGGAACCAATGACCCTGCTAGTGACATCCGCAGTCTAGGCATGAAGGGGGATACCCTCCAGGCAGAGGCGTACATGGAACTGCAGAGCTGCGCCAAAAGCATGGCGACGAGGCTTCCAAGGACGCAACTGGAACTCTAGGTCGTGGAAGACGAACTTGTGGGTTCCAGCCACCTTGTCGCGATGATGTTGTGCTCGAAGTTGATGAGGTAATTCTCTAGATAGTGGTGGTGCACAGAGAAATCAGCAGACTATAAATTGTATCTTCTTTAGATGGCTTCAATGATGGTTCTGAGGTCAATTTTTGGCATCGATGTTCCTAGCCAAAGGATGGCCGAGTAAGCTTTGTGGCATTGGAGCTCTCTCTGCTTGTCCTTGGAGGAGGGGATGACGCACGCGTCTTCTGCTGGATGAGTGGCTGGGTTGCCGAGGAGGGGGTTCGCCATTGCATGGAGCGTAGGCTAATGAATTGAGGGGGCAGACGCCGAAGGGGGTGTGACGGAAGAAGAGGGGAAGGCTGGTCGAGCGCACAGAGGTGGCACTGCTGGGGCGACTGGGGCGAGAGGCGAACTGGTGGTGGAAGATGCTTTCTGACGTGACCTAGGCATTCTTTTGCCTTATGACCCCAGTGGAAACAACGAAAACACTTCTCTAGGTCACGACAAGAATGAGCGAAATGGTCAGGGCTTAAGCAATTGAAGCACCGCCTTGTATGTAGTCTAGAAAGCGTTGGTAGTTGCGGCTTAAATGCGATGGAGTGGAGCTCTTGGAAATGGCAGAAGACTGGTTGCAAGCTTTGCGCCACCAATGCTTGGGCTTAACCAAAGTCCACTGAGCATGGGACTTGTGCCGCGTTGAATGTGCCCGCCGCTTGCTCCAGAGGGGGGGGGGGTGAAGATGATGTGACAGGAGAGGAGGGGCGCCGTTGAGGGCCATCATTCCTAATTGCTTGCAGGAAGTCGGGTGGAGCAATAGTGACGGTGAGGTCGTCTGTGAAGGAGACTCTGCGCATCAAAGGCATGGCTCGAGTAGGATTTTGAGAGATACATGGTGTCTTGACTTCAATGCGGTTGTTGGGCACATCTTCAATGCGGAGGTTTGAAGGCAGGCTTGCTGGATCGACGGATGGCAGTTCCTTGTTGCAAAGGCTCAGAAGGGGTGGCCGTCTCTCCTCGACCGAAGCTTCAAGGGGTTGGTGAATGGATCTGGAAGGGGCGGTGGTGGCCGGCAGGGCTTCGGAGCCTACGAGACAAGGATGGGGGAGATGGAGGGTGGGGAGGCCAGGGCCAGTCTGGCTGCACACCTACACGGCATCCGACGGTTAGCCTAGGGCGGCGGGGTAGCGGAAGCGGTGGTGGTGGTGGGGGAGGGGGTTAGGATGACTAAGCTACCTAACCACGGCACGGCAGAAGGCGACCCGACCATGGCGCAGGGAGGTCTAGAAGAGAGGGAGCTGAATCTGGGGAGGAGGGGGTGGACGTCGCGGCCGGTGGCGTGCCGGGGCGTTGGGGTCACCCCGGTGGACACGAGAGATGGCTAGGGAGTGGACGCGAAAGTTTTTAAGTGTGTATTGTAAAAGTTGCTATGTGCACATGGAGTAGACTAAGGCCCTGTTTGGATCCCATGGTCTAAAGTTTAGTTGTCTAAAGTTTTGGACTAAACTTTAGTTGGCTAAACTTTAGCCTCTAAACTTTAGTCGAAGGTCCTGTTTGGATCCTGTACTAATGGATAGGACTAAAGTTTTAAAAAGACCATACTACCTCTCCTCGTTTCGTGCGTCAGCCATTAAATGAGAGGTGAGAGACCAACATGCATGGGCAAACACGTCTTTGTGCCTAAGAACCCAAAACTTTAGACCACTTTAGTTCACTTTGGTGGACTAATGGTCTAAAGTGTTTTTTAGGGGTTAGCTAAAGTTTAGATCTAACTTTAGACCACCTGTTTGGAGATTTTAGACCTAAACTTTAGTAACTAAACTTTAGATGGAGGGATCCAAACATGGCCTAATACGAGAGAACAAGACCGCGAAGAATACAACCGCGAGCTGCATGCTTTGTGTTGGATCAGAATTTCGCTGCCATGACTTGGAGAATAAAGAATCTGCTGTTAAAGGAAAATTTCAATTTCCTATTACGTGGACTTTAGAGTCCTATTAGTGATATTAAAGACATCTTTTTTTAGGTATAAACAATCCACAATAATCCCTAAATCAGGAAAACACAGTAAATTCTATAAACTCTCAATTTAATATTTAATGTAGAGAAAAGGAAGAGATCTTATACGCCTCTGGCATATATTATAACGGTGAGGATGTCATCCAAGGTAATAATGCCTCTTCCTCCTATTGCAAGAGAAAGAGTACAAGTGTATGTGATGAACTGTTGATCCATTCATTAGTCTAGAATCTGTACATGTTGATACATATATATAGATGATCATGGGGTGGCTTGAATAGATGTCTGTCTGGAAAGACATCTGTACATGGAGGCACCTATACATTTGAGCACCTTTTACTTTTGCATGTAACACTCCCCGTTGACCAATGTATCTTCATATGATCATCTTGATTCATCATCTTAGAAAAACTCCTCTAAAACCCTGTAGGGAAAAATATGAGGAGAACCTATAAAGTAGATATGCCATGAAAAAACTCCTTTAAAACCCAATGGGAAATTTAAGGAGAAAATTTGATATGGCATATATATGATTATATCTCCTTAAAAACCCCTGTGGGGAAAATAGAGATATAATATATTTATGATTACGTTGTCATATTGCCTCATTAAAAACCTTAATGAGAAACCTTAGAGGAAAAACTCATAAAGGGAAAAGAGTACAATATTTATATTGAACGGGTTAAATCTTAGGAGATTTCTCCCCCTGATATCTGCAAATCACGTAGTCTTCGCATACCAATTCCATGAACACATTTTTGGAATGTGGAAATTGGTAATGACTTGGTGAATAAGTCCGCGAGATTATCACAAGACTTAGTTTGTAGAATATTTATTTCCCCACTCTCTTGCAATTCATGTGGGTAAAATAATTTTGGTGCAATATGTTTTGTGATATTGCTCTTTATGTAACCCGTTTGCATTTGGACAACGCAAGCAGCATTATCTTCGTAGATAATGGTAGATGATGCGATAGCACCTATACCACATGTATGTGGTTAATCATTCTGCGAAGCCATACACATTCACGTGATACTTCATATAATGGAATTATTTCAGAATGATTAGTGGATGTAGCCACTAGAGTCTGTTTCGAAGACTTCCAAGATATGGCTGTTCCACCATGTAAAAATACAAAGCCTGTTTGAGATCTGGCATTATGGGGATCTGATAAATAGCCAGCATCAGTATATCCTATTAAATCCATATTTTTATTCTTCTGGAAGAATAGACCGAGATCTTTAGTGCCTTGAAGATATCTAAGGATATTCTTCACTCCTACCCAATGTCTTTTGGTTGGAGTAGCGCTATATCTAGCAAGTAGATTTACCGCAAATGTAATATCCGGCCGGGTGCAATTTGCAAGGTACATAAGCGCTCCGATGGCACTGAGATAGGGAACCTCGGGTCCCAATAGCTCTTCATTATCATCTCGGGGTCTAAATGGTTCTTTGTCCCTGTCGAGAGTTCGAACAACCATAGAGGTTTTCGATGGATATGCTTTGTCCATATTGAATTTTTCCAATATTTTCTGGACATAGGCTGATTGATGCACTAGGGTGCCTGTATGAAGGTGCTCAAGTTGTATACCTAAGCAAAATTTGGTTTTACCCAAATCCTTCATTTCAAATTCCGTCATAAGATGATTACGTGCTTCATCTATATCCCGTGTGTTACCAATGATATTTAGATCATCAACATACACAGATATAATGCAAAATCCTGTCGAGGATCTTTTAATGAACACGCATGGGCAATCATCATTGTTGGAGTATCCCTTTTTGGTTAGGAACTCACTTAGTCGGTTGTACCAAATTCTTCCCGACTGTTTCAAGCCATATAAAGACTTGTTTAATTTTACACAATACATATTGCGATTTGCGTTCGGATTCAGAATTGAAATTCCATCGGGAACTTTCATGTATATGTCCGAATCAAGTGACCCATAAAGATATGCCGTCACTACATCCATCAACTGAAAAGATAGATGATTTTTAACTGCCAATGAGATTAAGTATCGGAATGTTATTCCACTCATTACTGGAGAATAAGTTTCATTGAAATCAATGCCAGGTCTCTGCGTGAACCCTTGTGCTACAAGCCTTGCTTTGTATCTCACCACCTCATTGTTTTCATTCCGTTTGCGGACGAAAACCCATTTGAAACCGACAGGGAATACTTTGGGAGGTGTATGTATCACTTTGGTGAATACATTTCTTTTCTTGAGCGAGGCTAACTCCTCTTGAATTGCATCCTTCCATTGAATCCAGTCCGAGTGCTGTTTGCACTCTGCCATGGTCTTGGGATCTGGATCATTTTGAAGGTTGTTTGCAATTGTTGTGGAGAAATAAATGTCGACAATTGTAGTCTTACGATCGTATGATTCTCCAGAATCAGTATAGTTTGTGGAAATTTCTTGGACCCCTGATGACTCAATGTTATTTCCCAAAACATTTGAGTCGGGGTATTCCGATGTCCCAGGATCAGATATTGAGTGCACTGTTGATCTGGGTACAAGGATCCTTTGGTGTCTATCAACTTGAGGTTGATCTGCATTTACATTATTTTGTTTCCTTTGTCGCTTGTTAGAAGCTGTATCCGCCGTTTGTACCGTACTTCTCCCCCTCTTATTTTGAACTGGGAGTTGAGTGGTATTTTGCGGTACCTCCACTCTTTCAGGTACATTTCTGGCAGGATTATAGGATTTTGTGATACCCTTATAATCAGTAAATGCATCTGGCAGGTTATTTGCAATGTTTTGCAAATGAATGAGTTTCTGAACTTGAAGTTCAGTCTCTCTGGTACGTGGGTCCGAGGCAGGAATGCCTTGTACATTCCAATTAATTTCCTGGCATTCTATTTGGTACTTATTGTCTCCCCCTAATGCCGGAAAATGTTCCTCATTGAATATGCAATTAGCGTACCGGGCCGTAAACAGGTCCCCTGTTAGGGGCTCGAGGTATTTTATGATTGACGGAGATTTATACCCAACATAAATCCCAAGTTTCCTGTGCGGTCCCATTGAGGTACGCTGCGGTGGTGAGATCGGTACGTATGTAACACAACCGAACTTTCGCAGATGGGAAATATCTGATGGATTTTCACGTACTAATTGTAGCGGGGAATTGCTATGATAAGCAGTTGGACGTAATTGGATTAAGTCAGCAGCGTGTAAAACTGCATGACCCCAACATGATGTTGGTAAGTTGCAATTCTGTAGTAATGGTCTTGCAATGAGCTTGATTCTCTTGATAAGAGATTCTGCTAAACCATTTTGTGTATGGACATATGGAACAGAGTGTTGAACTTGTATCCGAAGAGCCATACAATCGTCATTGAAGGCATGGGATGAAAATTCAGCATCATTGTCCATTCGAATTGATTGAATTCGATATTCAGGGTAATGTGCTCGTAATTGGATAATTTGAGCAATTAACTTAGCAAATGCATGGTTTCGTGTGGATAAAAGACACACATGTGACCATCTAGTAGATGCGTCAATGAGAACCATGAAATACCTGAATGGTCCACACAATGGTTGTATATGACCACATATATCTCCTTGAATGCGTTCAAGGAATTTAAGTGGTTCAGCTCTGATTTTAAGATAAGAGGGTCTTAAAATCAATTTTCCGGTGGCACATGAAGTACACACAAAATCTGAGGATTCCGGAAATTTTATTTTATGGTATGTATGACCAATTGAATTGCTAATAATTTTCCTCATCATTCCAATGCTTGGGTGGCCAAGGCGATCATGCCATGTTTGGAATGTGTTAGTGTTTTGGAAAATTACTTTGTACGCAATATGTTGAATGGGTTTGATGTATGTATAGTACAATCCGGAGTTTAAAGATGAAATTTTTTCTAGTACTTGTTTGCCATATCCGTTGTGTTTGGTTAAGAGGAGATATTCCTCTTTGTTGTCATTTCGGGTTTCAACACGGAAACCATTCTGACGGATATCTCTATAACTAAGTAGGGTACGTGTTGAATCAGGATACAAGAGTGCATTCTCAATTTCCAATTGTGTACCCATAGGGAGAGTGATAGAGGCGCGACCAGAGCCTACTATCGTTGCATCGCGTCCAGCGATGGTTAAAACATTTCCTTTCCTCCTCGTAAGAGTTAGAAAATATTTTGTATCCCTAAGTATAGAGTTTGTGGTACCACTATCCACAAGGCATAATTCCTCCTCTATTGGATCGACTCCAAAAATCTATATACACAAAAGAAGAATTTAATGAAATTCTTGTAGGAGTATATATAGAATACATACAAACTTTATTGACAATATCGAATGTGTTCGATATATAATTGTAGCATACAAGCTTACAATATAAATGACAACATTATTTATATTACAACACTATAGTACTTATTATCTATGGAACAAGGAGTCTAATTGAGATCTCCAAACTTGTCTTGAGAATGAAAATTTTCAAGTGTGTCCTCGGTGCACATGAGATCATCCTTCTTTGGAGAAGCACATGTGTCTTTGAGTTCTTGAAGGAACTTTGGAGAACATCCGGCTGCATCATTGTTGGATGTGAGATTGAAGTGTGCTTCGAATCTCTTCTCTTGAGCATTCTTGCCATGAGCCAAAGACTAGAGGTAGAGGTTCACAAGATGCTTCGGGGTGCGGCATTTCTTGGTAAGATGGTTGTAGCAACCATATTTTTGACAAATTTCAGTTTTGTCAACTCTCTTACCAGAATTGCCTTTACCTTTCGTGAATCCACTTGGTTTTTGCTTCATATTGCGTTTGTGTTTACCTTTAAAGTTCTTTGAGTGATTGAGTGAACCACTGAACTTGGTGTTATTTTGATTAGCATGAACTTCAGGAAGTGGAGCAGCCCCAATGGGACGTTGCTGATTATTCTTTAAAAGAAGTTCAACATGCTTTTCTGCCTGAAACATAGTATGCATAAGATCAAAATAAGTTTGGTAATTTGCAGCACGCCATTGCTGCTATAGGACCCTGTCAGATGGGAGCATAGTTGAGAGAGTCTTCTCTATTTTGTCTACATCTGTTGGTTCCTTTTCACAAAATCGTAATTTGGAGCAAATTGTATGAAAGGCATGATTATAGTCTCCAACAGATTTGAAATCTTAGAGTCTAAGATGTGCCCATTCATGATTAGCCTCAGGTAAGATAACAGCTCGCTGCTGTTCATATCTATTTTTGAGGGCTAACCATAATGTAAGTGGATTTTCCTCATACAGATATTCAGCCTTCAAATCCGGATGTATGTGATTCCGTATTATGTTCAAAACGGAATATTTCACAATATCCGGTGGAATTTGATCATCTGGAGGATCAAATATCACCCTTTGCAACCCACGTGTGGTTAGGTTGATTTTGAGGTCCATAGCCCATGTAGGGTAATTGGTACCATCGAGAGCGAGGGGCTCAAAATCTTTGGTAGCCATTTAAAAACCTACATGAAAAGTACACCATATATGATTAATTTACATGAGGTAAATTAATTTGTATGGTAATGTTGTAATAAAATGCAAAATATGTGGAAAACAATATGAGTATTGTAATCCAAATGAATATATACCTAAAATTAAATATAACACGTAGTTATATTTATAATACCGTTTAATCACAATATTGGTGGTAAACACCAATGTATTGTATGGCATAGCGCACATAAATTGTGATTTTATGGTATTTATTGAAGGTATGCATTCATAATATTTTGCAAAAATTCCAAATTATTAAGTACAATGGTACTCATTAAATGGGAATTTGAAATTTTAAATTGGCGAAAAATAGCAAATTTAAATATGGTCGCAATTCCTATTGTAAATAAATTGCAATAAAATAATCCTAAATATGTCAAAGTTATAGAAATATGCATGCACATTTATTTGAACAATTACATAATTTTCAGATCCTGTAGGGATTGAAATGCTAATTTATAAAAGTACAAACTAACAGGTACAATTATAAATAAGCATAAGGACCATACTGCAAAATTCTACAATAGAAATGTATTTTTAAAAAAACATTCTGCATTATCTATGAACTAGAGGGGGAAATTGCAAATTTCCGGCAACCTGGGCTGAAGCCCATTTGGCCTTTGGGCCCACGAGGATTGGTGGGAGATTATGGGCCAAAACCCATATATGTGGGCAGGTATATATATATGAGGAATGGGGGAATTTAGGGTTCCCCCAAACCCTAACTGCCAGCCGCCTCACATCGAGGCAACGCCGCCGCCGGCCCCTTGGGGCGCCGCCGCCGCCGGCCGCCGTCCCTGTTGCGGGCGGGCCGCGCCGCCACGGGGGCCGCCGGCCGCCTCCATCGCCGGCCGCGGGTGGGCCGTGCTGCGCCGCGCCTCCTCGGTCCTCGTCGGCCACGCCGCGCCGCCTCGCCACGCCGGCCGCGCAACCGCGCCGCGCTGGACTGCGCCGCCGCCGGCCATGGAGCGCCTCCGACCGTGAGCGGCCTCGCCTTGGCTTGGGCGCTGCCAGCCGTGAGGACCGCCGTCGCGGGCTGCCGCCGCAGCCTCGGGTCGCGAGCCGCCCCACACCTGGCCACGCCGCGCACCGCCCCGCGTCTGGCCGCGCCGCATCTTGGGCGTCGCCGTGCCGTGAGCTGCCTCGGGCGCCGCGCGCCACCGTCGGTGGTCACGCCGCCGCGCCGCGTGGGCTGCGCCTCGCACTGTGCTGCGCCGCGCCGGCCACTTCGGCGTCACCGAGCCGGGCCGCGTGGGCCGCGTCGAGCCGCGCTGCCGGGAGTGGGCGCCGCTGCCACGTCGGGCCGGGCCGACTGTGCACCGGGCGCCACCGCGGGCGCTGGCTGTGGCTTCGGGCCGGGCGCGCGCGTGCACAGGAGCCAAGTCGGATGCAAGCGCATGCGGTGAAACCATGCAGTGCTTCAAGCGGCGAGCAAGAACATAGTATCATACCTTCTTTTTTCTGTATGTGTTGCTCGATTTGGAGAGAAACGTGTCTGATAACGTATTGCAAGAGAAAGAGTACAAGTTTATGTGATGAACTGTTGATCCATTCATTAGTCTAGAATCTGTACATGTTGATACATATATATAGATGATCATGGGGTGGCTTGAATAGATGTCTGTCTGGAAAGACATCTGTACATGGAGGCACCTATACATTTAGGCACCTTTTACTTTTTGCATGTAACACCTCCGACGTTGCACACAACTATACAATGGAGGCTTGGCAAGGTGGATTTTCTTCATGGCAACAGAGAAATCTTTGTACTGTTTCGTGCAGATCGAGCACGTTTTACAGGTGGTCCACCGGATCAAGGAAGACAAAGATACGAAGCACAGGCCTTTGACGAAGTCGAACCGACTTAAACTTGGTTTCGAGCAGCACATGGTGGCGTAATCGTTGTCGGATTTCGGTTCTTGTAACACATAAAACCAGCACTTGCATGGAAGGACATAACACATGCATCAAGGATCCAGTCCGTCCACGAGGAGCTGGCAACGGCCTAATCACCTTGATTATGCTCATACATGAACGCAGAGGAAGAAGTTTGCAAGAGACGAATCAAATAACATCATGAACAGCATCGTCGCGGTGTCTGCCTGTCCTCTCAATGGGCCACACGATTCTAACACTTTGAAGTAGTGTTATCGTGCATACCTAATAGTACAACATAATAATAGCTTCTCTTTAATTAGTTGTCATTTTGCACACATTATTATGGTCTTCAATAATACACGCTAAATACCAGTTTTTCTAATTATACATTAGTAAAAGAGTAAAGTCCATTACCGGTCCTTAAACTTTTTATGCTGTGTCATCCCGGTCCATAGACTTTCAAAGTGTGTCATCTCGGTCCTTAAACTTTCAAAGTGTGGTAATTTCTTTTGAAAGCCTATGGACCGGGATGACACAGCATAAAAAGTTCACTGCTACAACTACATAGGATATTGCCACACTTTGAAAGTTTAAGGACCGGGATGACACACTTTGAAAGTCTATGGACCGGGATGACACAGCATAAAAAGTTTAAGGACCGGTAATGGACTTTACTCTTAGTAAAAATTATAAAACTATATGATGATTTAAAAGTAGTTCTGATGATAAATGTATTATTCTCTCCGTCCAAGTTTATAAAGCGTATTTTCTCTTGATATATAGACCAAGAAGATATTAGAAATAACTAGACTACCCCTAATTATTATCTCTAAGCGCTATATTCAATACATGCATATAGAGTATATAAAGTAAAACTAGATATTTATTATGGGTATAGAGAAAACATCACACTACTTTTGCAATGGAATATGAAATACCGCCTATATTTATGGACAATGACATTCAAAAATATGCTTTATAAACATAGACCGAGAGAGTAATATATGTTTATGTGATAAATCTAAACACACACATTAATAGTCAATGTTTTAGAAGGTTGACTGTACACGTTCTATGGCATCTACTTAAGAACGGAGGAATTATCGTGGCTAGCTACATGCAGCTTGATAAGTGCTCATTGAACCACATCGCGGTTAGGGAATGTACATTATGGGGATTATCAAATATAAAATAGCCTTAAATAGGATGATAACAACTAACAATCTTAAACAGTACTTCCTCGTTCAGAAATATATGAAGTTTTAATAAGTGTGCAGTCTGTGACGTCTTGTGTCATTACTACACTGGTAATGGCACCAACTTAAGAATTATTACCCGACAAAGCAATACTTCTTGAATAATGACCCTAATCAGAGTGATGCAACAGAGAAATTGTTAGAACTATCTTTATTATGCACTTATCAGCCGTAAGGACAGGCTTTTGGAGTGATTTTCCCTGACGGTTGAAGTGGTATGGAGTCCTCCGATCTTCATTTGTCATTTCTAATATAAGAGAATTAATAGCCAAGAATGAATACATATGTACTCAGCAAATATTAATTACAAAAGGATGCCACGCATAAGTTTCGTTGTAGAATCAATAAGTCTCATATTAATTATCAAGATTTTTAAAACAAGATTCAATTGGAAAAAGTTTAGTTTATAAAGCTACTGGTCACTCGTGTCTCGGACTATACCCCATGTAGGCTTCCGTAGCCTTTAATTCTAAAGGCTGGCGTGATCACATTTTAACAACTCTACAGAGATGTTATCACTTTATCCACAGAACTTTAGGTCTATTGTGTCATACATGGCCCTCGTGTTTCCTTAGACATGTGACTGGATAGAGTACAGAGCTTTACCCGAATTTATACTGTTTACATCTTCACCTAGTTAGCTTGACTCGGGTGTGTTCGCACCCTCGACCGGTAGAAAATCAGTTGTCCTTACTAACCTCTTTTGCCCGATATCTTGAAAATAATAGCTTTCTGCTTCTTTCGCCTGTTTCCACTATCCGTATTGAGGCAAACAACACGACAGGGGTAATGAGCTCAGCCTAAGTGAATGGGTCTGTGGTTGACATGAATCTTACAGCGCGTCGACTCAAGTGAGAGTAGTTTAGTCCTTATATTTATAACCACACACAGAGAGTCTTGACTTCCAAAATTTAATCATTGTTTGTCGTCTTCGCAAGGCTCCCTCCACCCGACATCTTAAAATAAAGTCAACCGGGCACTCCATGGGTTGACTTATCCCAAAATCAATATTTTGCAATGGGGTAATTATTTTGTTGCACATTTTTGTTGAAATGGATTGTTGAACAAGTTATTTGTGATGGTGCAGAAGGTATTTTTAATTGTTGCATATGCATCTTCAAACTGTTACAGGTATGCAATATCTTTTTAGAGATACATTTGTTGTTTTTGAAATCATTTATGTATGGAGTAGGCATAGTCTGCGGCCATAGCGACAACGTCGAGCTCCATGGTCACTATCAACTAGCTCCTCTTGCTGCTCTATCTATTCCTTTTCCGGCAACCACAAGGAGAGGGCATCATGGTGGTGGCGGTCTAAAGTGCATTGGGTTGGCCTTGCACCATCAAATCTGTCCCTCATAATGACATGGAGACACCATGTATTGGCCATCATTGCTTCTTGCTTCGAGCTCATGAGTCGTGTCGTTGCCACCTGGCACGTAACAGTGCCCCAGAGTGAGCATTGAGAAGAAAGCAAGGGGCAGATGCAGTGTGTTTTTACTGGGAGGAATCAAACAATGGAAGTTACTCATAGGCAAATTCTACGATAAAGCACAGCATATGGAGCCAGCGCCCGGATCAGACGTCCAGACGCTAGTAGCTCCCTATAATTTTTGGGTGTGCACGGCCTAGTGTTGAGATGGAAATGTGGGAGCACCTAGCTATTGGTCATGGTCGCGTTCTCGTTGTTGGCGATGATTCAGCCTGTGTTGCATGCTTGTGCTCGTGGTCGCGTGCTCCTCGCTGGCTCAGCTCAGCTCATCACTTGGCCTCTCTAGGTAATATTCTCTTCTCCTCCTCTTGCTCAGTGCACTTCCCTTTGCTGGCTCCTCTTCCCCTCCTAGCTGGTTTGGTGGTGGTGTGACCAAGTCACCACCTGATCTGGTGGTTCATGGCAATGATTGTGGGTGATCTGCTTGGAAGGATTCTATTACTTTGCTATTTGTGGATTTTGATTTCTTCTGTTGGTTTGGCTTCATCTTGTGTTTGCTATTGCTCCCTCCCCTCCTATCCTACTACCCATGACTTCATTGTGGGTTGGGACTTGGGAGGTAATGGGCGATGATTTTTTGTTGCTCCTCCCTACGGTGTCTATTGCTCTGGTTCCCTCTTTCTATTTTAGTCTACCCACTCTTGAGTCTTTGTTGATGCTTTGACCAAGCCAGGTGTCCACCTAAACACAAGCCAGTTGTCCACCTCCCCCTGGTTGGATGTGCAAGGACTAGGAGGCTGACCATTGGCTGCCTCTTGCCACTTGAGGTATGGCTTGGATGGTGGAATGTTGTGGGTGATGCCTATAAGGGCTATGGTGTGGCTACTTGTGGTTGGTTGGCTTTTAAGGTTGCCTTGGATGGTTTGGAGAGTATAATGATGGTTTGGTATGGATTGGAGGTTAAATTGCCGGAGGATGATACTTGACTACCAGTGAGAGGTGCCAGTTCGTTGTAGTCGGTCCAAGTATCTCGATGAGCTAGGCGAACAGATAATACACTGTATATGAGTCTGACGGCAATACTATAATTAAACTTAATTTAATTTAATTTTTTGTTTGAATTCTTGTTATTTCTTTTGCTCTCCTTTGTTTTTATGCAGGTTAAACCAATGTACAAGCTTCTCTTGTAAGCTCCAATGTTGTAATTCAAATGTTGCCGTGTTCATATGTAAGTTGTCTTGGACTTTGTTGTTGTAATTTAGATAATAGTGCACTCACATATGTACTGCTGGTTATATTTTCAAACATTGTAATAGTTTGGCATGTTATTGTAATTTTATTGAGCATTTGGACTATGTATTATTTTTTTATGACATGGACATTGTGAATACTGTAAAATTTTAATTTTATTACTCTGAAATCTGTGATATATTCCGAGTGTTATTTGTAGTTAATAAGTTACTTAATGATGATTTCTCACATAATAGTTATTTAAGATGTGATTAAAAATCTGGCTTGTTTCATAGTCAAACTTCTCTAAATTTGACTACTAATATATTATGTCAAAATGTACTAAGATTGGCCATGTGGAAATGAAATAATCATATTTGTCGTGAGAAATATTTTCATAATATGATTATTTTATAACTTTTCACTAACATATTCATATAAATATTTTCGTGTTGATGAGTTAGGTAGTTTCTTTGCAATTGATTTAACATTCCTACACATTCATTAGCCATATTTGTATTGGCTTTAAAAAACTGTTTTTCTATAGTAAATAGCTTTTCTACATTATCTAGTTTTCAAACGAAGTATCTTTTTAAAACAGGGTCTACTAATCGATTGTATTACATACTGTAGTGACTTCATTTATATCAGTTAAAACCACACAGGAGTGTCTCTTTCTTATACAAGTTTCTCTACAAACTGTTACTATTTATAAACCAAAATTAAAAGCCAAAGTCAACTACCAATATGATTCCACAATATAACCATAGTTGCTTCTATAAATTGATTTATAAAAGTTGGAAAGAAAATCATGTAAGAAATAAACTATAACTAGAAAACAAAATAAGACTAGCCGCTCAATATTGCGCAGGCCACTCCACTAGTTTTGAAAAATCATGAATCTCAGGGCACGATCGTACCAGGATCTACAATGCAATCGTAAGACACTTGGTCCTATGAACGCCAAAACATCCTGCCTAGGATACCAACACCGAAAACAACAACCCAATCTAATTACAAAGATAATTCAATAACGACGATTCGGATCCTATTACCTATTGAGCAAATATGCTAATCGTCATGGGCTCGAAGAAATGCCATCAAATTCCAAATTACTGCAAGCAAATTACAGAGGCTAAACTGCAGTGGGCGATGACCCGCGGATCAGTTTGGTGATGGTGAGCGCGATGCTGCAGAGGCGGTCGACCTCGCGGTTCCGCGCCGTGAGGATGTTCCGGTGGTCCGGCACGGCCTGGCACCTCCTCTGGCACAGCTTCACCTCCGCCTGGCTCGCTGCCACCAGCGCCTGCGACTCGCTGTAGGCCCCCGAGTCCAGCGCCACCGTCGCGTCCGTCAGCTGCTCCGCCGCCGCCTCGTACCTGCACTTGATCACAACAATCAAGCATATGTGCCATCCGTGCATGAGATGAACAGCGCCTCTGCATGCGCACGTTAAACAGGGCTACCTCTCCGCGCAGTCCTCGAGGCACTGCTGCAGCTGCGCCGTCTTGTTCTCGAGGTTCTCGTCGTTGTATATGTTCGAGAGGTACGTGGCCGTCTCCGACGCGTTCTTCTGGACTGCCAGGATGGCCACCCTGGCCAGCCCCACAGTATCGGCTGTCTTGGAGGACCGGTCGGCGGAGAGCGTCGCCACGCAGAGGTCGTAGTGCGCGGCGGTCTGCTTGCACGCGTCCTGGAGCGAGAAGGACGCGGTCGACGGCGCCGCAATAGGGGCACAGGCCGGGGGCAATGCCGCGTCGGCGGCGATGAGGAAGGAGGAGAGGATGGCACCGATGGCTGCGTAGGAGGATGCCATTGGGTTGTTGGGTTTTTGCTGTCCGGATTGTTGTCGCCTCTGAGTGATTTCGATGTTGCCCCGTGTTGGATGGGAGGCAATGCAAAGATCCTAGTTATCTGGTAGTAATGTTTACCTAAATTAAGGTCCAGTAATTAGTGGCAAGGGTATGCATGTTTTAAGCTTATGCTTGATTGGATGAGAAAACACAGGGACTTGTCCCTTCCAAAGAGTGCTAATCCGATTTAAGCGCAGTAAAGTGCGCGCGCGTGCGAGAGACAGAGAGGCGAGATGGACAATGTTTGTGCAATGCTACCTGATCGACCGATCAGCATCAATTGCTGCATTAATGCGCACCTTGTTACAGTAAGGGCCTGTTTGGATCCACCCAGATTCTAAGAATCTGATTTTTGGAAATTGTTTGGGATCCAAACAGATCAGTTTTTGGGGCAGTTTTTAAAATCTACCTACCCAGATTCTTAAAAACCAAGAAGTTGTTAGATACCTAGCTTTTGCCAGTTTTTTTGGCACAAATACTCATTTACCCTCATTAAAGACCACGCACATGACTGTTTAATGTGATGTTCAAGAGCAATAAATGTAAGGGTATAAGAGCAAGTCTTATAATACAGCCTTCAGCTGGCTGTATGAATACTTACAGCTCACTTTTCAGCCTACTCATATAGTAGTTACAGCCAGTTGAAGGCTGTATGACCTACCTCTTCTTCTCACAAAATTTCTTGGTTCTTGTGCTTCAGCTGGCTGTAAGCTTACAGCCCACCTCTCTTCTCTATCCTCCTCTCTCTCCTCCACCTCAGCATACAGCCAGCTTACAGCCTCTTATAATACTTGCTCTAATAGTCTATTAGCACCAATCATAAATGAAACCAGCTTTTAAAAATTAGGGGATCCAAACACCCCATCAGTTTTTGCTTAGAAACCAGCTTTTAAAAACTAGAAGTAATAGCTGATTTTTAAGAATCTGAAACTGATCCAAACAGGGCCTGACTTGCACAATCTATTGCTCAAAACCTCTAATTTGAGGTCAACCTCACCAATGCTTTGTAGGGGACAAATCAAAGTGCTGACACGTGGCGGCCCCTACTCCATCTCCTTCCCCCACCGCCCCGACTGCACCGGCCGCTCCACCACCGGCGCCTTACGCCGCGCGCTCCCGATGTCCTTTCCTTATGACTAAAAAAATCAAAAGAAAAAATTCAACTCGATACAAAAGAGTTTCAAATCGGAGGAATTTCACTTGGGAAATTTAACTCGGATCCGAGTAACTTCAACTTGATTTGGGTGGGACTTCACCTTGGTTTTAAGAAATTCCAACTCGATTCAAGTAGGAAAAAAAATAACGGTTAGGGTTACCTTCCTCTCCTGGGCTCTCGACGGCGACGTGCGACGGTAGCGGCGCAAATTCTTCCTCCAGTGGCGGTGCGAGCTCCTTGCGCCACGGACGGCAACGGCGCTCATAGTGTAACGCCCCCGTTTCCAGGGGCGCCTGGACCCGGCATTCTGCAACTACCCAAGCATGGCTAGTTACGGAGCATCGAGTAAGAGAATATCATCACAAACATGCTTAAAGCAAAAGAGCCAACTGTATATTACAACATAGGGTTTAACAACCAGGTTTTTCTGCAGCCGGCATACAAGCCCGAAATATATTACAACAAAACAACCACCAGGAAACTTGAGCGCGATTGAGACCTAGAGCCACGGATCCTCGTCGAAAAACTGCTCTACCGGAGCATCCTCGACTGGCTGACCTTCACCAGCATCTTGAAACTCTGAAGTGGTTTTGCAAGCCGTGAGCACAATAGCTCAGCAAGTCACAAGGGAAACCCTATTTTAGCTAATTGCACGGATCACCAAAGGATGGGGTATACTTGTTTTATTAACATATGTGGATGCAGTTTTATTTGTAAACATTTTTGAAATTCCAAACCAAGGACTACTCCTTAAGAATAAGGGGGTTTTTCAATCAAAGTTGATTATCCAACTAAACGTGTTAAAATTTGTGAAATCTACTTATGCCTTGCTGCTGGAATCACCCATAGACACAGCTTCATTAACTGGGAGCACAGTGTATTCGAATACCATTTATGTGACTCTGCAGAGTTGCCCAACTTTACCCACAAGCATTCTTAACCCTCATGACTGAGTTAAGGAACCGGGTCATTTCACTGCTCAATCCTTGGTATATGCTCTACCTGATAGGTTAGGAGCTCGCCTAGCTTCAGGTATCCGTTGGCCTGCATGAAATGCCAAGCCCGAATTGAGGAGACCTATCGTTGTCCAGTCTGGATTTGCTAATCCACACCAACTCCCAATGTAGGGTTTCACTTTGAGTTGAGCAGCTACTAAACCAGGATTGACAAGTCAACACCGGTGATTGAGCGGCTAATATGTCACTTGCTCGGCGCAAGGGTCTAGTCCTTACATTTTCATTAGGCCTCAGCCTCCACCCTAGGGTAAAGTGGTGGGCGAAGACCGTCTCGCGGTGTCCCACAGCACCTTTACCCTAAACCCCAACATTTTAAATCTACCGGCCTGCGGCCACAACCTTAGTAGTGTAGATTTGCAAGAAATGTAAACATCCTACGAGTATTTCTATCATTATGTAATTATTTCTAGGGCTATCAAAGGCATGTCAGCAAATTATCTTGGCAATTGTCGGTGGTAGGAAATATCTAAATATCAGGTCATTCTAAACATTTCATTTTAAGCAACTAGCAATTCACAAATAACAATAATGCAAATACCATAAATACATAAATTAAATGGCATGGGATTCAACATGATCAAGGTCTTGCAACTTGCCTTGGTAGTCGACTAACTCAGCAACCTCGTAAACCGCGCTGCTCTGATCTTGCCCTTGCACTGCAGCTTCCGAGGACTCCGACACTAGCGCAAACACTCAAAAATAATATAAGTCCGGCTTGAGCCTAATCAAGTGAGGCAAATAAACCTATAAAAAGGAATAAATTGCATAAATATTCAAATGAGGGATTTTTGAATTTTTAAGAGATGAATTTGGTGGATTTGAGGTCAAATATGAGTTCAGGGCATCAAAATGAGCAAGATGGTGCAATTTGGAAATTTTTGGGATTTTCTATGATTTTCTGGGATTTTATCTGATTTTTTGGATTTTTGGAAATTGAAAAATCCTGGAAAATCATTTGGAATAGTGTCGGGCCGGCCCTTTGGCTACAGTGCGGCCCGAGCACGCTTTCGGCCTGCACGGCCGAGTGGGCCGCGCAGCCTCAGCCCAGCACGCACACGCGCCTACCACTGCTGGATGGCCGACACGCGGCTGGCGCGGGCGATGGCAATGCTGCGCGAGCGAACGCTCGGGATGAACGGGAGTAAGTGAAATCGAACGTCTGCAAAGGGGGGTCAGATCAAGTGGATGCGAAGGGGTGAGTTTAATGAGATCGGGTGGCTGAGAGACGTCACCATCCGACGGCCGACTTTAAACGGCAACGGAGGGGGAGGACGGTGGAGATGCAGCCACGTCACTGGGAGGACGGTGGAGATAGCTTACTTCTTGTAAATGGTGGCATGCTTGAAGCATACTTTTTTCATCTTGTGCACTTTTTGTGCCCTTTTTTATTTACCATGTCATGCTTGGAGCATACATCTTTTCAAATATCTCTTTTTATTTTTTTTATAACAAGCCAAATTGAATTATCATAAAAAGATTGCAATATAAAACATGTAAGCCTCATAACCGAGATTTAAAATAAGACTCACAATTAAGCTAATCCTTTTTTATGAACATCGCAAAGTACTATATATTATCAATCTAGTTAAAGTATTCTGTCATGTCATATTTTAGTTCAAGTGCAACAAATTAATTATAACTAGTTATGATCAAAACTACACAGCATATGAGTAAATATGATAAAGAGAGCTTCGCAACTCATTTAAATTTTATGGCTTGGACTTGTTGATTTAATTGACAAGTATAATAAACAACAATTCCTAAATTCTTAAACATCAAGCTCCCCCTCAGAATAACCATATAGGATGCAACATGCCCAAATCACTTCGCAAAAGAGCAAAACGTGCAGAATCAAGTGGTTTTAAAACAATATTAGCAACCTGAGAATCCAACTCAATAAGGTGTAAGGCTACATCACCTTTTCCACATGGTCTCTCAAAAAGTGAAATCTCTTGGATGCTATCAAAGAAGTGAAGAACCATCAAGTATTTCAACCAAGCAATGATGTAAAAGATCAGAACTCACTCAAACCCAAGTTCTCCATCCACAACTGTTCTTACATCACAGGAAACATCGGTCTCATAGCATTGAGGTTAATGAAATAATATTTAGGAATCCAGTACTATGACACATGACGTGGAGAAACAGCAACAAATCTAGAACCAAAATCATCAGCATATGGGTGATTAAAATGTCAAAAAGAACGTGACTTATTTGAATTATATCCCAAACTAGCATGTGAAGCAGATTTAAAATCATCATAAAAGTTCTCTAAAAACTTAGCTTTCACATTAGTTCTAGGGATAAAAGAGATTGCACGTTTTTGTCTTAATGCATTCAATCTTTCCTTCTTCTCTTTCTTAGCACGCCTAAAGCAAAATTCACGTAAGTGTCCATCTCTTCCACAGTAGGTGTAATAAAATTTAACATAACCAGAATTCTTTTGAGATGATGAGCTAGCATCTATAGTATTATTCGATGAACTTTGCACAAAGCCAGCAGATTTAAACATAATTTGTTTTGATTCAGATTTTACTTCAATCTTTTCAGGTTCAAGAAACTTAACAATCTTAGGAGGATTATTCTTGGCATACTCAACAAAATTAAATCCTAGACTATGATTTTTCACACTTGTTTTTTGACTTGTCTAAAATCATATTTAGATTTTTCTTACAAAAGGAAAATCTCTCTAAAGTGTCCTTGAGATACTCATTTTCATTAGCCAATGAGGAACAAGATGTGCACCTGACCAGTTTATTTACTAAATTCTTCGAAGTACTAGATTGAGCAAATCTTTCTTTTTCAGCGGAATCATTCAATTGCCTAGTCAAAACATCAATTTCAATATTTAACTTAGGACAATTTAAGTAGGACATATTCTCATGATAAAGTATTTGTTGAATAGATTCCTAAGATGAATTAAGTTTAGCTTCTAGCAATTCACAAATAGAGCAAGATTTAGATTGAGCATTTGAAATACTTGACTCTAAACATGTACAAAACTAGATTTCAGCTTTTCAATTTTATCATTAGCAAATTTTAATTTTTCATCACAAGAGTCGTGTGCCAATTTTAATTCATCAAATTTATCAGTTACATCCCTAAGTTGAACATGATTTGATGCATTAATAGATCTAGTAGCCTCCAACTCAGAATGTAAAACTTGACAAGACTCACATGATTCATCATCAGGAATTAAAACTATAAGTCTATTAATTCCAGAATTTAAGCTTTCAACAACACAATTATTTTCTTTCAATTTCTGTTTTATCTTTTTTAGTTCAATAACAAGTTTAATCAATCCATCTTCAAGCTCATTATATGATGGTCTTATCTCATCGGGGTCACTGTCGTCTCATCATTGTTGTTCCTTGTCATGAAGCACATGCCCGTGAAGTCATCATTGTTCTTCTTCTTACCTTTAGCATCATCGTCGTCGCAACTCTCATATTCCATATCGCTCAAATCAAGACGCTCAATAGCTAATATGATCTTTTCGACAAACTTGCGACGAAATTTCCACCTTTGGTGTTATTGTTCTTGGATGGCGATGACAATACTTCTTATCTTCCTTGATCTTCCATTTGAACTTGTGACAATCCATTTTAATGTAGCCTGGCTCGCCACACTCATAGCATCTGATTGGACCTGATACGCTACCTCGCTTACTTATCTTCATATTGTTGAGTGCCTTGTATACTCGTGAGGAGATCAACACCAAGTTCTCTTCAGGGAGCTGCTCGAACTGTTCTCTGAAAAGAAGACAATGCAGACAAAGAAACACAAGACAAATCATTCGACAAAGCAACCTGCATGGGGTTAGTCACAAGCGCTAAAGGTGAAGATTTATCAATCTTAGATGGCAAAGCTTCCATCTCATAGGTTTTTAATCTAGAATAAAGATCATCCATGCTTAGAGTATCTAGATCGACAGTTTAATTAATAATTGTGACAACCATCAACCACTCAGAACTTAAAGATATCAAAATTTTAGTTGCATTATCTTCATCAGCAGGAATATGAGCTACACGATCAAATTCTTTGCAAGAAATTCTTTGAAACAGTAAGTTACGAGCTTGAGCATTTAAATCAACATATGCTTTATTTAAATTAGTAACAGTAGCAGGAACCTCACAAGGTGTAGAAACTTTATTCCAAACATAACTACCTTGAACCTCAATGTAAGCTTGCATCCGATACTTCCAAAAAGTAACATCAGTACCATCTAGCATGGGTGACGGTTCACATACCTCTCTGACACCACAGCAACCCACTCTGATACCACTTATAGGATCGTCGGTGGCAATCAGAGGGGATGAATGATTGCATTGCGCAGTGAAAACTTTTTTCCTTAAATTTACTGTCTTTTGATTTTTCAACCTGTCACACAGCAAAAATAAGAAAAACAAAACGAGACGAGATAGAAATAGCAATTTTTCTCTCCTGGTACTGTAGCAACTAAACTCGTGATTTTGTAGATTAAACCGAAGCAGAGCCGACGCAACAAAAAATCACCATGAAACCAAAAGAAATAACAACGCGTGCACAAGTGGAATGACAGAGAACAGACAAGTTCTCCCTAGCCAATTAGCGCCTCACCTAATCACCCGATAAACCATGGCCAAATTACCTCTTCTCTAATCAGAAGTCACGTCTGCCTCAATACTCTTGGCTAGCAAGGTCTCAAACACCAATGCATGTAACCAACACTCTCTATTCATCTACTCAAAAGCTATGCAAAAGATCGCATCAAGTTGCATCATGCACACCAAAAGCAGATCACCAGAATATGAAAGTCAAACTCTCATGTCTCGGCCAATCTACTCTTGGGTCTTGGCTGAAGCATAAAACAAGCGTGTAGTCACAAGATTAAAAGAAAAAAACTAATGCATGCAATCACCAGACAAGACAAAAATCCAACACACAACTAATCAATCAACATTTTTTCCAAACGCTCGGCCAGGCATCACCGTATACAAATTTTTTTTCTCTAGTCAATGTCTCAGTCGAACGCCCTAAATTTTTCCCTGCGCACACGCATGCAGCCGCCGTGTGTACGTATATATAGCCACCACCACTTCATATCCGAGTCCCTCGTCATCACCAAAACCTAAACTAACTCTAAGGCCCAATACAAAATATCAACCAGCCCATTTACCAATTCAAGTAGACTTACGACCCACTACTTTTCAAAGGGCCTAAAACCCTTTCGTAACACGGGTTTTTCAAAATTCCAACTTCTCCAACTCGTCACGTGTCGCAGCCTCCAAGACCGCACCTCCCATAGCTTCTCCACGTATCATCCACCTTTGATCTCTATGTGCTCCAGCGTGAGCCCGACCACCTCGTGACATCCTCGACCGCCTGGACCTCAGATTTCCCCTCCTAGTCATGGTCCTCCTCGTCACCGACCATGACCGTCTCCATGCCCAATCTGCACATGCAAAGAGCAAAGAACATTCTTCCAGCACAAGTTCGTCCAAATTTGACCAACATCAATCCGCACACACGTGACACAATTCGCATAACAATGCTAAACAAAATTACCAATTATTCATCATCATAAATTAACCATTATCAATTATTCATCACCAAAATATCCTAGACCAAGCCACACGGTCTAATACGACGGCTTGTTTTAAAAGCTTCAAATAAGCTTTGAAAATCAGGATGTTACAAAGAACAACCGAGCTTTCTATTTTGAAGAGCAAATCCATCGAGATGAGCGGGAAATTCAAATTCGACCAGAGCGGGTAAGTTGAAATATTATCAGATTGTTCTTGGTAAAGAACCATCTGTGATAAGTAGAACATAATAGATGGTTCTTGTTCCAAACGATCTGTAATATATCATAGACGGTTTGAAAAAATATCTGTGATAAATACAAACATCACAGATGATTTTTCTTCTGAACCGTCTATGATGTATCACAGACGGTTTGGAATAAAAACCTTCTGTGATAAGTAGATCATCAGAAATTATTCTTTCCATTACGATAAACTTACACAGTCCATCTTGTAAAACCGTATATGGTAACTCTATTACTGAGAGTTTGTGTTGAACCATCTATAATGAGACATCTAGGATGACCCTTTTTATAGTAGTGCATAGGAGAAAAAAGCACATTGATATCTGATATCACTTCATCCGAGAAGTTATTTCTCATGGTGATATTAAAGTTTGCAAAATCAGTACTCATGATAATCCAGCTGATATAGTGATAAAGCTACTTCCTACCGCTAAGTTTAGGCTTTGCTCAAATTTGATCGGTATTACTTTGCTGATATGGTGATAAAGCTTTGCTCTTTTGTATATAATTCTATCGTCTATGATTAAAATACAATTATATTTTTTATACAGCTATAATATACATATATGATTAATCTACAGCATTATAATCTTCCCCCACCAAAATAAATAGTAGAGATGCTTCTCTTTTTCTCAATTAATATAAAAATTTCTAATTTTTTTTCTTTTTTGGAATGATTATAGGATTGTTTTGCCCTCAAAAGAAAGGAGTGCCTTGAATCTCATCGGTGTTTTTATTTATATAAATATCAGGGGCGTTTGCACTTGAAACCTGAACATTTGTTGGTATCACACCCACTGTCACCTCCAACCAAGGTTCCAAATCTCGAAACCAGGAGTATTTCCGACCGGCGACCGGTAACGGCAACCAACCGGTTACCAAAAATCACAGAAAGAAACCCAAATAAAATTTATATTTCAAATTTAGACAGTTTGAAATCGATAACCGGACCGGTTACCAAAAAACCCGCTTAAAATAGGAAAAGCTAGAGAAATCCTATCACAAAATGTTGGAACTAGCATATTGATGCATATTTAATTCATACAATGGTTAATTTAGCAAGAAAAAGTCTAAACCAACTTAAAAAGCGTATTTGTAACCACCAGGATTTTTAGCCTGTTTTTTTCAACCCGGTTTTCGCTGGGATGCTCTCAACACCCTAAAGTTTGGTCTACTTGATGCGTCTATCACTAAAATACAACGTTGTGAATCCATGTACATCACATTGTCACCGTGCACAAAAAGAGAATAGATCAGAAGCAGAGCTCATCCGCAAACACCTGCTCATTTCGTCTTGAGCTTCTGATTTCTGGCTTATTTTTCACTATTCATAAATTTTGTCTTTTTCTAAACTTTTGACTTTTTTTGAGGTTTTTTACCGGTTCTTTTTTTCCGTATTCGTTTGCATTGTCTGTAATGAGCTAACATATTTTTTTCTATTTTTAATTTTTAAAAATATAATTACACCAAATAAGCCACCTTCAGCTACAGTGTAATTTCAACCAACTACCATACAATTTCAGCCATAAGCCACTATTTTTCAGCCCATCCGAACGAAGCCCACCACGGCTGATCCGAAGCGACTCGATCGACTTCTGGATCTCCATGGTCATGGCGCTGTCCACGCTCCCTGCGGAGAGCCGCTTGTGTGCCTTCTGCTGTAGTTCTGCAGGTGCAGCTTGAGCGATCTCGTGCTCAGTACGACGTTCTTGCTGCAGATCGGGCACATCTTCATCTTAGGCCGCTTATGCTGCCAGTCCATTGACAACATACCGTGCAGCTTCCTATCTAGGGCTAGCAGAGCCTTAGCAAAACCATCATTTGGCTGCGCTCGACGATGTACTTTCTTTAGTAAGCTCCAGGCTTTCGCAAGAGTGAAACCCCTGAAAAGAAAGGTACCATGCAATTTGTTCATAGGATAGGAGGATGTGACTAGGGGTGAAAACGGATCGGATACGGACGGACAATGCCTCTACCATATTTGTTTTCATATTTTTTTCGGATACGGATACGAATACGGATAACTCGAATACAAATACGAATAATATCGAATACAGATACGGATCGAATACGAATCGAAACGAATACGGTTACGAATATTTATCGGAACATGAAAACCTCTTAAACTATACATCCAAAATTAACGAAAATACGTAAATAATTCATCTTGTCAAAACATTCATGAAATCTAAACAAGCATAGTCTTTTCATCCATAATGAAAATATATACCCAATAGTCGATCATAACATAACTATATAAGTAACAACAACGTGCAATTCATGGAACACACATGACGACATGATAGCAATTTGAACAAACATAAGAACATTTCATTCCTCCATTTCACCCATCAAGTTGTAACAGCACAGGATTTTATTAAAATAAAAATAAATAAATAAAATAAAATTTAAATTAAATTAAGTATTTTTGTAGCTTAAATTTTAATTCTGGGTTTTGCCCTGGATTTTCTGTTTTTGAAAAAGCTTGATTTGACAAGTAAATTACGTGAAAACAAAAAAATAGACATTAAATAAAATGATATTTTGATTTTCTATAAAAAAAATCCTACTTTAAATTAATTATTTGGAGTTATTTGGCTTTTATTTGGTTTCCTGGATTTTCTGGAGTTTAAAGGTCTACTTTTAAAATTAAAAAGTATTTTTCAGTATGAAAATTAAATACTAACATTAGCTGAAAATATTTTTATTAAGTCCAAAATGTCACCAGGAACTTCTGTGAATTTTCCTGGAAGTTTTGGAGTTTATTTCATATTTTTCTGAGCTTAAATGAATTTCCCAGGCTTTTCTGATATCCAAAAATAAAAATTAAAGTCCCTCCCCTCCCCTTGGATATCCGTTTTCGTATTATCCGGATAATCCGTATCCGTATCCGTATTCGACCGATACTAGGCTTATTGTATTCGTATCCGTATCCGGTAAAAAAATCTGTATCCGTATCCGATCCGAGAACTATCCGAAAAAAATCCAATCCGACACAATCCGTATCCGTATCCATCCTGATCCGGTGGAAACTGTCCGATCCGTTTTCACCTCTAGATGTGACTAGTTAAGATTCTTACTGTGGCAGACATGTCCAGTTGGCCATGCCGGGCCGGCACGGGCACGGGCCCGGACTCAGCACGGCCCGTTAAGGCACGCGTAATAAACGGGCCGTGCCGGGCGCGGGCCGCGGTGCGAGCCCAAGCACGACCCGATTCCGTACCGGCCTAGGCACGGTTAAGGCATAACGGGTTGTGCCGGCCCGACCAGCCCGTTAAGCCCAAAAAAAGAGAAAACAAATTTACAAAATGAAGAAAATTAAGAAAAATTGTAGAAAATGAAGAAAAAATTCAGACAAATTATAGAAAACTGTAATCATAAAAATAAATATTTTCAATGACATAATGAGTTTATTAACTTATTAAATTACAAGGGATGACTGCCTCATTAAAAACTTTACCAAGTAAAAACTCAACTTGAGAAAAACTTGGTAAAGAAAAAAGAGTACAGCCTATAAAGCTCATTAGTGACTACATGTGAAGAAAAATATTGAAAATCCTATTCATTGCTATCTAAATATAAATTCTCAAAAGATTCTTCTAAATCTCTATTATCTGTAATATGTTGGAGTCTTGATTCAGCTTGTTCCCAGTCTTTGACGGTCAAAATGACTTCAACCATCTCGTTGGAGAGACTTGTTCGTCGCTCCTCGATTATTCTTCTAGAAAGACTGAATGCTGACTCCGAGGAGACTGTAGAGACAGGAATAGTCAACACATCCCGCGCTAATATGGATAGCACTGGATATGATACCTTCTGGGTTTGCCACCATGAGAGGATGTTCAACTCCTGCTCGAAGATGACGCTGTCATTGTTGAGATAGCTTGATAGGTCTCTAGTGCTTTGTCGCCTTCCTCCTCCTAACTTATGTGTACCTGCACCTGCACGAGAATCTCTAGATGAAGAACCAAAAATCTTGCCCTATTGCATAGTCCCCCTAGAGGTGCTAGGGACTACCGGGGGTCTTTCCAAACGCACAGACCTAAACTTACTTTCATATTTATCATATTCCTCATATAATTTATGCTTAACTAATGTATAGTATGTACAATAGTCTAAATCGGTAGCATCACTTAAAAGTTATAAAACATTTATAAATTCTTGGAGTTTGGCTCTAGTATCCAAAATAAAGGTGAATGCATATAAAATAAGAATTTCTCTCCAATATTTTAAAAACTTAGTTTTCATGGCAACTACAGCATCCCGTAGTATATGATCATTTTTAAAAGCCTTTAGGTGAGTGGCAATTTCAAGAATGTTATGAACAATTATAGGAGATGTAGGGTAGTATACTCCAGAAAGACCAAGTGTAGCTTTATGAAAAAGTTCTAAAAAGGAAAAATATGTTTTCACCAACAACCCAATCGTTCTCAGTAAGTTCTGGGTCTCTAACTTGAGTTCTACTGGAGGAGCTACGAGATTGATGACTTTGGGTGTGAAGTAAAACAGATAAGGTGCTCTTATATGGCAATATATGTTTAAGCATAAGGTAAGTAAAGTTCCATCTAACAGGCATGTCTAAACCAAATTTTCTAGGACAAACGTTAATTGCTACGCAAAAACTCTTATATGTGGCTATTCGTTGGTTAAAACAATTAATAAATGAAATTGCATCCCTAAAAAAGTCAATACAAGCATTTAATATTTTTAAATCGGATTTAACAATAAGATTAATAATATGACAAGGACAACGTTGATGCAATAAGAAAGAGTGTGCATATGTATTAAACAAATGAGTAAGAATTTCCATAGCTTTAGTGTTTGCAGCTACATTATCTAAGGTTATAGAAAAAATCTTATCCGTGAGGCCAAAATCTTCTACAACTTTAATAATACTTTCTGCAAAAATTTTCAGTATTATGTGAAACATTAATTAATTTAAATCATATAATTCGTTTTTCCATTATCCAGTCATCATTAACATAATAAGCAACAACACTAATATAATCCTCTCTAGCCCGACCACTCCATATGTCAGAAGTCAAAGTAATAGAGAATGTACATGTATGAAACATTTCTTTCAATTTATCATGACAATTGTTATAATATTTAATTAAATCTCTAGTTATTGTTTGCCTAGATACAACACTAAATCGAGAGTTATGAGCAGTCCTAATATATTTTTGAAAAGCATCAGACTCACCAAAATTTAAAGGTAAATCTTGAGAAGCAATTAATCTACAAAGATATTCCCGAGCTACCTCTGGGTTGTACGTGGGACACGTACGTACCGAGCCATCGGGGTTATATTGCAGCTGTGTCTGGCGCATTTGTATTCCTTGTCTTCTTTTGCAGCTTGCAGCATAATGTTGTAGATGACCCGTCCTAGCTGAAGATTTTGCAGTCAATTAATTACCACAAATTTTACAAACAGCATACCTCACCGAAGTCCCATCATCGTCAGTCTTGAACCTCTTGTCGAAATCATTCTAAACTGATCATGTACTAGCTTTTGTTCTTTTTGCACCCGTGATTTGGGTTGTGGATGCACTTGTTGAGCCAGCAGTAGATGGATAGCTTGGACCATACCGATTGCGTAGTTGGTGAGAACGATTTTCATAAAGCTACTGAGAACGATTGCGTTGTTGGTGAAAAAACATTTTTCTTCTTAGAACTTTTTCATAAAGCTACACTTTGTCTTTCTGGAGTATACTACCCTACATCTCCTATAATTTTTCATAACATTCTTAAAATTGCCACTCACCTAAAGGCTTTTGAAAATGATCCTATACTACGGGATGCTGTAGTTGCCATGAAAACTAAGTTTTTATAATATTGGAGAGAAATTCTTATTTTATATGCATTCGCCTTTATTTTGGATCCTAGGGCTAAACTCTAAGGATTTATAAATGATTTACAATTTTTAAGTGATGCTACCGGTTTAAAGTATTGTACATACTATACATTAGTTAAGGATAAACTATATGAGGTATATGATAAATATGAAAATAAGTTTAGGTCTGTGCATTTGGAAAGACCCCCGGTAGTCCCTAGCACCTCTAGGGGGATTATGCAATAGAGCAAGATTTTTGGTTCTTCGTTTAGAGATTCTCGTGCAGGTGCATGTACACATCAGTTAGGAGGAAGGCGACAAAGCACTGGAGACCTATCAAGCTATCTCAACAGTGATAGCGTCACCTTCGAGCAAGAGTTGAACATCCTCTCATGGTGGTAAACCCAGAAGGTATCATATCTAGTGCTATCCATATTAGCGCGGAATGTGTTGACTGTTCCTGTCTCTACAGTCTCCTCGGAGACAGCATTCAGTCTTTCTAGAAGAATAATCGAGGAGCGACGAACAAGTCTCTCCAACAAGATGGTTGAAGTCCTTCTGACCATCAAAGACTGGGAACAAGCTGAATAAAGACTCCAACATACTGTAGATAATAGAGATTTAGAAGAATATTTTGAGAATTTATATTTAGATAGCAATGAATAGGATTTTCAATATTTTTCTTCACATTTAGTCACTAATAAGTTTTATAGGATGTACTCTTTTTTCTTTACCAAGGTTTTCTCAAGTTGAGTTTTTATTTGTTAAAGTTTTTAATGAAGCAGTCATCCTATGTAATTGAATAAGTTAATAAAGTTCATTATGTCATTGAAAATATTTATTTTTATGATTAACAATGTCTACAGTTTTCTATAAATTTTCTGAATTTTTTCTTAATTTTCTACATTTTTAATTTTTTTTCTCTTTTTTTGGGCTTAATGGGCTGGCCGGGCCGGCACGGCACGGAATCGGGCCGTGCCTGGGCTCACACCGCGGCCCATGGGCCGGCACGGCACGGCCCGTTTATTACGCGAGCCTTAACGGGTCGTGCCTAAACAGGTCGTGCCGAGGCCGGGCCCGTGCAGTGCCGGCTCGACATGGCCTACTGGACAGGTCTGATAAAGAACGATTAACTTACTATTGAACCAACAAATAATAGCAAAAAATTAAAATAAGACAGCACTATTACCTCCTTTGCAGCTTTCACAAAAACTCTTTGAAGATTTTTGAATTTTCGGAATTTTGCCCGAATTTTCACCAAATTTGCGTAAACACTTTCAGATTTTTCACAGCTAAACCGAGAGATGAGAGTGAGGTTTGAGGTGTGGAAAATGGAGGCCAGATGCCCTCCTATTTATAGAAAAAAAATTTCAGATTTGTTTCTATTTTTTGCTATATTTTCGATTTTTTTACCCCCCCCCCAACGGTAAAAACGGCTATTTTTTTCGAATTTTAGCCGGGTCGGACGTGTCGTGCCGGGCCGGGCCGGCACGGCCCGTTTAGGACCGTTGGATGGGCCGTGCCTTACCGGGCCGGCATGGCCCGATTTCTTAACGACCGTGCCGTGCCGTACCCTCGGCCCAGGCACGGCCCGGCCCGGCCCGTTTAGCCGTCGTGCCGTGCCTTAATCGGGTCGGATCTACAGTGCCAGGCCGTGGTGTGGCCCGGGTAAGCCCGGCCCATTTGGCCACCACTAAACTGTGGCACTCAGGCTTTTCCCTTCAAAGCAATGGACGAGGACCTTACCTCCTACATGATCTGCGTGATCTATAAAATCTGATGCTTCTTCAAAAAGATCATTGATGTGTGCATCATCATCATCACTGATCTGCAAAAGATAATATGATAATCCGATTTCAGTACGAAACTCAGTATTATATAACATGGTACTAAACCAGAGGTTGATGCTCTTACTGAAAAGTTTTTTGTATTACAAAAGATCAGGAAATTGGGTACCAGACCAATCTCATTCGAACACAAAACATAGTATATGGGTAAAAATGCCCAAATGCTGAAGGGTGTACATAGACCTTGCAGCCAGAGCCCCACCTATGAACGAGTTGTTGATATCAAGCTATCCTTTCGATGATGAGTTCAAGACGCACCTGCAGGTTATTTATTATCAGGCTCACTGGTTGCTTCAAAAGGATTCTCATATTTATAGATATATCTCGAGACACGCCTTCAATTCATAGGCATCAGCTACCATGTTGTTCTCAGTTCCATCAAAGAATGCAGAATGAAGATTGTTCTTATGACAAAATTTGATCACATCGGCCTTGAGCGATTCATTCCATTGTTCTATCTCTTTGAGCAAATCAGGATCAAGCTGTTGCATCACAATAGTACTTGTAACAAGTTTGGTATCAACGCTATTGCCAAAAACAAGCCAATCTTGTAGCACACAAAGCAGTCAGTTGAGCTAGTTAATTATATTTTTTCAATACAAGCTTTTGTGAAGTTTATTGCATTTAATATTAACAATAGTATCAAGTAAGAAAAAACAGGCTACCCAAAACTAAAATTTGCTTACATCAAACAAATCAACATAGATATACAATAAGAGAAATATTCTTAGGGTGTTTTGTAAAAAAAAAGGAAAGAGAATTCTCACTTTCAATCATAATATTCTTACCCTCGGTTTCTTGTAAAAATCAGGTAGTTTCATTGTCATTCTTAAACTTTGGGGACCCGCTGCACTCCCCTTGAAATATTTATGGATATGACCATTATGACCGATTTTACTTTAGCGGTATAGCCGGTGGGGTTTTGAATTTTTTAGTTTTTTAGTTTCCTGATTTACTGAATTTTGTGTTAGCTTTTCATTCTAAATATTCGTAGCTTTGTAACTATAGGAGCAAATGATTAACAAATACTTGAGAGAAATCGTAAGACACCATTCACCCTCTTCTGTTACTGTACTGGTCCTATAAGTGTCATAGCTTTGTAACTATATAAGTGAATGATTGACGAATACTTGAGTTAAATTTATGACACCATTCACTATCTTCGTTACCGTACCAGTCAAGTGTTGTAGCTTTGTAACTATAGGAGGCAATGATTGACGAATACTTGAGAGACATTTTAATACACCATTCACTCTCTTCTGTTGACGTACCGGTCTATAAGTGTCATAGCTTTAGGAACGAATGATTGACGAATACTGATGAGAAAATTTAACCTCTTATGTGGCCGTGCCGGTCCTAGAAGTGTCAAACTTACATTTGGGTGCCGGAAGGAGGTCTTTAACAAGATCAGCCTAAATTGCGACGAAAGACTCACGGAGGCACAGCATTTCATAGCCAAATCGGAGCAAGAACCAAGCGCAAACTTAAATCTGACTGAAGGGCACCTCGAAGAAACCACATTTCACAGCTACATCACTTCATTACAGCAAGCAACGAAGCGAACACGAAGCCAATCGAGAACCCAGACCCGAAGCAGATCAAGATTCCCGCACAAGGGCACTCCCCCCAAACCCTCACCAAGAACCACCCAGTGTCTCAACCCAGATCAGATCACGCCGCAGGAGCATGAAACAGAGGAGAAACGAACTCACCCTGGGAGGGACGGACGGCGCCTCTGCTCCTGCTCCGCCTCCTCTTGCCGCGCCTCCCGCAGTTCCATGGAGAGCGCAGGTAGCCGTTGACGGCCCAGGCGTGCGGTGTGATACACTACTGCTAGGTGTTAACCACAGCTAGGGCCCTATCCTGCCGCCTGGCTCCCGGAGGGAGAGCGAGCCGTCAAATCCGACGGGGAAGGCGGGATCTTGCGCGAGTTTTTCCTTCCCCCGCTCCGCCCTTTCCGTCTAGGTGTCGGCTTTTTCCCGTAACGGCGGGGGGAGAGGGGGAAGAGGAGGAAGCGGGGGTGACGAAGCAGAGAGAGTGGAGTGGATCGGTGGCAGTGCAGTGGTTACTGAACAAAACTGCTTTTGTGCTTTTGGGAACGGGGTTCCATGGATGGAGCTGGAGCCGGTGAAGGTCCAGGGCAGCAGTAGCCGTCCGATCCACGATCGGAGGATCGGAGGCGAGATCAGTTGCTAACTGCAGAGAAAATGTTTTAGCGCAAATGCTCCTTTGGATTTATGCCTTTAGATTCTAGATTTTAGTTTCTTAATTTCGTTTTTTTTAATTTTTTCTTTTATAGTTTTCCCTTTTTTATGTATTCCTCTGCATTATCTGAGACGAGAGAATATGTTTTTTTCATGTTTTAAATTTTTTAAATTAAATTACGCTGAAAAAATTTACAACAGATATAGTGAGAAAAAAAACCTAGTACCAAATAAGCCTAAAAGCCAACAACATAAGCCAACTCAGCTGGTTTGTTTTTTCTATATTTAATCTAAGCTCACTCCAAGGCTCAATTGCATAACACACCTATGTTTTGTTTACAAGAATTTTACAGAAACATTCCAATTCCCTAATATGTATTTCAAATGGGTCTTATGGTCCATTTAGAAGATAAGGATTTGGCTGGTTAAAAAAAATGCAAAAATTGCAAATACACACCCATAAAAAAGGGGAAATGGGTAATGTACATGCCCTCGAATCGAGACGAGGGCACGAACTGAGGGCCTGTTTTGGTTGGTGCCTAAGCTTGTCATGCCTAAGGTTAGGCAATGTGTGGCTGCCACAGAAAGTGTGGCTAACAAAATCGAAGCCACACTTGTGGCAAAGTTTGGCAAGAAACTGAGTCTATGACGTGTGGGGTCGGGTGCTAAGAAAGTGTGGCATGCCACAGTTGCGTCAGTAAACCAAACAGCTACCTAAAAACTGTGGCACGCTTAACTTGTGGCTATGCAACTTCTAGTCATGAACCAAACAAGCCCTGATTGAAAGAATATGGTGTGGATCGAATTAACTATGTAGCACCTAGTCTATAGCCGAAGTGGCACGGCATAGAGTCCACATCAATAAAAAAAAAAGTCGTGTCCGTGGAAAGGAGATGCCACAGCGGCATTTCAATCAACAATACACATGTAGGGACAATGTGCCACAAAAAGCCGTTGCAGAGGTAATCAAATTTTGACTGACTTTCAAGGGCGTACTAGCAATTTTTTTAAAAGAATTGGTACTTGAGAGGCTGGACCTTCACTTGATAAATAAGATTCTACTAGCTGCATGAGCGCGGCGCACGCCGCGCTAGCTGCCGCGTGGACCAAAGTAAAAGAGACGACAATTCGCAGGGAGTTTCGTAAAAAAAAATCGAGGACACGTGCGTAATTTCGTAAAAACCAAAGGCCTTTTTCGTAAAAAACCGAGGACCTGTAAGGACCTGTACGTGAGTAAATAAGGACCTATACGTAATTTTGGAAACCCGCGGGGCGCCATCCAAAAAATTTTTTAAAAAAAAATTGGGCGCAGGGACCTATTTGCGAGGAAAAAGGACCTTTACGCAATTTTCGGAAAACAGAAGGGAAGTGGCTCCCCCGGCCGTACGCAAAACCGGGCGCCACGCGCCGGCCGAGGGAGCGAAGGGGGCGACGTGGACACGCTCGCTGCCCCGGAATGCTTCCGCTAATACTTCGGTTACGATATGTAATTTTTTGGCAAGGGTACAAGGATACCCCTGCGTCACTACACACACTTGAAATTTTGGAGACTCTAGGACACATGTGTGTGAGAGAGGGATTTTGATTCTTGAGTTGCTACAAGAATCAAGAACATGTGTGAACTCGAAAAAAAATTATGAGAGGTATATGACGAGATCAGAGCTGATTAAGAAAGCAAGGATAAGATTAACAACTAGCACTACTCGTAGATAGAGTAGCAAGGTATGGATTCCGTACCAGCTGCTCGCGCATCAATGCAAAAATGAATTAGTTGACATCGTTGCCACGTGATTTTCAGGAAGACTTCTTACAATTCTTTCACGTGTGTTGGAACCGTCGGGGATAAATTGACATTGCCCTGCTTGTCAAATGTCAAACTTGAGACTTGTATCTTGGTTTTGGAGCTGAGTGCATCTGTCAATTGGACAAGGTGAAGGAGTTCGCAAATCTTCACTGTCTTCTGTAGCTTCTTTTATCGCTCTATTTGTACGCTCGCCAGCTTGTGAATTTACAGGACAAAAAAAAGCACAGAGCTTCAGACTTCTATTTTGGTTTACGTAGGGCTTAATGCAGGTAAATTGTTATGAAATTCTAGCTCCTCTTTGCTCAGTACTGTTAATATGAAGGAAGTTTAAGTGTCTTGTAATAGCCCATAGGGTTTATATAGTACATAAGACACACATAAAGATCTAAACCCTAGACAATAGGAAATGACATAAATACTCTTAACACCCCTCTTCAAATGTAAGGTATATGCAATAACATTGCATTTAAAAAGTGTTGACACTAAAATAGAGAAAATCCAAAACCCATGTCTTGAAAATATCGTCGAAATGTGCAGCTCTTAGAAAATTGTGTCGGAAAGATCGCCTCCCATCCGAAATTATCCAGCAGCCCATAAAATACAAAGTGCAAGGGCCGAGAAGGTAGAGGTAAGCGGGAACAAAGTCGACCGCAGTAACACGATAAAGAGGATGTGAAAAGTGACACAAGTAGAGAGCTGTCAAATCAAGCCGAAAAGAGAGATAGAAGCATAACGCCACAGATTGAAGCTCGAGACGGCGGCGGCGCAATGCACAAGAAGCGCAACGGAGGCGCGGTGCAAAAGAAGAGTGGCAGCCTTAGAAACTCGAGGCGACAGCTTAAAGAGAAGCGGCGGTATCATGAAGACTTCTACGATCTGCAGCGGCTCAAGGAGAAAAGCAGCGGCTGCGGCTATGCAAAAGGAAGGAGAAGACTACACTCATCCAAGAGGACGAACTGTGGTTAGCAAAGCTATCGACTGATTGACAAAAATTTTATGGACATACGTGGCTTTGATGAATTGATAGAGAGATGGCAACAGACTTGGATCGATGCAACAGAAGACGCAAAACGAAAAAGACTCAAAAACAAATACTAGTAGTAGCAAAAGTATTATCCCTTCAAATTCCCCTCCTCTTCCCTCTCTCTTCACCCCCTCACTCACTTCCTCTCCCAACTCGATGGCAGCCCAGAGGTGGCGGCTTTTGCGCAGGGGCGCGGTGGCGTCAGCTAGAGGCGCTACTCCTGGATCCAGGCGAGAGGCGGCCTGAAGGCGTCGTGGCGCGGCTCGGGCGACTGGGGAGAGCAAGATCCGTGGCGGCGGTCGCTAGATCTGAGGCAAGGCCTCGACCTATGCGTCTGTGGTGGCCGGAGGGGAGGAGCAGTGGTGTCATCCTCTACATCGGCGCGTCCCGCGAAGCAGATAAGCAGCGACGGGGAGCCCAAATCTGGCAGTGGCGAGCGCGGCTGAAGGGGAGCCTGGATCTAGCGGGAGCCTGGATCTAGTGGGGCCAAGTTGGTGGAGCCCGGATCCGGGTGGCGGTGGTCGGATCTGAGGTGGGGGCGGCCGGATCCGCACGAGGAGGCCGTCGCAGCAGTGGACAGCAGTGGCGACGACGGCCAGGAGGACGTGCCGGCACGGGCTTGGGCTGCCGAAGGCGTAGGTGGCCCAGTGCAGCGCGGCAGCGGAGAGGGCCGGTGTCGGCATAAGACGGGCCAGATCCGAGCTCAGCGGTGGTGAAGGCGATCGGATCCTGCCTAGAGGCGACCGGATTCAGACTTGTCGGCATCAAAGGCAGCTAGATTCGGGCGACGGGGAACCTAGATCCAGACAGGGCGGAGGCAGTCTGGTGCCCCGGGAGTCGGCGACGTGAGCACTGCGGCCTAGCGCCAAATCCACGAGGAGGAGGCCGGAGGCGGGCGATGCGGACAACGAAACACTGGACCTAGTGATGGTGAGCTGCGATTACTGCTACTACAACTAAGAGATGGCCACCCTCGAGAGTGGAGATTGCTCCTCCCGGGGGCAGCGATGACAGAAGCGGATGGAATCTAGGTTTCAAACCTAGGCTCTAATACCATATTAATATGAAGGAAGCTTAAGTGTATTGCAATAGCCTATGTGATTTATATAGTACATAAGACACACACAAAAACTCAAATCCTAGACAATAGAAAATGACCTAAATAACCTTAACAAGTACCACACCAATTAAACAAGCTTTTAGTTTCCAAAAGCATCATCAGCCATATTATAATCTGCACAATAGCAATCGAATCGATTGAGATTGCTAAGCAGTCTTTCCGGGTGGTCTGACTTATCCACATTTGCTATAGTCCATGACCTTGATTTGTTTAATTTCTTTATTGTTTTGGCCAAATTACGCTAGTATGTAGGCATGTCAACTTCAGCACTCACCAAGCCGATAACCATCAATTTAATTATTTGATGATATGTTAGTTAGAAAATAAGAATAGAAATGTAAGATTATGGAACCGCTTTTGATATGAAATTTGATGCAATCATTTCATTATATAAGTCTATGTATTTTTACAAATATTACCGGCAAAATTTAAATATAAGTAAACAGCTAGGGGATGACAACCCGCTGCCACCATTTTCGTCGATGCCGATGTGCTCAAGACTCACCACTAAGGCTGAAAACGGTCGGAAACGATCGGTAGGAGGTCAAATTACTTTCACTTTCATATTATTTTCTCGAAAACGAAATCGATACGATATTGTCGGAAACGAGAACGACATCGATATTCCGGTAAATTTGAAAACGAAACTATTCGATCAAAAGTGCATCGATAACGATCGGAAATCATGAAAGCGATATCTAAAATACAATAAACACACCGATGACGCCTACGGCCGTGTGGCTGCAGAGGAGGAGCGGAGGAGGATGATCTCCAACCGGGAGTCGGCGAGGCGATCTCGCATGCGCAAGCAGCGGCAGCTCAGCGAACTGTGGGCGCAGGTCGTCCACCTGCGCGACGCCAACCGCCACCTCCTTCACGATCTCAACCACGCAATGAGGGGCTCCAGGGACGTACACTTGGAGAACGCCCGGCTCAAGAACGAGAAGGCCGAGCTCGAGACCAAGCTCGAGCACCTCATGCAAGCGAAGGCGAACGCCTCGTCGAGCTCATCAGAGCCATGCAAAAATAGTACCGAATAAATAATTCTTATCACCTCATTTTAACTTCGAGGATTGTTATTAGTATACTCAAATAAGACATGTTCTGAGGTGGCTTCTTCGGCTTATTTTTTCTTTCATGTCTATGGGAATATTCTAACTGCCCATTATTGACATCTTTTTGCCAAGGTGGCTAAGATAAATATGGATTGGGTGTACTGACGAGTTGCCATCAACAGTACAGTAGCAACAACATATTGATATAGATGAGAAAACAAGAAACTACTGCAAACCAATAAGGATTAAGAAGCCTAACCATTGGTTTCTTCCAAACAAATGATGCTTTCCACTGAAAACGATGTGGTGAGTGTGGTTGCACATGTTGCTGCTGTAAACTTGCCTGCTTCTGCGTTTCTAGAGTACTTGCCTAGAAGCTGTATTTCCATGAGAAAGATTGTTTGGATTAAATCATCATAAACTAAATAATAAATAATGATTCATCCAGATGCTTATTGGACTGAGCTCTCTTGAATTTTACACGAAATGTAGAAAACTCGTGCTTGAGACAAACCAAATCCTTGTTTTAACTTCATAAGAGAATTCGATAAAACATAAACATGAAGATGTTGTCTGAAAGAAAGCTAAATGATTTCACATGTAAATATATGCAGTTTAAAGATTCTAATGGAACAGATAAGCATGAAGAATACGATACCTTGCTCTGATAGGTGGGGTGTGGGAGACGCCGAGACGGTCCAGACGGAGTCACCGAGTCACGGTCTGTCGGTCAGTCGGTGGGGTGTGGGAATGGGGCAATGGGCCTCCACGAATGGGCCTGGCCGCCTGGGCCTGGGTGCTCTGATCGGTAATTACCGACGGTAATTACCGAATTAAATACGGTATTTTTCGAAAACGATCGGAAGAGAGCTAAATCGTTTTCGTTTTCGTTATCGGATATTTTTACCGTTCTCGTTTCCGTTTTATCGGTTACCGTCACCGTTTCCGTTTAGGGGAAAAAATCGATAATTTCTCGAAAACGATTTTCGGTAACCGAGAATTACCGTTTTCGTTTTCAGCCCTACTCACCACCGCCCGCCCTCTGTCCCCATGCTGCCCAACGGCCTACCTCCTCGCAGCTCCGGTTCCAAATTTATGTAGCAAATAGTCCTAAAAAAATCCTGCAGAAATTAAAATGTTTTTATGTAAATTCATGTGTTCTAATTTCCAAACACGCCTTAACGCTTTTTCTCTAACAAAAGTAAGTTCCATATTTTTTCTACGTTATCTCCGTACAATACATGCATATTCTTCAGTTATTCGAGGTACGGACAGTTTCCACCTATCAATATGGCTTCAGCTTCTGGCTTCAGCTTATTTTTGCACTATTCATAAATTTCGTCTTTTTCTGAACTTTTGGCTTTTTTTTGAGTTTTTTTACCGGTTCTTTTTTTCCTCGTATTTGTTTACATTATACGTGATGGGCTAATATGTTTTTTCTATTTTTAAATTTAATTATAGTAAATAAGCCTCTGTCAGCTACAGTGCTTTTTTCAGCCAGCTACAGCGTTTTCAGCCATAAGCCATGAGGCTTTCAGCCGAACCGATCACCACCTAGAACGGCTTGTGCCATTGTACTCAAGAGGGAATTGACTACTTTCCCCACATTAGATGTGTCTTTGCTTATTGGGAAATTTAACTTTTTGCCACCCGTAAGAATGCCATCCTCTTCGTTGCAATCAACAATTTGCCACTCTTAAGATGTGGTTGACTAATTTTTTGCCACTTTCGAGCCCACGAGGCGCCAAATCATGCCATGTCAGCGCCTCACCGCCACGCTGGCCCGCGCCTGCGCCTCCGCCTCCGTCGGCGCGCCGCCGCCCGCGCCTCCCCGCTCGCCCGCGCCCGCGCCCGCGCCTCCGCCTCCGTCCCTGGCTTTCCATGATGATGACGGCTTTCAACAAAACTACCGTCATCATCATGGAAAACTTTCTGCCACTGAAGAAAAGGGTAAAATGGGTACATTAGGTCCCAAAATACGGTACAATACATGCTTATACCTTGTACCTATACAGATTAGTATAAAGAGGGTGTTTTGTAAAGCAAATAGATTAGAGGAGGGTATATTATCAATTTGGATGTGTAGGAGGGTATATCCTAGATTTTCATCTGTGAAGAGGGTATAATGAATTTTGCCTTGATTATTTGTCTTTTTAAGAAAAATTTCAATTTTGCTTCTATCTTCTTCGTGTCTCTTCGTCCCCTTCTTCTTTATTGCTCCAGCCATCGCCAGCAGCGACCTCCCTCGTGGCCGACGAGCTCAGATCTGGACCTCTCTTTCTCGCTCACACACACCAATACCCCGATGCCCCAAATCCAGGGGCGAAGCCCAATAGAGGCCCGTGGGTGCCCAGGCACCCCCCTCACTTCCAGAATTTCTTAAGGATTGGAAAAATTCGGCCCTATAGGCACCCCGCATGGCCCAAGACGAGGCACCCCCCACCAGGCCGGCAGCCCAACAAGCCCACTGTGCACCCCCCACCCATTTGCTCTAGCTTCGCCATTGCCCAAATCGCTAGCTCGCCGGCTACCATGCGCTCCTCCGCCTCCACCGCCCCATGGAGACCACCTCCTCCGCCCGCAGATCCATCGCCCCTGACTCTGGTGCCAAGAAGCCACGACCGCTCACCACTGCGTGCCCCTCGCAAAGCTCCACCACTATCGCGTGGTCTTTGGCTTCTCGAACGATTTCCACGGCGCCGTCGACCCTGACGGCCACCACGTCCTCGAGCTGGCACGGGGACCCAGCCTGGACATGGCGGCGGCGGCGGAGGTTGCCCTAGGTCTCCTCATTGCGGATGTGGCGGTGGGTAAAGTTTGCTTCTCCGCTTTGCTTCTTCCATGGTGGAGGTGGAGGAGGAGGACTGGGACGGCGACCGGAGTGCCGGGTTGGCCATGACCGGAGTAAGAAGAAGAGAAGAAGATGAAGGGGAAGAAGAAGACATGGACAAAATTGTCAAAAGCACATATGTTCAATGGGTGAATGTGGGCATACCGCATACGAGCAATTACGTGCATGGAACTTAGTCCTAAATTATGAAACCATATGTAAAATGTGTCACATGATCAATTCCCTGTTGTATATACCCAGAAAAACTACCACCATTCATGGCCGACAAAGTTCAGTTCAATTTTTAAGAACCGAATGCTTCCAAAAAAAATCTCACAAGGCCACCTAACACCAAGCTGTGCCAAATGTACACAAATCATGCAAGAAAGTTAGAAAAGTCCCTAAAGAATGACTAATGAAAACCAAAATTGCGATGCAATCATGCTTCACCAACTTCTTGGATTGGTAGTTATCCAAAGAAACAAATGCTGAGACAACCACCTCTGATGCCGAAAGATATCGACACATGACGTCCCAATTTCCTCGCTTCTCTCACGCACCAACCCACTAGTGACTAGACTGGCGCGTCCATATCCTCCACAGTCGCCGTCGTGTTCGGCACGCCACCTTTGGGCTCCGCCTCCGGGGCCGGCACGACGACGCATGCCCGGCAGAGCGGGCAGGTGGTGTGGAGCCGCAGCCACGCGTCGACGCACGCCGCGTGGAACCGGTGGCCGCACCGCGGCAGCGCGCGGCCCTCGTCGCCGTCCCTCAGCTCCGCGATGCACACCGCGCACTCCACCGCCTTCCCCCCGACGGCGCTGCCGGAATGGACGAAAGTCGGTAGCGACGCCACGAGACTGTCGTGCTCGCCCCGGTCCTGGATCCTTGGAGGCGACGACGGCGCCGAGGCAGAGGACGACGCGTCGTCGCTGTCGTCGCCGCCGGGCGCGGGGGCGCCGGAGGAGGACGCGACGCGCTTGCGCGAGAGGACCCTCCAGAAGTAGAGGTAGACGAGGAAGATGAGGGCGACGTTGACGGCGACGATGCAGGCCGTGAGAGCGCGGCCGTGCGGCGCCCAACGGGGGGTGGTGGTGGTGGTGGGTACTGTGCCCGTGTCAGCGTCTCCGGAGAGGCTCGAGCTCGGGGTCTGATCTGACATGGCGACAGGTCCCCAACTGCCAACAACTTAGGTGTTCATGTACAAGAATTCTGAAACGTTGAGGCTTGCGCATAAATCGGAAAATTTCAGTAAAGGAACGTTGGGGAATCTGGGAAACGGGGAGAGGGGGAGGGAGGAAATAATGCGAACGCAGGCAACATGATACTGGACGCGTGTGTGCAGTGAGGGCTCAATTATATGCTAAAGTGCTCATGGACAGTAGTAGGACACAGGGCCAGTTTTGACTAAAAGTCCCGCTCATTTCGGTTTGAGCTTCTAACTTTTTGTTTATTTTTAGGGAGTATTTATACAACATTCGACTGTTTTTAAAGACAAAAACAGTCAGATTTTGAGCCGTTAGATGGAGATCCAACGCTCTAGATTATTTTTTTTGGAGGGGATCTTGTATGAGTGGATCCGTTGGATGGAGATCTAACATCCCAGATCAATCTGACTGTTTTTGTCCTAAAAAACAGTCGAATGTTGTATAGCAATACTCTTATTTTTATTATTCATAAATTTTGTCTTTTTTAGATTTTTAGCATTTTTTGAACTTTTTTTCCTGTTCTTTTATTTCGTATTCGTTTGCATTGTCTGTGATAGTCTATTTTGTTTTTATTTTTATTTTTTTAAAATTTAGTTACGTCAAATAAGTCATCATCAGCTACAGTGTAATTTTAGCTTACTACAATACAATTTTAGCTATAAATTAGCTTATTTCAGCCTAACTGAGTGACACCTAAAAGTGTAATTTGGTGGCATCAGATTGTCGGATATTACTTGGCTATTGGAGGCCATGAACAGGCAATATACTAGCGGGCATTTCATGAATCTTTATCCTACAGGTAATTGATTTTTATGCATGTGTTAATTGTTGGTAGACGAACTTGAAAGAGGCAGTTTTCACGAGTAAATGTCCACGACTATCAGCATGAAGCCATTTGTTGGACTAGAAAAACCTGTAACGGACAGGCGACTACATACACGATGGCTAAATTTTGATTTGCTATTTTTCCTTGCCAAAAACTTGGGTCCGGTAGCAAAAAGATTGACCAACCAAATTTTGGCACGAGGCTGTAGTTTGACAAACCAAATCATAGCTAGCCAATGTTTTGATCACTATTTATTTGATTGATGACCAAATAATCCCCATATTACTCCCGGGGGATTCCCGGCCGGAGGAGCCTCCCACGTCACCCGTGCGCTCGCTCCGGCCGGCGCGTGGCGCAAGAATTTGCGTACTTCAGTACACACGGTGGCTGGCGCGGCGTGCCGCCGCGCCTATGAGGCTAGTTATATTAAGGTCACACCTTATTTTGAGTTAGTCTGTGACTCATGTCAGTTTATTTTATGATTTAGAAAGATGTACTATAAAAGTTCTAAATAAATTCTAATAAGATTAAGTTTTTTTATTTTTTTAAGTATGATTCCTACTCTACTTTGGAGCAAGACTAGAGGAGATTATATAAGTCCATGGGGTGACCATGGAGAACCCAAGCAACCAAGAAACAAAGCAAAGAAGCCACTCATTCAAAGGTAGATGTGCACAAAAGGATTAAAAACTATATTTTTCTTTAGCATCAGATTTTTGTATAAAATAAGGATCCGAGTGTCCTAAAAGATTTGACAGAGCGACAATTTCTTTTACTCTTTTGAGATTTTGCTTAAGGAATTTACAGTAGGCTTCGTCAAATCTTTTCTCTCTCGGTGTGGTTGCTTCAGTGTTGTTATTTTAGTTCTCTCTATAAGATTCATCTTCTTCATTTTTGATATCATGCACGCTCGCACTATATCTCACAAACTCTGATCCGATCCAAGAGTTGCTGCGTATAGAAAGGTATCAGAGTGTAATGCCCTAAATTTGGTACTTTCAACCAAATATTAGTCGACAAATTGGGTACTTGTCTATCTTGCATTTAAATTGGGACGGACCCAGCCCCCACAGAGTCAGTAGCGGCCTAGCTAGCTCGGCGCTCAACAAGATGACGACCACACTCATTGCAAATTGCCGGCGAGCTTGGTAGTCACTAGGCCACTAGTGTCGGCAAGCACACCCCCATACATGTTTCCATTTGCTGCTGCTACGTGCATCTTCGACACTTCAATTACGTGCTCCTACTACGTACTACTAGCAGCAAACCTGTCCAATGGGCCATGCCGGGTCAGCACGACACGGGCTTGATACAGGCACGACCCGTTTAGGCCCATCAAGTAAATGGGCTATGTCGTGCCGGCCCACGGGTCGTGGTATGAACCCAATCATAGCCCACGACCGTGCCGTGCCGGCATAGGCACAGTTAGGGCTTAACAGGCCGTGCTGGCACGGTCGGCCCGTTAAGCCGGGAAAAAGAGAAAAAAAATTCAAAAAATTTTAGAAAATTTTTAGAAAATTGTAGACATTATTAATCATCAAGATAATTATTTTTAATGATATAATGAGCTTTATTAACTTGTTAAATTACATAGGATAGCTGCCTCGTTAAAAACTTTACCGAGTAAAAACTCAACTTGAGAAAATCTTGGTAAAGAAAAAGAGTACAGCTTATAAATCTCACTAGTGACTACATCTGAAGAAAAATATTGAAAATTCTATTCATTGCTATGTAAATATAAATTCTCAAAAGATTCTTTTAAGTCTATATCTTCTGCAGTATGTTGGAGTCTTGATTCAGTTTGTTCCCAGTCTTTGACGGTCAGAAGGATTTTGACCATCTTGTTCGAGAGACTTGTTCGTTGCTCCTCGATTATTTTTCCAGATAGACTGAAGGCTGACTCCGAGGACACTGTAGAGACAGGAACTAATAACACATCCCGTGCTAATATGGATAGCACTGGATATGTTACTTTCTGGGTTTGCCACTATGAGAGGATGTTCAACTCTTACTCGAAACTGATGCTATCACTGTTGAGATAGTTTAATAGGTCTCTAGTGCTTTGTCGCCTTACTCCTCCTGACTGATGTGTACCTGCACCTGCATGAGAATCTCTAGAGGAAGAATGAAAAATCTTGCCCATTGCATAGTCCCCCTAAAGGGGCTAGGGCTACCAGGGGTCTTTCCAAACGCACAGACCTAAACTTATTTTTGTATTTCTCATATACCTTATATAATTTATACTTAACTACTCTATAATATGTACAATAATCTAAACTAGTAGCATCACTTAAAAGTCGTAATACATTTATAAATCCTTGGAGTTTGGCCCTAGGATCTAAAATAAAGACGAATGGATATAAAATAGAAGTTTCCCTCCAATAAATGTATGAAAAATTTCTTTTATTTTTTTTTCACGATAATTGTTATAATATTTAATTAAATCTCTAGTTGTGATTTGCCTAGATACAATACTAAATTGAGGCTTATGAGCAGTCTTAATATATTTTTAAAAAGCATCAAACTCACCAAAATTTAAAGATAAATTTTGAGAAGCAATTAATCTACAAAGAGATTCTCGAGCTACATCTGGGTTGCATTCCCATGTACGTACCGAGACGTCGGGGTTATATTGCAACTGCGTTTGGTGCATTTGTATTCCTTGCCTTCTTTTGTAGCTTGCAGCATACCGTTGTAGGTGATTCGTCCCACCTGAAGATTTTGCAGACAATTTATTACTACAAATTTTACAAATAGCATACCTCACTAAATTCCTCTCATCGTCGATCTTGAGCTTCTTGTCGAAATCATTCCAGACTCCTGATGTAGTACCTCTTGTTCTTTTTGCACCTGTGCTATGGGTTATGGATGCACTTGTTAAGCCAGCAGAAGATGGATCAATTGGACCCTGCGCCACCGGGGCCATCGCTTCTTCTAGCTCTCTAGTTTGTTGTGGATGTGGACCTTCCGCGGATGGATATTCTTCTTGAAAGGATTGTATATCCTCCGCTGAGAGGCCGAATTCGGAGAGTTGAAAATCGCAGTTCTCCACTCAATCAATTGCAAATTAAAATAGTAAAAAATAATTAATTTACTATTGAATCAACAAATAATAGCAAAAAATTAAAATAAAATAGCACTATTACCTCTTTTGCAGCTCTCAGAAAATTCTTTAAAGTTTTTTGAATTTTCTAAATTTTACACAAATTTCTCACTAATTTTGCCAAATTTGCGCAAACACTATCGGATTTTTCACAACTAAACAGAGAGATGAGAGCCATGTTTGAGGTGTAGAGAATGGAGGCGGATGCCCCTATTTATAGAAAACATTCCATATATTTTTGGATTTTTTGCTATTTTTTCTGAATTTTTTTATACCCCAACGATCAAAAAATGATTATATTCGACGGGCCAGGCCGTGCTGCAGGCGCGGCCCATTTTACGTCCGTTGCCAACCGAGCCAGGCCGGACCATGCCGACACAGCCCACGACCGTAAGCGGGCCATGCCGTGCCAGCCCGCCGTGCCGCCCTCTCGGCCTAGGCATGACACGGTCCACCGGGCCGGGCCAACAGTATCAAGCCGCGGGCCGGCACGGTAAGACCCGACCCATTGGCCACCTCTAGCTAGCAGCTGGTTTGGTAGTTCATTTTTTAATGTACTGTCCTAGTCCGTTTTTAATTGCACCTTGCAACGTAGTTAAATTTCATACGAATTGATAGGTATTTATGCAATTTCCCTAACTTTGTTTTCGCCTTTAACCTTTTATTTTGTGTAGATATCGTCTTTAACTTGCTAGGCTCATCACCATGGAGGATAGTGGCATGTCAGGCGGACCCAGCAAGTCGACGCGGCCTGGAAGTGCTTGCCACGCCACCAGCCCACCATTTTTTAGACTGGGATAAGATAACATCCCCGGCCTCTGCCGCAAGCAGCAGACAACCTACATTACAAACCCTGTTCTTTATGGTTTCTAAAAAGCGGTTTTTGACTTTTGCGATAGTAATTAACTTTCAAACGTAGTTTTTTCTCAAAACGAGGTCTACAAGTTAATTGTAGTACATGTTAAAAAACCTAACATCTGTATCAACCAAAATTGCAACGAATATCTATCTCTCCGTAATTTCTATCGCAAACAGCTAAAATTCAAAAATTTCAGCCAAAAGCCATAAGCCGCAGCCATATCAAACAGACCCAAAGTTCACCAAACAAATGTCCGAAACAAGAAAAAGATAACAAAACAAGTCCAAGCTACAGACAATTTGGAAGAACAGTCTAAGGCTCCAGAAAGACAAAACTACGTCAGCAGTAGAAACAAAGTGAATCATCCGCCCAACGCTTCTGTCGCATTACTCCATCCATGCGCACGCTTGAAGATTTCCATATCCACCATCTCCATTCGACAGGCTCCTTGAATCAGCCCCCCGCACTGATCCTGTTTCTACCGGGGGGAAATTTTATTGACGAATTTTCGCCGATAACTGCCGGTTTTGGGTGTTATCGGCAGGTTCTAGTAAAAGGTCAGACCGGGTAAAAAATATCGGTTTTGTGTGGTGTGCAGACGGCCTGGTAGCAAGGCAGTATGGCTTTGTGTGGCAGGTTGGGGGTTCAAGTGATGGAAATGGTAATTTTCCAACTTTTTTCTTTTTGTATCCAAAAAAATTCAAATTTGAATTCAAAAAAAATTCGGACTAAAAATTCTGAAATTTCTGAAAACTAGCGGTTACCGTTGTTACCGTTGGGGTCCAAATTTTTTAAAAAACCGATGTAGTTTTCCCTGGTTTCTGCAAAATTGCCCAAGAACGGAGCCAATGACAGACAACGAAAACAACTTGATTAGGAGGAGATGGCCACTTCGCATCAAAACTAGCTGTGTTTCTGGTGCACCAAATGGCCCAACACAAGGCAGCCATCCCAACAGACATCATGGCAAAACCTTCCTACAGAAACCATCCAACCATGCACCAAACATCTGCTGTACGTTCCTAGGGAGAGCGAAGCCAAAAGCAGCCGCTGCAAGCCTGCAAGCGGCCAGACATACCGCGCAAGAGAGCATTTGTTAAAAGGATGGTCGATTGTTTCATAGGAAGAGCAAAAAGCACACCACTTGTCCTTCTTCTTCCAATTCCTTTTGCACAAGTTATCCTTGGTCAAAATAATGCCTTTACTTAAGTACCAAATAAACACTTTTATCTTCAGGGGCAGTTTCACCTGCCAAATGTATTTGTGTGGGAAAGAGAGGCCAGAATTCACAAGATGGATGTTAGCTGTAAGCTTGTTGCGTCATGCTATTTTCAGCTTATCTCTTATTTTGTCAAGTACTGAAATTGTCTCGGTGCAGATTAGGATTGTTCAGATATTTCTTTTCAGTTTTGGTAGTTTTGCTTTAGGAAGTTGTGCGCTGTTATATAAAGAGAAAATCCCAAAAATGTGCAGATTGATGGCACCGCAAAAACTCCCTGTTCTTTCTCTGTTTCGCTTGCTAGACGAATCTCTGAACTTTGCTAGACGAACTGTTCACCGTTTGGCAAAATTCAGAACTTCCGATTTGGTTCAGAGAGTTGCGGCAATTCAGCTCAAATCTTGACATTTGGTATGAGAGCTGCAGTTCCTTTGGTGCTAAAGAACAATGTCGACCGGGAAGAATGGCGAAGCATCAGAGAAGAAGCAAGAGCCTCCGATACTGCCAGTGGTGTATCCACAACTCGGCCGCAACAATTACACCATATGGGTCACGAAGATGAGTGTTGCACTTCAGGCGCAAGACGTGTGGGAAGCTATGGATCCCGGAGGCAAGCAGTACCAGAAAGGCGGAGCTGAATATCGCAAAGATAGATTGGCTTTGCCAGCCATCTATCAGGCGGTACCTGATCATGTGATGACTACTTTGGCCGGAAAAGCAACAGCGAAAGCAGCGTGGGATGCAATCAAGATCTTGTATCAAGGCCATGATCGCGTCTGAGAAGCAAACTTGCAGACCCTTCAGAAGAACTTCGAGAGTCTGCAGATGCAAGACGACGAGTCGGTTGAAGATTTTGCTAGGAGAGTCTCAGGTGTGGTGAGCAGCATGAGGAGTTTTGGGGAGAAGGTGCCGAAGATAGCAGTCATCAGACGCTTTCTACATGTAGCCCCGGCACGGTATATGCAACTCGTGACATCAATCGAGCAATGTGTCAATCTGGACATGCTCACAGTTGAAGACCTCATCGGTCACTACAAGGCTTACGATGAGAGGATACGGATTGCATTTGGCGATCTGAAAGAAAGTGAGCATTTGGTGCTTACCCGGTCACAGTGGGAGAAGTTGGTTGTCAAAGAGAAGAAGAATAGCAATGAAGCATTCGGTAGTGGCATGAAGAAGGAGCCCAACTGTGGTGTGAGTCGTGACCAAAGCAAGAAGAGTAGCAATGGCAATGGTGAATGGGGGGCCGAATCCAAACCAAAGTTCAACAAGAAACGAATAAAATGCTTCAATTGTGGCATATACAAGCACTTCAAGTCAAAGTGTCTCAAACCCATGAAGGAGAAAGCATTTGTGGCGGAGAAAGGAGATGGCGATCCCGCCTTGCTGATGCTTGAAGCATGTGAACTGATAAAGAATAAAGATGAAATCACCGAAGTTGTGACGCTTGTGGAGGAAAGCGTTCACCTCCAGCACGGCGGGGACAGGAGGGAAGATGCCATGGTCTGGTACCTCGACATAGGCGCAAGTAACCATATGATGGGTTGTAGAAATCAATTCACTGAACTGAATACTTCCGTTGGTGGTTTAGTGAAGTTTGGAGATGGCTCCAAAGTTAGCATCGGTGGGCGCAGGATGGTGTTGTTTGAAGTGCGTACAGGGGAGCATAAGGTTTTGATGGATGTCTATTACATCCCAAAGTTGACAAGTAACATATATAGTTTGGGTCAACTTGAGGAACGTGGTTGCAGGATTGAGCTTGAGGAACAAGTTTTTCTACTAGTAGTTGATGATTACAGTAGATTTATGTGGATTGCTCTGTTGAAATCTAAAGATGAAGCATTGCGAGTTTTCAAGAAGATCAAAACAGCAGCTCTGAGGTGGAAGTGGAAGAAAAATTGAAAGCATTCTGCACAGATCGGGGAGGTGAATTCACATCCAACGAGTTCACTGCCTATTGCGGAGTTCGTGATGTTTGAAGATGCAGAAGCGTCATCCTAGGAGGAGCCCTTGCGGGAGCACGATCTGTATGAAGCCACCGAACCAATCCATCTCGAGTTCTCTAGTTTCTGTCTGTTAGGTGCCGAAGAGCCAGCATCATTTGTTGAAGCAGAAAAAGAAGAGTGCTGGTGGCTGGCAATGCAAGAGGAGATGAAATCAATCTGGGATAATGAGACGTGGAGCCTCGTTGACCTTCCTGGTGGACAACGAGCAATAGGGCTCAAATGGGTCTTCAAAGTAAAGAAAGACTCGGACGGTGCAGTGGTGAGACACAAAGCCCGTCTGGTTGCTAAGGGGTATGTGTAGAGACAAGGTATTGATTTCGAAGAGATAATTTCTCCAGTTGCAAGGATGGAAACAGAGAGGCTACTCATCGCTTTAGCGGCCCAAGAAGGATGGCGGCTACATCACATGGATGTCAAGTCGGCTTTTCTGAATGAGGAATTAGAAGAAGTATATGTGAGCCAACCTCCTAGTTTCATTGAGCAAGGAAGTGAACACAATGTCTTGAAGCTACACAAGGCTTTGTATGGTCTTCGGCAGGTCTCTAGAGCATAGAATTCCAAACTGGACAACACCTTGTTGTCCCTTGGTTTTGAAAGAAGCCCTCTAGAACACACAGTATACAAGAGGGGCAAAGGTAAATCATGTCTCCTAGTTGGTGTATATGTGGATGACTTGATAATCACAGGAGAAAATGAGAAGGAGATTGCAAAGTTCAAGCAACAGATGAGGGAAATCTTCAAGATGAGTGATCTTGGCTTATTAAGTTACTTTCTCAGCATTGAAGTACATCAAAAACCGAATGGTATCTCTATTTTCCAAGAAGCATATGAGAAGAAGATCCTAGAAAAGAGTGGCATGAGCGACTACAATTCAACTGAAGCTCCAATGGAGGCACGTCTCAAGTTAAGTACGAAGAGCACGTCGCCACCTGTTGATCAAACCACATACAGAAGAATAGTTGGGAGTTTGAGATACCTTGTAAACACAAGGCCAGATTTGGCTTATTTGGTTGGCATCGTGATCCGATTTATGGAATCCCTGACAACTGAGTATATGGTTGCTATAAAACACATCTTAAGGTATGTTCAGGGGACAATTAATTTTGGCTGCAATTATGAGAGAAGAAAAGAAGGAGAAGAACTGCGTTTGATGGGGTACAGTGATAGTGACATGGCCGGTGACATCGATGACTGTAAAAGCACAACAGGAGTCATTTTCTTTTTGGGAACAAGAGCAATCACTTAGCTGTGACAGAGTACATAGCAGCAGCCTCAGCCGCTTGCCAGGGGTGTGGTTGGAATGCCTCCTTGGTGATCTTTTGAATTGGAGTCCTGGTAAGGTGGCGCTAAAAGTCGGCAACAAATCTGACATTTGTCTGTGTAAGAACCCGGTGTATCATGATAGAAGTAAACATATCGATACTCGGTTTCATTACATCAGAGAATGCATAGAAGAAGGAAGAATTTAAGTCGAGTATACAAGCACTGAAGAACAAATTCAGATATTCTGACCAAACCATTGGGAAGGCTAAAGTTCTTGGAGATGAAAAGAAAGGTCGGGATATAGGCTGTGATAAAGGAGCAACAAGCTTAGTGAGGTGATTGTTAGATGTAAGCTTACTGCATCATGCTATTTTTCAGCTTATCTCTTATTTTGTCAAGTACCGAAATTGTCTCGGTGCAGATTAGGATTGTTCAGATATTTCTTTTTCAGTTTTGGTATTCTATCGGCAATAGCCTAAATATAGTAGTTTTGCTTTAGAAAGTTATGTGCTGTTATATAAAGAGAAAATCCTGAAAAGGTGCAGATTGATCGCACCGCAAAAACTCCCTATTCTTTCTCTGTTTCGCTTGCCGGATGAATCTCTGAACTTTGCCGGACGAACTGTTCACCGTTTGGCAAAATTCATAACTTCCGAGTTGGTTCAGAGAGTTGCGGCAATTCAGCTCAGATCCTGACAATGGATATACAAGGAAGAACAGAAAACTATCCATTCTTGGTTAACTGTCATTTCACTCTGTCTTCTCTATCATGTATTGTAACCGCTGAACATGATTGAACAATCTGATTCCAACTGTTCAGATTGTCGTTAAACAAAGTCCTTCTATATTTGACACACTTCAGATGGGAGTCAAAAACCTCCGCAATAGTGATGTTCTTGGAAAAGGTGATATTATAAAGCCTTGGGAATTGAAAGCAAAGGTTCATTGCCTATCCAGCTTTCTTCCCAGAACCTAATTTGGTTTCCATTGCCCAAAATCATGATACGGCAAGAAAAGAAAAGGTCCTTGACTTTCATGAGCCCTGACCAAAACTGAGAATCGCCTACTTTATTTTTAGGTGCAGACAAGGGTTGGGACCCCAAATACTTGTTCCTCAACACTTGCTGCCACATGCCATCCTCATTGTATATCCTTAACAGCCATTTGCAAATGAGACTGGTGTTCATTTTCTCTAGGTCAGGGATGCCCCAACCCCCTTGATCTTTAGGCATGCAAACCACCTTCCAGTTGGCCAAATGATATTTTCTAACACCATCATCCTCCTGCCAAAGAAACTTAGACCTGAAAAAGTCTAGCTTCTTAATGATTCCTTTAGGGGCAAGGAAGAAAGAAAACATGTACAGGACAAGCTTGTCTTTCCAGCAACCCACAGAAAGGTGCTTGTCTTTCCAGCAACCAAGCTTGCTCACAACTCTGTCTTCTACAGGTTGCCACTCATCTTTCTTCAACTTATTATAATGAATTGGGATACCCAAATACCTAAAAGGCATTCTCCCAATCTGACAAGTGAAAAGCTGAGTATATTGAGGTCCAAATTCTTGAGCTTTACCAAACAGGAACAGCTCACTTTTGTGGAGATTAATCTTGAGCCCAGAGAGTAGCTCAAAAGAGCTTAGAAGAAATTTCAAATTCCTAGGTTTTTCCAGACTGTGATTCATGAAAAGAATGGTATCACTAGCATATTGTAAAACTGATAAGCCACCATCCACAAGGTGGGGCCTACTTGTCATTAACACTCACATTCCCCATGCACTAAAGATGAAATCCACCTACACCACAGAGGGGCGAAGCCTTTAATTTTCAAAACCTGTTGCAGAAACTTCCAACTGACCTTGTCATAGGCCTTTTCAAAATCAATTTTAAAGGCTACCATATTCAGATTTTTCATATGCATTGCATGAATGCACTCATGCAGAACCAATACAGCATCAAGAATGTATCTCCCAGAGAGGAAAGCAGATTGAGTTGGCCCAACTACCACATCAGCTTACTCTAAGTAGTCTATTTGTGACAACTTTAGCAAAAATTTTGAAACTTACATTAATTATGGATATGGGCCTATATTGCTGAATCTTACAAGCATCTGACTTTTTAGGCAAAAGAGTGAGAATACCAAAGTCAAGTCTTTCAATAGGCAAAACTCCTCTATGAAAATCATTGAACATGGCCATCAAATCTTGATTAATGAGATCCCAAAAAACTGATAGAACTCAGCTGGGAACCCATCAGGGCCAGGGGCTTTGTTATGCTCCATAGAGAAAATGGCTTCTCTGACTTCCTTCTCAGTAAAGGGCTGAGTAAGAAACTCATTGTCACCGGGGGAAATTTTGGGTATGTCATCACAAAAGTTCGCATCCAGCTGGAACAGGTTGTCATCAGAAGGACCAGACAGGTCTCTATAGAAACCAGTGATGTACTTTTGCAAATTCTCTTCCCCTATAACAACACCCTCATCCTGGTTTAGCTGTAATATTATGGTCTTTCTATGCCTCCCATTAGCCTTGAGGTGACAGTATTTAGTGTTACTATCCCCCTCAAGGTCTTTTCTTTGGATCATTGGAACAACTTGATCTCCTCCCTCAACAACTGAGCCAGCCTAGAGCCCTAGATTCAGCTGCTGTTTTGGTCTCTCTGTCCACCCCAGAGATACCACCCAGCTCACATCTCTTATCAATGTCATCAATTATTTTCAAAAAAAAAATCATGTTTTAATTTCTTGTAATGACCACTTAAATTTTTGTGCCATCCTCTAAGAAATTGTCTAAGGGCCCTGATCTTATTCTGCCATACTTCTATGGCATTTTTGCTTTTTGTGGATTTGTTTCAGATTTTGGCAACTAGGCTAGGAAAATCCTCCCTAGTTAGCCAACACAACTCAAATCTAAAAAACGGAGTTGAGGAACAAGCCACACCTGGACCACCAGTATCTAAAAACAAAGGAGTGTGGTCAGAAAGCCCTCTCTCTAGAGCCTGCACTTGCACGGAAATGGAAGGTGCAGTTCCCCGTCAGTGCCAACCAAGTGAACCAACTCTATCAAGCTTCTCATATGTGGGATTGTCAAGAGAATTAGCCCACGTGAACTTCCTCCCTGTCAAAGCTATTTCCCTGAGATTAAGACTCTCAATGGCAGCATTAAACAGGAAAGGCCACTTAACTTTGAAATTAGGATTCTTTTTCTCTTCTGGTTTTCTAATAATGTTAAAATCACTACCTAATAAAATAGGAAGAGAGACTTTATTACATGCCTGCACTAAGTCCATAAGGAAGTCCTGTTTAAACTGGGGTTGAGCTGCTCCGTAAACCACCACAAGGATCCACTGAAATTTGTCATCCTTGTTTCTCACACGGAATTTTACAAAAAAAAAAAACTCTCCTTCTTCAATGCTACTGATGTCAAGAGTATCGGTATTTACACCCACAAGCATACCCCCTAGACCTACCATGGGAAGCGCAATGCCAAAAAAAAAAAAAAATTCGCCTCAGCAATGTGTTTTAACCAACCATCAGAAAAATTCTTCTTCATTGTTTCTTGAAGACCAAGGAAATCCAAATGCTTTTCCTCGATAGCTTCAGGCAGAAACTTATGCTTATCTAACATCCCCAGCCCTCTACAATTCCAGATTAAACCTTTCATTTTTTTTCACTTTTTTATGGGGTTTAGATAAGGATTTCTGTTGGCAATTGGCTCAGGATCACACACCAGCAGGGAAGAGTAAAAACCAGGCGAAGAGAGCTCAAGAACAAAGAACTTGGGGCAAGTTTTCTGGTTCTATTCTTTGAAGCAAAACTATTATTTACTTTCTACAATGTTCTGGCTACTGCTGTTTATAGAACGCATGGAAGTTCAAAGGTCATGCCATTCCACGACCTATTGCATTCTCATGCAAAAAACTCACGCATTCATACATGCCAACCATTCAAAACGTTGCTTGCATTGATTACTTCAGTCAAGCATGCAGTAGCTGAAACGTTGCTTGCATTGATTTCTTCGGGACTACTGCCAGGAATAACAACTTCAATTTCCTGTGGGAAATCTCCACTGAAACCTTTCTATTTTTTCTTTGTTTCTTCTTAAGAGACCAACTGGAAAGGTAGTTGGTTTTCCTGATCAGAAGAAGAATGTAGAAATTTTCCACACAAAGCGCGGAGTGAAGATAGATCACAGAAATATGATGTTCTTCATCAGGACCACAAGGCTCGTTAGTAAAAGGTTTGTTTTGTTGCAGATGGATATTACACCTAGCTATTTCCATTTCTTTAACTAAATTCAGACTGTGACTAATCTCAGATTCAGAGTTAGCAAAAGAAACTCCTAAATCTAAAATGGTGTTACCAAGATCATCATGAGACATAGCAAAAACAGAAAGAGGATTAATTTGGGAGTTACTTTTGGCCGACTCCAAATCCCTAAGCTTAGCCCTGAGTTTTGGCTGACTCCAAATCCCTAAGCTTAGCCCTGAGTTTTGGCTTTCTCCACCATGTTAGCATCTTCATTGAATCTGAATCTTTCACTCCTCCTTGGACCTCCTCCCTTGTTCACCATCTTGTCAGCAGCATTCATCAGTTGTTTCTTGTCTCCAGGGATCACAACATTCTGAATTAAATCCTGAGAAGATAAAGTTTCCTGAGTATTCTCCAAATCTTCGCTTCCAGAAAACACCAATCTCTCCTGACTGTCTTCCACAACCCCATCAATGTCAGTCTGAGAAGACCCAGAAAGGATAACCATGTCAGAGACCATATTAGCAGAAACATCACTGTTCTCTTGGGCTAAAATATTGCTACTTGTTTTGAGTATCCAACTGATTACAGGACACTTCCACTTGGATATGCTCTGACTGATGTATAACCACAGCAAGCTTTCTGGGCTGCTGTTGTTTGTTCAGAACCACCAGCCCACCCTGCAAGTCGTTTTGTTTGGGCTGCACGGTGGAAAACAATGGTCAACCCTGGTACTTGGGCCAGGTGGGGAACTGAGGATTAGATTCGATGCAGGATCTACTCACATTCTCTCGTTCTCCGCCAGACTCACCCCTTCTCCCTCCCTAAGAGCAACTCCAGCAGTAGCCCTCAAAACATGATCCCTACTTTTTATTTGATGGCTCTTCCTATTTTTGAGGGCTCTGTTTTTTGGGCTACACTACAGCAGGAGCCCTCAAAACAGGACCCTCAAATTCATTCTTAGAGGGGATGACACATAGGACTCACTTGAGCCCTCATCCTACTTTTGAGGGCCGAGGGGTAAAAAAACTCACTCCAGCAGGGCCCCTACTTGAGCTCTCAAAAGTAGGGGCTCCCTCCAGACCCCCCAGAAATGAGGGCTCGAGGGGGAGATTTGAGGGCCCCCTACTTTTGAGGGCTCAAGTAGGGGCCCTGCTGGAGTGAGTTTTTTGCCCCTCGGCCCTCAAAAGTAGGATGAGGGCTCAAGTAGGGGTCCTGCTGGAGTTGCTCTAACCTCTTATTCTCTAGATCCAGCCGGCCCCCTCCCTATTTCTTCCCTGGCGGTGTTGCCGGTGGTGAGACTGTGAGAGGAAGGGGTCCCACCCCTACATAGCTATTAGGCAGATTTTATTTCAGTTTTGTATATATCTCATAGCTTCTTTTGCTTGTCGCTACCCATCGCCGTCGCTGCCCAATGGTTGTCTCTATTACCATTTGGTGGTGGTTTGTTCCCTCGGCGTAAGCAATCTCCAACTCTCCCCATCTAGTTACTTCCCTCTGTAGTGTAGGTGTGATAACCAATGATTTAAATCGAGAGCTACAACGGCTCTATAATGGTTTTTGCCCTCGGGACGTTAAGTTATAGCACTGATGTACGTTATTACAGCTATGATTGTTATAGCGGTAATAGCGGTCCACTATAGCAGTTAGCGGATAGCGAAAATAGCGGTCACTATGCTTTATTTCGTAATTATTTAGACATGTGAACAATTATTTGTTTGTTAATTGTATAGTTTTTGAGTTTTGAGCTAACTAAAATTAGTTTTTGACACAAGAATTGAAAACAAGGTATTTCATATGTTAACCAAATAATTTTATTTGAAAATTTTATAAAAGATAACTTGATCTTAGGATAATTTGAGTTCAAATATTTGGTACTTGAATTCTAGCTTAAAATTTTAGATACTTTTACATTTTATATTCTATATCAAGAAATGAGAGTTTCTTTCTAGTTTTTTAAAAAATCAATTTATACATTGAATTCAGCTTTTAAAAATTTGAAGCTTCAAATTTGTTTTTATTTATTCTAATAAATCAAGTAAAATGTTTTAGATTTTTGAAAAAAAATAATGTATTTATATTTTTTAGATTTTAGGTTGGGCATGTCATGAAAGTGTTGTAAATTTGCAACTTTTTAGTTGCACTTTGCTTGACATTCTTGTCATAATTTTTTCCTATTCATATTGTATTATACATAACATACTCATCTACTTGCTTGTGGTGATTTGCGCAGCGAGAGTGTGGTGCTGTGATGTCAGGTTGACAATAACAGGCTTGTTAGATCGAGGATCCATACTCTATGCATAGGGCTGTAAAAAAAGCTTGAAGCTCGCGAGCTACTCGAGTTCGGCTCGTTCTAGGCTCGGTTCGAACTTTAAACGAGCCGAACTCGAGCCTGATCTCGAGCTCGCGAGCTTCACTGAGCCGAGCTCGAATAGTTCGCGAGCCCCAATTCGAGCTCAAATAGTAATACATATTAATTCTTACCGAGCTTACTCGAGCTCGATCTTTTATTATTGTTGAAAATTAGTGTATATTTGAATTATTTTGACTGTTATCGAGCTTACTAGAGCCGAGCTCGAGCTTAAAATTTTCTTATTATTGAAAAATAGTGCATAATAAATTATTTTAATTGTTACCGAGCTTCAACGAGCCGAGCTTGAGCCTACTCGAGCTTAGGCCGAGCCGAGCTCGAGCCCCGGTCCAAGCTCGGACCCCAACTCGAGCTCGGCTCGAGTTTCTACCGAGCTCGAGCCTGGAAGGCCAAGCTCGCTTGAGCTTGGCTCGTTTACAGCCCTATCTATGCATATTACTTCTTTATTTGTTTCAGTTCTACAGTGATATACCACTGTTGGGTTTCTGTGTAGCCTTAACATACTTGTGGGCCAAGACCCCCTAAGTGTGTGGCAACTGTTGCTCCAAGGCCGTGTTCTGGGATGTGACGGCGTGATGTATTTTCTGGTGTTAATCACCATCCTACCGGCGCTTCAATTCCTCATGGACACTATGACCTATCCCCCTTTCCTCTCACCACCTGTTTCAATGGCAACACACTCAAATCTCATGACCAACCCAAAGACATACTACCTAGATCTGAGTGTCTCAGGCCGTGGTGACATACTTTTAGTGCTGGCTACTCATTGGCCTCAACAGAAATATATCATGTTGGTGAAGTCAACGTTGCATACCTTCTCAAGAATCCATGATTGCTACAGGGGAGGCATGTCTCTCCCGGCCGGTGTACGGTGGTCTCATGATGATGAGATACACCTCCTGCTTTCTTGCCATGGTTATTGTTGGCCATCACCAATAGTTTTGGCAAATTTTTTTAGAAGGTCCAACCGATTGTCACCTTAACCTTCAGCGAAGTCAAAGAAAAAGTCTTACCGACCGGAATTTGCATCTCCGGCAAAGCTTCTACAATAAGGTTACTGCTAGCCGCGTCCATAATCTCTAGTAGCTTTCCATCTTGCTCATCACCGTCACACGACCTTCGGCGAAGCTATTGATGTTCTCCAAGAAGGACCTATTTGTAATTTTTACTCTATGTAATGCTTTCTTCTAACTGTCATGAGGATGTATCATCTTTTGCCTATAATGAAATGGGGTTAGGCCCTTAATGGGCTTTTTTTCCTTTAAAAAAAACTGACATCTCCAGGGGCTGAACAAAAAATGCTGGGCTTCTCTGATGTTCTCTTTCTTTTGTATGCCCAAGGCTCACTCTCTGTTGGGAATCGTCCAGTCCATGCTTCATCATCCACGACTGTGGGCCAGTGGAGTATTTTTCACTCCTGTTCTCGGGGGCAAATGATAAGTGGATTATTTGCTTTCTGCTGCTTACTAAAAAGAGGATCAAACGTTGGCATGAGAAAATTTATGGTGTAAACCATCCAAAATTATCACGAGTATAACTTTGGCACTAAAAATAAATACTAAATCAAGTTCTGAAATTTAAATCAAATAAGTATATTTAAGTTCAACCAGAAGTCTTCTCAGATTTTTCTAGAAAAATCAAGAGAAGATAAAACTTTAAAAATTTTACACAATCATCTGCACTATATACAAAAAATTTTATAATTTTTCGAGCTCATCTGATGTGTCCAACAATTGTCCAATCCTCTCAACTCACCTTACTCTTTTTCTCTCTCACTGCCAAGTGTGGCCCACTTGTAGTTCTTTTCTTCCATCTTTAGCCAGCAGCCTGAGAAACTATGAGCACATGCCACTGATTTTGATGCCATATTCATTGTTTTGATACCATGCCCGTCGTTTCTCCTCTCTGCTGACAAACCATGTGTTGTGCTCCCGCCTCGTCATGTCTCCATTGCGAATTCCACCGGTGTGCCCCACTCTGCCGCGCCACCCAGCCGGCCCATGTGCAACATGCTATACCGTGCCGCCCATCCCGCCACTATGCCGTGACGACATGGTCATGCCTTGCGTCGCACCTTTTCTCCGTGTATTCCGGCTTTGTGCCCAGCTTTGCATCACGACTGCTAAGTTGGTCCTCAAGAGCTTCGACCAGTTTGCACTTACTCGAGAGTTTCAACTGGTTTGCACTTGCTCAAGAGCTTCGACTAGCTAGAAAGTACTCAAACACACACTACCACAAGTACTCGAACACATGACTCCTAAACCCTTTACATGTCAAGATAACCAACAATCCCGTCAAGCTGCCTCTCTACGCTCGCTGACGCGCCAGGCCCGCTGGCAGGGTTCGTCTTCCACCTCACGCACCTGCGCTAGCTCCGTCGTGGTCGTGGCTCGTGCTGCCCCCGGTTTCTGACACCACCCCTGCCTACTCGTTGCCTCAACGCGACACATCTCTTCCCCTTTCTTCTTCCACGCCTTGCGTTTTATGGTGAGAATTCGACCACACTGCCGATGTCGAAATCTTCGACTGTAGTCGGAGTCAAAATCTTCGATCACTACCGATGTCGAGATCTTCGACCACTACCAGTATTAATACCTTCGACCGTAGCTGGACTCATAATCTTCGACCACTAACTGTAGTCGGAACTACAGTACCTAGTCGATAGTCGTAAGCTACAGTACCCAATGGTAGTCGAAAACTATAGAATCTAGTCGGTAGTCAAAACTACAGTACCTATCGGTAGTCGTAAGCTATAATACCTGGTCAGTTGTCAAAAGCTACAATACCTAGATGGTAGTTTTAAGCTACAGTACCTGGTTGGTGCTCAGAAAAGCTGCGTGGTCGATGACCGATAGTACCAGCTCTGTGTGAGTGGTACGACCGGAGTTGTGGCAAGGCACCGTGGTCAAGGCACCATGATCGTATGTCATACTCGTTAGGTCGGTAGCCACAATGGTTGTAAGGCCGTAAGCTACAGTGGCCGTGAGTTGCTAGCTGCCACGATCATAGGTTGTAGTAGCCGTAGATAGAATTGAGTAGCGGCCGAGGAATGTTAGAAGTCGGAAGAACACCGTAGCGGCTGAAGAATGTTAGTAGTCGTAAAGAGTACTGTACCAACCAAGAAGAGATAATTCAAAGTAAGCTAAAACTCAAACGCTTATAACTTTTGCATACAAACTCCAAATTTAATCATCTTTGTTCCTAAATTTTTCTAAAATTACGATCTTTCTAAATTTACAAAAAATTATTAAGTTTTCTCTATATTTAAATTTATTTGCATTTATCTGGATTTTATCGATCAAACGACGCCATGCCGGACAATTTCGAGAACGCATCCGACACATTCTCTGAACAACAAGAGCAAGGCAAGCACTCATTTGACCAGGTTGATCATAGTATTTCAATAATTGTATATTATTTACAAAATCTATTATGTATGTGCATATATTTCATTAAAATTGCTATGTTGTGGGTAATGGTAGTTACAACTGCTCATATGCATTGAACCTTCCTTACAAATTTGTTATTCTCACATGTTGTAACCTCTAGAACATGGTTTAGACAATATATACTATCAAATTGGGGATATTACATCGATATATGGTTTAGATGCTTAGTTACGCACTAGTTTATGCTAAGTTTGAACTTTCAAACAAATTTTCACGTGGACTTGATGGTTTCAAAATGCTGGACCAGAGGAGCAATCTTTGTTAGTTTGATATAAAACAAAATGAAAAACCTAGTTTTTTTATGCGGGCGAGTTATATGATAAACTATCGAATGTGAGGAGGAACCTCGTATGTATATAGGGGGAGATTCTCACCCGGGTCAATTAAGGACCGAACGCTATTGTCGCACATCTAAGTCACATTGTACAACCACATGTGCTATATGGGCTCTAGCTTTAGCTGATTAAGTTGTCTAGGTCTAACTTTGCATTGTGGTAGGTGCAGATGTAGTGAGGGCACTCTGTCAAGGTTTGCTCGTAGGGGCTCCCTTCACCAAGATGTTAGGACCAAAGCTTGCTAATACAACGGTGAATGTCTCATCAAAGGGACGTAATCCGCTGAAGAGGGTTTGTCATGCATCTCACTTGATGCACCCAAGTGAGGGTTTGTCCATTCATCGAGCTGGTGCAAGGTTAGAACTAGATGACCTGAAGGTTATATGATGGGCCTGTTCTTTTCGACTGCGGCTTATGGCTTTTGGCTGAAATTTTTGAATTTTGGCTGTTTACGGTACAGATTACGGAGAGACAGATACTCACTTGCGATTTTGGCTGGTACAGATGTTGGGCATTTAACGTGTAGATCATTTAACTTGTAGACATCGTCTTGAGAAAATACTCCGTTTGAAAGCTAGGTACTGTAGCAGAAGCCAAAAGCCGATTTCAAAAGCCCAAAAGAACATACCAGATAATCACTTTCATTACATGCCAAAGGAAACGTAAAGTAATCGATAGTATAATTGATTATCTTGTATGGGTAAAGTTGTACAATCTCTGTAGAGTGTTAAAAACTATTTAAATAGCCATGCTCGCAGTCATGAGTATGCTTGGATGCAGCCACAATGGGTATAGCTTCCCTTTTCAAAACTGTTTCACTGAACATAATAGGATGGTATGTACATCTAATCGTGTGCTATGCCAATAGGTGGGAATTGTGCGATGTTCTCAACCAAGGAGGTTTGCGAATGGATTCGATCTACTGTTATGGAAGCTATATAAATATTATTTCATTATATATCAAATGCACTTTACTATTCCATTGTTACTACTTATTGTATTACAAATAAAATTTATTTCATATTAAAAATAGCTTAGTATAGAGGTTCATCCTTTGATAGTCTTATATATATGTATAATTTTGTGATACACTACAAGTCTTGCTGAGTACACAATGTACTCAACCTTATCTAAATTATTGTTGATAGAGAACAAAGAAGAATACATGTCAAACAATATGTACTTTGCCCCCAACATTGGGGAGTTCGACAACAGGTTTTTCTAGAACCTAATCCCTAGTCGGTTGTCTATGGGTTATGGTGACATACCACTGGACACTTCTACTTATTTATTTGTCTTCCGCTGTATTTTACTCTTGACTCTGATATTTATTGCGCCAGTCGGCCATATATTGTAAACTTTATCTCGCATCGCTTATATATTCATCCTTTATCATAAATTAAATATTTATGATATGTATAAATATGATTTCAATGTTGTGAATGTATGTACTATTTATTAATCATAGGATTAATACAGAATATAGCTATTTCGCGCGCCCGGCGTCACCTCAACAACTGAACAAGTCAGAAGTAAACTGTACAAAACAAGGTACACCCAGCGCCACCAACAACAAATCTATGTACAGTCGAATGGGAGAACGCTCAAAGAAAAAAAAACGATGGTCGTCAGCGCGCGTGGAGATCCGTGCAGGAAGAAGCATGGAGGAGCCTTCCGCCATCCAATCCGAGCCTGTCAGAACTCAGAAGGAAGCGGATCGGGTCGAAGCAAAGATCCGTCTCGTCTTCCCAAGATCTGTGCCGCTCGGCAGCCTCCCCATCGCCGGCGCCGGCGCCCTGCCCTTCGCCGCGGCGGCGGCGTCCCTGGCTACATCTATGCGCACCTCCGGCTGGGCCTCGTTGGTAGCGGCGGCGTCCGGGTCTGGCGCCTCCACGTCGGCGCGGCAGAGCGGGCACGTGGAGTTCGCCCGGAACCACGCGTCGATGCATTCCACGTGGAACTGGTGCCCGCAGTGCGGCAGCCCGCGCGCCTTCTCGCCGGGCTCAAACTCCGCGAGGCAGACCGCGCAGTCCCCGGCCCCGGCGCTCGCGGCGACGACGGGGAGCGCTTGAAGCACCGCGGGGTCGAGCCCGCGGGGTGACGGGGCCGCGCGGCCGTCGCGCTCCTCGCCGGTGCCGCCGGAGATGGCCAGGCTCCGGATCAGCCGGCGGCGGTCGCGGAAGTGCCGGCGCCGGCCGCTGTTGTACAAGTGCAGCGCGACGAGCGCCAGGAGGATGCCCGCAAACGCCCCCGCCGCGGCGAGCAGGACCTTGCCGGCGATGGCGTAACTCGACGGCGCGTCCACCTGTCCGGGTACGGGGGTCGGCTGCTTCGGAGGATGTTTATCCCATGTAGGAAAGCCGGGGCCCTCGACACATAGGTTCTTGGGGTGCTGTGGATCGGGGTGTGGGTACTTACCATCTCCGGCGCCCATGGCCTTCACTGTACTGAGCGGCAAAGCAAACGGCTGCGAAGTCGTCACAGATTTGTTGTCCGGGAGTGTGCAGTTTTGGGTTAGTTCTGTGTCTTATATGCAATATTAAGGACTAAAATACCCTCCCTAATACTGCGAAAACGTCAGGAAAATGGAAGGGTATTATCGGGGTTTTGATTTTGGCGGGCCGTGAGGGCACGCTCGGGAGGCCACAGACCGTCCGTACGTGGATGGAGGTCGAGCGAACGGCCGTGATGCGTCCGGCGCAAGGACGTGGCGCAAGCTAATTAGGGATGAGGCGTACGGTCAAGGTCAGTGTTTCTTTTCTAATTGGAAGTCTTTTTTTATTAGTTACCAGCCACGTGGAAGTCGCCTCTCGTCGCGACTTGGACCTGGGAAAAATTTCCGCGGGGGCGACGGAGACAGCGAGCGCGCGGGCCAACGTGTCCGTGGGGGGTGCCGGAGTCTCGTCGTTTGCGTGGCTGAATGGATCGATGCGCAGCCAGCTTGGTCGTATCAGTGCAGGAAAGTTCCTGGAAACCCGCGCCCGTCCCCGCCCGGATGCGACGGCTGGAGGATCTCCCGCCTATTATTCGTAGCAGATAGGGGTGTAAAATAATAACAGATAATTCGTTTTATTCGATATTCGTATTCAAGAAAACACGAATATAGTAAGCAAAATCTGTATTCGAAAATATTCGTATTCATATTCAAAAATATTCGTATCTATATTTGAGAATATTCGTATTCGCATTCGTATTCGAGAATATTCGTATCCGTATTCGTATTCGAGACTATCCGATTCGTATTCGATTCGTTTCTAGAACCCATGAAAAATCCGTACGAATTTTGTGATTCAAAATTTGAATTCAGACAGTTTAAAACCGGTAACCAGTCAAAAACCGGTGAAAATTCGGCAAAACCACTAGCAATCCATTTTATCCGATATTCGTATCCGAGGAAATCCGTATTCGAAAATATCTGTATTCGTATTCGTATTCGAGAATATTCATATCTGTATTTTAGAATATTCGAATTCGTATTCGTTTTAAAAATATGGATTCGTATTCGTATTTGAGACTATTCGATTGTATCGGATCCGTTTCCACCCCTAGTAGTAGAGAAGGATCGGATCTCACACCGCCGCATAATGGGTTGTTCTTTTAGACAGTGTAATTGGTTTTTGTTTTATGATTTTTAAATTCTGTCTGTTTGTGAGAGATAATGTATAGAGAAAAATAGTTATATATGATTTTGGTCAGTATAGCTAAACTTGGTACAATGTTTACTATAATCTACTTATAGACTCCGCTTGAAAAGACGCATTGTTTAAAAACTAGTTACTATAGAACTGCTGAACCAAGCCAATGTAAATGCAGCTACCCAAATTTTACATCCTAAGCCTATGCCCTGGTGAACTAAGCCAATGTAAATGCAGCTACCCAGATTTTACGATCCAAATCTTCTGTGTATTTTAAACCAGTCTCTAAATCAGTTGCTAACTTATACAATAAAATATTAGCAAATATCACATCTATATATGCGCATAAAAAATAAGTACTTAATATTACATAGGCATCCATAAATAGATCTTACAATCAGTTTTACAGAACGGGCCGGCATGCCAAATGTGATTGTTCATACCAAAGCAGCGGAAATTGAATAAACCAAAAAGGTGCTTTCATGTTTTACCACAGCTAATCAACTGGGGCTAAATTTAGTCTTACATTCGTCTTCTATATCGTATCTGAAGGCATGGATGTATCCATACATGGATCATTGATTCCGTCATCTAAAATCACATATTAAGCAATGATGAATACCAAAATACCCATAATACATTTATAGGGGCATGTATCTACATACAAGGCTTAACGAAGGAAGGTCTTATGTTTTGTTTTAGAGTGAAGCCAATTTGACAAATATTGTATTATACCTATTTTTTGAAACCTATGACTTAGCCATTTTAACTAAATCAAAAATGTTCAGTTTAGTTAAGTCAAAAGAACAAATTCTCTTCACCATATTCATTTCCATACCAAGTTATCATAACCATTTTTCACACTTTCGTCCATTAACCATCGTTATCTAATATCCATTAATTTATGAAAACTACAGAAGTGTGGCATTTCAACACTTTGCTTATGTCCTGGGGCACGGCTATTCGAATAGATTTTAACGCTCTATAGAGCTTGTATAACTTTACCCATAAGATATGATTAACTTATAATGTCTGCCACTACATGCTTCCATGGGGCATGTAATTGAGAAAAATCATGACAATCATTTTACAACGCTTAGTTTCGACCCTTTCTCCCACTCTAGAGGTGATACCCCTCAACACTAAGACAGTGACTGTTACGAGTCACCCCCAGACTGCACCGTTACGGGCAATATTTTTAATGAGGGATCACCATTGTTAGGTAGTCTACGACCTTTCACATTTACAAAATCCACATGGGCAATTGTCATTATGGGCCACTCCTAACATAATCACAATTGAAATCCAAAAATCCACCTACCAATCTAATGCGCAGGAGCCCACACTGAAACAAAGCAAAGTAGTTGGTCGGGTCTATCCCATAACTAGACTTGTGGTTGCACGATTGAGTTAGAAGAGAGCAGTACAAGATCCATTCCTTAAACGACTCAAGCGAGACAAACCAACAAACCCATATCTCTTGCATTACAGCACCAATCTTCGTCTAACCACTCGCCAGAGTCTCCACCGATTTAGCAAATATTTTGCTATTTCCAGTGGTAGCCAATGTTACCACTTCCATTGTCATGTTTTCGAGTTTGGTTAGCAATGTTTGTGTTGTATTTTATTTCATCACTACAACATTTCTAAGCACAACCATAATCCAACCAATGGTGGAGTTATTCCATTATAAGTATTCTAAGGTGACATAGGGAAGATGTTATCAATTATCAAGGAAGGAGAAATAATATGTATCAGTTGCATGGTATAACTAGGCAAACAACATTTACCATAGCAATTAAGTAAATAACCATAATAAGTATGCACTTGTATATGAAAGAAAAATATTTGCATTTAAAAATTAGGTTCAATATAATTAATTATAAGGACTTGCTTTGGTCAAATGTGGCTAGTGTACGATCTTGTTTGTCAGCAATAGAGGCGTTCGAAGCTTCAAAGTCTATGCACGTGTAATTATCCACAATCAACACGACATTCAATAAAATTCAAATGAACTACAAAAATTATGATTTTGGTCTTGTTGGAAAGGTTTTGAATTTAGGTAAATTTAGAAATAAAAATAACTAGATTGGATTTGAAACGAAGAAGTTATGGCCTTTCAAAATTTGAACCAAGACAAAATTCCAGAAATTCAGGGTTGGTCAGGATTTTATTTTCTTTTTCAATTATTTTTCTTCAAAAAATATTCAGTGGCTGACAGGTGGGGTCCAGCTAGTTTACACTTCTTTTCTAATTATTTTTACTTGGGAAATAGGAGGGATTGATAGATGGCGTCACGGTCCACATGTATTTGGTCCTCGTAACGGTTTACAGAGAATGGGCCACATTTGCTAGAGACAGTGGTCCACAAACTGGTTTATGTGGTGGTTTTAAAGGTACGGGGTCCCATGTCAATGACTCACATGTTTAAATCAGAGTTAATTAGGTTTTATAAATATGTAGGGCTCACATGTCATACTAATACTAATTACATAATTAATAGTTAACTAAATTACTAACTTAATTAATTAACTGATGTGCAGGGCTCATTGGTTAATGAGATCGGACATAGCAACAGAGAAGCTCATAGCAGAGCTACTTGGTGGGCTCATTGGCGATGAGGGAGGGGTCAATGTGATTGGCTAAGGGCCAAATAGATTGCGCGTGCTAAGACCTAGCTATTGGTGGTGAAAGTGCTCGGTGAGGTGCACAGTAGCAGCGGCTAATTGGTGGTGAGCGGCGAGATGATGGCAACGGCATAAAGCCATGCTAAGATCAAAGAAGAGTACGCAAAAGGTCCAGGGAGTTGCCTAAAGTGTTTCAGGCATGGCTTGGGGACCAAGAGTCATTTGATGGTGGTCGACAATGAGCAAGGCGGCGACAGCATGGCCGGCAATGATGAACTTCATATTTTCTAACCTAGCTCATCAAATTGAAGGTGGTTTCATCCTCTGTTGGACCTAACAGTAATAACTTTGGATCCTCTGTGTAAATTACGCTAGTCTACAAAAACCTAGTGCACACAGTGGTAAGAAAGATACATATCATCCATAATGACATCTATTAAATAAACGAGTATGGGCCTTATGGCCTTTCACATGGCATGTGTGCACCTAGTGCTGACACAAACTTGAGTAGCTTTGTTGGTTCTTCAAGTGTGTCCCAAGGGACTTCTCCTTTGAGTAAGAATGATGTTTTGTCCTCCCAGATCGTGTCTTCTTGTAGACCTTTGCACAATTGATCATTTTGTGGGAAGAATAGGTATTATATAGACTTTTGCTTTTAATGTGCCAAACACTTGTGTCGAGCCCATACTTCTAAGTCTCCGAATGTGCATAGACTTTTTCATTGCATAAACACTTGTGAGCCTAACATGAAGGCTCACTTTGTTGATGGCTTCTTTGACACATTTTCTAGTGGTGTTGAATAACATCGTGGAATTAGTTCTTATGATTTTGGTATTAGTCTACATACTATCTCAAGGAAAGATTTTCATTGTTTCTCAAGTGGTGGATCTCATTTTTCTTATCGAGGTGCACAATCACGGCCAGGATTTGTGATTTCTTTTGATGCTCTTGTTGGTTCTTGTCTTTGTGCTTTCATGCAAGGCATTTATCGCTTTCTTAGAGATGGCACTTATTTTTCTCATCGTCTACTTGCGGGGTGCCTCCAAGAATGGATCTTCTTGTATGAACCATCGATTACATCATATTAACTCACATGCTTCTAGTGGTAGAGTGTCCAAGCTTTGGGTTCTTATGTATTTGCTCACTAACCCTTCGGGATCTATGATTTGGGCACTTTGTTCTTCTCATATGTAGGTATCAGGGACGTGGGATGGAGAACATGGAATTAATGGGTTCCAATCTTTTGCTTCATAGCGTGAATGGAATATTTGATGGTTATCCACACCCTTTCATGTTTGGCATATCTATCTACATTGTGAGCTATCATGTACTCTCATGCCCTTATATTCATGTTTGATCATTATTGGGATGTTATGCTTATCTATGTGCTCACTTGTACCCCTCATGACTAGCAACTCATCAACAACATAAATATGAACAATAGTGCCATGAGTAAAGCAATCATTCATTTCCTCATTCTTTTCATTTGCTAATTATAAGCTAACCAAGAATAGATGTATGAATGGTTTTTAGTTTGTCTAACTCAGAGTGTAAAACCAACCAAGAATCACAGTTATCATCATCAGGTATAAGTGATATAAGCCTAGCAAATTCAGTGTTCAAGCTCTCAATCACAAAGTCCTTACTAGTCAATTTCTCCTTGGATTTTCTAAGAGCGTAAAGGACCCGATGAATCACCTTGCAGAAGTTGCCCTTCTTGGCCTTCGCACCCCGAGGTGGTGGATGACGGTGGTGCTCCTTCTCCTTGATCTCTATGCCTTTTAGCTTGGGGCAGTTAGCTCGAATGTGGTTAAACTCATCACACTTGTAGCACCAAAACTGACTTTCTCCTCCTTTCTTTCTCATGCTCATTGTGTTGAGGGCTCTCATGAATTTAGTGAATAGGAGAGCTAAATCATCCTTAGAAAACTGCTCAAGTTGATCATCACTCAAGGGATGCAAGGCAGACAAAGAGAGTCCAATAGAAGCAAACTTAGCTGAGCCAGAAGAATGATTTTGAGTGAGATCAGTCACAAGTGCCTCCTTGAATAAAGCTTATCCTAGGTTAGCTCACTTCCCTTGTGTGTCTCTTGCACTGCGGTTTTGGTGTAGGCGTCAAGTTCGATTTTGGGCATTTTCACGCAGTGCCCCCGACGAAACTTCCGGGCACCTTCTCTTGACTTCATCTTCTTCTTATTGTGTAAACCACCATGCATGACACGTGTATGTTGATCAATGGTTTCCATCCCGTTAGTAAGTCTCTCCCATTTATGGCTCGCACCGGACCATGCATCACTTGAACCGATGAAGCCACTTGATCCAACCTAGTGCTCGAACCTTCCCTCAAACTCATTCCTTGACTTTACCATGTGCCATGATTGAGCCCAATCATCCCACACGCCCTCCTTGATCGCTTTGGACCTCAATCCACCCTGACCTAGTCCCAGTCGGCCATCATTAACCATAGTTGATTCCAAGCTTCCTTGTACATCTAAAGACCAAGAAATCATTTTTGGGCACAAGTCCTTGACAACTTGGCCTATGTTAGCATAAACATGCAACATACAATACAATGCAACCATAACTAGAGTTCCAAGATCATCCCATGATCAAATCTCTCACAACTCTCAATTTTCAGAACAAACATGCCTCATTTGGTATAACCGCACCACCCATGGCGGTTGTACCGCACTGGTCAAACTGCCAACTACTGGCCAGTCTAATCAACCCTTAAAATTTTCCCAGTAACAGGGAGCATATGGTCGCTTACCCAAGGCTGGTACTACTGCCCTAGTAGTATCACCAACCAAGGCCTGATCATACTGATCTTTGGTAGTACCACAGTTTTGCATCGGTACTATCGAACCTAGCCACAACAAAATGACCCATTCTGAAAAATAGCTACCACCATTTAGAGACTGGTCATATCGCGCCTACTGACATGCGTCATTTTTGCATATATTTTCCTATCATTTCACCCTATATTTTTCGCTTTTGGGACCATTTGTTCATCATTTACATGCTTTTCTACAAATAAATTGCTTGAATTGGACCATTTTGCATTTCTTTATTTTTTAGTAGGCCAGCACGATCGAGATGCATTCACTCCAAATTAGTGTTCCTGGATAGTTCTAGACAAAAGTACATGTCATCATGGACACGTAGGATGAAACCGCAAAGAAAATGGATTTTTAGAGGGCCCAAACAAAAGAAAGCATAATGGGGAAGGACATGATTGCAATTTTAGAAAACTCTTAGGACTAAATCACAAAATGCTAAAATCCCCAATTCTTCCATCAAATCCCTAGCACTGTAGGAATTTTGATGGAGCCACCCATTGCTTTCTTCTTCCTGGCCTCCCCTTGCTCTCTCCTCCATGTCCTCCACCTATCGCGCCAACTCCACTGGCCACCATCACCTACTGCTGCCCCTGCGGCACCAACTCCACTAGCCGCCATCACCTCCTACTGGCCTTCCACTCCACGTGCCACTGGCGGCCTCCATCCTTCTTTGCCTCCATCAACCCACCGTCCATCTCCGTCTCTAGTTCAACCACCTCCTCACTTCGATGACCTCATCTTCTTCCACAATGCCGATGACTTCATCAACTCCACCGGCTGTCCTAGCTCCCCTACTACTGCTGTATTCCTTGGTCAATTTCCAATTCCTCTCTTTTTCTCTCTCTTCTATTCTTAATTACTATTCACCTTAATTGATGTTAGTAATTGTTAACTCTATTGCACTTTGTGTTTGTGAAATTATGGATTTATATCATTCTACTATGTGTATGAGATGTGATTGTGGTGTAACCAATAGTTGTGACCTATGTTAAGTTCATTGTTCCTGATAGTAGCATTAGATTGGTTGAGTAGAGTGTTCTTTGTTCAGTTTTATTCTCTGTTAATGTCTTGTGATCCATGTTAGAATGATCTGCATCAAGTTGTGGCTAGGTTAGTAGTTTGTGTTATGCCTTGTCAGTGGGTTGTTAGCTTCTGTGTTTCATGTCTCTATTTAGTTAGTTGTGTGTAGTTCATGTTAGCCAAGTATTTTTTATTCATCTGTCTGTGATCAGTAGCAGTTAGTAGTAATCTCTATTTAGCTCTGTTAAGTGTGATTAGATGTTAGTTTCTTAATTGTTCTAGTGTTCAGTGTTAGCTGGTAGCATTGTGAGCTATTTTGTTTTGGTTAGTAGTATGTTTTTCTCCAGTAAAGATGGTTGTGTAGCTATCTATTAACTATTCTTATTATGTGTTTGTCCGTGTGTTGTCTCGCATGAATTACCTAGCCGGCGACCATTCCCCTCCCCTTTCTGTCTCAACCCCCTCTTCGCTTCTAGACCCCCCTAGTGCTTCTCGACTCCTTTTCTTCTTTTCACGGTTGGTCAATAGTTAGGTCATGTGGTTGTTCCTTATAGTTCTGTGTTTGTGTTGTCCTATGCCGTCGTGGTCTAGTTGGCTGTTGGCCAATTCACCCACTTTCTTTCTAGACTCCTCCAGTGCTTCTTGACTTCCTTGTTCTGTCTTGCGGTCAGTAGTTAGTTAGTGTTATTTGGTAGTTTTGCGCGTTCGTTCATGTAGTCGTTATTGTCATTCATGCGTGTTCTCTTGTCGTGTTCACTACTACAAAAGAGGCTATACTGGACGGCTATATCACAGACGGTTCATATGGAACCGTCTGTGCTTAAACTATCATAGACGGTTTGTTCTAGTAACTGTCTATGATATTTTCACAGACGGTTCTTAACACGAGCCGTCTGTGATCATTGAGACATCACAGACGGTTCGTATAACAAACCGTCTCTGATAATGAACTAAAGAAGCTACAGAGACAAGAGTCAAATTCAAGACAAATTTATTACAGAAGTCTTAAAAAAAGAGATTCCCAGATCCTAGTCTTTTGGGCTTCATATGCTTCTTCTTCGACTTTTGGAGTTGGAGGATCAGTCGTTGAGTTCTCGAATGACGTGAAGATTGTCTTTGCCCTCTCCACTTTCTCCTCTAGCTTGGGCAAATCATTAGCATGACCCATAATCTCAAAGAAGATGCCATGATAAGCTTCCTCAGAATTGGCCGATTCTGCTTGATCGGCAAGGTTATCCATGTGTCTCTCCACTGCCGCAAGAGCTTCCTCCACTTTGTGCACATTGCAGAGAAGAATGAGGCTAAGGGCGGTTTCCCTTTCCTAAGCGGAAACGAGACACCTCCGCCGACGGGGATGATGAGGTCCAGCTGACGGATGGAAGCGAGTCGAGAAAGGAGAGCAGGGCGTGAGCGAAGGAGCTGCTCCAGACGTAAATTGCTGGCCACATGTGAAAGGTTGTGGCCGAACAACTCATGATGGATAGATGATAGGAAGGAGATCAAAAGATTATTAGATGTCATTATTGAGAAATCTGATGAAGAATATGAGGGAGAGGATCTCACAGTGTAGAAGAGCTGGATTAGGGTACACACAGACAATTCGTATTCCAAACTATTCGTATACCAAACCGTCTCTGATATGTGCATTATCACAGACGGTTCGTATAACAAACCGTCTCTGATATTCATTATCACATATGGTTCATATAACAAACCGTCTCTAATAATGACACGTCATCGATCCGTGGCATATACCCCAGGATTTCGATCTCACCTGTCCATTCTCTCCACATCGAATGGTAGGCACCAGTTCCTCCCACTACTTGGCCCTTATTAATAACTCTCCATCTACCTTTCCACCGGTAGTCACGCATGAGTTCATCCACTATCTAGCTTCCTGCATCCTCCCCTTCGCTGTGAGCTAGCGCCTCCGTTGTGGCACCACGGTAGGCTAGACAACACACTCTTATCGTAAGTGTCATAAGTGTGTCTTGTTCAGCCTCACCGTCGTGCCACAAAGGGTTCATTAGCTTATTATCCTGTAATAGAATGTGTTGTTGTGCTTGCCTCTGTATTTGCTTATTTTCAAAGGGCATAGGTAACATTATTTCTTGAGGCTAGCCAAAAAACAAAAAAATTTAAGGTATAGAGTGAATTATCATAGACGGTTTGTGGTATAAACCATCTATGAAGGACTATCACAGACGATTCTATATACCAACCGTCTTTGATACTCGCCAATCACAGACGGTTGGTAACTAGAACCGTCTGTGATACTGGCCAATCACAGACCGTTGGTAACTAGAACCGTCTGTGATACTCTATATACCAACCGTCTGTGATACTCACCAATCACACACGGTTGGTAACTGGAGCCATCTGTAATAGTTTTCTTCACAGACGGTTTTAGTTACAAACCATCTGTGTTGTCTTTTTCACAGACGGGTCACAAACCGTCTGTGATAACCTCTGATTATCACTGACACATAAATATAGGCGGTTAAGAAAACCGCCTGTGATGACTAGTTCGAACCATCTGTGATGACTTTTTTTCTAGTAGTGGTTGTTCGTTCGGTCATGCGATGACAATTCATATGATTGTTTGTCCCGTCATCATTTGTTCATTCGTAGTTTCATCCATGCGACTAGGGGTCGCTCGGTCATTTTAGTTAATTAGTTTGTTTGGCAGATTCAACAGTCATTTTAGGTTTAGTTTTTTGTTTTCTCCTTCGTTTCGATTGACCTAGCTTTAATTGAGTATTGTAGCCTTAGTCTAGTCCCTATGGAGAACATGACACTCAATGGAGACCATGACACTCAACGTTATTTTAGTGGCAATCCATGCATTTGCGAGTGTGCTATTTTGCACGATCACCTGCGGTAGTATCGCTGCCCATGTCTTGTACTAACGTTGTCACCAGGCTGGTACTACCGCCCAAAACTTAATAGCATCCTGAATTTTCAGGGAATTGCAAACCCTTAGATTTAACTCAATCCAACTACCAATTGTTCATCACAAATTGATCTAGACGTACCCACATGGTCTCTCAGAATCTCCCTTGGTGTGGTTTGTGTCTAATTTTTCTACTTCGTTGATTGTTCGTGATTTATATGCTAGAATTTTAAAATTTAAACTATGCATGATGCATACTATCTATTCGAAGATAGGCCAATGCTTACATAGATTACCAATAGGCAATAACTCGTCTATACGTGTGATAATTGGCCATAGAAGGTCAAAGTCTGTACATGTGATAATTGGTTATAGAAGGTCAAAATCTGTACAAGTGATAATTGGTCAAAGAAAGTAATTAGTAATCACGATAGGTCAAAATTAATGATTTGTATATGAATTAGAAGCTGCGGACTAAAACCTAGCTAATGGTGGGTGGCGGAGCAGAGATGTAGAACAAGGGTGGCAACACAATGTGGCAAAATTGGGGGTGCAGTGTCAAGCGATGCAGCAGTAGCGGTGCAATCTTGTGGTGTGAAGGGGCTTGGGGCTTGGTCTATGCCGCCCCCTGATCAATTCGGCTTAAGCTTCTGGCTTCCGACTTATTTTTCACTATTCACAAATTTCGTCTTTTTCTGAACTTTTTTTCTTTTTTTGTGCTTTTTTGCCGGTTCTTTTTTTCCCGTATTTGTTTGTATTATACGTAATAGGCTAACATATTTTTTAATATATTTTTTAATTTCTTAAATTTAATTATGCTAAATAAGCCTCTGTCAGCTACAGTGTTTTTTTTAGTCAGCTACAGTGCTTTCAGCCATAAGCCACCCAAAAAAAAGTCCAATTGATCACCATATTAGTTCTGGATCCGCCAGTGCTATGTTATATAAAGTTATCTATTTTGAATATGGTGGAAAGATGACCGCCACCATATATGATGCACAGACGGATCGTTTTGATCCTTACTTTGAGTGGGTGGCACATGTTGTGCGACAAGGATTTGTGAGACAACATCAAATATTTGCTAGCAGTACTTATGATTGTTGTCTCACACGTCACTGATGATAATGAGATACCAAACATGAGTGAGTAGTCAATCCCGTTCTTTCCTCCGCTCATGCCACTAAATCAAAAATTTCAATACACTGATAGTAACGACATTTACATTGGTAAATTGGTTCAATTTACTATCTTTTTAGGTGATTTGTAAAAAAAATGTTCACAGTACTTACTTTTTTAGATGTGTCAGATGTAATTGGAATGTTCAAGTTTTGTAAGCTCTGTAGGATTTCTGATGGAGCCTACAACAGAAGGATCCCATTAAGAAATGTTCTTATTGTTACAAATGTGAGCAATATTTTAATTCCAAATTTTACGAAGAGACAATTACAATAAACTAATGATACAAAACTTGCCACTAACAGCAAGCTACTTATCATACTTCAGAATATACTCAAGAAAAATATAGTAACAAAGTCGTACGTGCGCGCGAATGACTTACTTGTTAGCCTGATGAAGAACAGGAAGCCGCGCAGACTTGACGCAGTGCAGATTGTAGATGTTGCAGTGCAGTGAGCGGTCGCGCAGATGCGCTGCCCAAAAACCGAGTTGCCGCCCCGTGCAGGTACTTTTTGCGGTAACGGTTCGGAGATAGCCGCTCTCCCTCCTTCCAGGTGCACGCCGGAAAGAAAGGTCGACGAGGTTCAGACAGAACAGTACTCAAGCACAAAATCGCAGAGAAGAAGAAAATGGAGGCAGTGAGATTCTCTCTTTTTTACACTCTGGATGTCTCTAGACATATATAGACCGACCGATAACTGACATGATTAAAACAGCCATTTACCCACTGGTAACTGACACTTTCAACCAACCATTTATCCACTAGTAACTGTCTATCATCAAAACCCAGTAAACCCTCAAATTCAAACGTTTGAATCTCATTCAAACAGAGACAGTGAGGTGCAGGGTTCAGCAAAATAAAGATGGACTTGGTCTGCCAAGTGGTGCGTCACAAGTCACGCGAAAATACGCGAATACGTGTGTGCGCGTGCGCGCGTGTGAGACTAGATAGAACCTTACGCATATCATCTCTATCCATATTCAAGGAGTGGTGAGGATTCCACCTTATAAATCGGTCTTCCTCACCTTTTCTTAGCAATATGGTACTAAATTATGCATGCTTTGGAATTAAGGAAATGACCAATTTCTAACACTTATAACCGATGGCAGGTATGTATGCTGCTGTAAAATCTCCCTTAAAATGCGATTGCAAGGCTAAAATTTCTATATGATCATATTAGTTTCTTAAGAATCAGGATATTTACAATTGCAATTAATAGTATGACCCAGAGTTGTCTATTCGCCAATAATTCCAGTATGGTAATAATACAAGGGTTATTTAGATATATGCCACTCTAAAGTCATCGGTTTAATATATGGCACTGCAAATTTTTTTTCCTTCGAGAATACCACTATGGAGTGCCAATTCATTGAGATATGCCATTATGGGAAATTTAAGACCATAACGCCCCTACCTTCTTCTTCCTCCCTCCCCGTTCCTCATCCATGGATCCAAACAAAAAAGAAATGCAGAGTTCTACGCCCTCTCATGTGGCCACTACTAGGCACTCACCCCCAGACTCATTGTCGTTGAGACTGAGCTCGCCCTCAAGGCCCAGGACGTCACCCTAGCCGAAGGCCAACGCCACCAAGGATAGAGGACACCTATCTACCAGCCCAAGAGCCATGTAAACAAAACCCATTTTTTTCTTTTCTCTTCCTTCATCAATTGTGAATTCCTGAGATCCTACTCCCAGATCCCATTCCCATACCAATTTTATTTTCTTTACCATATTCTAATTTTCTATCCTTTGCTCCAACAAGGGCCATCGTGGCGTGGATCAACATGAACCTAGGGCTTAGGGTGCACAACTTCACCATAGTCACCGAGGCCGGGAAAATACCCACCGGATTTTGAGGGGAAGAAGCTCAGGGAACTCTTGGACATGACCACTGTGTAGCCGTCGACAGTTGTCTCCTCCTGCGTCAGCTGTAGCGGCACGACCAGATCTTGAGGGGATGAAGACATCGATGTCTTTGATAATAGGTTTGGTTTTAGAGGTGACAGATCTGGAGAGGGTGTGGCAGGGAGAGGTTGTAAAGGAGGGAGTGAGTGGCAGAATGGTGGTGTGGGTAGGGCGGCGGCCATGGGAGGGGGTGGAGATGGTAGGGAGTGGGAGGGGTGGAGGGGAAAGGAAGATCAGACATGGGTATTTTGGTCCAAAGTGCACATCTCCAATTTCATCCACTTAAGAGTGACATATTTATAAAGAGAAATTTTGTAGTGGCTTATTTCAAAAGTAGGAATTTTGTGGTGGCAAGTATCTAAATAACCCATAATATAATGCCTTTCCTTTCATGGCTGGTATATATGATTAGTTAGTACAGAGGACCCTATTTTCAACTGCTAACTTATGGAAATTGCAAGGGAACATAGAGGAAGCAGGAACAATGTCAATGAATGTATCTTTTGCAATATCATGTCCAAATGGATATAATAGTGATGATAGATTAATTGAGAAGAAAATTTTCTTTGCAATAGTGTTACAATTTCTTCGCTATAGTGTTACAATTTCTTCCGTTGTCCTAAAAACATAAAATAGCTTATCAAGTTGGAATTAGCACTAAAGAGTTCATTTGCAGTTGAAATAACCACATCTATAGAGCTCATAAATCAGAAGTATTGATTCGTATTTTGCTGCATCATGGTGATTTATATGCTAGTGCATGCTGGACTCATAGGCTTCTAGAGATCAACTATGAACCAAGTTCCGAGCGAATACTACACGTACTTGATGATTTTACGATAGATAATAAAATTGTTTCTATAACTCTTGATAACACATCGACAAACACAACGGCTATGAACATCCTCACCCCAAGATTGTAAACATATATTGGTGGTTATGTCCTCCACCAGAGATGTGTATGCTACATATTGGATCTTTTTATTTAAGACGGTATGCAAGCAATTGGCGCATATTTGAACAGTATCTGTGATGCCATTTATTACCTCACAAGTTCCCCATAAGTGGTAGCTAGGTTCGCGGAGTACTGCGTAGCCAATGGGAAAGAGCCAATAAAATTTGGTCTTGACAAGAAGGTGAGGTGGAACTCGACATATATCATGTTAAAGAAGATACAAGGGTATGAATATATTATATCCGTTTTTGTCAATGCTAACTCTTAGAATAATGAATTGGTAGTTACTAATTTAGATTGACAAATTGCTAGTCGTTTTTGAGAATTTTTAAGATATTTTTATAAAGCAACAAAGGTTCTATCTGGTATTTATTATCCTACCTCTTGCTTAGTTATAGAATTTATTTAGTTAATTGTAGATAAAATTACCAAATCTAGGGAGGATCCCCTTTTAGGCCATGTCGTCGTAGCAATGGAAGAAAAATTTATTAAATATTTTGGTTCTATTTTACACTTGTATTGCTTTGCTATCATTTTTTATCCTAGAAAAAAGTTGACAGGTTTACAGGTTGGCATAGAGGGAATAGGTGAATACCTTGGCCTTGATTATTCAGAAGCTTTTGCACATGTCAAAGAGGAGCTTTTTCATGTTTTCCATATGTATCATGATAAGTTTGGCAGCAGCGGAAGATCGGAGGCCTCACAGCAGACGCAACAAGGAAAGATAAGCTTGACATCACACTTATGAAAGAAGCTAAAGGGCAAGTCTACTTCTTCATCCTCTCAGTTTTAGGCGCCCTCCAAGTGGAATTCTGCCTCGGAGTTAAACCACTACTTGGAGTATGATTTTGCAAATATTGATCCTGATCTTACTGGTGGAGGCAAGATAGACTTGCTCGAGTGGTGGAAGAATAACAAGCGGATATTTCCTATGCTGTCACATTTCGCATGTGATGATCTCCTAGTGCTAGTGTCCACTGTCTCTTCAGAAGCGACGTTAATCACGGTAGGGAGAATAATCGAAGAAAGGAGATCATCCCTTACACATAGGATGGTAGAGGCAATACCATGCGCCAAAAGACTGAGAATTAGCCAAAGAGTGGCAATAGCATCAACTGGAGGATCCTGAAATCGTACATTGATGAGTACATACTATGTACATATGTTTTTATAGTTAGTATGTACATATATTTTTACTGTACTCTTTTCCTTACTCGGGGAACCCCACTCTGGGGCGTAAGGTTTTTAACGAGGTAGTAACATTGTATTTTTAAAATATCAAAGAAATTCCACTTTTCCTGAAATATTTATGTCATTGCGTGCCCATGTTTTTATGCAACTACTTCAATTTCAACTAGTTTTTAACGAGGTGGGTATGAGAGAAAAGAAGATGACAACCACCGCCACCATCATCGCCGCCGCCTTCGTCATGTATAATTGCTTTGGGCTGGGTTTGGGCTGGCACGACGGGCTTTGGGCCATGCTTGAGCCTGGCTAGAGGTGAGGCGGGCCGGCACGATGAGATGACTGGGCCAAGCTAGCATGGCACGAAGCGGTACGAAGCACTGAGGGCCTGGGCCATACCGGCACGGCACAGCCCAATTCCCAGCTCTATCCATCGGTACTTTCCTCAACTAGTTCTCATTTTCTTCACTACTCTCTCACTCTTCTTTCCAAATCCCCCATCCTCCATTCCCTCTTTCCCCACTATTCATCCCCGCTGGTGTGCCTTTTCCCCTTGCGCCCAGCCTGGTCACTCCGCTTAGCTCCTATGTCCCTGGCCACCTGTCCCACACCTGCGCTCTGGCTACTCGGCCACCCCAAGCGGATCTGGGGCACTGTCACCCCTAGAACTCCTCTAGGCCGTTGCATCCCTAGCCACCCGCCCTGCGCCTATGCTTCGCCTGCTCAGCCACCCTGAGCAGGTACAGGCCTCGTCGGGGCACTATCACTACTCGAACAACCCGAATCACCTCTAGGACCCCTTCTCCAGACCACCCTCGCATCAGCCACGGAGTGCTTGGCTCCATGCTTGGCTGACATCACCTCGACCTCCTCCAGACCTGCCTGCATCTGCTCGTCCATCGAGCTAAATCGACGTTGCCCTAATCTCATCTGGACCACGCATTCGCCTGGCCACTGCGCTAGGTTGACGTCTCCTATGCTCTGCCTTGCTCATAGTAATTCGGCCTCTGCTCCAGTGCCTTTCTTGTGCTCTGCTCGTTCGCTAGGTCGGGTCAGCATCACCACTTTGCGCTGGGCTGACATTGCCCCTGACCTAGTTTGGGCTACACCTCGACATAGTTCGTGATTCCCCCAACTTGCTCTGCGTTCACGCACTTGTGGCTCCATCATGCCTAGTAGCTCCACGTGATGCTTACCTGGTGTGGTTCCCTGACATGCTGTGTCGCTACGTGGCGACCCTCAACACAACATTCGATAATGCCGTGTGCCCCATTGGCTATAGCAGGAGGTACCCAGGTGTGTACTTGGTCAAGTGCAACTAGGACAAATACGTTGTGGTAGACATTGTGGGGTTCAACATGCCATCCCACTTCGGCCTCGAGGCTGGTGTGGTTCAACAAGGCCTCGATGACTCTACCTTGGTTGAACACTCCGCTTATCATCGGTAGCATCTCCTCAACTAGGGGCTCCCCCTGCCTCAATGGATTTACCTCAGCAAGCTCTAACACACCTAGATGTCGTGGCCTTGGCATTGTTCACCTCATCATTAATGGCTCTGTCTTGGCCGAACTCCGCTTCGCTTCAATGGCATCTGTTAGACCATGTGGTGGTCGTGCTTCAATGGCATTGATGAGCTTCGTTTGAGCATTAGGCAAGCAACAATAGCACAAGCCTAGTAGATGATACAAGCAACTGCAGTCCCTTACCACCTTTGTTGAAGAATGTTAGGCGGCCACAAGACAAAGCAAAGGCATCCCAACACCATGCCATGTAGGTCGATGTTAGAGCCAACATCATTCCTCATGCAAAAATGAGTCTTGACATGGGGGCAAAAAAATGAGTCCCGAGTGCCAAGTTTTTTCTTATGGTGTCGTATGCCGTCGTTCGAGCTCAATGCCCACCACACACCACCATCCCAACTCAGATCGACTCCACCACCGCCACTGCTATTTGGGCTTGACCTGGCAAGATCCACCCGTGACAGCCTTAGGCGTCGCCTCTGCTTTGTGTCATCCCAAAAATTTCCTGGAATTTTAAAAAGCTATTTTAAGATTTAAAAGTAATTGAAATAAAATAAGTATAGCAAATTAAGTTAGAAATATCTTTCCTAAGCCCAAAATATTTTCAAGAACTTCTATGGATTCTACTGGAATTTTTGGAAGTTATTTGGTATTTTTCTGAGCTTTATTTGCTTTTCTGGGGTTTGTTGAAAATCAAAATCAGAAAAATAAAATCCTCCCGCCCCTCCCTCCGGCCGACACGTGGACGGCCAAGATGCGCCCACGTCACTGCCCAGCATCCCGCCTTACCTCTCTCCCCGCTCGACACATGGACAACCCGATCTTGCCCATGTCGCCCCAGCCCATCTCACTCGTCTGTGGCCACTTATACCTCCCACCCGTCCAATCTTCATCCATCGGTCTCCGCCACCCCACACCTCTCCTCTCTTTCTCACTGACAGGTGGGCTCCACCTGTCAGAACCGTCGTCTCCACGCTGCTCCTTCCTTTCTTCTTCCTCTTTCCTTTTCTGGCCAACGTCCAAATCCCCGCGTCACCACCTTCCTTCCTCACCTCTACTTGATTTTGGAAACCGCACGACGCCAGGATCAAATCCCCTCAACTCCTCGTCCCTACTTTCCTTCTTCCCCTCACTTTCCTTCTGCCGGCCGCCATTAACAGCGAGCAATCCCCGCACCCCTGCTCCCCCCTGCTCCTATAAATAGCCCCTCGGCCTCGCCTCCCCTCACACCAGTCCCCACCGCCTCCAACCCACCCCGAGGAGTAGCCCAAGGCCCCAGCCCCATGCTTTTCCCCCTTGCCAAGCTTCTGAGGAACTCCAGCAAGTAATCCTTGTCGTTCCGACCACCCCTGAGGAGTGCCACCACCTCCGTCAGCTTCCCTGAGCCTCGGCGAAGCTTGTCGACCCCTTTGCAACTCGAGTTCACCGCCAGAGCACCGCCACACCGGAGACCCGAGTTGCTACCGCCACCATCCTCATCGGCGACCAGCATCCGGCCACTTCCGGTATTGCCACATGCACCGCTGCATTCCCCATGTCTTCCTCTCTCTCGCGCACCCCTCGCCGGCCGCCACCGCTCACTGGAGCGCCGGCGACCATCGGTCCTCGAGCTCGACCACCGCCCAGCGAGCCACGTCAGCATGCCAGGGTGACGTGGCAGCCATCTGGTGCCTGGTAGCACGCCACCTCAGTTGGTCAGCGCCACGCCAGCGCTTGCTCGCTCGGTCAGCAACCGCGTTGGCCTCCTATCCATGTGGCGCACACATGGCACACACCTGGCTGCCACGTCGGCGAAAAAGGCCCTGTCACCCACCACATAGATGCCACACAATCATCCTTGCCACCTCAGCCACCCTCTGGTCCATGGACCTAGCCCATGTAGACCAGGGCCCACCTGTCAGTCAAACAACCCCAGGGCTGATGTCATGCTGATGTCATAAACCTGATTTTCCTTTATAAGAATAATTCGACCGAAAAGGAAATTCAGTGCTGACGTCATAAATCTATTTTCCTTTAGAAAAATAATTCTAGAAAATCCCTTTTATTATTTTTCTCTGATTTTAAACTTCTGAGAGGCCGTTCTCCTTCATCCTAACTCCAATTGAGCCCATTAAAATTTCTAAATTTATCAAAAATTCCCCTCTATCCATTTCTGCCCTCAATTTAAATATTTGGAGTTTATTTTGAATTTATTTGAGTTTAGTGGGTTATTTTCACGTGTGGATTACGACGATTCCGGAGAATTCTACGACGATGATTCACACCCATTTGAGGAGCAAGGCAAGTAACACACCTTAATCATGTTGATCCTAGTTTGCAAATAAAATTATATTGATTTAAATTATATTGCATGCATATGTTTATTCAAGTATTTCAATTCTAGTTTTAAACTTAGTTAATTCCCAATTGTTATTGACACCTTTGACCTTGTGAAACATTATACCTTGTCACCCTAGAACCAAACTCTAGTTAGTACACTAGTATTGGCTAGAGAGTTTTATGTCAAATGCTTAGACCTGCTTAGACATAATCTTTGTTTTGGTAATACCTTTTCACATAAAATGATAAGCTTTTCAAATGTATTCTTGACTTTAGTGAGTCAAGAAGGATTATAAAATATTTTGAAATAAAAGATAAAATCTAGTTTAGACTCAGGCTAATGGTTAGGTGGTGGGTGCAGGCATGCACTGTTGTTCGGAGATACAGTGTTGATTGTCGGGCACAAGGGGTATGTGGTTGAGCCTAAGTCAATTAAGGACCGGTCTCTGAGCTACTATTGCAAAACCCTATCGTACTACCACAAGGCTGGTATGGGACAGTCCTGGCTGATTAATTTACGGGTCCCAACCTGAGTCATGTTGTAGGTTGAAAGTGAGCGTGGCGTAGGCCATGAGAAGTCTCACTCGGCTCAAGAGGGGGTCTCGGTCTGGTGGATTTCTTACTGGGGGTGAAACCTTAGTGTTGGCTTGGCCAGGTTGAAGGCTTTGCATTGTAAAGACCTTATCATGATCTCTCCGCCGCACACCTAAGGAAGTGTGTTAATCGCGTGGCAATATGAGATGATCATGTCTTGTGGGTAAAGCTGTATAACCTCTGCAGAGTGTATAATCTATCCTGGATAGCCGTGCCCATGGACATGGGCATGCTGAGTAAAGTTTTTCACATATTAGACTTTGTTTTTCAAAATGGTATAAGAAAACCTTATGGATGGATGGAATCAATAAGAGATTGAAAGTATATGGATGGATGGAATCCATATGAGATCTTTTGGAAAAGATGGTCCGGGTGGGATGCCCGTGGATAAGTTAGTATTTGGTCAGAGTTTGCACTAACAGTATTACTTTCATTACAGCTACTATTTTACTTACTGTATTAAATTCCGCAATTTCAATCAATTTACTGTAATTCTTTATAAGTTGTTTTATGCTCAATTAACCCTATAGGCCTTCCTTTGCTGCCTTTAACATTATGATGCATATTTCCGTGTGACTTGCGGAGTACAAGTTTGTACTCACTCTTGCTATCTCTTCTCAGAGGAAGACGACTTTGATTGCGGTGAGGACTAGGATGAGTAGGCTGCGTCTTACTGTCTTTTGCCTGTGGGCAAGCTTGGGCTTCACTTTATCAGTTGCTTCCGCAGTTATTTGCCTTTATTATTATTTCCAATGAGTATTGATGTAAACGTTGGCCATAAGGCCTTACTCTCTTATTTAATAAAATTTTCATTGTGCTTGATATGTATCTCTATTATCACTGTGTACACTAGCTGATCCTGGACTAGTGCGATTTACACAGAGAGTTTCGGAGTTGTTGCTCCGGGATCTGACATGCTTCAACCTTGCCATGCATCAGGTGCAAATCTGGGCTAGGGAAAGTAGACCTTGTTGTGGTATCATCGCCTTCCCTGTCCTCTAGGACGCCACCCCCAACTAGGTTTGAGCTGCACCAAAGACAAGATCTGTGTCACTCCTAAGATGGTGGCTCACTACGCCCTCTACCTTGGCTCTTTCAGCACGTCGATGAAGATTTTCAATCATCTTGAGAGTGATGGCTTGACCCTGACATGGTTTGATAGGTCTTGATGGCTTTCCCTTAGCCGAACTTTTGCTTCACCTCAATTGCATCTCCCTAACCATGGGCTCTCTTTATCTCTATAGAGAACCAAATGATAACCACATCATCTTCTTCCATCGAGGGCCATGGCCTAGTTTGTTCAGTACTCCTTACCTCGTAGTCAATGCCTCGATTAGTCGACCACACAAACCTCGATGAACCAACCACCTTACGTTTGGTTGCATAGCACCTCACCTCAAAGGCCAGCACTTAGTGATTCAAGAACTCTTCACGAGGTCATACCTAAGGCAAGTTGAGTATCTAGCACTTCGGTGCACACCCACTTGCACCGTGGGTGACCCTTCCAGGAGTTGGTTAATAGGCACTTTAGTACATGCCCCAGCGCACTCCTAGTCGTCGGGTTGGTTTGCCTAGCAAGTATCGACACTCCACAATGGCTTTGCCTCCGTATGATACAACTTGATATACAGAGCATTCCCTCGACCAAGCTCAACTCAATCTATTAGCATCTCCTCAGTCATTCGTGCCTATTGGATTGATCACTTTACGTCGACAAGGGCCAACACATCATCTCAACGTGGTGTGATTATCCTCGAGGGCCCTCCCACAACAAAGCATAGCTTCACATCAGGCACTCCTTACTTCATAGGTCACGCCTCTGTAAACTGAGCACATAGCAGGCTTCCAAGCTTCTAGCATTGTGCCTCGACGGGCCAAGCAAACAATGGCTTAGCATGTATCCCCTCACCTTGAGGGTCAAGCCTCATCAGGCTAGTCCTGGGTACGCTCACCAACCTTGAACATCTCAGTGTGTTGGCTTGCATCGTCCGATCATGTCTCGATATATTGTCCAACTCAGCATCACTAATCGAGCTCATGCGTAGGGACGCATACACCCCAGTTGGCCTCATGTGCCTTAAAACTGCATCACACCTTAGACTAGTGATACATCCATGGTCATCTCAACAAGTTCACATAATGACCCAATTACCTAAGGACTCAGCATGTCTTGAACTAATGAGTCATGCACTTATCTCTACGTGTTCATGTGGGCCAACCTTTTGAGAGACCATGTGGTTGAGACCCCATGTGTGTGATGAGTAATTGACATCGGTTTAGGAGAGTCGAGTTTGGTTTGGTTGGTTCAGACCTTGACGTTGCATGGTGCAATCGGGCTCGGTCGGACTTGGTCAAACCTGGTCAAGGTGCTTAGGTTGCATATTCTGCTGTTTCGACAGGTTTGGACTTTGTTATGCGTAAGTATGACTTACTGATGCTATTTATGCTTTCATGTATCGAGCGGTGCTATTTGATGTGTTTCTTGTTTGTGATGGCTGCAGGACGTCGAGGCGGAGTCGTGGCGAGACACGAGGTGACCGGACTAGACACGGGCGGTGTCGAGGTCAGAACGGTCGAGATGTGTCGAAGACGGTGGAGACTCGAGGTGGTTGCGAGGCTTGGACGACAAGAGACGCGGAAGCTTCCCGGAAGGTGCAGGAGGGGCGAATTGGTAATTTCGCGAGGCTGCACAAGCGGGAGCGGGTTCCGTTGGATTTAGCGGGCGTAACAGGGTGGAGACCCGTTAGCCAAAGGCTATAAATAGGAGGGAGTGGCTGCATGCCCTCTCATGGCTTTGGGAGAGAATTAGGGTTTGCAAGAGTCAAAAGAGGCTTTGTGAGTTTGTTTTGGCTTTAGGCTTTAGTTGGTGAGGAGTTGTTGAGGGTAGCAGAGTGTTGTCTCCTCCCTCTGTGTGTGTCCCCTTCGTAGCTTCTTCTTGGGTGTGTTCTTGAGGGAGAGGATGGTTTGATGTCCACTCAAGCTTGTATGGGGAGGTAGAGAGGGTGTGAGTTGTTTCTCCTATGTAATCATGTATCTCCTTTCCTCAATATCAATATGAGATGATTTTGGCTGAATTTTCCCAAGAGTGCCAAAATGGGTTGCTCTATGATGGGATGATGCCTCAAGGTCTTTTGATCGACTTTTCCCAAGAGCAAATCAAGTTTATTCTCAGATTTGGTGTTTTGCCTTCCTCTGTTCTTCATTTCCTCTTCTAGGGTTTTGATGAGTTTCTTGATTCCCTTGAGGAAATGGCCTGAGGTTCTTGCTGGCATGTCCTTAGATTATTGCTAACTTGATTGTAAAATCTCATGTGCAAAGGACCTGTAAATCTTGAGTAATTTGGGTTTGTGTGCTCCTCTCTGAAGTTTTGCAAGTTTTTCTAGGGTTTAGTTCAAATCTTGTTTCCCTCTTTGAGATGGTTTGAATCTTGGCTTGTAGAGTCTAGTGGCTATTGCTAACATATCTGCAAAGTCTTTTGGCCAAAGGATCAAAGAATTATTAGGAATTTGATTTTTGAGGATGCACTTTGTACCTTTTCAGTTTCTTGCCCAAATCTGAGATACTTGCATTTAAGTTGGACCCTTTTGTTTCTTTTAGTTCCTCTGGCTATTGTAGTTGTTTCCTAACTATTCTTGGCAGAGAAAACTAGAAAAAAATCTCAAATTTCCTTTTTGTGTGAAGTTTCAGTTGGCTATCTGAAAATTTCAGGAGTTTCTGTCTGCTGTCCCGAGGGGCGGTCAGACCGGCATGGCTTGGGCGCTCTGAACGCCGGCCAGGGAGCGGTCATACCGGCCTGATGCCAGCGGTCTGACCGGCTTCCCCTGTTCAGCCCTCGCAGTTCCTCGTTTTTGTTGCTGTTTCTCTTGATTGCTTCTCTTGTTTGCCTTCTGTGAGGTTCCAGAGAACACAAGTTTTTATCTTCATAGATTTTATATCTATTGGAGAGAAAACTTGTTTGAGTACTTGGAGGGGACGTGATTTTAAAGTAAGTGACATTCACCCCCTTTGTCGCCGAGTCCGATCCTACAATTGGTATCAGAGCCGGTTAGCTCTTATCAATAGATCTTAACCGGTCTCTAGAGCCATGACGACGGACAAGTACTCGAACAAGCCTCCCGTCTTTGATGGCATCGATTACCCCTTCTGGAAGAGCCGAATGGAAACATACATCCAGGCCCAAGGGTATGCCATTTGGCGTAAGGTCAAGGTCCGGTTTGTTGTTCCTGCCGATGAGAACATCAACGCCGGGAATATGGCTGATGTTGAGGCAAACGCTAAGGCAAGAAACATCGTAATCCAGGGCTTGAGTCGCAGCGAGTTTGACCGCATATCTTATCTTTCGTCCGCCTTTGATATTTGGGAGACCCTCGATGCTTACCATGAGGGCACCACCCAAATAAAGACGGTGCGACAGGACCAGTTCAAGTGAGATTACAACAAGTTTGAAATGATCGCTGGCGAGTCCCTCGATGAGTGTTTTGCGCATTTTCACAAGATTCTGAGCAACCTCCGAGCGGTCGATCTCACATACCCCGACTCGGATAACGCTCGACAGATGCTCGCTGCACTCGACCTTCGTGTTTGGGAGATGAAGGTGACTACCATCAAGGACACCACAGACCTCTCGACTTTGACTCTTGATGCGCTGTACTCACGCCTCAAGACTCACGAGATTGACATTGTCTCTCGTAAGTCGAAGTCACAGTCGATGGCTCTAGTCACCGATCCCAGTTCGTCTTCTGGTTCTTCTTCTGATTCGCTGTGTGGATTCTCCCTTGCTGCTCTCTGTGACATAACTGATGATCAGTTAGAGCAGCTTGCGGATGAGCAGTTAGCCCTCCTAACTCGAAGATTCTCCCATGCTTACAAGAGGAGGAGGGATGAAAGAGAGGAGGACCCGTGATTTACTTCGAGTGTGGTGGCCCCAACCACATTTAGGCAAACTGCCCCAAGCTGGGGAAGGGCAAACGTGACTACGGCAGTTCGGGGAAGAACGATTACATCGACAAGAACCGCAATAAGAAGCCCTCAGCTCCCGCACAAGGCAAGAAGTTCTGCGACCTTGGCAAAGCCAAGAAGCTCTTCCACCGCGTCCTCACCGCCTTCGACGACCTCGATCTCAGCGAGGTGGAGGGGTGGAGCGACGACGATGGAACGGACGAGCAAGAACCCAAGGCGGCGACGACTTCTCTGGCATGTGCTTCATGGCCCTTAAGGGCGAACTGAGCGACAGCGAGCTGTACTCCGACTCCGACGAGGTATCCCCCACCTACGACCAGCTAAATCATGCTTTTCTTAAGTTAGGTGGATTTCATGCTAGAGCTAGAGCTAGGGTTAGCGAGTTGGAGAAGGAAGTAGATAGATTATCACGGGAGCTTACTTCACTTAGATCTGCTCCCTCCCGTGATGACTGTGATACATGCTGTGCTCTGTTGGGTGACATGGAGAAATTAAGGACCTCGCATGATAGTCTGTCCTCCGAGCTTGACATGATTAAGGTGCAGAACATTAGTCTTCTTGCTGAGCTTAAGATGAGTAGGGTAGCTCCTTCGTCATCTACTACTGTTGAGACTATTACTTGCACCTCATGTGAGGATAAGATAATGCTTTTAGAGGTCTTTATACCATGCTCCTGTATCTGCCCGAGTCTTGTGAAAATTGCAATAATTTGAAACTGAACTTAAAAAGGGCAGATCATAAAATTGCTGAGTTGCATGCTTCTTTACTTGAGCCTGTTGTTTCTTGCACCAACTGTCCAAAATTGACACTTGAGCTTGAGTCTGTTTCTAAGCATTTCCAAGAGATGGTTGATCATAACAACAAATTGGCTCAGTTTGCGACTAAAGATCCTGTTAGCTCACCATGCATTAGTTGTGATAAACTAAAACTTGAACTCGTTGCTTTGAATGAACAATGTGTGAAGCTAACTAAGGATTTACTAGAGAAGCCATCAACTCATTGTGATGTGATTGCTGAGGTGGGGAAGGAGAAGCCCAAGGGTAAGGTTGAGACGCTTAGCGACGTGAACCAAACTGCTAGTAGTAGGCCTGTCCCTTCCGAGTCGGCTGTGCGTGCACAACCCATTCACTCTTCTGCTATTGGTTCTTCATCTGCTCCCTTACCTCCTGATGTCTCTTCTTCTCCCTGCTCTTCTTGCACCTCTCTCTTTCGGGAGTGTCAGTGTCTTATGAACACTCTCGAGAGATTTGTAGGCGGCAAGAAGAAGCTTAATCTTATTCTAGACCAATCCAAGATTTACAGATTTAATCAGGGTCTAGGATACGATTTCCATGAGGACATGAGGAAGCATCCACCTGCCGTGCTCAGACCCATAGCACTAGGTGTGATCGAGACTGAGCCCAGGACCGAGCAAGTTCAATTTAAGTCAGCTGGCTTTGTCCAAGGGATTTCTGACAGCAAGGTGATTCCACCTGCAGCGTCGGCCTCTCAGAAGGCGAAGCCTCATCATGCTACTTCTACCTCTCAGAAGGTGAAGTATCATTGCACCTTCTGTCAGAAGGATGGACATCTGATCGATCGATGCTTCAGGCGCGCCAAGATCGCGCATTGATCGTGCAAAAATAGCACACCCGCAAGTGCACGAGTTGCCACTGAAATAGCGGCGAGTGTCGTGTTCTCCACAGGGACTAGACTGAGGCTACCGACGCTCAGCTAAAGCTAGGTCAAACGAAACGGGGGAGAACTAAACCTAAAACGAACGACGAATGAACTAATCGATCGAAAGACGACAGAACGAACGATCGTACGAATGGACGTCGTACGACCGAACGAACTACACGACGACTGATGCACGAACAACACAAACGCACGAACTACAACGACTACGAGAACGAACGACACGGCTACCGACCGACGATCTAACTAACTACCGACCGCAAGACAGAAAGAGGAAGTCGGAAGCACTGGGGAAGTCTAGAAGCAAGGAGGGAGTCGAGAGAGAAAGAGGGGGAAAAGGTCGACGGCTAAGTAGACGGCGGCAACGACAACACAACAAACTACGACAAACATTCACACAATCTAACTATCGACAGACCACGGAAAGAAGGAAAGAGGGAGGTCGAGAAGCAAGGGAGAGTCGAGAAAGCACAAGGAGAGGGAACGGGTGCCGACTAGCTAGACCGCGCGACACAAAAACACACATATACTAAAACGGACAATAGGACAAGCTCAGGACAGAGCCTACACAGCACTGATAACAAACTGACCAACATCATACTACAAACAGCACAAATTCCAAAGTCACATGAACAAATATCACAATAACAGAACAAAGCATAATAACATATCCACTGATCTCATGCACATATCACAGATCTCATATGATAATCCACAATTCATCAACACATTGCAAATAATAACTATCAGTTAACAGCATGAACAGTAATTAAGAACTGAAGAAATGAAGGGGAGGAAATTAGGCAACCGAGGAGAAAGAAGGTGAAGCAGACGGGAGCCGCCGGCGGTGGAGTTGGCGTCGATGAAGAATGGGGTCGGTGGCGCCAGAGATCGGTGCGATCGGTGGCGTGGTAGAAGTGGAAGCAGTGGAGAGGTCGGAGGCGGCGCTGAAGGTGACTCGGTGAAGATGTCGGCGGCGGCCGTCGGTGTCGGAGCAGAGGATGGAGGAGGAGAGCAAGAAGGCGGCGGCCGAACTGAGAAGAGGAGGGGCGGCGCAAGGAAAAGGGCGGCCGAGAGAGGAGGAGAGGTGGCGATGGAGAAGCAATAGGGGGCAAGGAGAGATAGCTTGCGGCGGCTGGAGATAGAGAAGAGAGGAGGGGAGGGCAGAGCTGCGGCGCCAAAGAGGAGAAGTGGCGGCGCGGATGGAGGAGCGGCGGCGGCGAGACGTGGAGAGTGGAGGCAGTGGTGAAGTGGTGGGGGAAGAGAGGAGTAAGCGGTGAGGAGCGACCGGAGAGTAGGGAGAGGCGGCGAAGTAGGGTGGCGCGGTGAAGGGAGGCGTGCCGGTGGAGAAGGGAGGCAGCGCTGTGGAGGATGCGGCGGCGCACCAGAGGGGAGCAACAGGAGAAGAAGATGGCGACGCCGAGCGGTGGGCGGAAGTAGATGGCGCGCCGGCCGATCTGGAGGAGCGGCGGGTGGAGTAGGTGAGAAGGGAGGCGAGAACAGGGGCGGCCGCCGGCGAGATGGCCCGGCCTCGCCGGCGCCGTGGCTAGAGAAGAAGAGGTAGGAAGCAAAGGGGGTGAAGGAAGAAAGAAGAACCGGGCTCAGTCTATCCCAGGCGGCGGCGGCGGATTTTTGAGGAGTTGGGAATTTTGGCGATTTGCAGATTAGTCCTCCAAGAATCTAGGGTTTGCAACTAAGTCCTTCCCCAAATGTTTTCTTCTGTTCTGGCCCTCTCGAAGTCCGATTTCGTCGCGGTTTGATCCTACGCATCCATGACGACACGTACATCTGTACGTAAATTGTAAAAAATGTAAAATGGTCCATTTTGAGCAATTAAATATGGAAAAACGTGTAAATGATGATAAATGATCTCAAAATGCGAAAAATAATGGGGTAAAATGACACGTAAATATATGTAAAAATGACGCATGTCATACCCCCAAGCTTTAAACGTTTATGTGTCCTCAAGTAAATGGCATGTTATTATCGAACCCGGACAACAAGTCATGATGGTAAAAGACTAGTTAAATGTATGTGATAAGCCAAGAAGCATATAGCAATGTAAAATGAGATTGTCTAACTCGAGTTTTGAGGACCATCCAAGATGAGAATGAATATTCAAGCAAAGATGCCAAAGTGATAACTATAGCATTTGACCAAATCAAGTTACAAGTATTGAAATGCACTCAAGTGATCACATGAATCCAACCAAAATTGTAAAGCATCGGAACTAGGTATAACATCAAGAATGAGCATAGCAAAGGGTCATGCTACGGCATATGCTATTTGAGACAAAGAGACTAATACTTGCATGATATTTATGAAAAAGCCCACACTTGAGCCATGATACCTAATTTTTGTTGATTTTTAGCAAATTTAAAACACATTGGGCACTTGTGCCACTTATTCGAACCCTTGGGCAAAGTTTGCCGCTTATTCACACTCACACTTTACTTGGGCAAAACTTGCCACTTATTCAACACACTTCCGAACCAATGTGACATAGTCACTTATTTCACACACTCACACATTGCAAAACATTTTTTTCTTTCTTCTTTTTTTTACGATTAAGCATCTTTAACCGGTTTTCATTAATGCTAAGTAACACGTGTCCCGAGACATGGATACCTAGATATATCAACCAAGTTATTGGCTCAAGATAGGACTACCCCTTTCACAAAATTTCCATTCAAATAAAGTATCAATATCTAAAATAACATATGCCAAAGCATGAAACTAAGATATAATCATTCAAGAGGCGATGACTAGAACCAATTCAATCCGCAAATGGTCAAACACATGTGTAACTCGCAATGAATCAAATGTTATAGAATCACAAGGTTTCTAAGCATATCAAGGATAATAAACAAAACTCAAGCTCTACAATATAATGCCAAGTGACTTAAGACATATAAGGAACTAGTGACGATATAGCTCAATTAAAATTTTGGCATGACCTTTCTTGATTAATCATGGCATGGGCTCACATGGCCAAGATATACAATCAAGCATAACATGAGAGCAATAGTAAAGGCCATATGTCATCAACATAAGCATAATATGAAGCACAAGAATGACCATATATCATCAACTACACGACAATAAGCTCAAATGCTCACAATATAATACAAACATGCTAGAACATCATCCATATACATACAAGTCCTCCCCCAAGCTTAAATTGAGCAATGAGTCATGAATGTGCTTAAAGGGGTACGAAACAGCTCACCGGGTATATATAATGTAGTGAAAGTAGACAAATCATCCCGTGGCTTCTCGCATATATAAGGATGAAGATCTAACACAGGACCTGAAATAAAAAAGAAAGAAAAGAGGAGAAACCAACAAAAACTAACAAAAGGAATGGAAATAAAAAGATAAAGAGATGCTCATTTGGATGTAGCGGGAGGAGGGCCAAGGACGGGACATGGAAAAGGCACATGTCCACCCTCCACATGAAGCAGCATGCCTCAAAATCCACCTGGATCTCAAGGGATGTCGACTCGAGCCAAGTCCACTCGTAGTCGATGGTACACAAGCGTAAACCTGCAAATAATCTCAAAAACATGGCAAGTATGTGTGATAGGGTCGACGCCCTCTAAGTCATCAATAGAGTATCCAATCATGTAGGTATATCGATAAAGTACATCATGAGGACTATAAGTGAGATAAGCACAATCAGAAATAGAGGATGTCTCGTCAAGGCCAATGAAATCAAACCTGAGGTGGTCGAGGAAGAGTCTCCATACTACCTGAAGTATAGGTGAAGTAGAGCGTACGATAGTAGAAACCTCCAGAGGGGCGATGTCGACGAAGGAAGTAACCGGTGATGGATCAATAGAAATGTGCTCCTCCTCGACATCGGAAGTAGCCCCCTCATCAAGATGTAAAACCTCAGAACTCAAAAGTGTATCCATAATGAACTCATCATTATCTGGCACAAAGCTCTCATCATCTAAATCTAACTCGTCATAACTCAAGAGTGGATCTACCGCAAACTCATCCTCATAATCAGGAGTAAAATAATCATCATCAGGAGGTAGGTCCTCATCATCTAGCTCAACAATCTCTCTCTCAGAGTCAATAGGCGAAGGATCAGAATGAGGTGCCTCTAAGTGTATCTGTGGTGTCTCCAACAACAGGCCCTCGCTAGCAAGATCAGGTGTGGGACTGGTAGGCTGACACTCGTCTCTATCCAGAACTATCTCTGTGGTGCTAATGGAAGGCTGTGAAACAGTGAAACTATCCACACAAGTAGAACTGGTGCTCATAATCGCCTCAATCTCGTCCTGAATCGCCATCGCACGATCACCACCAGGAGGCACAGTCATCAGTTCCTTGCATGATGCATCAAGTCTGGCAGCCTGATCTACATGTGAAGGAGGTGGCTCATGGGACTGCTCTAAGGACTCAGATATAGGAACTGTAAACTGGCTCAGTGAAGGTACAGGTGAACTACAGGCAGGAGGTGTCGGATCTAATGAGAAGTCACTACTCATTCTTCTCTCGGAATCTCCTATAATCCTAGAAATCCTCTCCTCAAATCTGGTCAACTGATCGAGCTCAGGAGTAGGAGTCTGATGCTGAGGTACAGGATAGTGCTGATGTGACCAATGAGAATTATCCTGATCTACATACCTAAAACCCTGCAATGGTGTACTAGAAGAAAATGATGAGATATCAGGGTTGTTGTTTCCATATGACAGATTCGAGTGCTCAGGCCATCCAGAGTGATAAGTGTCAGGGTATGGCCCACTCAGCTGAGCAAAGCTCATCCCGTAACACTCTGGAGTGGACAAATAACCACGCTGGCACTCAGCGGGTGAATGGCCCTGAAAACCACAAGTCTGGCATATAGGAACAACTAGAGAACAGGCGCCTGATAAAGAACTATACTGATCGTGCCCGCTATCTAACACAACTCCTCACTCTAAAGCATAGCGTTCTAATTGACGAGACAATAGATTTACCTGTTCTTGAAGAGTATCATAAGTAGGAGTGCTCATACAACCATGAGAATCAGAATAGTAAGACATAGCCTCAATATATACCTCTATCGATCAACCTACGGGACAAGATAAGAAAAACCACAAAAAGAGAGAAATAACTAGGGAAAGGGTTAGGGGTTAGAAATATATCACAAATATAAACAATGACGATATGAAAGACAAGTCAGCACAAACACAAAACAAGCAAAAGAAAACAAACAACGACTTAGTCTATAGCCTAACACTGTCGCTTTAAGCTAGTCCCCGGCAACGGCACCAAAATACTTGATCGTGCAAAAATAGCACACCCGCAAGTGCACGGGTTTCCACTGAAATAGCGGCGAGTGTCGTGTTCTCCACAGGGACTAGACTGAGGCTACCGATGCTCAGCTAAAGCTAGGTCAAACAAAACGGGGGAGAACTAAACCTAAAACGAATGATGAATGAACTAATCGATCGAAAGACGACAGAACGAACGACCGTACGAATGGACGTCGTACGACCGAACGAACTACACGACGACTGACGCACGAACAACACAAACGCACGAACTACAACGACTACGAGAACGAACGACACGGCTACCGACCGACGATCTAACTAACTACCGACCGCAAGACAGAAAGACGAAGTTGAGAAGCACTTGGGAAGTCTAGAAGCAAGGAGGGAGTCGAGAGAGAAAGAGGGGGAAAAGGTCGACGGCTAAGTAAACGACGGCGGCAACGACAACACAACAAACTACGACAAACATTCACACAATCTAACTATCGACAGACCACGGAAAGAAGGAAAGAGGGAGGTCGAGAAGCAAGGGAGAGTCGAGAAAGCACAAGGAGAGGGAACGGGTGCCTACTAGCTAGACTGCGCGACACAAAAACACACATATACTAAAACGGACAATAGGACAAGCTCAGGACAGAGCCTACACAGCACTGATAACAAACTGACCAACATCATACTACAAACAGCAAAAATTGCAAAATCACATGAACAAATATCACAATAACAGAACAAAGCATAATAACATATCCACCGATCTCATGCACATATCACAGATCTCATATGATAATCCACAATTCATCAACACATTGCAAATAATAACTATCAGTTAACAGCATGAACAGTAATTACGAACTGAAAAAATAAAGGGGAGGAGATTAGGCAACCGAGGAGAAAGAAGGTGAAGCAGACGTGTCGAGACCCGAATATGCAAATCCGGACTCTCTGTGTATACTGCACTAGTCCAGGATCACGCTAGTGCACACAGTCAAACATTGAGGTAATCATCACCACAATCACGATATTAAATAAGGGAAACTCAAATTATTAATCAATATCCAAAAGTGAGACCTTATGGTCAAGCTTACAATCTCAATAGCCTTAGGGGCTTAACAAAATTTAGCAGCGGAAAACCAAAATAAAACGTAGTGGCCAATCGACATGCCCACGGGCAATCGAGTGGGGAGCGAAGCCTAGAACGCGTAGTCGTCGAAGTACTCTCCTCCTGGAACCTCCTGCTGGTAGCACTCTTCATCCTCAACTGAGCAACATAGGCATAAAGCCGTGAGTACATTGGTACTCAGCAAGCCGTTTGTAACAAATGATGCAATATAATATGCAAGGCTTAACAATGGAAAGCTGAAAGGGTTAATTTGCATAAAACAGCATTCGAAATTACCATAAATAGATTGAAGGCGAATTGTAAATAAATCAATAATAAATAATCAAAGGAATTGAAGTAAACTACTTATGGACTCCCCATCCACAAGCTAAACCAACAGTGAATTAACCATCCACTGATCAACTACCAAATTTTCCAAGAATAACTATACCTCGTGTGAAATCACCGAGCATTGTCCATGACCGAGGACACGGCTATTCGAATAGTTTTACACTCTGCAGAGGTTGCACAACTGTACCCACACGATGTGAAAATCCTCACGTTAAAGATAATCACAACAAGGCTTTTACAATGATCCATCTCAACCCGATCCCACTCGCTAAGGTTTCGCCGTCGAGTAGGGTAACCCCCTAGTCGGTAATTGCCCCCTCTTGCGCCACAACAACATCGGTAGTGAAACCCAAGTTGAGACTTCACAAATTATTATGCCAGGTCTATCCCATACTAGACATGTGGTTTGCACGGTAAGACTCAGATCAATGGCGCACAAAGTTAAGTCCTTAAATATTACCCAGGCGAAGCATCCACATCCCTGAAGTGTTAACCACACTTCTCCCCTTTACTGCACGATCATTCGCCCGAGTGAAAACCAATTTTGTATAACCACCGCCAATGACGCACCAACATCACGGCACAAATTTTATAACAGTGGCACCAGCCACAATTCAAAATCTCATTAAGTCAAATTAATTAATCACATGTGATGATGAAACCTTTCGCAAAATAAGCAAGGCTAAGCATTCTAATCGTACCAACCCAATGTGACAAATAACATAGCATCACTAATTAAATTCCCAACCTAAGGTGACAATGGCATCAAGGTATTCCAAAATATCAAGGAGGGAAATAACCAATTGGGACGATAACTACCAATACAAGGGTTTGAATAAAAATAGCAATGCAAGATAATTTAAAACAAAATAATTAAATAATAGATTGCAAACCGGGTTCAACATGATCAAAGGACACGACTTGCCTTGGCCTTGCTCAGTTGACAGCTCTTGATCTTCAAATCCAACGGCGGCTCCCTCGAACGCGTGATCTAACGAGAGAGAAAACGACACAAAGAGACAAAATAAATTCAAATAAAATTCAAATGAACTCCAAAAATTCTCAAACCTGAACCAAAAGATAGAGCTCAATTTTAGATGAATTTAGGAAGAAGAATCGGGTCAATCGGAGCTAGGACGAGGGAGAACGGGGCTCTGGAAAATTAAATCTACAGAAATTCGGGGAAATTGGAAAAGGCACTGTGCTGTGGACCGGGCGCACGGGAGACTGGGTCTACGGTGGACTCGGCGCACGGAATAGTGCGGCTGACTGGGCTGCTGGCGCAAGCGGCCAGGCTGACGTAGCAGCTGACTGGGCTGACACGTGTGCGGGTAGGGCTGACGTGGCATGCTGGCGTGGCCGGATCGGTGCGCGGCGGCGGGGCGATCGGACGGCTGCGGCACGGCCACGTGGACGCATCCGGGCCGTCGGCCCAGATCGGCTCACGGGTCTACGGCTCGGGCTGACGGGCGGGTCCCACATGGCGGCGGCGGGGTGCGCGGTGAACGGCGTCCACGAGGAGGCGAAGGGTCGCGGCTGACGCCAGCGCTGGCGTGGGCGGCGCGGGGACCGAGGGGACGCAGGGCGCGGCCGAGGCGCGGGCGCGGGTGTCCGCTGGCGGCGCGGAGCGCGGGCGGCGGCGGCGCGACGGCGGCTGGCCGGCGACCGAGGAGGCGCGGGGCGTCCCGGCGGCGGAGGCGGCTGGCGGCGACGACGACGACGACGGCGGCGGAGACGGCGGCTGCGGAACGACGGCGAACGGCGGCGACGGCGGAACCGAGGGCGCGGCGGGGCTCACCGGCGACGACGGCGGACGGCGGCGGCGCACGGCGGCGGAGGCGACGGCGGAACCGAGGGCGCGGCGGTTGCGCACGGGGCGAAGGCGGCGGCGGCTGGCGGCGAACCTCGGGGTCCGCGCCCATTAAATACCCCGGGCGGCGCGAGGGCTGACGTGGCACGGACACCGCGTCCGGGCCGGATTCAGTCTCTGACAGGTGGGCCCCACCTGTCAGCGGCACGGGAGAGCGAGCGGCAGCGATGGCGCGCGGGCGAGGGGAGGCGCTCGGATGGCCGACGCGTGTCGTCCATCCAACGGAGGGAGGCGGGCGCGGGCGCGCGTGGATGCGCGCCGCGTGGCGCGGGCGGGGCAGCTGGTTGGGCCGGCGGTCGGACCGGGCCGGTTCGGTGGGTTTGGCCCACCGGCCGGTTCGGTGGTTTTTCCTTTTCTTTTCTTTTTTCTTTTTCCAAAAATTCAAATAAATTCTTTTGAGCTCTAGCAAATAGCAAATAAATCCAGAAAAATCCAGAAAAATACCAATAAATTCCTTGAGACACAAAGAACTCAAATAAAATGATCTTGGCAAATGTTAATGTTTAATTTAATCATATTAAATCTAAATAAATTCTGAAAATTCCTTTTAAGCTTTAATTAATTTCAGAAAATTTCAAATGGTAAATTTTATTTTAAAAGCTTCAAAAAGGCTCTGAAAATCAGGATGTTACAAACCTCCCCCCCTTAAACGGAATCTCGACCCCGAGATTCAGGCTCACTAAAAGAATAGGTTACCGGATGCGATGTGGGAGACGACGTGGTTGAGTTTCCCCCTTGCAACTCTCTGAGGTATCTGACTTCCTTGATCTGATGACGTTCCACGGCTTGCTCCTGGAGTTTTGGCAGGGGTACTTCCAAGGTTGAACGGAATTGGCGAGTTTGCACGACGCTTCTGCGGACACTTACGAGCAAAATGACCTGGCTCCTTACACCTGAAGCAAGTAACTGAAGCTGTAGGGTTAAAACTTCTGTGTGGCCCACTGCTAGCATTGGCAGGGCATCGGTCCAAAATATCTGATCGAGGTATTGAAGCTAGAGTCTTGGAATTCCCCTGGTGTGGTACACACTCTGGCTGACACATGTTGATTCTTTCTTTTTGTGACTGATGCAACTGAGTTCCTTGTTGGACCATCTTCCTCTTTCGGGATTGGGTTTCACCTAGTGGGAGTGTCTTGTCTGATGGGGCCACACAATTGTCCTGGTTGTATTGTTGTGCCTCATCTTCTGATGGTACCTTGGTAAATATTCCTGTAGTCCTGCCTTCTTTTGTCAATGCACTCATGGTAGTAGCTCGGAGTTTCTCTCGTTGCTGCTGCAATACTGAGGCCAATATCGAATCCAAGGGGCACTGAGCTGGGCTATGGTCCTGGCTTTCACATAGGTAACAAGTAATCTTGCTCATAGGACATTCTTCAAGAAAATGAGTTCCTTCGCAACTGGAGCAACTGATTTCATGTTCACTAGCATAATGTCCTATCTCTCCACAGCGAGTACATGCACAATTCTTAAACTTATTCTTTAGGTAGCATTGTTGAATGCAGTGCTCTTCCTTGTCACAACGATTGTGGGCTTCGTGCTGGATTACCTTCCTTGTAGGACATCTGGCAAATTTGTGGCCGGTTCTGTTGCAGTTGGCACAAAGAAAATCTTGTGTTGGCTTCCCTTTTTGAGGACATTGGAAGGCTACGTGTCCATCCCCACCACAACGGTAGCAGATAACATCTCTATCTGGATTATGGCTTGTAGAAGAACGATGTCCCATGCAGTCATCCTGATGAAGTGTTTCTTGTGCCTTGGTTCTTAATGACTTATCAGAGGGACGCTGCTGACAAGGTATAAATGGAGCGACCCAGGAAGCTTTGGCATTGTTGTCCACTTGTTGCAACACTGTTTGTATGAGCCGAGTTTGTGCTGCCAAAAACTGACTTAAGATCGGATCCAAACCCATTGGAGTTGCTTGCGGTTCCTGAGTTGCCTGGTTTGCGTTGCTGCCCTCCGGGTCTTGGTTCATCTGACTATGTCCTGCGGTGCTCTGAGTGACAACCATTTCTGCTCTGTTCTGAAAGAAAGATCACTTGCTGAGAACTGACTCTCCAAGGCTCAATAGGTAAGAGGGAAAAGCAAAGGTAAGCGGTAAACTCGTCTAAGGGGGATATTCTAATGGCAACCCTAAACTAAGCAGACACTTAGCCGAAAAGGCTAACAAAAGAAGCGATAAACTCCACAAAAAGATTTTGACATGACTGCATCATAATGCTAGAAGCAAAACTGCAGCTCACATCACACTCAACGGCAAGTAAGAAGCAAGACGATCTACACGATGCTAAAAACTATAACAGGGTTCAAATCTAATGGCTCCTAATCTTCACGGAAATCTTCAATCTTTTCTTGACATATTGGGTGCTTCCTTGAGCCAAACTTCACATCACAGCTTGAAGAATTCCATGCCAACTTTCACTTTGGTCGAGGGATATTCGAGACATCTATGGACATTATAGGGATAAGAAGTCAAATTAAGTTTTGAAAACAATGTTTCAGAGAAGACAAGGAGTAAGAAACCTAAGAATGAGGTAAGAACAAGATTCATTAGACAATCATTTGGTGGATTTGATTTAGAAAATAAATTTTGAAATCTTTTCTAATTCGACTACTCTAACTAGGGCTTCGTCCTACAGTCGATATGGCTCTGATACCATCTCTGTCGAGACCCGAATATGCAAATCCGGACTCTCTGTGTATACTGCACTAGTCCAGGATCACGCTAGTGCACACAGTCAAACATTGAGGTAATCATCACCACAATCACGATATTAAATAAGGGAAACTCAAATTATTAATCAATATCCAAAAGTGAGACCTTATGGTCAAGCTTACAATCTCAATAGCCTTAGGGGCTTAACAAAATTTAGCAGCGGAAAACCAAAATAAAACGTAGTGGCCAATCGACATGCCCACGGGCAATCGAGTGGGGAGCGAAGCCTAGAACGCGTAGTCGTCGAAGTACTCTCCTCCTGGAACCTCCTGCTGGTAGCACTCTTCATCCTCAACTGAGCAACATAGGCATAAAGCCGTGAGTACATTGGTACTCAGCAAGCCGTTTGTAACAAATGATGCAATATAATATGCAAGGCTTAACAATGGAAAGCTGAAAGGGTTAATTTGCATAAAACAGCATTCGAAATTACCATAAATAGATTGAAGGCGAATTGTAAATAAATCAATAATAAATAATCAAAGGAATTGAAGTAAACTACTTATGGACTCCCCATCCACAAGCTAAACCAACAGTGAATTAACCATCCACTGATCAACTACCAAATTTTCCAAGAATAACTATACCTCGTGTGAAATCACCGAGCATTGTCCATGACCGAGGACACGGCTATTCGAATAGTTTTACACTCTGCAGAGGTTGCACAACTGTACCCACACGATGTGAAAATCCTCACGTTAAAGATAATCACAACAAGGCTTTTACAATGATCCATCTCAACCCGATCCCACTCGCTAAGGTTTCGCCGTCGAGTAGGGTAACCCCCTAGTCGGTAATTGCCCCCTCTTGCGCCACAACAACATCGGTAGTGAAACCCAAGTTGAGACTTCACAAATTATTATGCCAGGTCTATCCCATACTAGACATGTGGTTTGCACGGTAAGACTCAGATCAATGGCGCACAAAGTTAAGTCCTTAAATATTACCCAGGCGAAGCATCCACATCCCTGAAGTGTTAACCACACTTCTCCCCTTTACTGCACGATCATTCGCCCGAGTGAAAACCAATTTTGTATAACCACCGCCAATGACGCACCAACATCACGGCACAAATTTTATAACAGTGGCACCAGCCACAATTCAAAATCTCATTAAGTCAAATTAATTAATCACATGTGATGATGAAACCTTTCGCAAAATAAGCAAGGCTAAGCATTCTAATCGTACCAACCCAATGTGACAAATAACATAGCATCACTAATTAAATTCCCAACCTAAGGTGACAATGGCATCAAGGTATTCCAAAATATCAAGGAGGGAAATAACCAATTGGGACGATAACTACCAATACAAGGGTTTGAATAAAAATAGCAATGCAAGATAATTTAAAACAAAATAATTAAATAATAGATTGCAAACCGGGTTCAACATGATCAAAGGACACGACTTGCCTTGGCCTTGCTCAGTTGACAGCTCTTGATCTTCAAATCCAACGGCGGCTCCCTCGAACGCGTGATCTAACGAGAGAGAAAACGACACAAAGAGACAAAATAAATTCAAATAAAATTCAAATGAACTCCAAAAATTCTCAAACCTGAACCAAAAGATAGAGCTCAATTTTAGATGAATTTAGGAAGAAGAATCGGGTCAATCGGAGCTAGGACGAGGGAGAACGGGGCTCTGGAAAATTAAATCTACAGAAATTCGGGGAAATTGGAAAAGGCACTGTGCTGTGGACCGGGCGCACGGGAGACTGGGTCTACGGTGGACTCGGCGCACGGAATAGTGCGGCTGACTGGGCTGCTGGCGCAAGCGGCCAGGCTGACGTAGCAGCTGACTGGGCTGACACGTGTGCGGGTAGGGCTGACGTGGCATGCTGGCGTGGCCGGATCGGTGCGCGGCGGCGGGGCGATCGGACGGCTGCGGCACGGCCACGTGGACGCATCCGGGCCGTCGGCCCAGATCGGCTCACGGGTCTACGGCTCGGGCTGACGGGCGGGTCCCACATGGCGGCGGCGGGGTGCGCGGTGAACGGCGTCCACGAGGAGGCGAAGGGTCGCGGCTGACGCCAGCGCTGGCGTGGGCGGCGCGGGGACCGAGGGGACGCAGGGCGCGGCCGAGGCGCGGGCGCGGGTGTCCGCTGGCGGCGCGGAGCGCGGGCGGCGGCGGCGCGACGGCGGCTGGCCGGCGACCGAGGAGGCGCGGGGCGTCCCGGCGGCGGAGGCGGCTGGCGGCGACGACGACGACGACGGCGGCGGAGACGGCGGCTGCGGAACGACGGCGAACGGCGGCGACGGCGGAACCGAGGGCGCGGCGGGGCTCACCGGCGACGACGGCGGACGGCGGCGGCGGAGGCGACGGCGGAACCGAGGGCGCGGCGGTTGCGCACGGGGCGAAGGCGGCGGCGGCTGGCGGCGAACCTCGGGGTCCGCGCCCATTAAATACCCCGGGCGGCGCGAGGGCTGACGTGGCACGGACACCGCGTCCGGGCCGGATTCAGTCTCTGACAGGTGGGCCCCACCTGTCAGCGGCACGGGAGAGCGAGCGGCAGCGATGGCGCGCGGGCGAGGGGAGGCGCTCGGATGGCCGACGCGTGTCGTCCATCCAACGGAGGGAGGCGGGCGCGGGCGCGCGTGGATGCGCGCCGCGTGGCGCGGGCGGGGCAGCTGGTTGGGCCGGCGGTCGGACCAGGCCGGTTCGGTGGGTTTGGCCCACCGGCCGGTTCGGTGGTTTTTCCTTTTCTTTTCTTTTTTCTTTTTCCAGAAATTCAAATAAATTCTTTTGAGCTCTAGCAAATAGCAAATAAATCCAGAAAAATCCAGAAAAATACCAATAAATTCCTTGAGACACAAAGAACTCAAATAAAATGATCTTGGCAAATGTTAATGTTTAATTTAATCATATTAAATCTAAATAAATTCTGAAAATTCCTTTTAAGCTTTAATTAATTTCAGAAAATTTCAAATGGTAAATTTTATTTTAAAAGCTTCAAAAAGGCTCTGAAAATCAGGATGTTACAAGACGGGAGCTGTCGGCGGTGGATTTGGCGTCGATGAAGAATGGGGTCGGTGGCGCCAGAGATCGGTGCGGTCGGTGGCGTGGTAGAAGTGGAAGCAGTGGAGAGGTCGGAGGCGGCGCTGAAGGTGACTCGGTGAAGATGTCGGCGGCAGCCGTCGGTGTCGGAGCAGAGGATGGGGGAGGAGAGCAAGAAGGCGGCGGCCGAACTGAGAAGAGGAGGGGCGGCGCAAGGAAAAGGGCGGCCGAGAGAGGAGGAGAGGTGGCGATGGAGAAGCAATAGGGGGCAAGGAGAGATAGCTTGCGGCGGTTGGAGATAGAGAAGAGAGGAGGGGAGGGCAGAGCTGCGGCGCCAAAGAGGAGAAGTGGCGGCGCGGATGGAGGAGCGGCGGCGGCGAGACGTGGAGAGTGGAGGCAGTGGTGAAGTGGTGGGGGAAGAGAGGAGTAAGCGGTGAGGAGCGACCGGAGAGTAGGGAGAGGCGGCGAAGTAGGGTGGCGCGGTGAAGGGAGGCGTGCCGGTGGAGAAGGGAGGCAGCGCTGTGGAGGATGCGGCGGCGCACCAGAGGGGAGCAACAGGAGAAGAAGATGGCGACGCCGAGCGATGGGCGGAAGTAGATGGCGCGCCGGCCGATCTGGAGGAGCGGCGGGTGGAGTAGGTGAGAAGGGAGGCGAGAACAGGGGCGGCCGCCGGCGAGATGGCCCGGCCTCGCCGGCGCCGTGGCTAGAGAAGAAGAGGTAGGAAGCAAAGGGGGTGAAGGAAGAAAGAAGAACCGGGCTCAGTCTATCCCAGGCGGCGGCGGCGGATTTTTAAGGAGTTGGGAATTTTGGCAATTTGCAGATTAGTCCTCCAAGAATCTAGGGTTTGCAACTAAGTCCTTCCCCAAATGTTTTCTTCTGTTCTGACCCTCTCGAAGTCCGATTTCGTCGCGGTTTGATCCTACGCATCCATGACGACACGTACATCTGTACGGAGCAGTCCAAATTTGTCGTTTATGCGCCTAGATCGCGCCGGCCTGCAAAAAATTGCAAAAAATGTAAAATGATCCATTTTGAGCAATTAAATATGGAAAAACGTGTAAATGATGATAAATGATCTCGAAATGCAAAAAATAATGGGGTAAAATGACACGTAAATATATGTAAAAATGACGCTTACCGAAGTATAATTCTTGATGAGACGATCACCTTCGGAGATGCTTCATCTGGGCGCGTCATCGCCAAAGGTACAGTGTGTGTTAATGATTCTTTCATTTTGAAAGATGTTGCCTTGGTTAGTAAGCTGCAGTATAATTTGCTGTCTATTTCTCAGCTTACCGATGACGGTTTCGAGGTGAGCTTTAAGAAAAATAATTGCAAAATTCATGATTCTTCAGGTAGTTTGGTTTGCAGGATTTGTCGATTTGGGAGGATCTTTCGTGCTGATTTTTCTGAGTCTTCTGGTGATCCACTCCGGTGTTTAGTTGCTTCGGAGTCCCGTGATCGTTTTTTTGGCATAGGAGACTTGGTCATATTGGATTTGACCATTTGACCCGAGTTAGCGGCCACGATCTCATTCGTGGTCTGCCGAAACTCAAGATGGTCAAAGATCTTATTTGCGCTCCATGCCGGCATGGTAAGATGGTCGCCGCTTCCCATCCTCCGGTCACAGTCACTATGACCGATGCACCAGGACAGCTGCTCCATATGAATATAGTTGGACCAGCTCGAGTGCAATCAGCAGGAGGGAAGTGGTATGTCCTTGTCGTGGTCGATGACTTCTCGAGGTACTCTTGGGTGTTTTTCTTAGCCTCGAAGGATGAGACGTTTGCACTTTTCCGAGGTCTTTTCAGTAGGCTTTATGTTGAGCTCCCGGGTGCCTTAGGAGTTCAAGAATTCCTACTTTGAGAGGTTCTGTGTGAGACAGGTGTAGAGCACCAGTTCTCTTCTCCGCACGTCCCACAGCAGAATGGCGTCGTGGAGAGGAAGAACCGTACCTTGGTCGAGATGGCCAGGACGATGCTCGATGAGTACTCTACATCGCGAAAGTTTTGGGCTGAGGCTATAGCTACCGCGTGCCATGTTTCAAATCGAGTTTTTCTTCGGGCACACTTGCACCATACTTCTTATGAGTTGAGATACGGGCGAAAGCCCAACGTCTCTTATTTTCGTGTGTTTGGTTGCAAGTGCTTTATTCTGAAGTCCGGGAACCTAGACAAGTTCGAGTCACGTTCTTGTGATGGGATCTTTCTAGGTTACTCGACTTCTTCGCGGGCTTATTGGGTTTGGAACTGCGAGTCTAGTAAGTTGGTAGAGACCTGTGAGGTGACCTTCGATGAGGCTAGTCCAGGGACTAGGCCCGATATCTCAGGTTCTTTAGAGCAGTCCGAGCCCATCTTCGTGGATGATGAGGATGATGGAGATGAGGGTTGTCTACCCGATCTAGTCCCTCATCCACCCCTTGAGGTGCCTTCTTCCACCGCACCACGAGGCGATCAGCCCATGCTTTCTGCCTCTTCTGGAGCTAGTGGCTCTGTTCCTACCTCTTCAGCTTATGAGGTAGAGGTCACTTCTTCATCTCATCCTGGACCTCCCCGACATATCAAAAAAGACCATCCTTCTGAGCAGATTATTGGAGACCTCTTTAAGCGAGTCACTCGTTCAAAGTCTGGCATGTCACATTTCTGTCTCCATTCTGCTTTTGTTGGCACCTTGAGCCCAAGGATGTTAGTCATGCTCTGTCTGACGAGTCTTGGGTCAATGCCATGCAAAAGGAATTAGAGAACTTCGAGAGAAACAAGGCCTGGTCGCTTGTTGAGCCCCCACGAGGTCACAATGTCATTGGGACTAAGTGGGTGTTCAAGAACAAGCAGAGTGAGGATGGTGTGGTTATTTGAAACAAGGTTAGACTGGTAGCTCAGGGGTTGTCCCAGGTTGAGGGTCTAGATTTCGAGGAGACCTTTGCCCCTGTAGCTAGACTTGAGGCCATTAGAATCCTGCTTGCCTTCGCAGCTTCTAAGGGTTTCAAGCTTTACCAGATGGATGTCAAGAGTGCCTTCCTCAATGGCTTTATTGAGGAAGAAGTCTATGTGAGACAGCCTCCAGGTTTCGAAAACCCTAAATACCCAAACCATGTCTTCAAGCTTTCCAAAACATTGTATGGACTTAAGCAGGCCCCTAGAGCTTGGTTGGGTGACATCATCTTTGGCGGCTCCTCGCATGCTCTCGTTTCCCAGTTTTCCGATGTCATGAGCTCGGAGTTTGAGATGAGCATGATGGGCGAGTTAAGCTTCTTCCTTGGCTTCCAAATTAAGCAGACTCGGGAGGGTATCTTCTTGCATCAGGGCAAATACACTCGAGACCTCCTGAAGCGCTCCGATATAAGTGATGGTAAGCCAGTGTCCACTCCGATGGCTACATCAGCTTCACTCAACCCAGATGAGGACGGCGAGCCAGTTGATCAGAAGGAGTATTGCAGTATGATCGGCTCCCTCTTGTACCTCACTGCCTCGAGACCGGACATACACATCGCTGTGTGTCTTTGCGCTCGGTTTCAGGCTTCTCCTCGCGTATCTCATCGCCAGGCGGTGAAGCGCATTCTTCGGTACCTTCGAGCTACCATTGACTATGGTATCTGGTACTCTTCTTGCCTTTCCTTGAGAGCCTACTCGGACGTAGACTTTGCTGGCTGTAGGATAGATAGGAAGAGCACTTCTGGCACTTGTCAATTCATTGGCACTTCTCTCGTTTCCTGGTCTTCGAGGAAGTAGTCCGGTGTTGCACAGTCCACCGCAGAGGCCGAGTACGTTGCTGCAGCCAGTTGCTGTAGCCAGGTGCATTGGATGGCTTCGACCCTACGGGACTTTGGGTTGGTCATAGATAGTGTTCCACTCTTTTATGATAACACTTCTGCGATTAACATTGCTAAGAACCCAGTGCAGCACTCTCGGACCAAGCATATTGATATACGCTATCACTTTCTTAGAGACCATGCAGAGAAGGGTGATATAGTGCTCCAGTTTGTGGAGAGTGACCACCAGTTGGCTGATGTCTTCACCAAGCCTTTGGATAGTTCGAGGTTTTCAGCTCTGCGGGGAGAGCTTGGGGTGGTTTGTCCTTGTGGACTGTTGTGAGGGGGAGCTTTGTGCTTTACTGCTTTATTATATTGATTATGCTCTTACTTCCTTCTGATTACATTGCATACGAGTGCATTGGGTTTTGTCCTTCTAGCATAGATTAGAGTGCCTCTCTTGTCTAGTTGCTTAGACTTCTTCCTCTCATCTTGTGATTCTAGGATGCTGCTTATTAGTTGGTTCTCTTCTTACTAGGTTGAGCTTACTCACTGCTTGTAGGTTCTAGCGAGGGTTGGGCCACTCTCGGGTAGACAGGGTACGTGTTTGCTCCTTAGTTTGTTAGATGACCAGTTGATAGTCCTAGAGTCATATGAGGTAGATGAGAGTCAGTTTAAGCTATAGTATCCTCTATATCTTATCTATGCTTTAAAGACTGGCTGTTTGGTTTTCTTTGCCAGCTTCTCGATTTTACTGCTTTGGTTCAGAGGGAGTTCATTTGGGAGCTTCTGGAGCTTAATATTGACATAACTCAACGTGAACTAAAAGTTGCATCTCATGTTGAGGGGGAGCTGGATTTTCTTTCATTTTAGCATTTCGCATTGTAATATAATTACATTGAGCCTTGATTATTATCCTGTTATGACATGTTTACAATGCTTTACACCTTGCCATGACTTGTGCTTATTTGCTAGATTTTATCGTGACTTCATATGTGTAGACTAGCTTTTGCCATGATAAGTAAATTAAAATTGCTCAACTTGAATTAAAACTTGTCATGATAGCATTTGAGTCTAGTCTGTCTTTAGTTATCTTTGTATGATTCATGCCATGTCAAATAGGTTGAGTTGAGTCTTGAATATTTGTTGAGCCTTAGATTGAGATATTTTAGTCTCTTGATGCAGCATGAGTTAGTACAACATGTTTAAAAAGCAAAAAGATCTCTTTTGTGCGAAAAAACTGATCTCGCCAATTTTTTCTCATGAGACGGCTTTCCATTGCACTAGGCATGAACTCAAGGGGAGTTTTGGATGATCTAGATTATCTTCTTAAGCTTTTTGCTTGGAGTGGTCGCATAAGGCTTGAGATCAAGCACATGATAAAAATATTGGTTGGAAACGACCATAAGTTTCAAAAGAAAATATGCCATTTGTGCTCATTTTGCTTAAGCTACAAAAAGAACCAAGTACTTGAACCAATGTTTCATTCTTGAGCATATAGCACTCTATTTGGACTCAATACTAGCTTCTTGGTTTCGCTTAGCTTATTGACATGGCCTGCATCATCCTTGGATATCTCTAGCTAGACTTTGCTTATTGATGACTTAACATGCTCACAAAATGCACTACATTTCATATCGTCATCTATGTGTTCTAGCTGGGTTATACATATCTTGTCATGATCTAGATAGCCTTTTATTGAGTTATGGCTTGGTGTAATACATTATGGTCATTTTGGATAATTCTCATAGTTTTAAATGCTTAGAATAATCAAACTTCAGCCATTTCATCCATCTTTGTGATCTTATTTTCTCCTTTGCATCCTTGATGTGTTTATTACCAAAAGGGGAGAATAGAGGAGAAAAAGCTATTTGGGAAAATTTTAGAGCTTTGGAGAACAATTTGCTCTTTCAGTTGTTGCTCTAGTGTTTCCTTCTGTTGACATGTTCATTAGCTTCATTTCCTTCCTTTGGACCATGTTTGACTTCTTTCTTGCATTTCAAACTCAACTTCACGCTTTTTCTGGGTTTGTCAATATACTCATCAAGGGGGAGATTGAGAGACCATGTGGTTGAGAGCCTATGTGTGTGATGAGTAATTGACATCGGTTTAGGAGAGTCGAGTTTGGTTTGGTTGGTTCAGACCTTGACGTTGCGTGGTGCAATCGGGCTCGGTCGGACTTGGTCAAACCTGGTCAAGGTGCTTAGGTTGCATATTCTGCTGTTTCGACAGGTTTGGACTTTATTATGTGTAAGTATGACTTACTGATGCTATTTATGCTTTCATGTATCGAGCGGTGCTATTTGATGTGTTTCTTATTTGTGATGGCTGCAGGACATCGAGGCGGAGTCGTGGCGAGACACGAGGTGACCGGACTAGACACGGGCGGTGTCGAGGTCAGAACGGTCGAGATGTGTCGAAGACGGCGGAGACTCGAGGTGGTTGCGAGGCTTGGACGACAAGAGACGCGGAAGCTTCCCGGAAGGTGCAGGAGGGGCGAATTGGTAATTTCGCGAGGCTGCACAAGCGGGAGCGGGTTCTGTTGGATTTAGCGGGCGTAACAGGGTGGAGACCCGTTAGCCAAAGGCTATAAATAGGAGGGAGTGGCTGCATGCCCTCTCATGGCTTTGGGAGAGAATTAGGGTTTGCAAGAGTCAAAAGAGGCTTTGTGAGTTTGTTTTGGCTTTAGGCTTTAGTTGGTGAGGAGTTGTTGAGGGTAGCAGAGTGTTGTCTCCTCCCTCTGTGTGTGTCCCCTTCGTAGCTTCTTCTTGGGTGTGTTCTTGAGGGAGAGGATGGTTTGATGTCCACTCAAGCTTGTATGGGGAGGTAGAGAGGGTGTGAGTTGTTTCTCCTATGTAATCATGTATCTTCTTTCCTCAATATCAATATGAGATGGTTTTGGCTGAATTTGATCAAATCTCTGGCTCTCTATTGGTTTTTGCCTTCGATGTTTCCTATGTGTGATTTTTGAGTTTTTGAGTTTTTGCTCGTTTCTTACTAGGGAGTCCCAAAATGGGTTCCTCTGTGATGGGATGATGCCTCAAGATCTTTTGATCGACTTTTCCCAAGAGCAAATCAAGTTTATTCTCAGATTTGGTGTTTTGCCTTCCTCTGTTCTTCATTTCCTCTTCTAGGGTTTTGATGAGTTTCTTGATTCCCTTGAGGAAATGGCCTGAGGTTCTTGCTGGCATGTCCTTAGATTATTGCTAACTTGATTGTAAAATCTCATGTGCAAAGGACATGTGAATCTTGAGTAATTTGGGTTTGTGTCCTCTCTGAAGTTTTCCAAGTTTTTCTAGGGTTTAGTTCAAATCTTGTTTCCCTCTTTGAGATGGCTTGAATCTTGGCTTGTAGAGTCCAGTGGCTATTGCTACAATATCTGCAAAGTCTTTTGGCCAAAGGATCAAAGAATTATTGGGAATTTGATTTTTGAGGATGCACTATGTACCTTTTCAGTTTCTTGCCCAAATCTGTGATACTTGCATTTAAGTTGGACCCTTTTGTTTCTTTTAGTTCCTCTGGCTATTGTAGTTCTTTCCTAACTATTCTGGGCAGAGAAAACTAGAAGAAAATCTCAAATTTCCTTTTTGTGTGAAGTTTCAGTTGGCTGTCTGAAAATTTCAGGAGTTTCTGTCTGCTGTCCCGAGGGGCGGTCAGACCGGGGAAATGAAGGCGGTCAGACCGGCTTTAGAGGGGCGGTCAGACCGGCATGGCTTGGGCGCTCTGAACGCCGGCCAGGGAGCGGTCATACCGGCCTGATGCCAGCGGTCTGACCGGCTTCCCCTGTTCAACCCTCGCAGTTCCTCGTTTTTGTTGCTGTTTCTCTTGATTGCTTCTCTTGTTTGCCTTCTGTGAGGTTCCAGAGAACACAAGTTTTTATCTTCATAGATTCTATATCTATTGGAGAGAAAACTTGTTTGAGTACTTGGAGGGGACGTGATTTTAATGTAAGCGACATTCACCCCCCCCCCCTCTGTCGCCGAGTCCGATCCTACACCTTTAGCACCCCTGGCTTCTATCATTCTATGATAGCCATGCCTAGGCAAGTCGAGCTTGGCACTTCCAGGCATACCTTCACCTCTTGAATGCCATGGGTCGAGAATTCACCTCATGAGGCACTTCTTTGGGCTAGGTCCTAGCTCCACACCTCCACATAGCTTTGACACCTCGGTGGTAGATGCTTGACTCTATAGTTGTTCGCAACCGCACATCCTTCTGTACAACGGTGAACTCCCTGATACGGCCTAAAATTGGCCAAGCGGAGCAATGGCCCTTTGATGAACACAAGGGAGCCCAACTCGGAGGCATGTGCATGACCTACCGTCTAAAGTTTATGTGAGGATTAAGCTATTTTAACATGTTGTCAGAATTCATTGCATGCTACTTGTGAAATCATTGACCTGAGGTTGTACACCGACCCCTTTTGCAAGTTGGTGCACTGACTTGGGTGAGCAGTTGATGACCACCAGGATTAGCGAGGGGCTAATGTTGAGGGAGGGTCCTCGCGCTACCTTGGGCCCATGACAGCTTCAGCATGGTGTCACATATCAGGGAATCCACCACGGATGAGGTCCACGGGCCAACCTAGACAAGGTCCATGGACCAACCCTAGAAGAGGTCCAGAGTCCACCCGGATGAGTTCCATGGACCAACGCCTGACAGGGTCCATAGTCCACCCTAGACAAGGTCTACGCCACCACAAATGAGGTCTGGGAGCCAACCCAAGATGAAGTCCTAAAGCCAACCTCAGGCAAGGCCCAAAAGTAAACCCGAGCGAGCTCAGTGGGCCGGCCCTTGAAGTCCCTTCAACGTGGCAGGACCCATGTGGCATGAAGGATGAAACTACCCTTAGGAGTAAACTAGTCCCCGAGGGCAGACTTGTAACTTCATTCGCCTCCTCCTCCCACTCTATAAATAGGACCCCTTGTAAGTGGAGAGGAGGAGGCCATTTTGTAAGTCTAGACGCCCATATTCAATATACTTGGTCATTCGTGTGTGATTCTCGTTAAGTCATTCCACATCCTCGGTGGTCCTCGAATCTAACCGAGGGTGCTTACAAGGTTACTATCTGGTCTCGTATCGACGATAACTTTGTCTTGTCCTCGAAGCATCCTGAAACCAATCCAACTCATCAAAGCATCTCCACATGCTTTGACATATAGCCTGTAGTGCTCAACGACTTGTCGTCAAGTCTTCATGCATCTAGTCTCCCTTGGATCATCTCTACTTGCACCGGCCTAAGTCACTTGGTATACCACATGCATCAACTCGCCTCTTTATGATCCTTGTCTTTTCTATGAGTCTCGCTTGACCCACGTAGCCTCGCACAAACTTACCCGACTACATGAACCTCAACTCTCCCACCTAGTCCTAGTTAATTACTATTAACCGCTAATGTTCGTGAAGCCACTTGCACATTCAAAGACCAAGCAATCATCTTAAACAGAAGTTCAAAGCACTTAACTTACATTAGTCAAAACATGCATTTATGCAACACAACACAACCCAAGATTGAGCCACGTAGCCTTACCTAGACTTACCTGACCACACGGATCTTAGCTCTCCCGCCTAGTCCTGAGCAATTGCCATTGATAGCTAATGTTCTCAAAGCCATTTGTACATCCAAAGACCAAGCAACCATCTTGAGCATAAGTTCAATGCACTTGACTCACGTTAGTCAAAATATACATCATACAACACAAAACAACTCAAACTTGAGCTATGCAGCCTCACTCGGATATACCCAACTATACAGGCCTCAGCTTTCCCGCCTAGTCATGGTCAATTGTCGTTGACCGCTAACGTTCTCCAAGCCTAGCAGAACACCATAAACGAACACATCTCACAGGCTCTGATAAATAGCCATTAGTCTAACCGCATCCCTCATGCTTGTCATACCATGACCGGTCAGACCGTTGACCCAAAGTTGATCTGTCTACTACCAAACATTCTCAAACCAACTCAAACTCAACCTCCGTAACAGGACACCGGTGTGACTACAAACCTAATGCTGGTCACACCACCCAACTCAACTCCGGTCTGATCACCAACCAAAGGCCGGTCTGACTACATGTGCCCAACTCCAAAACATGCTTTCTGCTAAAAAGTAACTGGCTACCATAGCCCGATCATACCGCAACCACTAGTTAGACCACATGCCATGTGCCGGTCAAACTGCTCGCACCTGAGCCAACTCAAACCAAAAGGCAAAGCCGGTCTGATCATTAACCCATAGCTGATCAAACCGCTTACCACCTGACAGCAACATTGAAAACTGCAAACACTCAAACTTCAACAACTCTTGCATAAGAAAGTCAAATACTCATTACACACCATAGGGTGATTTCCACATGTTCTTATATTTTATTTGCTCTATTAGTTGATATAAGAATTCTACTTTCCTGTGAACTTAATATAGGAGTAGGAGGTTGGATCGATAAGGTCATAACAGTTCTGAAATTCTGTGTAGCAGACTGCATTACAATCGTGCTAAATTTTTATAACCTCCATGGATATTAGCCTTTTCCATTCAAGCAAGTTCCTTATGTTTTTGCCATTCGAAAGAAATTCGATCATTTATGCGATGCAAATCCGATGTATACATTTTATACAGAATATAAAATATCTATTTCGATCATGCTAGACAGGACAAATTTTAGACTTAGTCAGGAAACACTGTGACATCTGTGCCACTTCCTTTTAACACATATACAGGACCACAACTTTGTTAGATTCTCCGAGATGGACGGGTAATAAAAATAGTGGTGATTGCCAGGAAAAATCATCTCCCACTACAAGTTAAGCATCTTATTATTCCCCCTTCGTCATCTTACTCCCCTCTTACTATATTACACAAATCCCACGTTACATCTTAACGCTATTCATTTCACTTCTTTGTCGGCAAAAGTAAAACTTGTCTCTGCAACCTTCTTTGGCCTTAATGGTCTACATAAACAGATTCCTTATGCAAATTGCCTCTTAATTTTACGCTATGCTGCATGCATTAGGGTTCTCATCACTGAACATTGAAGTGATCTGGCTTCCATCTCCTTTCCCCCTAGCAGCTGGATAGTAGTCATGGCTGTAGTACCTTCCTTCTTGCACAGGGGAGACCACATGTCCGTACTCTGATATGTAAGGACTTGGCCTCTGGCTGTAGCTATGAGTCACATAATAAGGTGCAGCATCATATCTGATGCCATACATGTTGCTAGGATGGTTTGCCCAGTGTTCCCTGTACACATGGTGGTTGCACGGGTAGTCATGCACCATGTGTATCACGGTAGCGTCGGTGGCCGGGGTTTCAGCCGGTGACGCCTTTTTGTTTTCTGTTGCCGGTTCCACCTGTACTGCTTCTGCAGGAGGAGGCGCATTGGCTGGTGGGTCGGCAGGCGGCGGCGGGGCTTCCCCTTCGGCGGGTGGCGCCGGAGGCTGAGCCTCGGCCGCAGGGTCGGTGAGTGAGCAGATGGTAGGAACCTTCTTGGTCTTCCTGATGGCCTTGACAATCTTCTCAGGATCAGCAATCCCCTCCACTGTGATCTTGTGGTTAGCCTGATCAACATTGATCTCGTTAATACCTGCACAAGGCCATTTCATAGCTTGTGTGAGATGTTGTGGGCAAGCTTGCAGTCGATTACATTCTCTAGATGTTCCTAAAATGCACTTGAGATGCCAAACTGGATGCCTGAATGAGGGGATTAAAAGGAACCCTAGCGTTTCTGTAAAGAAGGATCAGAATGGTTTACCCTCAATGCCACTCAAGGTCTTCCTGATCTTATGCACGCAGCCATTGCAGTCCATCCTTACATGAAGCTCTGTTATTCGCGGCGTCTGCAGATTCACGCAGATATATTAGTACAATCACTGTAAAGGAAACATGTGTTCATGAAGGTTAGTTTCATTATGTCACGCTACAGGCCTAAATACCATGAACATAATATTGTTGTAGATATATGTAAATGGTTAAACCATCAAAAAGTGAACAAATCCCAAGTCCTTAGCATGAGAAGAAAAATGAGTCAGTTACAGAGATTGCTGAGCTCACAAACCTCTGATTGTGAAGTCATTACTGAAGCTTTAACTTGAAGCTCGAAGTCTAATGGAGAACTCTCTAGACCTTAGGACAAGGCAGCTTGGAGTCATGGAGCCATGCAAGGAGCTGCATTTATACTGCAATACGTGAGGGACTGAACAGGAATATTTAGAGGGCAATTTGTGTGGGTCACCCAACGAATCACTGGAAAGTGAAAAGAGGGGTCCTTTGATATCACCGTCTTGGTATAAGGTCCTCTTCTTTTCCATATGTTGTAGTCGTACCCGCAAGTGGGTTGTAAGGTGCGCTAACAGTTGGCTCCAATCAGTCTAGAGCCAGCATCGGACCGGTTATCGTTGGACCGGTTATCGTTAGACCGGTTATATCTAGGTGACTAAGACCAGTTTCGTAATGGTAACTATTTACTACTGTGCGTGTCTAGCCATCATCTGAATATTCTTTTAAACAATTATTTAAATTTATGACCTGTAGATTAAACTTCAAAAGTCTTTATCCTTCACTTCTTTCCTATATAACCCATCTCCTCTCTAACCCTATGCCTTGACCCTATCGTCTCCCACCCTGTACCCCCGACCCCGCCGCTCCCTTCGGGCCGCCACCCCGCGCCGCTCCCTCTGCGCCGCCTCCCACCCCGCACCCTTGACCCCGCTGCTCCCTCTGCGCCGTCATCCTACGACGCTCCCTCATCGCCGCCACCTCTAGCCGCCTCCTACCCTACGCCGCTCCTTTGCGCTGCCCCCTCCCACGGCATCCTCCTCCTTTCTCGCCGGAGCAGCGCTGCTCGCCGCCCCCCCCCCCCCCCCCCCCCCGCCCCGTCCTTCACCACCTGTGGCCGATGGCTCCCCCGCTGCCTCGCCGTGCCGTCCCCTACACCTCCCCACCGTGCCACCCTGCCCAACCTCATGCCAGTACCTTCTGCCGTGGCCACCCTTCGGCACCACCCATCACCCTCCTACCCCGTCCGTCACCTCCTACCACCGCTCACCACTGGGCCACCACCCCCCGGCCTCCCCCTACGCCCTGGGGAATAGTGAACTCTAGGTGCGGGGGCGGGATTCTCCCCTCGAGCTCACTGGCAACCAGAAAGAAGGGGTCACCGGAGAGGAGGAAGAAGGGGTCGTCAGAGAAGAAGGTGGAGGTGGCGGCGTATGAATCTTCGCGTATATCCAAAGGTTAGAAATTTAGATGATTTTTCAAAGAAAACAACCGGGTGATGTTAATGAACACCATTCCATCAATACTAGCTGCTATAGCTTCTTTTCCATGTGTTGTATTCGTACCCGCAAATGGATTATAAGGTGTGCTAACAACTGGCTCCAATCGAAGTCATTTGTCCCAATGTTTATAGAACAAAAACCGAATCGGTATCGTTAGACCGGTTGTAGGCTGCACCTAGGTGACTCGGATCAGTTTCATGATGGTTATTATTCACTAATAGTAATTTCTCTATTACCAGATGGAACACCGTTCCATTCATCAACAGTAACAGAAACTACGTACAGCCAGAAACTAAGCCAAAAGGAACCTAGTTTTGGTCCATTTACAATGGGTCTCGTTACATCACTGAATTCTTGCATGATTCCAGTTTTCCGGATGATTCTATTGAATGAAATGTTATGTCTAGAAGCAAAAATAGTATGAAGTAATAGGATGGTGTTCCTTGCTTCATGGTTGGACTTTGGAATAGCAGTGATCTTAAAAATATCCGGTTGCCCTGTGGGATGGAGCTACAATCATTCAGTCTCAAGAAACGCTCTTCAACTGACTGTGGTTTCTCCATATATAGTTGAGAATTTCACTTTCTTCACTCAAAACAGTCATCATTATATTATCTCTTGGGGCCCTGGATGTGATTGGTTTTTTCAGCTAGGTTCTATCATCTACATTTTAGAGTTGGCTGTGGTCAAGGGAAAATTAATTTGTCCTGCAAAAAAATTTAGAGCCCGGCGAAATGAACGAAATTCCGAAATTTCATTTATTTCGGCCAAAATTTCAAATGAACCATGCAAATATCATTTGAATTTTGGTAAAAATTAACCAAAATTTAAAAAAAATTTGCACAAATATCAAATGGGGATAAATTAGGCTAAAATTTGGCTGAATTATTTGCATTTCGCTACCCACCGAAACGGCCGAAATTTCGGCCAAAATATTTAACCCTGATCTGGTCAGGTCCAACCACCTAAAGAATCTAATCAGGTTTCGCTCAAAAGATATATTCCGACCAGTATTACTAGTTGGTAATGCGAACTGGTTGGAGGTTAAGATTGGAATCATCTTTGTATTTGTGATGTACTCTGCACCGACTTGCACCAATCGTGATGTCCAAAGGTGTTTGCGCCGACTAGAATCGGACATGGCTACTCGAGGTGCTTCTAACTACAACTCTTCACCGTTATCTTTTAAGACTCTGTTTCATCTATAAGTGGGGTGTTGTTCCCGTTTTCGAGCAAGTTACTATTCCAATTTCCAAGTAGATCTCTGTTCCATTGCCGACTAGGATTCTGTTCCTTCCTCGTCTGGGACTTTTATTCACAAGGTTATTTATACCTCATGTAAGTCTCATGATAGATAGAGAGTGAATCACACTTCAAGTTATCTACACATGTAATACGCGTTCTATAACTTCTCATCTATATAATGGTTTCACCAATTGTGTATCCATGATTTTTTTCCGTAAGGATTTTTCACATTAAATCTTTGTCTCGTGATCCTGTTTATTATTCATTATTTCATCTCGTCAAGTCAGTTTTTATAACAAGTGATATCAGAGCTTGGTTCTTTGCCCAATCAATCTAGGGCATACTGACATGACGACAATGAAGTATGACCTTCCGCTGCTGGATCACAACACAAGAATTTCTCTCTAGCAAATCAAGATGTGAGATGTTCTACCACAGCTCAATTTGGATGATGCGTTATTGGGAATCGACAAGATTTTCATTGCATGTTCTGTTGAGAAAAAGCAAAGGAGAGATCGTAAGGCTCTATTTTAATTTCATCTTTATCTTTCTAATAATATCCACTAGAAAATTATAAAGGAGACCACCTCTAGAGCGTGAAGGCTAAAGTTGGAATAGATCTATATGACCAAGAATCTGACTAACAAGATGCATCTGAAGTAGAAGCTTTTCTCACTTAAGTTGGCTAAAGGCGGAACGGTGCAAGATCATTTGACCACGTTTAAAGATGTGGTAACCAACCTTAAAACCATGAAGGTCAAATACGATGATAAAGATTTTAGCCTTATTCTACTCTATTTGCTACCTATTTCATTCTCTATATTTAGAGGCATAATTCTCTACAGTTGAGATACTTTTACTCTAAACGAGGTTTATGAAGCCCTATATGTAAAAGAAAAAATTAAAAGGTATGGTTTCAAGTGAGAGCTCGAGTTTGCATGTAGAAGGTTTGTCTGTTTAGGGTAGACTAGTCGAGAGGTCTCCAACCAGTGATTCCAAAGGTAGAAGCTCGAGCAGATAAATAGGCCATTCGAAGTTGAAGATCAAGAAGTTGTGCCATTACTGCAAGAAGGGTGGACACGATACCTCCAAGTGCTAAAAACTCCAGATAAGGAGAAGAGGAATAATAATTCCAAGAAGGATCAACAAGATGCTGAAGCTACGGCCACCATTGTCATAAACGATTCTGAAGGGGAGACTCTTGTTGCCCTTCCTAGTGATTCCAAAACTAGTGATGAATGGATTCTTGATTCAGTCTACACATTCCACATAAGCCCAAATAAAATTCCATAGCTACAAGAAGATAACAAATGCAAGATACCACTTGCAGGGACAAAAAGAATCAAACTCCCCTACACAAAATCTGCAAGAAGAAATAGCTAAAAGCGCTTGCAAGAGAAGATAGGACCAACTCACGAAAGTCACACCGCGAACTCTCTCCTCATTAGGAATAGCTAGAAGGGCTGGAAAAAGAGAGATCTAGGCTCTATACTCTACGTGGTCTCTAGAAAAGAATAAATCATAGTTAAGGAGAAAATTTAAGACACTAGCTATCCTCACTATTGGACACTAGTGACTGAAGAAGCAAGCTTGATGTAGATTGGAGAAAGCAGAACCTAGAAGACCTAAAATATACCTAAGGATGATTCGTGCAAGAAGCGATCCTATCCCTAACCCAACCAATTCTCCAACTATGAAGCCTAGAATGATATGCAATGATGGATCATGGGCAAAATTAAAGCACAAGAAATAAAACTGGTGTCACACATCTTGCAATGAGATATAGTCGAAGGAGTATAAGATAAGTCATGGGGCATTCCAATAGGGATAGCCATTACTGGATGCTAGAATAAGGAAGACGAAGACCCAAAAGCTCCAGAAAAAGGGAGCCGACACCCAACTGGTCAGACCACCATTGTGGGGTCGAGCTGACCGCTCCCTTGATACCTGGCTGAGATATCAAACACATGGTCTTCCTCCTTTCATGTAAAGCCCACATCAACAGGACATAAGATGTATGTGCCATGGAACCGGGGCTAGTGAAAAATGACATGAAAAATATGATCCCTTGACACATGACAAGCAAGAATATTAGCATATGGCCCAAAGCAACGATGCGATCAGAACAGATACGGATGGATATCACTCATCCTGTATCCTATTCTGTATTTTTTCTCAGAGTCAGAGTTGGATAATACCAAATACCCATTTCTCAATTCCATATTAGTTCCATAAGCCTTCGGATGGTCAGTCGAACAGAAATTATCTACTTCTTTACATAGGACATTGGACAATAGAGTGCAACCAAAGCAAATATAGAGAGACTAATAGCAAAAATATCAAAGGAAGAGCACTCAATATTCCCTACCTATTTAGATGTGGCAATCTGCCTATATGTTATCATGTTCCTGTGTGAAGTCACAACAGATTTCCTCATATTACTTGACATACGGATATATACGGATAGATATCACTCATCCCGTATCATATTCCATATTTTTTCTTCAAAGTTAGTGTCAGTCACATATAGTTTCAGATACCCATTTACCCTTTCCATATTCGCTCCTCGAACCTTCGGTCAGACAAAAATTATCCACTCCGTTTACACCTCTAGTTGAAAGTGAGAGGTAGGAAATAAAAGTTCAATGCTCACATAAGCATAAGAAAATAATTTAAGCATGAACATGAATGGATTGAGCGTGGCTATGAATAAAACATGAACATTACATTCTAAAGAGATATAACAAGCTCTGCATATCCATGGTAGGCATTGAAGCACATGAGCACACAAGTACATAGTATGGCACACACAAAGTCAAGGATAAAGCATGCAAGTGAATTTATGGCAAAGCTCATCTATCCATAATTTGGCAATATCACTTGTACAACCAAACCATATAAGCATAAAACATGCATAAATTATACTAACATGGATCAAGCATAGCATGACATATAATGACTTAAGAAGAGCACATGCTAATTGTAATACAACAAAACTCATGTATCCACAAATGACATATCACAATATCATGTAGATAGAAAACATGATATGGAATTACTCATGCAAATACATGATACAATGACATCAAGCAAGCATAAGGACACAACGACTAGAGAGGGGGTAAATAGGAGCCAACACAATAAAAGCGTTTTGCAAATCTTTTCCGCAAGGAGCAAAACAAAACTCTTTACTCTAGTAGTTATGAGAAACTATAAAGATCAGAGGCTGAGCACCCACAAAAAACTGAAAATCGAGCCAACCGGGACCTCTAGACTTTTGGCTAGTAAGACCGCCAAATAGGGGCTGGTCTGACCAGTCTAGGCTGACCAGACCACTGCAAGCTCATTCTGGCTAGTTGTAACATCCTAATTTTCATAACTTTTTTGAAGCTTTCAAAATAAAATTCATCATTTGGATTTTCTTTGGAATTAATTCAAGCTTAAGTGGATTTTTTATGAAATAAAAAGGATTTAATATGACTAAATAAAACTTTGACATCTACTGGAAGTATTTTACTTGAGTTCCTTGTGCTTCAAGGATTTTTTACATTTTTTGGAATTTTTCTGGATTTATTTGCTATTTTCTAGAGCCCAAAGCACTGTGCTACATTTTCGTTCGGCAACCGTCGTGCGGGAGACGAATTCGTCTCGTTATCCGCACATCTCTGCCTCGGTGTCTATGTCTGAGCCACTGTCATTTTGTTCCGTACGTGGACTCTCGGTTTCTGCACCATAAATAGCCACGGCTCCCCTCATTCTTCGCACCCCGCAGTCACCTCACCGAGCGCCCTCGCTAACCGTACTGCGTAACTGCATCCGAGAGCCGTCATCCTTGTCATCGCTACTGAGTGAAGCATTATCGTCTTCATAGTCAGCAGTCGCTTCATCATCTTCCTTGTCTGTGCTTCGCCGACGTTTGCTGCCCGTCGGTGAGTTTCTACACTGCCGTGACTCGCCGTCCCTGCTGGTCAAATCCGCCAGCCGCACCTCCTGGTCTTTCGGTGGAACGAGTTCATGGAGCACCATCTCGTTGACCAGGTGGGTCCCGCATATCAGGTCCCTTGTTTTGTGCACCCGTGAGCCGAACCATGTCAGCCGTCCACCTCAGCTCCACGCAAACACGCCATGTCAGCCCTAGATGCCTGGTCAGCCGCCACATCATCCAAGCCCGTGCTCCGTACACTATTCCATGAGCCAAGTCCATTGTAGACTATCCTATTCCATGCATCGAGTCCACAGCATAGTAAGATTTCTGAATTTCCAGTATTTCCTTTAAATAAGATTTTCCAAGAGCCTGTTCTTCTCCGTCCCAGCTCCGATTGACCCGATTATTTTTCCTAAATTCATTTAAAATTAATCTTTATCTTTTAGTCCTAGTTTTGAAGTTTTTGCAATTTATTTTGTTTTTATTTGATTTTATCTGTGTCTCATTCGATTTCCCTCTCGTTAGATCACGTCTTCGAAGGAGTCGAAGAAGGAGCAGAAGATCAAGAAATTGTTAATTTAGTAAGGCCAAGGCAAGTCGTGTCCTTTGATCATGTTGAACCTAGTTTTCAAATATATTATGTATTATTTTGTTTTAAATTATCTTGCATCACTATTTTATTATAAAACCGTTTGTATTGGTAATTAATGACCTATTTGATTAATTCCTCCTTGATAATTTGAATGCCATGACTCCATTGTCACCATAGGATGAGTATTTATCTAGTGATACAATATTAGTTGTCACATGGGTTGTACATTTAGTATGCTTAGCTGTGCTTGTAGTACGTTGGGTTATTATCATATGTGATTAATTAATTAATTTTGACTTAATGAGATATTGAATCATAGTGGTTAACTACAGTTATAAAATTTGTATACCATGATATGGATATTGTCATTGGTGTTGATTATACAAAATGGTTTTCACTTAGGCGAATGATCCTGCAATAAAGGGGGTGCAGTTTGCACAATGGGATGTGGATGTTTTGCTTGGGTAATATCTAAGGACTTAACTTTGTGCGCTATTGATCTAAGCCTTATCGTACAAACCATATGTCAAGTATGGGATGGACCTGGCTAATTAATTGTGATATTTCAATTTTGATTCTGCCATTGTGATGAACATGGTTGCTGATTTCCATGAGGTGCAAGAGGGGGCTGGATTGCGAAACTTTAGCGTGGTGGAGTTGGGTTGATATTGAACATTGTAAAGGCTTTGTTGTGAAGTTCTTGGCCGGGACACCTAAGAAAGCATATTATACTAGTGACACTACAAGAACATATCATGTGGGTAAAGTTGTGACACCTGTGCAAAGTGTAAAACTATTCGAATAGCTGCGTCCACAGTTATGGACAATGCTCGGTGATTACACACGAGGGGCAGGTTTTTCATAAAAATCTTGGTTGGGTTGAGAGTAGGTTGATTGGAATATGAATGTTTAATTCACTTGTGGTTCATGTAATCCCTTTGATTCATTAATTATTTATATACGTCTTTTCCAAAATTGTGTTTTTAATCTATTTATTGTATTTACTTTATATTGTTGCTTTCTATAAAATAACCATTAAGCCATCTTTTGGTAAGCCTTACACACTATATTACATCTTTGTTACAAACAACTTGCTAAGTAATCTATGTACTCATGGCTATATCCATATTTGCTTAGTTGTTGAAGAAGAACAATACCAACCAGAGGTGTGTGAAGGAGGATGCTTTGATGACTTCGTGGATTAGAACTTCGCTCCCTAGCTAATTGCCTATGGGCATATCGAGTAGCCACCGTGTTTATCTTTTGTTTTCCGCTATAAGTTTCCTAAGCCATTCAGGCTATTATTTCTATGCTTGGCCATAAGGTTGCAAGTCTGATAATTAATAATATTTGAGTCTTTTCTTTATAAATTATGATGTGGTCTATATTTCATCTTTTTTTATACTGTGTGCACTAGCATGATTCTGAACTAGTGCAGAATACACAGAAGAGTCTGAATGTGCAGATTCGGGTCTCGTCACCGATCAAGGCTTGTTTGACTGCAACAGGGCCAATCAGACCTCTCCCTCCAGGACAGAGCTAAAAATCAACATAATTTCAAACCAACAAATGATAAAACTTTAGATCCACACCTCCAAAAGACCTAAAATGCACCTTTTATAAAATATCAAGAACATATTCTATTCAACGATCAAGAGAATCATTGTAAAAGTTTCGACCTTTTTCCATTTATAGCAAGATGACACCAAAATCAGGCAAAACTCAGGAACTTGAACCAAAACTTGCTTGTGGGTAACAGTTGATCAAGATGACCTTAGATCTACTCCCACATATCCTAGGAAGCCTAAACATAGCAAGATTCTAAGCCAAAAGCCCTTGAACCAAAGAACCCGAAATTCACCCTTCCTTGAGCTAAAACCGGGCAATCACAAAAACTTGCTATGGAAGGTGCTTAGATAGACGGAATCTGGACTCTAAGAAATATCTCCATCACTTACACATCCTTGCCACACAGCAAGATCAAGAGGGGATGTAGAAGTACCAATAACCAAACCAAATCAAGATTTCATTACTTGAATAAAGAGGAAAAAGATTTGGACGAATTTTGATATCTATTGATACTTTGAGATAAATGTTTACAGCCACTCCCTAGCCACTTCACAAGCCTAAGTATGACAACAAACTCAAGACAAAGAGCTATAACTCATCTCACAAAGGTTGACCCCTAACTCCTCTCGAAGGCTTGGCCTAAACTCCTCCAAATCTTAACCCTAGCCACCTCTCTCTCTTTCCTTATATATGGAGGTTCACAAGGACAACCCTAACTAACACCTCTAGTTAGGTTTCATATGAGTACATGGGCTAACCTGTTAATCTAACACCATACTAGATTTTACACTTACATACACATTTCACAAAGCGCACACACCCATGAACCTGTTAGTGAATCAACATTTGATCCACTTACCATTTTTATCACATCCATAACATAAATCACTTAAGCTACTGCTACAGTTTTGCACACCGCCACTTTTTTGGTATTAGATAATTTATCAAAATGCCCCTCTACCTCCTTGAAACAACCACATGCGCCGTTTTCAACTCCATGTGGCTCCAATGACTTACCGCCAAGCCGCTCACATACCCAGATACACAAAATCATCCTCACTTGCAAACAAACCCAAGTCACTTGGTGCACCACATGTCTCTCCATGCACTGCGATGGCACCCAGCTTGTCGTTGCCTATCATGTCCACCACTGGTAGCTCTCGCAACGGTTACTCGTCGTCCTAGCTTGTAACCACTCCGCTAGCCTTAGTCATCTTTTGAGGGCACCTTGATCGCTTTGGACCAAAGCTCCTCCCTGATCCTAGTCCTGATCCATTGATCGCTCTGGACCTCAGCGCCCCTTGCCTAGTCCCGGTCACATCGACCTCACCATGGCATAGCTCTAAAGTCCTACAGCCAACAACAACAACAAACCATCATGTAGCACCACACGAGACAATCATTAATATACTTAATTGATGACATAAGAACACTTACCTTCAAAGTTTCCCTTTCGAAAGTGCAACCATAAAGCTTGACATGCATTTTCAATGCATCATGGTCTTTTCTCAAACTCCGACAATTCATGGTTCTTATCCATCTTGTGTCTTGCTTGAGCCTAACTATCCCACACGACTACCTTAACCGTTCTGGACCTTCATTATCCCAACCAAGTCTTGGTCGCCTGTCATTGACCATAGTTGCTTCCAATCTTCCCTGCATAACAATAGATTAAGTAACCATTTTTTAGTACAAGTTCTTCATAACTTGACGTACATTAGTCCATCAATACACCATGCAACATGTATGCATCTAACCACTTATCGTAACCCCTTGGACCAAACTTTGAACCACAAAGTGCATACCCAGCACACTTCTTGATAGCACCAGTCAGACCACCAACACCTAGCCGGTCTGACAACCCCATTCCACCTTGGGTACATGGGAGTGGTCTGACCATGGCTGGTCAGACTACCAAAAACTTGGCAAGTATGATCTTCGATCAAAGGCTAGTCACATCAATGCCTCCCACAGCGCACCACTCGAAAACATACTCTGGAAAAAAAACAACCACCAACTAAAGCTTGGTCACACCGCAACCCCATGCAACCTCCACCATGGTCAATCACACCGACCACTGACTATCAATCAATTGCTGGCCTTCGGCTGGTCTGACATCGGTCGCTCTACCAAAAGTCCCCAATGAAAGGACACCAGTTTGACCTCACCCCATGTGCTAGTCAGACCGATCCTGATTGGTCTAATTGCAGTCCCAATGCCGTTCAGACCGCTAGCACCTAAAAGCAACTGAAAATTGCAATTTTCCAAAAAAAAAACCTAATTGAAACTCTACAAATTTCTCAAACCAAAAGTTAATTGTTCATCCCAACCATGAGATAACCTCCATATAGTCTTACAATAATAAGATGCGGTCGCATCATTATAAAAGTTCTAAACCTAGTGAAAGCATATATTAGGAAATATGTTAGGAAAAGAACTTCATTATCCACCACATGTTTCTTGTATGATTAGCTAGCTAGGATAAGGCTTTGTTCTAAACAGCGATCACTTCTGGTTTTTAAAAGCCCAAAGCCGTTTGAAATACGTTGGCTTCTTAACGTAGTTTTGTTTTCTTTTTCTTTTGCATTATCTGTGGAGATATACCGGTGATTTTATTTTTTTATTTTTTTGTTTTCCTTTAATTGAATATCTTAGAAAAACTAACAGCCACTATAGCACTATTTCAGCCAAAAATCACGGTACTTTGAAACAGTACCTAAGAAACCTGGTTTGCTGCTGAATGCTGTTGCAATGCAATTTGGCGAGGTCATCGATCGGGCTGTGTTTTTGGATTGGAGGTTCATCCTTGGCTGGTGGGTGTCCCTTTGTGCTTTCATCTCCATGCCAGGGAGAACCTTTGTGCCAACGCTACGGTTACGTAAGTTTTTGCCGTCGGAGCTCTATTATTGCAGCGCCGCTTTTCCTATTGGGTTCATAGCGCTGGACATTGATGCAAAGGAGCGAAAGGAAGAGCCATGCCTATCTCTTCTACTCCTTGGAAATTCCTCCATTTCCAAAAGGTCAGGCCCCTTTTGCTGTTTGCACCGCATTTGCCACTTGCGAAAGGCGGTAGCGACTGTTCGCTCATTCATCAGTGAAATGTTACTACAAAAGTGTTTTACTCGCGTAACATTATCCGAACGTGTAGCTATGTAATGACAGCGGCAATCTAGAAGATTCGAGGTAACTACATATGGCACCCCTGCCACCAGACAGTAAGGCCCCGTTTGGCACGGCTCCACTTCACAAGTGGAGCTGTTTTTTTTTTTACTTCAGCTCCACGAACAGCTCCACCGGTGGAGCTGGAGCTGTTTTGGTATACTGTTTGGCAAAACAGCTCCACCTGTTTTATCATGCATGGTTGAGAGATGTCAATTGTCCAATATACCCCTGTCTATTTGGCTTGTAGTAACATCAAGAGCTGTATGCGGTGGCAGATCGCGTAAATTCACGAAAGTACAAGGGCAGTGGCATGCGGGCCTACGGATGGAGCCGGGTGGAGCTACTTTTTTCAGCTCCATCTCGTACATATCTTTTGTCTCAACAGGTTTTAAGGGACTCCTTGGGTGGAGCTATTTTGTTTTACCCCGTTTGGCACAAAACGGCTCCAAACAGCTCCAGGAGCCGGTGGTGGAGCTGTGCCAAACGGGGCCTAAATGATGAGTTTATACGTGGATCCGGCCACATGGGAGTCCCCCTTTTACCATCTAACCAGTTGATTTCACCGTGTCTTACCAACTGTTCACACAACCAGTATTATAGGCTTTTTTAATTTGGTCTTTGAACGTCTATTTTTGTAAATATAGCTTCCTCTTTAAACTCAACAGGATGCTGACCGGCTCGCACAATTAATTAGTTCTTGTAATTAATTAGTGCCAATTATATTTAATTACTGCTAATCATACTTAATTAGTGCTAATCATGGTGCCTAATTACCAGCCGAGCGGCAGCGTCTTGCTGCCAAGCAACAACTGTGGCTCTGCAGCACCTTCCGAGCTCCTATAGCATGGCAGACAATATGTGTTGCCTTTCGCGGCTACCGAGCTAAGGAAAAGGCTAGATTTGCAAAAACAAAAGTCTATGGGCTAAATTTGAAAAACAAAATAGCTAGAGTCATTAGTGTAAACAATTCCTGTCTTGCTTGTTCACTTTAAATTCAACGCTTGGGATATACTTCGTCAGGTCATAAATACATATCATTTTTATATAGACACGATCCTAAAACACAATGTTTACCACTAATTTTTATTATAATATATTTATAAAACCTAATAAAATTATAATATTATGATAGTACTTTTTTAGATAAATCTACACATATGATTTTCGTATATTCGATATGAATATTTAAAAAATATTGATAGTTAAAGTTTTAAAACTTTAACTACACATATTTCAGCATAAATGTAGTTGTGATTGGTGAGAGTAAGCATTGACTATTAAATTTGAATTCAAGGCTTAGGATTTAAGTGTAACATCCTGATTTTTAGAGCCTTTTTGAAGTTTTAAAAATAAAATTCACAATTTAGATTTTTTTTGGAATTAATTAAAGCTTAATTGAAATTTTCATTAATTAAAAGGATTTAATATGATTAAATTAAATATTAACATTTGCCAAAAATATTTTATTTGAGTTCCTTGAGTCTCAAGGAATTTTCTTGGATTTTTTTTTGAGTTTATTTGCTATTTTCTAGAGCTCAAATAATTTAATATCTATTTCTGAAAATAGAAAATCCTAAGAATTCCCTAAAGCCTCTTGGGCCGAAACCCTAGAGCCGGCCCATCCCACCTCGGCCCGGCCTTGCCCGCCCCTAGCCAGACGGCGCGCATCCACGCTCGTGCCCATCAACCAGATGGCCGACACGTGTCGCCCCTCAGTGCGGTCGTCTTGGCCGTAGTGGATCTCGGCTGTTCGTCGCCTCCATGCCTCTGACAGGTGGGGCCCACCGGTCAGGTCTACTGCTCCGTAGACCCATGAGCCATTGAGCGAAGTCAGCAAGCCCAGTCAGCTGCCACCTCAGCTCTAGAGTCCACGTGGTGTGATACGTGTCAGCACCCGAGTCGTCCCTAGTGACACGTCAGTGTGCCACGTGGCTGCCACGTCAGCCCTGTCTACCGCGTCAGCAAGCCTCATCGGCAGTGCACTATTTCATAAGGCGAGTTCACCGTAGACTAGCCATCCCGTGCACCGAATCCACAGCACAGTAGAATTTTTGATTTTCAGCCTTTTCCCAGATTATATTTTCCGAGAGCCCGTTCTCCCTCGTCCGAACCCCGATTGACCCAATTCTTTTTCCTAAATTCATCTAAAATTGAACTATATCTTTTGCTGTTGGTTGTGAAGTTTTTGGAGTTTATTTTAATTTTGTTTGAATTTATTTTGTATTTCATTTCGCTTTCTCCCTCGTTAGATCACGCTTTCGAAGTAGCTAAAGCCGGATTCGAAGATCAAGAGCCGTCAACTGAGCAAGGCCAAGGCAAGTCGTGTTCTTTGATCATGTTGAACCTAGTTTTCAAATCTATTATGTATTACTTTGTTTTAAATTATCATGCATTGCTACTTTATTATAAAACCCTTGTATTGGTAGTTATAGTCCAAATTGATTACTTCCTCCTTGATAATTTGAAAGCCATGATTCTATCGTCACTATAGGATGGGTAATTATTTAGTGATGCAATACTAGTTGTCACATGAGTTGTACATTTAGAATTGCTTAGCCGTGCTTGTAGTACGTTGGGTCTATCATCACATATGGTCAATTTATTAATTTTGACTTAATGATATACTAGAATGTGGTGGTCAGGCACAGCTATAAAATTTGATTGCCATGATATGGGTAGTGTCATTGGTGTTGGTTATACAAAATTGGTTTTCACTCGGGCGAATGATCGTGCAGTAAAGGGGGTGCAGTTTGCACATGGGATGTGAATGCTTCGCCTGGGTAAATCTAAAGACTTAACTTTATGTATCATTGATCTGAGCTTTACCGCACAAATCACATGTCTAGTATGGGATAGACCTGGCATAATAATTTATGAATTCTCAACTTTGGTTTCACTACTGATGTTGTTATGGCGCAAGGGGGGGCAATTATCGACTAGGTGGTTAACCTACTTGAAGGCGAAACCTTAGCGAGTGGGATCCGGTTGAGATGGAGCATTGTAAAAGCCTTGTTGTGATTTTATTTTAACGTGAAGATTATCACATCGTGTGGGTACAGTTGTGCAACCTCTACAGAGTGTAAAACTATTCGAACAGCCGTGTCCTCGGTTATAGACAATGCTCGGTGATTTCACACGAGGGGTAAATTTTTCATAAAAATCTGGTTAGGTTAAGCTGGTAAGTGAATGGTTAGTTCACTGGTGGTTCATTACGTGAATTTTGGTTCACGAGTGATTCATTGGAGTGAATGGTCAGTTCACTTGTGGTTGGTTTCAATTCCTTTGATTATTTATTCATTATCGTTTTCAAAGCTCGCTTTTTAATCTATTTATTGTAATTACTTTAAATTGTTGATTTCTACAAAATTAACTTTCCAGCCATCGTTTGGTAAGCCTTGTATACTATATTGCATATTTATTACAAATGACTTGCTGAGTATTTTATGTACTTACGGCTTCATCCATATTTGCTCAGTTGAGCGAGAAGGAGGTACCAGATCAACAGGAGCCACTAAAAGAAGGATACTTCGATGACTTCGTGGATTAGGACTTCACTCCCCAGTCGATTGCCTATGGGCATGTCGAGTGGCTACTACGCTTATTTCTGTTTTCCGCTGCTAGTTTCTTTAAGCCTTTTAGGTTATTAATTGTAAGCTTGGCCATAAGGTCATAACTCTGATAATTATTAATAATATATGAGTTTTTTCTTAGTGAATCGTGGTATGGTCGATATTTCATTTTTGTTTATACTGTGTGCACTAGCGTGATCCTAGACTAGTGCGGGTTACACAAAAGAGTCCGAATTTGCATATTTGGGTCTTGACATTAAGTGTACCCGGTATAGCGTGTAACCATTTTATTAAGAAAATTCCATTGGAGCTAGCTTATTGGCGGAGCCAGAAAATAACTATAGGAAGGTGGGTCGCCTCCGTGAGCCAGACAAAATTGTCAAATACTCCCTCTGTTTATACATACATATCATATTAGATATAGAAACAGTTACATTTTTAAATTTCGACTATCAATATATTTTTAAATGTTTAAATTTGATATATAAAAATCATATACATAGATTTGTTTCGAAAAATACTTTTATCATACTATAGTTTTATTTGGTTTTACAAATATATTACAGTAGAAATTAGTGATCAAACTTGTGTTTTGGAGGTGTCGATGTCCAAAACAATATTATATATATATATATATATATATATATATATATATATATATATATATATATATATATATATATATATATATATATATATATATATATATATATATATATATATATAAAATAAATAACAAGGGCACCATGGTGCCCAGACTCCATGATTGAGACTTTTCATCCATGATCAAGACTTTCCATCTATAATTGATTCAGCATGCTAAACCCATAACTTCCTTTGTGACCAGAAGGAGTAATGCCAGTGGCTAACATATGACGCATGGCGTATGTGAGGTTGGAGTAGACACACGGTATAGCATATGTAACGGTACTAAATGTATAGACATATACCAAGAGATGGTTCTGACCATTGTATACAGTTGCCAAGGGCGTCAGCCTTAAGGCGGTGAATGTAATACTTTAGTCTGTTAGTGTGAAGTTGTGGAGTTGTAGTGGTGATATTAGTCTTATATTGCTTATCTAAATTACGTTGTAATAGCGTGTAATGTCTATTAGATCTAAATATGGTACATGTAGGTTAATTTGTTTATGTGAAGTAAGAACGAAAATATAAGTAAAGCGTTATATGTGTATGGATCTGACCGTGGATAGATTCTAGGCCACGGTTGTTACACAATAATCAGGTGACGTGACGCAAGTCGTTCTTTGCGTGCGTGCGTGTTTTTTTTTATTATTATTTTGGAGAGGGTTTGCGTGCTTGTGTCTAGTTAGGTGCACGTACGCGCTCGCGAAGTGCAGTTGGACATGTGCAGCAACGCACTTACCCACGCCGTACCGATTTTTCGGACGGCACCAGATCACGGGATCTCATCGTGTGGGCTAACGAGCGCTGTAGGCGGCCGAAAGTTTTGGTCGTCCATGCATCAGCACTCGTCAGGCATCTTTGCCTTTAGGAGCTCACAGATATTTCTGTGTCCAACGCATGGGGACCAGGGTAATACATATCACCGCGCGTGCACATATATTTACCCGCTAGTCTTATTACCTTGGGTTTCTCTTTCTCAGTCCCTTGTGATATTCATTCATGTGCGCATTTCACTTGTCCACATCAATTTCACTTTGATGCAGCAGAATATGGCTGTGATCGAGACATCAAGTACTAGTGTACTGTAGTTTACTAATTTTCAACCTATTGGCTGAGGCAGATCTCAAACAAAGGAACAATAGAGACAAGCACTTCGATGCACGAAGAACGGAGTCCAGCTAGGTCAGATGGAAGAGGCGATTAGACGAAGAGCTAGTTGTTGATTGATCCTCGTAATTCTGGCAGAAATGCCTACCGCCGCTAGCTTCGAGGCCGGCTTGTGTTACAAATGTAGATAATATTTTAATTTCAAATTTTATTAGTAGACAAAAATAATAAACTAATGATGCAAAATACACAACTAACAGTAAGCTACTCATCATATCTTAGAACATACACAAAAAAAACAATATAGTAACAAAGTCGAACGAGCACACGAACGACTTACTTGTTAGCCTGATGAAGAACAGGAAGCCGCGCAGGCTTGACGCAGTGCAGAGCGTAGGTGTCGCAGTGCAGTGAGCGGTCGCGCAGATGCGCTGCCCAGAAACCTTATTGCCGACCCGTGCAGGTACTCTCTGCGGCAACTGTTCGGAGATAGCCGCTCTCCCTCCTTCCAGGTGCACGCCGGGAAGAAAAGTCGACGAGGTTAAGACAGCACAGTACTTGAGCACAAAATCACAGGGAAGTTGAAAATGGAGGCAGTGAGATTTTCTCATTTTACACTCTGGACGTCTCCAGGCATATATAGACAGACTGATAACTGGCATGATTAAAACAGTCATTTACCCACTAGTAACTGACACATTCAACCAGCCATTTATCCACTAGTAACCGTCTATCATCAAAACCTCAGTAAAGCCTCAAATTCAAACGTTTGAATCTCATTCAAACACAAAGAGAGAGTGGTGCAGAGTTTAGCAAAATAAAGATAGACTTGATCTGCCAAGTGGCGCGCCACGTCACAGCACAGTCACAAGTCACGCGATTTTCACGTGAAAATACGCGAATACGCGCGCGCGCGTGCGTGCGCGTGTATGTGACTAGACATAACTCCCTCATACCATCTCTATCCATATTCAAGAAGTGGTGAGGACTACACCTTATAAATCGATCTTCCTCACCTTTCCTTAGCAATATGGTACTAAACCATACATGTTTTGAAATTAAGGAAATAGGCCATAAATAAATGGGTCAATTTCTAACAGCTTGCATGATCGCTAGAAAGGTCTAGCTTTTATTTGTTAAGATACTCTTTCCTTAATATATAGTGTACCTTCAGCGATCATCATCTTGTACGCCTCACAGCAACATGCATGCATGTTAAGCTATGGTCTAATAATGAAGATAGAGACGACTCCCATCTACATATCTCTCCATATTATCTATAGACAAGACTAAAGATAAGTTATATAATAAATTATCTTTTAAGTTGTCTCCAGGACCTGACAATCTCTTAATTCTCGCATGAAAAAAGTTTTTGTTACAAACATAACCTCATATGATAGTGTTTTGTGATATCTATATATGTCCTTATTTCTTCATAGCTTTGTGTTGTCTCTTCATCAAGAAACAACATCTCTCTCTCCTTGTTGCCTCCCTTTCACGTCAATAAAAACCCTACCTGGCAAGATGAAGAGACAAACAACATCACCTTATTGTACATGCCCTAAGTACTAATGAGAAGCTCTGACATTGAGGTTGGAGAAATAATTACGCCCCAAATATTTAACATGAGCCTTACCTGCAAAACGGATAGTGCATGGCCAAGGTTCTAAAAACGGGTTTATTTGACCGAGTAATTACCTAAGTACTCGTACCAGGTCCTCCCACCGAGTACGAGTAGGCCAAAACAAGTAGCTAACCGGTATAACCAACAGAATATTCAGAATAATCGTCTACCAGGCTACATACTCATCGAGTGGCAGCCCAGTGCAATTCAACCCACAGTCAAATTCAGCCCACAGGCCACGGTCAGTGGAGTCCACAGCACTCCCGAAGACTCGAAGCCACCCACACCCCACAGCGGTGCAACACACAGTCACGATGAGAGCAACTCCAGTAGGGCCTCTACTTGAGCCCTCAACCCTCATATTTGAGGGCTTGAGGCAAAAATAGAGCTCCAGCAGGGCCCCTACTAGAGCCCTCAAATTTGAGGAGCCCCTCAAATCCCCCTCCCACCCCTCATTCATACGGGCTCCCCCTCCACCCCTCATTTTCCTGTTTTTTTCCCGCACCGTGAAACTTCTCCCGCTCCCCCCGCCTGCATCTTTCCCCGCCGCCTCCCTCGCCCGCCCGCCTCCCTCGCCCGACGCCTCCGCCTCCGCCCGTCCCCCTCCCGCCCACTCCGCCAGTCCTCCTCCCTCCTTGTTCCTTCCCCCGCCGTCGCCCCTCCCCTGCTGTCCCCGCCTCCCCCGCCGCCCCCTTCCCCAGCGCCTCCACCCCCTCCACCGCCGCCTCCGCCCCCTTCCCCGCCGTCCCCGACTCCCCGCCTTCCCCACCGCCCCCTTCCCCTTCCCCGGCGCCTCCGCCCCCTCCACCGCCGCCTCCGCCCCCTCCCCCGCCGCCCCTCCCCCGCCGCCCCCTTCCCCGGCGCCTCCGCCCCCTCCTCGGCGGCTCCTCTTCGGCGGCTCCTTCCCAGGCGCGATGCGGCTTCAGGCCGTCCACGTGGGAGGGCGAGCGGGCGGCGTGGGAGAGCGAGCGGGCATGGGAGGGCGAGCGGGTGGCGTCGGCGCGACGCAAGCGGCCGGGGCCGAGGCGCGGGTGTGCTCGGGGCGGCGCGGCGAGACACCGGCTACGGGCGTCTGCCTCCAGGATCCCCATCCCATTCCGCCAGGTTCCCCTCTCGATGCCCCCCTTGCTGCACCTCGCGCACGCCCGCCGCCTCCCGCCAGGGCTGTTGGTCGTCGGCGGCTGCGGCGGGGGTGGAGGGGGAGAACGCGGCGGCGAAGTGGGACCGCGCGGCGGCGAGGAGGTGCGTGGCGGAGGAGGCGGGAGATGCGGCGGCGGTGGCGTGCGAGGGGGAGCGGCGGTACATCGGCGGAGGAGCGGGAGGGCGGCGGCCCCCGGAACGGAGCGGGGAGGGCGCGCGCGGGGGAGGAGGGGCGTGGCGGAGGAGGCGGGAGATGCGGCGGCGGTGGCGTGCGAGGGGGAGCGGCGGTACATCGGCGGAGGAGCGGGAGGGCAGCCGCAATGGCTTCGAGGAGTGAGCAGAGCAGTGCAGCGAAGCGGCGGCTGAGCAGTAGAGAATTTTGAGAATGACGAGTGGGCCCTACATGTCATTCTCACTTGGATTGAATTTGAGGGCCCTGATTTGAGGGCTTCTGCTGGAGTTCAACTCAAAAAACAGGGCCCTCAAAAGTAGGGGAAGCCCTAAAATCAAAAGTAGGGGCTCTGATTTGAGGCCTCCTGCTGGAGTTGCTCTGACAGAAATTGCTGGAGAGGAAACCTAGATCCGGAGGCGGCAGCTGCTACTGCATCTTCCCTGTGTTGAGTTACCTTCGGCAGCGGTGGCGGCCCGTGCTGCGGTTCCTCCCTCCGGCGGCGGCATCCCCTGCTGCATCTCCTCCTTCCAGTGGCGGTGTCCCCTACTGGTCTCCTCCATCCACCGATGCCCGCCCCTCCTGCGGTTCCTCCCTCCGATGGCGGCTCCCCTACTGCCGTGCTGTGCCTCCTCCATCCAGCGATGGCCTCCCCTGTTGCAGCTCGTCCCTCCGATGGACACTACCAGCATCGACACACATTAGCGGTTAGCCACGCCCTCCTTGCCTTGATTCTACACCCCTAGCACTTCTTGCTTCTTCATGTACCAGCCTCCTGCCACCGCTGCCGCTAGGTGCCATATGCCACCACCGCCACTAGCTGTCGGCTTCCTGTGTGAATGGGAGACGCATTGTTTTTAGGATTTGGTGCTTTTATTCACTGCTATTAAGCATTTAAGCTTATCAACTTTTCGTATATTTTACAATTTTGCTACTGTCATATGCTTAGTTTGTCCAGTTAATTCCATGTCCTGAATTCTACGTGTTGTAAATACTTCTTTTTGTTCAGTACTGCTAGGCTGCTATTGAGGTTAAAAGGATCAAGATCAAAGGACAAAGTTTCTAATTTTCTATTGTGCTGTTGTTCACTTATTTTTCCTATTCTGCAATTGTTGTAGGTACTGGACTAGTGGTTGTGCATGATTGAATCCAATGGCAAATGAAAGTCAAGCTCAAGAGCCTTAGCAACAGCTTGAGCCTGAGCCATATGCACTCAGTACAGAAGACCCTGGTTGGAAATATGGGTACCTCCCCCAATAAGCATGAAGCAGGAAAAGTAAAGTGTAGGTTATGCCAAAAACTTGTATCTGGTGGGATAAACCGCTTCAAGAGGCATATTGCACATATTAGAGGAGATGTTGCTCCATGCCCCAATTCTAATGTTGAGGCAAAGAAGCTTTTCAAGGAATACCTTGAGGGCATCAAAAAGAAGAAGGAAGATGCTGCAAAGGTGGTGGAGGCAGAGAGAGCTAAGATAGACATCTACGATGAAAAAGAAGATGATGAGATTTTTGAAATTGGATCCAAAAGAAAGCAAACAAGAGTCCCAATGAATAAGTATAAGCTTGTTAGACTTGACCCTGAGATAGCCAAGGCACTTAAGGAGGGAGACTGTACACTGAAAGGCATCAAGGATGCTTTTGCCAAGAAAGAGAGGGAAAATGTGAATGATCATGTGGCATATTGGGCATACAAATGTGGTATCTCTTTTAATGCTCTAACTGATAAGTCATTCCGCAAGGTTTGTGAGGCAATTGGTCAGTATGGCTGAGGCTACAAGCCCCCCACTGCATATGAGTATTCGGAGCCACTGTTGAAGAGGCAGTTGACCAAACTGAGAAGAACTTGCAAGCACATAAAGATATTTGGGAAGAACATGGCGATCTTGAGGATTTGGAAAGGCAGATTTATGAGGTCAATGCTCTTTTGTAGGATAGGCAAGAACATTTAAAGTCCACGCAAGAGCAGTTTGCCAGCAAGTTAAGGAGCAACAACATTGGAGCTTGAGCTGTCTCAGAAGTCTTTCCAGAAGATGCTGGGGTATATGCAAATAGAAATCCTGACATGTCTTTTTTTTACCTTGCTTTTGTATTTTTGCTTTTCAAATGGTTAACGCTCTTTACATGTCAATGTTCGTCAGGTGCTTTCCTATCATTCCCACATCAGCCATGACTTGAAGTCTTGAACACATACTGATTACTACAAGTCTTCAACTACCTCATTTTGTTCACAAAGTGAGGTACTTGCACCTTGTTTCTTTCAAGGTTAAAATCTTTACAAACTAATCACTTCTTGGGGCAAAGTTACATACATAAGCTTTTTTGTACATTGCCAACTTAAATGTCATGATTTCTCATCATTTGAAGAAATGGATAACGGACCAATGGGAGAGGAACTACTATATAACTACACTTGCTTGAGCAAACAATGGGAGTACCCTGGTAGTAATGTCCAAAGGTAACTAGCTAAAACTTGCAGTTTTGTAGTTTTGATCCATCTTGCTGTTGAAACTGCTACTCCATGCATCTCACCATTACCACCATTACCATCTGATCAGTTTCTTATGTTATTACTGTCAGTTTTTCAGTTTCTATTGCTGTCAGTTTTTCAGTTTCTATTTGTAGGCATTCAGTTTCTATTTGTAGACAATTAGTGCTGATAGTGGGATGGCACATTAGTGCTAAATGCTATTGTTATCTCTTTATCTTTACCCTATAAATAAGAGAGGAAGATACAAGGAAAAGCAGCCAGTTGAGGCAGCACCAAAACATTGAGTTCTTATCTGTTCTTGAGTGCGCCATTGCGGTGAATCCCCGACAATTGGTATCAGAGCTTTGTCGAGATCCAGGAGGTCACCATGGCCACGCCACCACCAAGCTCGAGTGGTGGGAGGATCACCGGCGACAACAATGGAGGAAACCATTCGCCTGATCGCTCACGGACGCCGACTCGACGCCCAGGCCGCTCACCGTCACGTCGTTCCCGCAACCGGAATGCCAGGGCGCGCGAAGTCGTCGTCGAGCGCGTCGTCGAGAAAACCTCCGCCGCCATCTCCTACCCAATGCTCACCCGAACCAACTACCAGGAATGGTCGCTGGTCATGACGGTGAACCTCCAGGCGCAAGGATTGTGGGAGGCGATTGAACCAGGCGGGGGTGAAGCACGGGACGACAGGCAGGCTCTTGCCGCCCTCCTGCGCGCCGTGCCGCAGGACATGTGGTCATGTCTGGCCAGAAAGAGGACAGCGAAAGAGGCATGGGATGCGGTGAAGACCATGCGCGTCGGCGTCGAGCGTGTGCGGGATGCAAACGCGCAGAAACTCCGTCAAGAGTTCAACTCCATCGTCTTCAAGGAAGATGAGTCCGTCGACGACTTCTCTCTCCGCATCACCGGACTCGCCGACAACCTCCGCACTCTCGGCGACGAGGTTTCTGAAGCCGAGGTGGTGAAGAAACTGCTGCAGGTTGTCCCCGAGAAGTTGAACCAGGCGGCTGTCGCAATCGAGATGCTCCTCGACCTCAACACCGTCTCAGTCGAAGAGGTCATCGGTCGCCTCCGTGTCTTCGAGCAGCGCGCCAAACCCAAGCTACCCACCGATGCCATGGGAAGGCTGCTGCTCTCAGAGGAGGATTGGGAGGCACGGAGGAGAGCTCGCCGTGAGCAGCAGAGCTCCGACGGCAGATCGAGCGAAGGCAGCAGCGACAAAAAGCGTGGGAAGGTCCGGCGCGGTCGTGGCGGCGGCGGCGGCGGCAGCTCGTCAACCCTAAAGGGCACGAGCGGAGCAGCTCAGGGGAAAACAGGGCTGCAATGCAGATATTGTGGAAAAATGGGCCATTGGGCCAAAGAATGCCGTAGCAGGCTGAGAAAACTCGAGCAGGCACATGTTGCGGAAGGAGAAGAGGACCAACCCACCTTGCTACTGGCGCACGTCACCATTTTTTCCCCATCCGGTGCAGCACCGCCTCCAGTATCGCCATCTCCGCCCGCACCGCCTGGCGCCAGATCGGGAGCTCCGTCCGCTCGGGGCGCATCGGCGACATCGGCTTCTCCGCCCGATCCGGGAGCATCGGCGGCATCTGCTCCGGGTGCATCGGCGCTACCAACGGCTCCAGCTGCTGCGCCTGCCGGATCCGCACCGCCGGCCGCCAGATCGAAAGCTCTGCCCGCTCCGTCGCGCCGCGAGGCTCAGGAGGGAGCGACACCGTCCGCTCCAGGTGCGGCGGCGGCCTCAGCTCCTCCCGCACCGGCCGATCCAGCCGTCTCGGCTCCTCCACTCGCTCCGGCCGCTTCACCCGTTTCGGCCGCTCCAGAGATACACGAAGCTAAGGTTTTCGCCCAGCTCGGCTCAAGGGAGGACCGCGATGATCGGCGATGGGTGCTAGACACCGGGGCTACAAACCATATGACCGGGTCGCGGTCTGTCTTCTCCGACATCGACGGCAACATCTCCGGCACGGTTCGCTTCGGAGATGGCTCTGTGGTCGAGATTAAGGGATGCGGAACAGTCATCTTCAGCTGCAAGAACGGAGAACATCGCGCATTGACTGGGGTATACTATATTCCCCGGCTGACGACAAACATCGTCAGCCTTGGTCAACTTGAAGAGGCGGGCTGCCGCATCGAGCTCTACTCCGGGGCTCTGCGGATCTACGACCAGCAGAGCAAGCTCCTAGCCCGGGTCCAACGCTCTGCCACGCGCCTCTATATTCTGGACCTCTGCATCAGCCGACCGGTGTGCCTCTCAGCGCGGAGCTCGGAAGAAGCTTGGCGTTGGCATGCGAGATACGGCCACATCAGCTTCAAGTCCCTGCGCGCACTCGCCCAACGGAAGATGGTGCGTGGATTGCCGCCGCTTGATCAGGTGGATCAAGTGTGCGACAGTTGTCTCGCCGGCAAACAGAGACGCGCACCGTTCCCTGACAAAGCGCAACGACGAGCGGAGCACATCCTCGACCTCGTCCACGGCGATTTATGTGGACCCATCGTGCCCACGACACCAAGCGGTAACAAGTATTTTTTACTACTAGTTGATGATGCAAGTCGATATATGTGGCTCCAACTGCTATCAAGTAAGGATCAAGCATCGGTAGCAATCAAGAACTTCCAGGCGGCCGTGGAGGTTGAGTCAGGAAAGAGTCTCAAGGCCCTCCGTACCGATCGTGGGGGGGAGTTCACCTCCGTGGAGTTCGGCAAGTACTGCGCCGAGCGTGGACTCCAACGGCAGCTCACCGCCCCCTATTCACCACAACAGAACGGGGTGGTGGAGCGCCGCAACCAGAGCATCGTCGGCATGGCGCGGTCTATGCTCAAGGCGAAGCGGCTGCCCGGCTACTTCTGGGGTGAGGCCGTGAACACCGCTGTGCACATTCTAAACCGCGCCCCGACACGCGCGCTGGACGGCAAAACTCCCTTTGAGGCTTGGCACGGCGAACGCCCCGCCGTCCACTACTTCAGGACTTTCGGCTGCGTCGCTCACGTCAAGACTACACGGCCGGGACTCAAGAAGCTGGATGATCGCAGCACGCCAACCATATTCGTCGGCTACGAACATGGCTCCAAGGCCTACCGCTGCTACGACCCTTCCACCAAGCGCATCGTGGTGTCCCGCGACGTCGTCTTTGACGAGGTTGCTCAGTGGAACTGGGGCGATGAAAGTGACGGTGATCCAGGCAATGTTGAGCCCTTCATCGTCGAGTACACCACGGAGTACGTCACCGGTATGCCTCAAGCCGATGCTGCATCACCAGCTCATATGTCTCCATCGGCCTCTGCACCCACGACACCACCAGGACAGTACGCGCCCACGACATCACCCGTGAGTGCGCCGATTGAGTTCGTCACGCCACCGGCTGATCCTGATGAGAATCTGGACGCGGACCATGCCGATGCTCCACTTCGGTTCCGCGCCATCGATGCCATCATCGGGCCTTCCTCGCCGCCTGGGCTTGTGCCCCGGGTGCTTGACGAGGAATTGCTGTTCACCACAGCGGATGAGCCTGACTCTTTCAGCGAGGCAGAGCGCGAGGCAAGCTGGCGTCAAGCGATGCTCGAAGAAATGAAGTCGATCAAGGACAACAACACCTGGGAGCTCGTCACTCTTCCCGCTGGGCACCGTGCAATTGGGCTCAAGTGGGTCTTCAAGGTGAAGCGCGATGAGCACGGCAATGTGATCCGGCACAAGGCACGCCTCGTTGCCAAAGGCTACGTACAGCGCGCGGGCATCGACTTTGACGAAGTTTTTGCCCCGGTCGCGCGAATGGAGTCCGTGCGGACGTTGCTGGCTCTAGCAGCGCATGAGCGCTGGGAGGTCCATCACATGGACGTCAAGAGCGCTTTTCTCAACGGCGACTTGAAGGAGGAAGTATACGTAAGTCAGCCGCCGGGTTTCGTCGTCAACGGCAGCGAGCACAAGGTACTGCGCCTTCGCAAGGCGTTGTATGGCCTACGTCAGGCACCGAGAGCCTGGAATGCCAAGCTTGATGCTTCTATGGCATCGTTTGGTTTCCAGAGGAGCAGCTCCGAGCACGGCGTTTACATGCGGAGCAGAGGAACGTCACGGCTGATCGTCGGAGTTTATGTTGATGACTTGATCATCACCGGCACCAGCAGTAGTGAGATCATGGCGTTCAAACTCGAGATGAAGCGCGTCTTTCTGATGAGTGACCTTGGGCTTCTATCTTACTACCTCGGCATCGAGGTGAACCAGAGTTCTGACGGTATCACGCTCTGTCAATCCGCTTATGCAGCCAAGCTGCTAGAACGGAGTGGCATGAGTTCCTGCAACCCCAGCTTGGCGCCCATGGAGCCTCGGCTCAAGTTGAGCAAGGTCAGCACCGCACCACTAGTGGATGCCACCGAGTACAGGCGCGTCATTGGCGGACTGCGCTACTTGGTACACACCCGGCCAGATCTAGCCTATTCGGTAGGTTATCTGAGTCGGTTCATGGAGAAACCACATGAGGACCATCTCACTGCGGTGAAGCGCGTACTGCGGTACGTGGCGGGAACCCGCGACTATGGTCTTCACTACGCCAGGCGGGAGAAGGGACAAGTTTGTCTGGTCGGCTACAGCGACGCCGACATGGCTGGTGACATCGACACACGCAAGAGCACTAGCGGCATCGTTTTCTTCCTCGCCGGTAACCCTATCACTTGGCAGTCGTCTAAGCAGAAGGTGGTGGCTCTGTCTTCATGTGAGGCAGAGTATATTGCAGCGGCTACAGCGGCTTGCCAAGGTGTCTGGCTAGCTCGGCTTGTGACCGACATACTCGGCATTGAGTCTGGAGCGCCAGAGCTTAAGGTGGACAACCAGTCCGCCATTGCTCTCAGCAAGAACCCCGTCTTTCACGATCGAAGTAAACATATCGACACTCGTTATCATTTTATTCGAGAGTGTATTGACGGGAACAAGATCGTCCTCCAGCATACCTCGACAGAGACACAACTGGCGGACGTTCTGACCAAGGCGCTTGGTCGTGTGCGGTTCCTTGAGCTGCGCAGGTTGATCGGCGTCAACAAGATCGGTGAGATCGGCAAGGACTAAGGGGGAGAAATGTTGAAACTGCTACTCCATGCATCTCACCATTACCACCATTACCATCTGATCAGTTTCTTATGTTATTGCTGTCAGTTTTTCAGTTTCTATTGCTGTCAGTTTTTCAGTTTCTATTTGTAGGCATTCAGTTTCTATTTGTAGACAATTAGTGCTGATAGTGGGATGGCACATTAGTGCTAAATGCTATTGTTATCTCTTTATCTTTACCCTATAAATAAGAGAGGAAGATACAAGGAAAAGCAGCCAGTTGAGGCAGCACCAAAACATTGAGTTCTTATCTGTTCTTGAGTGCGCCATTGCGGTGAATCCCCGACACTTGCATCCAACTGAAAATTTACATCATAAATCTCCAATTATCCATTTCTTCATTTGTAATTTCCCTTTTCATTCTTCTAGCAGTAGTAGCTAATGTTGGGAACTGATTTTTTCCAACCACCTATATACATCAAAACAATAGCACCAAATGTCGCTTAAATTTTATATGAAATTATGAATATACATATATAAAACTGTTATTAAAAATATAAAAACCAGTTACTTTCTGTTATTAAAAATAGAAAAACTGGTTACAAGGCCGAGCACAAGGCCGATTCTCGTATAATCACTGTAAGATGAGATGACCGAGCGAGCACCGATTATCGAGTTTTAGAACCTTGTGCATGGCCGATCGCCTTGTATACAAGGGCGGGGCTAACAAGGGTGCCTGGTATGCTGAACACACCCAAGAATCAAATTTTTTTCATGAGATCAATACTGCATTCTTGGCCAAGCCCACAACGAATGATACACTCGTGGTCCCACACCAGCCCACATGCACCAAACTAGCCCACAGCCACCTTCATCTCCAATTCCTCCTCAATTCCCCAACCTAATTCCCTTGTCTCCTCTCAACCTCACCAGTGAGAGCAACTGAGCAGGAGAAGGCAGGCAGGCAACGGCGGGCAACCAGGCGTGGCACCGACACCATTGCGGGAGGGGAGCAGACGGTGTGGCACAGGAGCAAGCAACAGCCGTCGGGCACGACGCAGAGAGGAGGAGCCACATGGGAACGGCAACACAGCGCGGGAATAGGAGCAACTGACAGCGCGGTAAGCACGCACCAGCACACAGGCATAAACCACATTAAGTTCTTGATTTCGATTTGCCGAATTGAGATTTGGGGATTTGCCAATTTGTATTGTACTTTTAGCAAATTTCAAACTTATATGCTAGAGTACGAAACCACTATACAAAACTATGGAATTGTGTGTGTAAAGTGTGCACCCCTTGCACTGCTTGTATAGTAAACACGTCGTCAACTTACAAAATGTCAGTGTGAATCTGAGAACAAACCAACCGATCGACCTGCAAGCTTTATGGGCCGTGCTTGGTTAGGAGTAGAAGTAAATAGCTCAGACGGCTGGCTTTAGCCACTACTGAGAGTAAGGGCCTGTTTGGATCGCCTAGAATTAATTATTAGTTCACTAGTTGGTGGACTAAAAATTAGGTGACTAAACTTTAGGTGACTAAAAATTAGTCAAGTGCTGTTTGGATACATGGACTAAAAGGTGGTGGCTTTCATGGGCAAAGACATTTATACCCCTATATTTGTTAGTGTGTTGCATGTGAAGTAGTGGAGAAAGGGTAGCGGGGGTATTTTCGTCTTTTACTGTTTGGTACCACCTTTTAGTCCACAAGTAGTCCACATTTGCCAACTAATGAACTAATAGCTAGTTGGGGATGAACTAAAAATTAGTCCAGGTATTAGTTCACCTGTTTGGATGGACTAAACCTAAACTTTAGGTGACTAAAAATTAGTCAAGGGATCCAAACAGGCCCTAAGACTAGCTGAATGTACGTATGATTTTGCGAATTAAGCATGTTTAATCATTTTTTAGAGCTTATGTGCTATACTTCCTGAATTGATCTTCTTCCAAATCATTAAGATGTGAGCGACGGTTGTCACTTTCTATAAGATTTCACTTTATACACAATTGAATGAGTGGACATGTGATCTTTCTATTTCATTTTTCAGTTTCAAACTTGACATGTTCAAGGCCATTACACAAACATAACATCTATTATTATGTTATCATTGTATTCCATATGGAACGAAAGCAATCTAGAATAGCTAGGGCATTGTTTACTTAGGTTCTTTGCACTACTACAAAAGAAGATATACTAGATATCTGCATCACAAATGGTTCATACGGAACCATCTGTGATTAAACTATTATAGACGGTTTATAGTGGCAACCGTCTGTGATATTTTTACAGATGGTTATTAAAACGAACCGTCTGTGATACATCACAGACAGTTCGTTTTAATAACCGTCTGTTCGTGTAATCAACCGTCTGTGAAATATGCGAATAACACAGACGGTTCATATAAAAAACCGTCTCTAATATTCTGGATATTACAGACGGTTCTTGTAACAAACCGTCTGTGATATTGTGGACATCACAGACGGTTCGTATTAATAACCGTCTATGATAATTCACAGGTGGCTATTAATACGAACTGTCTGTGATATATTGGTATCACAGACCGTTTGTGGTTGTAACGGTCTGTGATAATCTGCCCTATTAAATATTGGGCATACATAGTCGATCTTGACACAGATCTATCTTCATTGCACTGCATCGGTCGAGCGATAGGCGGTGGCCAGCTTTAGGGAGTTCGGTGAAAACATATCGTCGTCTTCTTAGTGATCAGAGGTCAGTACTCAATTGCTTTTAATAACTTATATGCATGCTTTAGTAATTGAAAGAGATGATAGATACGTTTCATTGTGACATTCAAAGACTTATTCTTACTATTCAATCTTGATGAACTCGACGCCTCACTTCTACGATGCTGGACACTGTAAGTATACTGTACAATCAAATTCTACATTCACGTCATACCGACAAATGTCATTACTTTTTCCTTATGTATAGATACATGATCCAACAAGTCCGGCGACGGCGGCAAACGGTGGATTTTCTCGACCCACACTTCTCAGAGCAATCTATCAACGGAAATGTATCCTTCGTGCAAGATTACATAACGAGGGGATTGATTGCTCACAGCGACAAGGAGTACATCATGGTACCCTTCAACCAAGGGTAAGTGCTTCACTAGTTGCCACACAAGTTTCATTTGTACTTTATATGCAACATGAATTTAGGATTAATCACTATGGCGACACACATGACTAGGTCTCACTGGATTTTGATTGTGATTGTACCAAAGTGGAGCAAGGTAATATAACTTGATTCCCTACTTAGGGGCAACTACGACTTCAGTTGTGTGCAAGAAGTAATTAACAGATAAACTCATTTCCTCCATACATAACTCTACTGTAATCTTTCCTTCGTTTGCAACGGCTGAAGCTAACTTTTTTGAAATCACGTAGGTCGTTTACCGCTTATGTTGCCCTAGGAGGGAGACATAACGAGTCCAGTGACACGCTACGACACAACACGTGATTTCCGGTACCCGCTACAACACAACAATCTTATATCACAGTTTGTTATAATGCCTCTAGAATTAACAATACCTATGTATGTAATTCTATATATTTTGCAGTGCCACTAGCAGCTACAGAGCAACGTATGTAGATTCTATGTTTACCGCCATATGAAGGAAATCACGGACACTAAGATGAATGATCTAGAGGTTTGTTAACCTTCCGATAATTATTATTATCTAATTATATATATGTATATATATACACACAAATGCTAATTGATGACTTAACATTGCTCATCGCGACAGTGGGTGGACTTCGACGAAAGTGCATATGATCTTGACTATCTCATCAAAATTCGTGAAAACATCTCCAAATTCTTGCTAGCAGAGGTTATAAAGAAGAATGGAGAGTTCCACCCCAGCAATGGTGATAATTAATTAGATGTTGAAACATTGGATTCAATTGTACAAATCACTCAATTGTGCTTAATTAAACAATTCATTCAATTTAATTCATTTGTGAGAACTGTATAACGATTGTCATGATATATATATATATATATATATATATATATATATATATATATATATATATATATATATATATATATATATATATATTTGTGTGTGTGTGATCTACTGGTGTTGTGGAATTAGGAATTGAGGACGCGGGGATTGGGCCCTCGCCCGTTTTTTCTTGAGCCCACGTGTCAGTGAAAAATAAAAAAGGGTGAGGCGGGGAGGAGAGGATGCGAGAGAGGAGTAAGGAAAAGAATTGGACCCATGTGTTGACTCGTAAGTTTTGTACGAGAGGAGTTGATTAGATGAACTACCACTAATTTCTTTGTCTATCGCACGGTTGCACACTCAAATACTCGATCAGCCTGTATGCATGTATATGTACTGCCACAACATTGATGAAGTCTCCAATTTCTGTCGCACTTTAGGCGCAGGTGCTTGCTGCTTCTACAGTGATTTTTCTTTTTTGAACTTCCATGTGAGATGCGGTGCGGTTGCACCACAGCTCCCCCAGACAAGCCGGACCAGATCGCCAGACCTTGCAGCACGTCGCCCACACGTGGCATAATTGCCACGCATGCACGCTGTATCGGAATTAGACAAAGGGTGGTTTTTTCCGGCTGCAACTGTTGGCTTGTGCTTGTGACAGATAAATTTTGGTTTAGCATGAACATTTGTGTAAATAAATTAAATATTGATAAACTGTTTTGAAAAGACTATCCTGATAAACCAATTTAAAAAAGTGACGAAGAAACTCTATTTTTATTTACTCCAAAAAAATATTATCTTTACTACTATAAAAATGTGAGTTGGTGGTCGTGCCTCCTTCTTTCCCCAGAATTCTCGTGCCGTGCCTCCTCCTCAGCGTCACCACCAATCCCTTCCCCGTGCAGTAGCGTCTGGTCGCAGTCCCCTACCTTCCCCCGACAGCGTCGCATCCCCCCGTCGCCGTCTCCACAACGCATTTGCCTGCCGCTTGATCTCCCCATCTGCCTGCCGCCGCCTCCTTCTACCTCGAACCCTCGTGCCATGCATCCTCCTCCTCGGCACCGCCACCAATTCCTTCCCCGCGCTGCAGCGTCTGATCAGAGTCCCCCAACTTTCCCCAGGGTGTCGCCACCAATTCGATCTCCCATCGCCCCTCCAACCAAGGGCATGATGCTCGGTGACAGTGGCCAGTGGATCGGAGAGAATGGCGCTCGACGAGAGCGGCCGATGGATAAGAGAGAAGGGTATTCGGCGATGGCGGCGGCAGCTTCCTCTTACTACGCCCGCCCACATGGCTCTCCCCCCACCGCCGCTGCCCAGCGGTTGCTCGCCCGGTGAGCCTCTCTACCTCCTCCTGCTCTTTGCTCAGAGCCCGTTGCTCTGTCTAGCGATTTTGGTCACCTAAGTTGGTCGTCGAAGTCAGTGCCATGGTCGAACAGGGCTATGGTTGAGGGGCCATGGCCGAAGTCGAGGGCCGTGGTTGAAGGGGGTCGTGGACGAAGTCAAAGATCCGTTGTCGAAGTTGAAGCCGTGGTTGAAGGGGCAGTGGTCGAAGTCAAAGGGTCGTGGTCAAAGTCAGGTCGTGGTCGAAGTCCAAGCTGTGGTCGAAGGGGACAGTGGTCAAAGGGGGCAGTGGTCAAAGTCGAAGAGCCGTGGACGAAGTCGGTCCGCGGTCAAAGTCAAAGGGCTGTGGTCGAAGTCAAAGGATCGTTGTCGAATTCCAAGCTATGGTTGAAGAGGACAGTGGTTGAAGGAGGCAGTGGTTGAAGTCAAAGGGTCATGGACGAAGGCGATCCGTGATCGAAGTCAAAGGGCCATGGTCGAAGTCGAAGGGTCGTGGTCGAAGTCCAAGCTATGGTCGAAGGGTACAATGGTCAAAGTCGAAGCCGTGGTCGACGTCAAAGGGCCGTGGTCGAAGGGGATAGTGGTCGAAGTCGAAAATCCATGGTTGAAGTTGAAGCCGTGGTTGAAGGTGCTGTGGTCGAAGGGGGGGAAGTGGTCGACGTTGAAGGGTTGTGATCATCGAAGGGGACAGTGGTCGAAGTCGATGCTGTGGTCGACGTCGAAGGGCCATGGTCAAAGGGGATAGTGGTCCACGTTGAAGGACCATGATTGAAGGAGACGGTGGTCAAAGGGGGAAGTGGTCGACGTCGCAAGGCCGTGGCTGTCGAAGGGTCGTGGTCGAAGGGGACAGTGGTCGAAGGGCGAAGTGGTCGACGTCGAAGGGCCATGGTCGAAGGGGATAGTGGTCGAAGGGAGCAGTGGTCGAAGTCAAAGATCCGTGGTCATCATAGAAGCCGTGGTCGAAGAGGGAAGTGGTTGACGTCGAAGGGCTGTGGTCAAAGGGGACTGTGGTTGAAGGGAGCAATGGTCGAAGTCGAAGGGGGCAGTGCTCGAGGGGGCTGTGGTCAAAGTCACGGTCATGGTCGTAGTCGTAGCGCTCGTGGATGTGGTCATAGTAGTCATGGTCGTAGTCGTAGCGCCAACCCGGAGGGCACCTGCTGGTTCGTCCACAACCTCCGCCGCTATGAGTTCCCCCTCTAGTTGGATATCACGTCGCCTACCCCTAGGTCACCCCCGAGATCAAGGTCTCGTACTCTCTATGAACATGCTTTTGGCCACGAGGTGTGATCGACGACTTCCGATTTACGACCACAAGCGCTGGTCGATGTGTTCCGACTTACGACCATGAGGTGTGGGTCGATGTCTTCCGACTTATGACCACAAGCACTGGTTGAAGTCGAAGATCCGTGGTCGAAAGGGGTCATGGTCGAAGGGGGAAGTGGTCGACATTGAAGGGTCGTGGTCAAAGGGGATAGTGGTTGAAGGGGCAGTAGAGGGCTATGGTCGAAGTCGAGGCTGTGGTCGAAGTCGACGCCATGGTCGAAGTTGGGGTCGTGGTCGAAGGGGACCATGGTTGAAGGGGGTTGTGGTCGACGTCAAAGGGTCGTGATCGAAGTCGGGGTCGAGCAGGCTGGCGCCAGCAGTCAGGCGATAGGGCACAAGCGCACTGGAGGCCTGCCAATGTACGACCACCAGCGATGGTCAACCACTCCCGACCTACGATCACACGCGATGGTCGACGGCTTCTAATTTACGACCATGAGCATTGGTCAATGTGTTTTGACTTACGATCACGAGGTGTGGTCGATATCTTTCGACTTACGACTGCGAGCATTGGTCGATGTGTTCCAACTTACGACCACGAGGTATCCTCAACGGCTTCCGACTTATGACCACGAACGATGGTCGTCAGTTTCCGATGTATGACCATGAGCCATTATCGAAGGCTCTCGATTTAGGGCCATGATCGATTGTCGACCGCTCCTGACCTACGATCACGCGCGATGGTCGACGACTTATGACTTACAACGATGAGGTGTGCTCAAGGGCTCCCGACCTACGACCACGAGGTGTGGTTGATGTCTTCCGACTTATGACCACGAGATGTAATCGACGGCTTCCGACTTGCTTGATGGATTTAAAAAGTTTTAGAACATGTTATTTTAAAAAATTTTACCACCCGTGAGTTTTAAAACATATAGTATGATAAATTTTAAAAATTCGTAGCAACGCATGGGTATTCAGCTAGTAAGCCATAAATGGTAACCTGAAAAGAGCCACCAAAGTCTGAGGGGTTCCCTCCCTGATCTACCGCGACTACGAACGAATCCGCCCCTGCCTCAAGTCATGCACGACCCAACTGACAGATCAGAACAGAAGTGCTTCTGGAAAGAGGCTGAAAAGGTTTGGACTTGCTTGAATGAATGAATGAACGAATGAAACATACAAAGCGGATTCCTAAAAAAAAAACCAAAGCGGGAGAATACCGTTCAACAGAAACCAATACGTATGCCGTGCGCAGTTTCTATTAGGCCCATACACCTCGCATTTACGTACATAGCAAAGCTGGCTGGAAGCGGTCGGTCCATGATTAGTTTTAGCCTGAGGCCCTCAGGGGACACGGATCACAGAAAAGCTTCTTCAGCCCAGAAAACTTCGGCTGAAAACCTTACGAGCTAGAAGACCATTTTCCCAGTGAGCAGTTTGCATTAACATAAAAGGGCCGAAGAAGCAAAGTTTGGCGGGCTTAAGAAAATTCACAAAGAACAAAAATCAAGGACTTTCGAACTTGGCTGTTTCCGCACACATGTTTACTGTAGGCATTGTAGCAATGAGCCAATGATGAATGATATGTCGCACATTTGAAAAAGAGTGAAGGACAGTTTCTTCCACACAAAAATCACATAAGATGGAAAATAGTTGCATGTCATGTCTGTCCTTGATATTTCTACGCGGGAGAGGAGAGAAACACAATCTTCCGTAGTTTCGTAACCCAAAACTGCAGTGCACCCATGTGGCTCCACTGCTCCAGCCGTGCCATGCTTTTCGTCGTGGCCATCGGGATTGCAGGCACAAGAAAACCATCTCTGAACTGATTTATTAGCGCATTTTTTTACATTGCTTAATTTAAAGCTAAATTCAGTTAGGAAAAAGTTCTGGCTCAACTGTTCAGGAGTTGCTTAAGCGTGGAAAAGCGTATACAACCTTTCAGAAAGTTGGCATTCAACTGGAATAGCATATGCCAAATTGAACTACTCCAGTCTTCACTTTGCGGTACGCAGTTGAATGCCCAATGGGCTTGCTAGGAAATGGAAAATTTCAAGCTATAAAAGTAGTGGGAAAACGCAAAGATGAAAACTAGAATTAGCGGAGTGTTTAGCTTACTACTTACAACTACAATTCCTATAAAATTTATGTGTTCCAAATGGGATCAACAGCTGCGGTAAATCATTAGTCAATATCGCGTGAATTGATTTGCATCAGGCCGTTCTTGGGACAGGGCAGCAAGGGCACCCGCCCAGAGCCCTCCAAAAGATAGGGGCTCTCAGTCCATGTATTTTTATCTCAGACAAATATAGAAAATTCATGTTGCTGTAAATGCCTAAGACAAACGGCTAATAACAGCTGGCAAGTCGTGGGCTCATGGCTTCTCTTATTTTCCTTCCCTAGTTCAGCGATAAATAACACTTTGACAATTGACACAACAACTACACTATTCAGAATGAAACATATATCTTCCTTGTAACTTTGGTTGATTCATGAAAAGATTTCTTTCGGTAGATGCAATTCTCTCGGTTCTTCCATTGCACTAATTTTATAGACAAATATGTGGTTGAAGTGTTTTATGGATTATTCTTACTATTGCTTCAGTTTCAATCAAACTATCAAAATCCATAGCTCTCTTGTGTTTTTTTACTTATGTAGACTTTCTGTTAGACCATGTGGAGGCGTGAATATAGTGATGATGAATAATTGACTTTTGGGTTGCACTGAAATTTACGTTTGTGAAAGTTCGGTCGACATGGCAAATCAAGCACAGCTAAACGACCATGGTATTTCGATCACAGCAGAACGACCACGGGAGTAATCGATAGGCTTCGACCTCAAACAGGGAACCGGTCGTATGCTACATGGAACCGATTGTGTGCAACAGTGAACCAGTCGTAAGCAAGAATGAATGAGTTGATGGTCATGGCTATAGTACTGGGTCGGTACTCGTAGACTTCGAGTGCTTCAATTCTTATGATCTTCAAGTACCTCGAGTATTCGTGTCTGATGGGCCAGTGGTTTGATCAGCTCGTGCATAGCGATCAAACTGTTCTGTTTGAGTGGTCGTTGTTACAATACCCTGTTGGTACTTGGTAGGTGGTACTACAGTACCAAGTCGGTACTCGATGATGGGAGTCGATAGTCGTTGATATAGTACCTGGTCGGTACTCAGTGATCGGTTGGCGGTCGATGGTATAGTGATTGGTTGTCAGTCAGTAGTATGCGCAATACTTGTGATTTCTGAGTGTTCTGAGTGGAGCGATAGGAATTCCCGAGTACTTGTGTTCCCGAGTTTACGGTCGGTACTCGTAGACTCAATTCTTATGATCTTCGAGTACCTCGAGTACTCGTGTCTAATGGGCTAATGGTCTGACCGGCCCGTGCATGGCGATCAGACTGTTCTGTCTGAGAAATCATTGCTATAGTACCCTCTTGGTACTTGGTAGGCGGTGCTACAATACCTGGTCGGTACTCAATGATGGGAGTCGGTAGTCAGTGATATAGTACCTGGTCGGTACTCGGTGATCGGTTGGTGGTCGATGGTACAGTGATTGGTTGTATGTCAGTAGTCGATGCGATACTTGTGATTTTCAAATGTTTTGTGCGGAGCAATAGGAATTCCTAAGTACTTGTGTTTTTGAGTACTCGATGAGCTAGCGATCGATCCGTGCATAGCGGTTGTAACCAGTCATAATGAGTAGTCTAAGCCTAATTTCTAGAAAGCGATGGAATTTATGGTCGTGGCTGACCTGTTTGATGCTGATGGATGATTAAAGGTGTGTTTTGAGTGTGTGGATTAATGTCAGTCATCTTTGGTCTTTGCATGTGTAGGTTAGCATGGTGGTGGTTCGTAATTTGCTTGAAGAGTGCTGGTAGTTGCAAGTGGATTGGATCTCACAATTATGGGCAAAGCTGAGCGAGCGATCGAATAGATCGATTGATCAAGCAGTCGTGCGCTGAGCAATTGACCAAGCAATTTAGCACAACGGTTGAAACCTTCACCGACCACTAGAAGATTCCAAAAAGCGATGACAATCATTCACCCCCCCCCCTCTGATTGCAATATTCGATCCTACACTTTCTCTAAGAGTATTTTGTCCTTAGTAGTATGTTATAGTTTTTTGGACTTTTTAGCTATTGCCAATATTAAGGCCCCCCAAGTGTATGATTATTTGAAATGCCCTCCTGTTACCCTCTTCCACATCAACAAAAAACAGTCGAGTCAGTGGGAAGAGAGTGCCTAGAAGGCATTTCAAACAATCATGCACTTGTGAGGGTATGTGACACAAAAGTACCTATAGGGGGTAATTCAAGCCCCAACTAACTTTTGAGGGGTATTTGCAATCTTGTGGTGTATTGTATATTGCCTTTGGAACTGCCTTGCCCTAGGCCCCCAAAAAGTCAAGACCGGCCCTGATTTGCATGCCACGATATCCCAGGTTATACTAACATAGTGTTCATATACGCTTCGGCTTCTAGCTTTTGCTCCTAGAAGCCAAAGCATATCTGAATGGGGTGCTACTCAGAGCCTCTTTTCGAAGCCCCCCGGTGAGACCAGCTCGTCATATGACGCGAAGCGAGACACAGGGCATCACTTTCCCTATTTTGCGAGCCCTCATCCCCCTCTCCCGATGCTGTCCCCCTACGATGTCGTCCCTCTCCCCCAGATCGGGACTCCCTGAACCCCAATCCGGTGCCCCCATGCCTGGTCCCCATACTTGCAGATCCCCCGATCTAGTCCACCCACCATCGTCCATACCCATACGACACCACCCCTCCCCACCACATCGTGGCACCCTAAACCCTAATCTGGTAACCCTCCCTCGCCTGGTCCCCATACTCGCTGATCCCCTTGATCCGGTCCAGTCGCCCGCCAAATCGTGGTGATTCGGCACCCCCCCTCACTTGGTCCCCGTACTCATCGTTCCCCTCCCCCATCTGGTCTGGCAGCCTTGACGTGCCTCCGCCCTGAAATGTAGCATGTCCCGGCTATCCCCATCGCCAACTGAAGGTAATCCACCTCTCTGAGTTGTGTGTCCTACTTCGTCTACACATATGTTTGCGATTGCTATGTGATCCATAGTACAACTCCGTTGTGATTGTTATTTCATTTCATTTATTCGTTCGTGATTCTTGTATCATCCATTATACGGGATGCCAGCTCCGGGGTTATAGAGATAGCCCCAAAGCGCAAGCCTAATGTTGTTTGGGACGATGACGTGACTAGCATCTTCATTGATATATGCCTGGAGGAAATGGAGGCTAGGAACCGGTAGCAGTACTACCTCTCCGGTAAGGGGTACATAAATCTTGTTCGAAAGTTTGAAGAGCGGACTAGCCGACAGCACACACACAAACAAATGAAGAACATGTACGATGCACTACAAGAGGGGGGATATGGCTAATTGGAGGACTCTGAAGCTCCGCACAACTGACATCAGCTTCAACCCCATCACCAGGACAATTGTGGTAGACCTGGAGTGGTGGGAGGAGCAATTCAAGGTGAGGCCCTCGCATAATTTCACTCTCGTGCTCTGTGGTTCCTGCCAATCTCATGATTGTCGTTTGTGTCCGTTCTTTGCAGACCATGCAAGACATCGACAAGTTCCAAAAGATGCCCCTCGGCCATGAGGATCTCTTGGATAGGCTTTTCGATGAGTCCATGTGCACAAATGTGGATGTGTACGTTCCCAGCACTAAGCCAAGCCATGGCCATGAGGATGACAAAGTGAGCGAGCAACCGTCTACCACCGGTAAGGGCAAACACCCTTACATCCCAAATTCTCTAAACGACAAGAAAGCCAAGAAGAGTAACCAGGATGTCCAGCTGGAGAGGTTCGTGAACCTGTATGAGTAGTCCAAAGGCCGTCACAACTCCACCGTGTCGGCGACCTCGCGTCTGTACTCCGCGGACATGGCACAAATGGTCAAGCTGATGGAGCTAGTCATTGCCAGCGGTGCCGTGGAGGATAGCAATGAGTACTACTACGCAAGTCAGCTATTCATGCACGCACGATATCGGCAAATGTTTGGGAACTTCAAGACCCCTAAGGGATGGCTTGCTTGGATCAAGTAGAGCTGGGCCAACCGGAAGGGTCCCAACTGATCAGTAGTTGCTCCATCCTATGAATCATATTGCTGCTAACATGAGTATCCAACTACCATCATATCACTCTTTGTTACTGTTATTTGACTATTTGTGGCTCTGGTTACAGTACTTGCAATAATCTAAGTGAGCTTGCGGCTTGAGTTAGTGGTATGAGCATATGTTATGTGCTGAGAATCTGCTTGTACGTCTTGAGACAATTGGTTGAGGTGATGCCAAATTCTGGTAGTGGTCATGCATGTGGTTTGTGTTATGTGTATGTTGCTATGGCTAAGGTGCTACTGCTTTCGCATAACTCCATGCAATTCTTGCTATCCTATTACAAGTTGTTTGCCGCTATGGCTGAGATGGTTGTGCATGCTACTGCTTTTGTATTATTCCATGCTATTCGTGTTGTGTCAATACATCATGTTTACACTTCGTTGGATCCAATTCTTCCTCTAATGGACACATGCGATGCTTGTAGATGTCATCATCAACCAAGACATGATTCACAATGAAGACCGATATCGACTTAATCTCTGTCGCTGCAAGCTCGTCTATCAGGTTGTCAGATGAGGTTGTGTTTTTCCTATGGGGGGATGGTGAGGGGGAGTCATCCTCCCACAGGCCGCGATCAGTTCCTGACAAAACTGGTCTCCAGTGGGTTGAGTAGCTTGCTAACCTACAATCATGCCGAGACAAGTTTTGCACGAGGAGATGGTCTTTGAAGAGTTGCACAAGACACTCATGCAAGACTACGGTCTACGCTTCACTTATCATATGACATCTAAAGAGGCTCTCAATTATTATTGTGGATGTATGGCTCTCCACAATCCAATAGGTAGGGACAAAACAGATTCGAGAGTTCAGCAGGCCATGTTAGCAAGACGTTTAACAGAGTGTTGGACACCGTTTGCAACATGGCAAGAAATATTGTGTGGCATGTGGATCCTTAATGATGCACCATCCATAGGAGGTTGAAGCAGCCACGTTTTCACCAGCATTTCAACAACTGCATCGGGGTGATCGATGGCACACACGTGGTAGTATTTGTCCTGGGATACATTGCACTGCGACACTGCAACTAACACGGTTACACGAGTTAGAATGTGTTCGCCGTATGTGACTTGAACGGGTGGTTCACCTTCGTGTATGTCAGATGGGGTGAAGTTGCGCATGACGCGAAGATCCTCTAGGATTCCATGGTAACCTATGCGAACCGCTTCCCCCACCCACCTGTAGGTATGTACGATGCCTGTTTGTATGTAAACTTACGCATATTCACTCCTATGCAATGACTAACTGGGCCTTTCTTTCTATTTCACGACCGGAAAGTACTATCTGGTGGATTTCCAGCTATGCGAATAAGGAGAGGTTTTTAGTTCCATACAAGAATCAACTCTATCATGTACCTGAGTTCACACATGGTGGCCACACCTGTTGGTATGAAAGAAGTATTCAACTACCACCACGCTTCCCTTTGCAATGTGATCGAGCACGCCTTTGGCATTTGGAAGAACAAGTGACGCATCCTGTTAAGCGTGCTGAGCTACGACATTGACACATAGAAGAAGGCAATAGAGACAACTATGGCATTGCACAACTTCATCATCGACTCGGTGACGCCTGATGAGCACATTGTGCACACCGATGATGACGAGGCCTACGTGATAAGCGAGGGTGGGGACACCAAATCTTCGGTAAGCATAGTTGGGAGGTTCGACAGGCCTATGAACGTGCTCCGAGATAGCATCGCACATGGTTTTGTAGGATGAGCTTCGGTACCAAATGTTGCACGAGTGTATGTTGTATTCTTGTACTTGGTGCTTTGCCATGCTGTACCGCACTACGTATTTTGTTATGTCCCAAAACTCATAGTCCTCAGCTCGCTTTACTACAAAAAAACACTCGGTTTCTATAAGCCACTACTATTTATTATTTAACACTATTCATAAGCCATAAGCTTATATGAACACCCCAGTTCTATCAGCCGCTTCTATCAGCCATTACTATTCATCAGCCGCAGCCAAAAGCCACTAGCAAAAGCCAATATGAACAGGCCCTAAGATGGGTGTATAATGCTCGTTTTCCTTTCGAAAATTAGCTGTGAACCTTCATTAACAAAACACGTTAGTTTTTTTAAAAAAGTTTTTCTTCTTAAATTTGATTATTATTTCAAATTTTCATAAAATTCTCTCAAAAATCTGTAACTTTATTCAAAGAAATTGACACACTACACATGAATTCATCGAATATTTTGTACGGATAATCCATTTTTTATTCGAAAATACATAAATATACCCGCGGGAAATTTTTTTACAAAAATAGGCTCAAGTCGCTCTCCCATTGGGCGACTCTCACCTTTCGCCCAACCGGGAGGCGACATTTAGGAAATGTGGGAACCGTTGAGCGAATCAATACTATTGCCTGAGCGTTGGGCGACTTATTACAGTCGTTGTACGGTTGGGCGACTGGAATCTCAGTCGCCCAACGGTAAGGCGACAGGGGGGGTTTAATTTATTTCTCCACAGTCGGCCGCCCACTACCACTCCACTTTCCCCTCACTGCGCAGAAGAAACGAGAGAAGAAGAGAAGAGGCGCACAGAGAAGAAACGAGAGAAGAAGAGGAGAGGAAAAAGGATGAAAGGAGGAAGGGGGAAGAAAAGGAGGAAGAGAAGAGAGGACGGAGGAGGAGGTGAGGGAGGAAGGAGGAGTAGAAGCTATTCCATCCATTTGGATCCAGGTATTTTTGTTGATTATGTTGTATTTGCACTATTATTTAGATGAAATATTGGTGTTAGTAAAAATTGTAGATATACAAAATGTAGTACAAATTTAGAATGGAAATATTAGTGTCAAAAAGTTGTAGTATACATTCTGTAGTATGGAACATTTTGTAGTATATTAATTTTAGCACCCTTTTTAGTATAGAAAATTTAGTTTAGTGTTGTACGATGTTATTTGACATGCCGTAAATTTCAATCATACACGCAGGCCTACATCATCAATGGCCACGACTACATTGAGAGTGTATTATGGTGCTGGAATTATTCGTGAAGGTCCGAATGGTGTGGATTTGAGCGATTTTCCGCAAGTCACTCTCGTACTTCCAGATGACAAGAATGCTCGAATGACAGATGTGCAGCATTGGCTGACCCAGAGTTTTTCATTGGACCCCGAGATGTGCAGCGTCGTTGTGCAAGGGCTTTGGAGCCGGTCTCCCACGGACATCAGATGGGAGTTGAAGACATTGGTGCGCTCAGCTTCGTGGAAGGGCTTTGTGCAAGGGTACCGGCGCCGTGGATACGAGTATGTACTACTTGTGCAACCGTGCTCACTACAAGCAGCTGCGCAAACTCGTGCGTCTACCTATGCTTCGGGATGTGCTAGCAGCTCGGGCGGGCAGTAGGATGGCGGAGCTGATGAAGTTGCTCGTGAAGAAGGCAATGCGGTACATGTTGGAGAGTTACAGCCATCAAGCTATAGAGGGGGAACTGAGCAAGCCGATGCGGTACATGGAGGAGAGTTACAGCCGTCAAGCTATAGAGAGGGAACTGGGCAAGCTGATGAAGGAGAGCATAATGAGTATATCGTGCAGCAGATGGAATCTGATGACCAGAGGGCATGGGGTGAAGAGCAATGTGTAGAGGACGACGAGGAGGACATTTCCGATGATGAAGAAGTTCCTATCCCCCAGGAATGGAACCAGTTTAATGCGGAGGGTGTTTCCGCACATGATGAGCATGAATCACTATGGGAGTATCATGACACAGAGGTTTGGTTGCATGCTATGTTTGCTGATAAGGAAGCGCTGCAGGATGCCATCAAGCGTTGGACCCTTTCAATGCAGCGGACATTTCGCGTCGTGAAATCAAGCCAGGAACAGTACACTGTGAAGTGCGAGCAGGATGGTTGTCCTTGGAGGGTGCACGCACGTAGACCCAAGTATGAGACTCACTGGATTGTGTCCAAGGTGGAGCCGCACTCCTGCATTCTAAACACTGTCTTGGCGAGGCATCGTAACCTGACGTCTGGATTTATAGCCAATTTGATGTATGGGGAGATAGCGCAGAAGAAAGATATTGCGGCCACGCATATTGTGGTATCTATCGAGAATAAATTCAAGTATAAGATTAGTTACGCGAAGGCGTGGCGTGCCAAGCAAAAAGCGTTGGAAAAATATTTTGGCACTTTCGAGGCGGCGTACGATAACCTTCCTCGTATGCTGAAGGTGTTGCAGCAAAGGAACCCGGGCACGTACATCGCCGTGCACGACAAGTCGTCCATAAGTCCACCGGGATTTGCAGTGTTGCAGAGAGCATTGTTTGCATTTGGTGCTAGCATTGAAGCATCTAGGCACATGCTGCCAATGATCTCAGTAGATGGGACCTTCTTGACAGGAAAATACAAAGGGCAGCTCCTGACGGCCATAGGTGTTGACGGTAACAATCAAATATTGCCGCTGGCCATTGCATTTGTGGAGAGTGAGAATTATGAGAGCTGGCTATGGTTTCTCAGACATGTGAAGGCTGGAGTTGTAGGCACCCGTCCTGGTGTGTGCGTAATCCATGATCGCCATGCCGGTATTATAAAGGCTATAAGAAAACTTCAAGAAGATCCTGAGGAGACCGTTCCTTGGCCGGATATGAGGAACCGGTGGTGCAGTCGTCACTTAGGGGCAAACTTTTTCAAGCAATTCCCGAAACAATCTTTGATGAAGTTATTCAAGAGGCTGGCCATGCAGAACCAGCAGAGGAAATTTGATGCTTTATGGGGGTTATTGGATGAGCATACCAGGAAGAACGTCGAAGAGAGGAGCAAGGGGTCGATCACTCCTGGGGCGGCACAACCGCAATGCTTGCCAGCAATTGACGAGGCTAACCCAAGTGGTCCAAGAAGGCGGAGCTCACGAAACATCAAGTGCTTCTCGCAGTGGATCGAGGGGGAACCATTGGAGAAGTGGTCGCTGTTGCACGACACGGATGGCGCAAGGTATGGAATAATGACAACTAACCTTGCCGAGGTCTACAATTGGGTACTAAGGGGTCTCCGTTCTCAGCCCCTTGTCGCCATCGTGGAAGGTGTTCTTCACAGCACAATCCGCTACTTCAGGGAGAGGCACGCAAGTGCCGCACTTCATGCGGCCAATCCCGGAGCCCTGTATTCGTCAAAAATTACTGCGTACATGGAGACGAAGGCACAGAAGGGTCAATTGCATACAGTGCATGTCATGGGCAACAGGGAGCATCGTTTCGAGGTGATACTCCGTGACAGCCGGATTTGGGACATCTCGTTCACTTATTACTCACGAGGTATGACTTGGAGATCATGCAAACCAACCTAGCTGCACATACAACAAGCTTAAGTTGTTACACAAGCCATGCTCTCATGTCCTCGCTGCATGCGGGACCGTGGGCATGGATCCTTCTAACTTCATGTCCGAATACTTCTTTAAGGAGAGAATACCGCAAGCTTGGTGTGGAGTGCTCCGGGGGTTCAGGGTGGTGGGAAACTTCACCACTTTGGACATTTCAGCAAGGACCTGGGTTCCGGATATTAGCATGCTGAAGGGTGGGAAGGGTCGGTGACAGAGCCGACGTATTAGAAATGACATGGACGAATCACAAGCTGGAACATCTGGTGCACGTTGTGGGCGATGTGGTCAGGAGGGGCACACAGCTAGACGATGCAACGCATATCCTGATCAGTAGTTATTGGAGACTTCAGCTAAATTTCATGTACCACAGGCCGACACGTTTGAACGTTATGGACTTCAGGCCGACACGTTTTCTGTAATGACCGTAGCTTGTTGTTTCAGAAACTATGATTACTGGCCTCTGAGAAGGCAATGTTGTAGCACTTATTTGGTGGAACGTACTGTTTCCTGCAAACGACTGAAAAGGCTACGAACTATGAATTTATTACGAGACTACAGGCTCTGAAAAACCTACATAGGGACATTTATTGCTACACTGGAATCCTGAAAAAGCGAAAAGATTCGTATGTCCTCCTCTCCATGGACTATGCCCACTGCACCAGATAACCTGCCTACATAAAGGCCTCCTATGTCTTCCATCACAATACCACATCTTCTCCTCTAGCCATCACAATACTACTACACAACAATGTCTTCCTGGAGGTCCGACCCATTTGGAGTGCCGGAGTGGCATGAGCGCCCGAAGTGCCATTGCGGCTTTAGGACGATGTTGTGCGTCTGGACGGATCCAGTACAACGAGCCAACTACGACCGTAGGTTCTTCAAGTGTCCAGACCTGGATGACGACTTCGTGGTAACGACGACAACTAAATCCTTTGTTTCTCGTTACCATTTTTGAACTTGATCCATGACATCTACCACGCCACACATAGCCTTGCAAGTTCATCGAATGGGTGGATCGGGTGCCGCCGGCATGGCCACAGAACCGGCCAAAGGAGATGGAAAACAAAGGACAATACTTTGTCAAGATGACTCAGGCTCGCGAGGTGGAACGACACATGCGGCTTGAGCAAGAGCGCCACGTGAGGGTGGACCAAATCCGTCTGAAGGGCAAGGAGGATGAGCTGCAAAGGAGGCGGGAACAGTTAAGTCTGCGTGAAATAGCCATCAAGCGTCAGGAGGAAGAGCTTCAAGCTCGTGAGGCAGCTCTCAAGACCAAGAGTAACAGGAAGAATGATGCAGCGGAGCCATCTTCAGGGCGCGAGAAAAAGGGGAAACAACCACGCTACACCTAGTAGACAAAATGTAATATACCCAGCAAGTTGTATTCCCTAAGGCTTGTTAGGACTAATGGTGGAGTTCTGAACATTACAAGTTCTACACTATGTATGTATCCGTACACTAATTCTCAGGAACATTTAAATATCACTTACCACTTTATGTATCAAATGTTCTACACTCAATCGTTCTTAAAAAAAATTTCCCAAAATTTTTTATGCACGTACAACATCCAGTGAACATAAACTTTTATTACAACTATACCAAATTTTTTCCCAGTTTAAAACTACAAAATTTACAAAACACTACAAAAATCACGGGGGGGGAGTAAAGTTGCCCTCCTATTCGGCGACTGCATTATAAGTCGCCCATCCATTGGGCGACTGCATTATAAGTCGCCCATCCATTGGGCGACTGCATGTAGTCGCCCAATAGGAAGGCGACTAATTGCAGTCGCTTTAAGGTAGAGCGACACAAGTTTTGTCGCCTCCCGGTTGAGCGAAAGGTGAGAGTCGCCCAATGGGAGGGCGACTTGAGCCTATTTTTGTAAAAAAAAATCCCGCGGGTATATTTATGTATTTTTGAATAAAAAATGGATTATCCGTACAAAAAATTCCGAATTCATCGAACCATACAAGCACTGCCAATATAGGACATTTCTTGTAACTAGGGGACGTTGTGTTCTTTTTATATGTGGCTTATGGTTTTTTATTCTAACAAGAGCATTTATGTAAACGAATCGAATACCGATAAAATATTTTAAAAAGATTATCCTAATAAATCTATTCGAAACGACGATGAATAAATTATCTTGTTTATTTGTTTATTTGTTGGCAAATATGATTCACTCCATCCTTGACCAATTTAAGCCCCGACTGGGCCCGGCTTCGGCAAGCTGGCCCCACAGTCAGCCGAAAGGCGCATAGACGCCGCTCCTCGCCATCCTCGTCGGGCACCGCCTCCGCAGTCGGAGCTCTGCCAACGGACACCATCTCCAGGCGCTCCTTGCCGAGCATGGACTCCGCCGCCAATCCACCACCTCACTCTCACATCCTCCACGCGTTCCTTTCTCTCCCGCATCCAGAACCAGATCTGGCGAGAGCACGGGGTAAGCCCCCGAGAGGCGGAGGCGCCGAGGACAGGGAGAAGCGGAGCGCGTGAGGTGGACCTTGTCCAGATCTGGTGCAAGCACAAGCTAGTAAGGAAGGAACACCAGGAAAGAGGAGGCAGAAGAGAACTGGGAGAGAGGGGACGGAGCTAGCTCGTGAGGAGGAGGACGATGGCGTCTACCGCGAGCGGGAGGAAGAAGAATCAGGAATGGGGATTGCGATTGAGCATCGTGGTCTTCTCGCCGTTCCCGAGCTGAGCAGTGAGAGCGAGCCATACATACGTTGTTTCGTTGCAGAGTTGTCGGGCCGGGCTTTCTCTGGTTTTGAATGCCCCATTCTTTCTGCGAGTAGTTGGGTGGCCGAATACACTAGCCCAAAAATTGTGTCGGGCTAAAATCCCAAGCCCGAGCCCGCCTCAGGTAACCGGGCCAAGACCGGGGCGGGCCACAGTGTACTCTATGGGCCATGGTAACGACCGTCTTATTACCAGAGAGAGAGAGAGAGAGAAAAAAAAAGAAGAGAGTACAGCTTCAGACAGGATCCTACACTTTTCAGCCCTAGAAGATCCGAACAAATCAAGCACCACTCGGACCATGGCAGTAAACCACCCAGGAACGCACGCTTTTGCTCCGTCCTCTCTCTCACTTTTTTATGCTTCCGAGTTCATTCAATCGAGCACCTTGCCAGAAAACAAAGGTCCTTTTCTATTTCTCCATTTCTCGTCAATTATACACGTATACACCTTTTAAAAACTACCTAGAGTTTCGCACGTACAGCCTAAAAGGAAAACAATGCATGGCCAGCTGGCTCGAGTGCATGCGTGGTCTGCACAAGCTGTTATTTTCCTCTAGATCCATACCCTTTTTAGATTGCATACCACGTCCTACTAAAACATAGCTAGATCTAGAAATTGTTAGCACTTTCGGTATATTTTTTGTTGATAAACTTGGGCCCAGGACCAGAAGTCCTGCCCAATATGGACACCCCACCGTAGGCTATAAATAAGGACCTGACGCAATTAAAAGCAATAAAGAAAGATTAGGAGTTCTCTCTACCTCTGTGTGCTCAATCTATTCTTCTGTGATTCTGTGATTGATTCGTTCTTGTTCTAAGCAGAGGAATCGCTCGGATTGGTCGCCAGCGACGGTTCCTCAACACGTTATCAGCGCGACTTCGCTCCGGTGAACGAAGGTAATCATCGAAGCATAGATTGAATTTTCTATATCGCTTTGAATCTGTATTTTCTTTTCGCATTCTAGATTGAATCTCTGCGGTGCAAATCCGCCCTAATCTACCGCGAGCAGACCTGAAGTCGCCGGCACAATGTCGATCGGTAGATTGCGAAACGGGGTAGATGTTGATTGCATTGTAGATTAGAAGCGAAAAAAAATCTGCATGGATTTGTTTGATTCCGCATGATCATTACGCAAGAAAAGAAATTGTCGCTTTCTCTGTTCAGCCATTGCATGAAAAAACAACTCATATGACGACTTTGCACACGCGAGGAGATCGACGGCCTGAAGCTGCCACCGGCAGCCGTGCACCTGTGCCCGTATGTGCATGGTCAGCAGCCGGCCAAGGTCACCGCAAAAGCGCCGCCGCCCGATTCCTCAACCACGGCCCGTAGCTGTGCGCCGTTCCCCGACTGCAGCCCGCAGCCGCATCCCCACCGCGGCCCGCAGCCGCCGGCCTCGCCGCCTCGAAACCAACGCAAAAATCGCCACCGCCCAAAGCGGCTTTGGCGCCGAACCACCGCGATCTCCGGCTCCTCCACACTTGCACGAGCACCTGCGCCTGCACGCGCGCCTCGGCCAGCGCTCTGCTTAGGCGCCGCCACCACCGGCCCTTGGCTCCTCCGCGCGCCGCCCTCACATGCCGCCGCACCGGCTGCCGGCCTGAAGCCGGCTCTTCCTCTTCCGCGTGCACACCTCGAGGTCCACGCCTGCCGCCACTGTCCATAGCAACGCCGCCTTCCGCCGGCCACCGGGACCGCCGCCGCACGGCACCCGGCCATCCCCGCCTCACTAGTCTGCCGTTGCATGGCACTCGGCACCTGCCTCCGCGCCCCGTAGCCGCCAAACAGCCGCCGTCGGGTAGCCGCTCCGGCCCGAGCTGCGTGCCACCCCGGTCGCCCGGTAGAAAAACCGGCCCCGCCACCTCGCCTGGCCGCCGGCTGGCAGCCTCTGCCTGCTCCGCTCGGGCCACCGGTCTGCCCCTCGCCTCGTCCGCCCGTGCGCACGCCCGGGCCTTAGCCGCCGCCACGAAAAAGATGAGTAGGGGAAACCCTACTCACCATGGGGGTAGTGCCGGCCGGGTGGGCCAAGCAGGCCGATGCCGGGTGGGCCAAGCGGCCGAACGGGCCACATGGGCCGATGTCGGGTGGGCCGAAAACAGGCTGAAAGAAAAAAAAAGGAGGCTCGGCCGGTGGAGGGGCGAAAAAGCGCAACCCCCCCCCCCCATAGAATATGGAAATTACCGAAGAGCCCTAAAATTTGCGTATAAGTCCCAAAATTTTGCAGAAAAGTCTCGGTAATTCCAAAAATTACAGATAGGTCCTCAGATTTACGTATGGGTCCAGATTTTTGCAGGAAACCCCTGTGTAAATCAAAAAATTACGTAACTTTTTCTCTGAACTGAAAGTTTGCGTATAAACCCTCTGGAATTACAGAATTTGCTGAAATTTTATATTCTAGCATAAAAGGGCCTCGAGAATCTGAATTTTGAACTATTTTAGCATTGAAGCTTATTTATTTCTGCCATTATTATTCTCTGTATTTTCTGCATTTATTTACTGTTTTTGGTTAATTGTAATTGCTGAAAATTGTTTTTAATCATTGAAATTAGCTGTAAAATTATAGAAAATGCACAAAAAATTATGAAACATTATGAGAACCTATTGCACCATTTATTTACCCGCGGTAAATTATTCCATGCATGTTTAGCTGAAGTAAACTTATTTTATTTCGTTCATACACATGTAGATGACTGGCATCACGAACCGTGAGTTCGAGCTGGCCCAGCATGGCCAAAACTATCTGACATGGGCATTCGATGTCGAGATTGTGCTTGGGTGCCGGAAGCTCCGCGCAGCTATTGGATTAAGCGGACAGAAAGACGCTCAACCCACACCTGAGGAGAATGATCAGGCACTTCATTTTCTTAGGCACCACCTCTGCCCAACTCTCAAGAATGAATACATGGCGGAGAAAAGCGCGCTAGCACTCTGGACCGCACTCAAGAAGCGGTTTGAGAGGCTCAAGTACACCATTCTTCCTCAAGCAGAGTAGGAGTGGATTAGACTGAGGTTTGCCGACTTTAAGACGGTCGGGGAGTACAATTCTGTCTTGCACAGGATTTGTACTAATCTTCAACTCTGTGGCAAGCAGATCACAGATGAGCAGTAGATCGAGAAGACCCTATCCACCTTTCACCCCAGTGCTGTACAAACCGCCCACAACTATCGTCAAGACGGCTACAAGGAGTACGCCGAACCGATTGATATGATGCAGGTGGCGGAGGCTCAGGACGAACTTCTCCGCAAGAATTACGTCACTCAGCTACCAGGCAGCTCCGCTGGCCGTGAAGCCAACGCTAGCAGCTACAAGGTGTGAAAGCCCTTGATGAAGAGAAGAGGGAAGAAGGGTAAGATCATTGCCTAGAAAGGCAAGTCAGATGCTCCAAACGACAAAAAGGCTAAGAAGAGTGGCAAGACCTATGGCCAGAAGAACCAGGGCTGCTACAAGTATGGCAAGTGGGGGCATTGGTCGCCGATATGCAAAGAACTGCAACATGTCATTGATGCCCACCAAGCTCAAAAGAAGAATGGCAAAGGGCAGCCTGAAGCTCACTTTGCAGCAGTTGAGGGGGAGCATGTTGAGCAGCTGCCTGAGTTGATGGATGTTGAACCCATCCCAGCAGCAGCATCCTCTTATGACTTAGAGGCAGCCACAGCCATGATCTCTCTTGAAGAGAACATCACTCCTGAGAAAATAGCCGAAGAAGTCGATGATTTTCTAGTTGATTCCGTCTGATGCACAGAATGCATTAGACGTTAATTGTCATTTATTTTGTGTTAAATGGACAAGTTTAGAACTTGCATGGATGGTGTTTTAGGATTTACTTTCTCATAATGGTTTGATGATTTTGGAATAGTACATTCATTTATTCAGTTTATGATGGCATGTTATGTTCTGATATTGGCGTATTTTATTTATGTGTTGAATGCCTTCTAATACGTGTTAATTAAATACGTTATATTAGAACACGTGTGGCACCCTATGGAGGAAGTATGCCTTGCCGACAACGGCACAACGAATATCATCTTAAGAGAGACTAAATATTTCCAGTCGATCCGTAAGAGCACTGGCAACCTTACGACAATCGCCGGAAGCGATGTGTGTATAATCGGTTCCGAAAGAGCCACAATTATACTTCCAATGGGTACAACTTTGGTCATTGAAGAAGCCTTATTGTACCCAGAATCGACTAGAACTCTCCTAAGTTTTAAGGATATTCGCGCCAATGGTTTCCACGTTGAGACTGACGAAGAGTACGGTAAGGAAAACCTACTCATCACAAAGTGCGAAGAAAACGGCAAAAAGGTATTAGAAAAACTTCCTTCACTAGAAACTGAGCTATATTATACCAACATTAAGGCGCCTGCAGCGTACACTATCCTGAAGACAGTATTTAGAAGCTCTGAACTCTTCTGTCTCTGGCATGATAGATTAGGCCACCCAGGTCTTAGGATGATGAGAAACATAATAAATAACTCGCATTGGCATAATATTAATGTGAAGAATTTCCCGAATCATAAAGATTTTGTGTGCCCTGCATGTGCCACCGGGAAACTAATAACTAGACCCTCCACTCTGAAAGTGAAGGATGAAGTCCCTGTATTCCTGGAACGCATCCAGGGAGACATTTGCGGTCCCATTCAGCCCGTCTCAGAGCCATTTAAGTATTTCATGGTGCTCATTGACGCTTTATCAAAGTGGTCATATGTGGGTTTGTTGTCCACAAGAAACCATGCCTTTGCAAAATTGATCTCGCAGATCATTCGCATCAGAAATGTGTTCCCTGATCATCACATCAAGTCCATCAGAATGGACAACGCCGAAGAATTTACTTCAAAGGCATTTGATGATTATTGCTTGGCAAATGTCCATACCAAGAATGGTTTGGCAGAGGCTTTAATTGAAAGAATTAAATTTATTGCCCGACCTCTCTTGCATAAAAGTAATTACATGTTGGGGACACGCAGTTCTTCATGCAGTGAATCTTATCAACCTTAGACTTTCGGCCTACAACATCCACTCACCTATGCAACAAGCACAAGGGTCACCACCGAAGATTTCTCATCTTAGGAGGTTTGGATGCAAGGTTTATGTACCTATTCCACCTCCGCAGCGTACTGCAATGGGCCCTCTCCGTAAGATTGGGATATACGTTGGCTATGAGACTGCATCCATAATCAGATATTTGGAACCCATGATGGGAGATTTGCATACTGCCCGCTTCGCTGATTGCATTTTTGATGGGGATAATTTCCCGTCATTAGGGGGAGGAAATCAACCCCTTGATGAAAAATATCGGGAAATTACGTGGGAAGCCACGGGAATTCATGCACATGACCCGCGCACTAGTGAAACTGAAAAAGAGGTCCAAAAGATCATCGACTTGTAAGCATTAGCAAACCAACTGTCCGATCACTTTAATGATTTGAAGAGCGTAATTAAGTCGTATGTGCTTGCACGCAATGCACCGGAGAGGGTTGAAATACCAAAGAAAATTGATGGTATCCCTAATCCCGTCCAGAGGGCTCAGAATAAAAGGACGAGAACTCCGGCTCCTCGAGTCCAAAGTAACCGGGGACGCCCGACGAAAAAGGATAAGGACTTATCATAACCGATCATTGAAGTCCCCCAGAATGAGAAGGGGAACCAGTTGAGACCTGGCACAAGTATGACACCTTCAGAAAAGGGCATACCGGATTTGAATATCCCCATCAGTATGGATGTGTGCGCACACATCGGAGCCAAACAACTAAAGGGATTTGCCACCGCAATTGAAAGAACCGATGCGCAAGGTGAAGCATGAAAAATAGCTATAAATTATGTGCACACGGGAGAGTCCCTGAATAGGACAACAGCCAATATCTATATCTACTTCGCAAAGAAAATTGCCACAATCATCGATCTTGATCCCGAGCCTGCATCGCTCACTGAATGTAAGAAAAGATCAGACTGGGAAGATTGGAAGAAGACAATAGCAACTGGATTGCTATCTCTGAACAAAAGATAGGTGTTTGGGCCCGTATGCCGCACGCCTCCCCATATATACCCCGTTGGGCACAAGTGGGTATTTGTTCGAAAGAGAAATGAAAGAAACAAAGTAGTGAGATACAAAGCAAGGCTGGTAGCACAAGGTTTCACTCAACGTCCTGGAGTTAATTATGAAGAAACCTACTATCCAGTCATGAGTGTAATCACCTTTAGATATTTGATCTCAATGGCAGTGAACTTGAACTTACAAATGAAATTGATGGATGTTGTGACTACATACCTTTACGGTAACTTGGATTCGGAGATTTATATGAGAGTCCCTGAAGAAATCCCTCTCTCGAACCAAGACAGAGCAAATAGAAATCTGTACAGTGTGAATTTCAGAAAGTCACTGTATGGACTGAAACAATCTGGAAGAATGTGGTATAATCGCTTAAGCGACTCTCTACAAGAAAGGCTACACGAACAATGAAGATAGTCCTTGTGTATTTATACAGCGATCCCAGAATGGATTCTGTATAATCTCTGTGTATGTAGATGATCTGAACATCATCGGGATAGCCGAAGACATAAAAGAAGCAAGCTCCTACTTGGAGTCAGAATTTGAAATAAAAGATTTGGGAAAAACCAACTTCTGCTTAGGCCTGTAGCTTGAGCATGTCCCTGAAGGAATCTTGGTACATCAGTCGACCTACACCTAGAAGGTGCTTGAAAGGTTTGGCTTCGAGAAGGCATTTCCCTCGAAAGTACCGATGATCGGTAGGTCTTTGCAGCAAAAAAAAATCCTTTCCGACCTAGGGAAGAGGGGGAGAAAGTCATGGGACCGGAATTCCCATACTTGAGTGCAGTGGGAGCACTCATGTACTTAGCAAACTGCACTAGACCAGACATTGCATTTGCCGTGAACCTGTTAGCAAGGTACAGTGCAGAGCCCACCAAAAGGCATTGGTAGGGCATAAAAGACATCTTCTGATACCTTCAAGGAAGTAAGGACCTTGGATTGTTCTATAGAAAGAATCAAGATCTAAAGTTGATTGGCTATGCAGATGCTGGGTACCTGTCTGACCCGCATACCGGAAAGTCACAAACAGGCTATGTATTTCTGTGTGGTGGAACTGCAATTTCCTGAAAATTGTCTAAGCAAAGTCTTGTAGCTACTTAGACAAACCACTCAAAAATTATAGCACTGTATGAAGCCGCACGAGAGTGCGCTTGGCTCCGCCGAATGGTTCACCACATCCAGCAGTCATGTGGGATGAACATTGAGCAAACCCCCACAATTATCTATGAAGATAATGCAGCTTGCGTTGCACAAGTACAAACGGGTTATGTGAAGAGTCATCTCATAAAGCATATCAACCCCAAGTTCTTCTATGCACATGAATTGCAAAAGATGGACGAGATTAAAGTATTGCATACTAAGTTATGTGAAAATCTCGTAGATTTATTCACTAAGTCATTCCCCGCATCTAGCTTTGAAAGATGCGTGCGTGGAATTGGAATGATGAGACTTAGAGAAGTGCAGAATTCAGGGGGAGAATTCTCTCAAGCCCACTAATAAATCTTGATCATGAAGTTAAGTATCCAAAGAATAAAGTCCTGAAGACTAAATGAAATTGGGTGGATTGTACTCTTTTTCCCTTGACGAGTTTTCCATGAAGTTTCTCGACCAAGGTTTTTAATGAGGCAATTCGTGTATCGCAGCATCACATGTATCATGTACTCTTTCTCCAAATTTTTCCCATTGAGTTTTTATGGAGTTTTAACGAGGCATGAACGTGTTAGGTGAGTGCCCAAGGGGGAGTGTTGAGAAACCTGGGCCCAGGACCAGGAGTCCTGGCCTAATATAGGCACCCCACCGTAGGCTATAAATAGGGACCTATACCTGCATATTATGTACACCTGATGCAATTAAAAGCAATAAAGAAAGACCAGGAGTTCTCTCTACCTCTGTGTGTTCAATCTATTCTTCTGTGATTGATTCGTTCTTGTTCTAAACAGAGGAATCGCTCGGACTGGTCGCCAGCGACGGTTTCTCAACATTTTTAACTCATATTTTTAAAAATAACTGTGTACATGTGAAATTGACAGAAATGATACTTTTGCAGCTCGATAACCGGACGACAAAGCCGTGCAGCCGACACCTGTCCAATGGAGTACGGCCACCAGGCAGCAAGGCCTGCCGCCGCCTATGAGGCAGCTCCCTCTCTGTCACCCCACCTCTGGACGGCAGGTGATTAAGCCAGCTGCTAATTAGCCTGCTTAGTCACCTGTTGAGTTAGGATTTTTTATTTACCACATGTTTGAATTTTTAAATACACCAAATGAGCTCCAAAAATTACAAAATTTTATGTACAGCTTCCCAACATAACGTACTTCATTGTCTAATTTTTGATAATTTTATCCACTATAAATGTTGCTGAAAATTTATATGATTATGATATTTTAGGACTTATTTTATATAGCAAACGAACTTCAAAAAATTACAAACTTTTATGTGCAGCATCCCAACATAGTCGAACTAATTATTGATTTTTTTGAGAATTTTATATGCTATAAATTTGTCATATTATTTCATGTTAATTTACTCATAATTAGCGATATGCGATGCTAATTTAATTAGCGATTGAAATTGCCTGTCGCATGGCCACCATGTGGCAGGCATCTTTTGGGGTGTGTTTGGTTGCAAGGACTAGGTGGGACGGGATGGGATGGACCTATTTTTTGTAGGTGTTTAGATGGGAGACAAGCAGAGTCAAGGACATCCCACTAGGAATATTCCTTATAGATCCGGGACCAGGCAATCCTCTTTTTTTCATGGGATGGAGTCATCCCACCTCTTTGTTTTTTTAAGTACTGTTTTGTTTAATTTTTTTTAAAAAAACTCAAAGGCTTATGTGTAGAAACATATCAACAATAGCCTTCAATTTGTTTTTTTAAAAAAAACTCAAATGCCACACATGTCCCACCTTCATCCTTCCATCCAAACAAAGGATGGGACCATTCCATCCCACTTTATCCTTCCAACCAACAAAAAACAGGGATGACTCTACCCCCCAAACCAAACAAAAAATGGGATCATCCCATCCCAAAACCAGGGACAGGACCATCCCATCCCACCTTGTCCCTAAACCAAACACAACCTTGCAGTGTGTGACCTCTGTCCTTCACACATATGCCAGCCTGTTGCTGCTCTTTCCTTTCCCGCTGGCTCCTTCGCACAATTGTCACTCTATCCGTGTCGTCCCCTTGGCGCGCTCCCTCATCTGCACATATGTCGTTATATCCGTCTCATCCCCCCTCACCCACTCTCCTGTCTGCACATTTGTTATTATTACTATGTCATCCTCCCTCGTCTAAAGTGTTAGGCGTCGACAAGGAGTCATTAATTTGCGAGGTGAGCGTACCGGATTCTCTTTTTTGCTCAGCCATAAATACAAACCTCTTGCACGTACTAACAACCTCTCCTGTGTACTCGTAGAGCCTACAACTGCTATGTGGCTACCGCAAGTGGATCGAACTATAGATCCACCCATATTATCAATGGACTTTTGATTACGAGGAATAGAATGTCAAAAGGGCCTACGTGAACCGGGAGGAGGAGCGCTGCAACGATGAGCAAACCGAGCGTATACATCGAGAGACGAAAGCTCATCTCGAGGTATGCACGCGCAGGGAACGCGTTTACAAACTAACTACATTCACACATGCAGGCGACTTTAATCGCTAATTAAATGAGCATCGTATATCACTAATTACGATTAAATTTACATGAAATAACATGACAAATTCATAGCACATAAAATTCCCAAAAAAATTCAACAATTAGGTCGACTGTGTTGAGGGACTGTACATAAAATTTTATAATTTTTGGGCTTGTTTGCTATATGTAATAAATCCTAAAGTTATCATAATCTTATGAAATTTTTAGCAACATTCATAGTAGATAAAATTATCAAAAAAAAAGTTACACAACAAAGTACGTTATGTCAGGAGGCTGCACATAAAATTTCGTAAATTTTGAAGCTCATTTGCTATATTTAAAAATTCAAACAAGCGATAAATAAAAAATCCTAACTCAACATGTGTAAGCTTAATCACCTGCCGTCTAGTGACGGGGCGGTAGGGAGGGAGCCACCTGGTGGACGGGCGGCAGGCTGGCAGCTGGGCTCTAATAGATAGGTGTCGGCTGCACAACGTTGCTATCCAGTGACTAGATGCTAAAAGTGTCATTTCTGCTAATTTTGTGTGTATGTATATATATATAGCTATTTTTATTAATACAGATTGAAAATATATTAAAAGTGCTAAAAATTCTAGATCTAAAACAGGTTGCTCGACAGCATCCTCAGCCATGCCTTTACCTAGATGCATGTGCAACAAGAAATCCTCTTGCTTTGCTTCCGAGGGAGCGCACTGTTTGGTCTTTGGATGCTTAACTTCGCTTTTCGATGCTCTGACAAAGTGATCACAACTAGCTAGCTAGCTTTCGCCTCTAAAATCTTTAAACCAAAATAAATTAGGCGATTTTTTAATTTTAGGATTTTGTTTTTCCCTTTTAACGATGGTTTTTATTTTGTTTCTTATTTTTATTTTTAATTAAATGACTTGAAAAAACTAACTACCACTGTAATGTAATTTTAGCTAAAACTTACAGCCAAATGTTGGCGCCGCTTGAAGCATGTCTCTTCCACTTCTATTTTCTTCAGGGAAAATGCTATGCATACTGTTTCTTCGGAACCAGAGGTTTCTTTTGGCAACTATTTTTCAGAAAAAAAAAACATTTCTTTTGGCAACGGGAGATTGCTTCACAGCCACAGATCTATGAACACTTCGGAAGGAAAAGAAAATAAAAATGACATACTAGTACATTTGGTGTGGTTGATTTTTCTACGACTCGTTTGGCGATGACCAGCCAAGTATGGAGTTTGTAAGAACAATGATTGGCCCTTGAGGTAGAATATATTTTTTTCTTGGATAAGCATCGGCACAGAGCCGTACTGTTTTTTCTTGTTGCTGCTCTGCATCTAGTATTTAGATGCTAGTCTTACCCCGGTACAGCAGTACTACTATACGACGTGCACAATCTGTGCAGAGATTGCTGCCTGATGCAAGCATGCCCCTTAAATGACAAATTTCCAGAACAATCACCAGCTCACACAGACTAGCAAGCCAGTGACAGACAAGCTGATCAGATCATCAGAAAAGCACATGTATGCTATGCTACTACACATTTTTACCAACTCCAAAATAATCGTCTCGAATCAATGAGGAGTAAATGAACACGCATTTCTTTGGCATGAACAATTCAATTAGATCCATCTATTGTTGTACTAGTGCTTATTACTTGCCCTTGTTTTACACTTTGCTACTACAGTACAAGTCTTTATACGGACACACAAATCACCAAGAGAGAAGTAAAAAAAACAAGAATGAAAATTACATTAAAAATAAAATAAAATTACACAGGCCACAATTGAATCACCCGCCCGCCCCCTTAGTGTAAAAAACAGCGCACTGATTAATTCGACAGATCTTACATTCTCACCACAGTAGGAGCCCGGAGAGCATTGGAAGCAGCAGCGTCGCCGCCGCCGACGAAATGGCCGCGGCCGAGCTGCTGGCGTAGAACGGCGGCGGCGGGCTGTAGTAGTAGAAGGGGAAGTAGGGGAGGAACGGGTTGGGCGGCGGCGGCGTCGGGTAGACCCCGCCCTGGGAGCCGCCACTGTCTCCTCCCCCGGACGATCCACCGGTCGGCGGCGGGTAGAATATTCCTGCGCCACCGCCGCCACTGCTGCCCCCGCCGCCGCCATAGGGAGGAGGGGGAGGCGAGGGGTAGACGACGGTGCCACCGCCGCCGCCGGATGGATAGGAGGGGGGAGGCGGGCACTGTGAAGTGGGGGTCACCGGAGGAGGGGGAGGCGGGTAGTAGGAGGGGTTGCAGGGGTTGTCGCAGGAGGCGCAGAGCGTGCAGGTGGTGCCGTCCTTGAGCACGATGGTGGCGCCGTCCTTGAGCGCGGCGCCGGGGGCGGTGGCGAGTGCGGCATTGAGGAGCACGGACGAGAGGAGGAGGAGGAGGGCGAGGAGGGGAGGGTGGGGAGCCATGGAAGGTGGTGGGGGAGAGTAGAGGAGGGGAGGTGATGGGGATGGGAGTGGGAGTGAGAGACTGAGGTGGAGGTGGTTTTAATTTGGAGGCAGCAGCAGCGCAAAGAAAGGTGGTGGCGTGGTCGGCTCGCGGCTCCTCGTTTTTCTTATTTAACTGAAAGGAACAGTCCAGTTTAGTTTTAGCTTCACACTTTCGCATTCCTTTTTTCCTTCTCATTTTTGTTCGCGTGAAGAAATGGTTAATCTGAAAGTAGCACAGCGCGTGAAATTAGCGAACTACTACCGGAGCAGCAGGTGACGCGCATTTTCGTATCACGCACGTGAACAATCGTCGTCATCTAAGAATGTAATAGTAGTGGTAGTACCACTAGATGCGGATGCAAACGTACACTGCATCGATCGCTTGCGATGGACCGACCCATCCAGTTGGATCCTTCCAGAGCGATCCGTTTGACCACGTTACATTAACTGTACCTGGTACTGGCTCTACTGCACCTCGATCGTGCGTGGCTGCACCGTGGCATGCAGGAAAAGAAAGATGCGATAGATAATAATATTGCCGGCGGCCGGACACGGCGGAACTATGGACGGCAACAGGGAGCCTCGCCCACACGTGTCGTGTCGTCGTGCTCGCCCCGGTCGAAACAATCTGCCGGCTTGTGCCGCGGGTCGCCGAGGCGAACCAGTCGGTGACGATCTTGTTCCATGCACGTGAACAATCGGCCTGAACCAGTCGAAACGCACGCACACCGAGGCGAGCGCACGCAGCGGCAGCAGGTGGTGTGTAGTACACATGTGCTGGGCTGCTTGGCGTTGGCGCTACCTGTGGTGAAGCAGCCGGCCGGAACCTTCGTCATGCTGCCACGACACACCACGCGCGCCGCTACCCTGGCGTTTTACACATGCTTACTACGCCAAAAAGGAAGAAACGAAATCAAATCTGCATGCGTGTTGCAGTTAGCACTTTGGTTTAAGGTGGACCGATCGATCACGAGGGCGCGCAACGGCCGGACACGCATGTGCGTCTGTGCTGTCTATCTTAGCTAGTTTCAGGCCCCATCAAAAAACCCGAGTCAAATAACAGGTCGAAACATTTTTTGCTAGTACGACGCAGGCGCGAAAGCGCCAACACGCGCGCGCACCACAAGCCTATACATGCAGGTTCGTTCTCTTAAACACACGCTTAGAACAACAAAGGTTACAGATGAACAACAAAGGTCCAGTAACTAGATCTTATCAAACCAGAGCTCCCTCATGAACATCAAGCAGCGGAAACTAGACCTTTTTGTTCTCCTCCACTCTCTGGAAAGGAGAAAGATGGATCAATCTCTCTCCCATAACAAAACAGTGTCGCTCGTAGCTCTTTACACCTTAGACTCATCATCGTCATCAAACGAACGGCAATCCATCTTCCAGAACACACACTGCACATGGGGGGCAAGCAAGTGTGTATACGTAGCTGCCAAAATGACAGGCGAGCATAGGCCCTAGCTTCCAGTCAAGGCCCCACGCTGCAGCGCGTAAAACTGCTACAAATAGCCAAACGGGAGAGAGGAGGAGACGGCGAGGTGGTGGTGGGGTAGGTGGTGTCTGCGTGGAATCTTGCCGCATGAGAGAGAGAGAGAGAGAGAGAGAGAGAGAGAGAGAGAGAGAGAGAGAGAGAGAGAGAGAGAGAGAGAGAGAGAGAGAGAGAGAACGAGAGAGAAATAAGCTCGCCGGCCGGGGACATGCATGCATGGTTAAAGTAGAAGCTGCTGCGTGGATGCTGCAGGTTGCGCACCTCGGCATGCACTTTGCACGCGCTATGATTTATATTTATTGGTTGGTGGTGGATGGACGGCGGAAGTGAACGGACGTCGCGCTTGTGTTGCCCACTACGGACCCATCTGCCGCGTTGCATGCCTCTGGACCCTGGGCCATGCATGCAGCGACCAAGTAGTACTGCGATGCATCTGAAATTCTGAATTCCAACTGCTGAAGCCGACTGTGGAACACTGGAAGTACTAAAAATGTTACACTGTTTGCTACAACATTCTCGTTTTCCCCGTCTCAACCACCAGCTCCTACTGTATACTTACGGTTTACATTTGCATTTGCAGTATGTAAATCTTTCTGGCTAGTCCATTTTTCAAGCCGGTGCATGATCGGTTGTCAGTGGCAAGCGGCCAGCTGATCGATCCTTACGTGCTCAATATCGCGAAATTATTAGCATTTTCTACACACCAGCTGCGTTCGCCCGTGCCAAGTCATGTACGCATACGGATTTGTATAAATTTTATGCGCAAGGATAGAAAGCTTACATGCAAAGACACTACCGGTCATCCCGTAAGGAAAAGAACGACTGACACTGCATTTAGCCCTTGCCTCGCTATATACTTTCCAGGATACCTTTGATCGCCAATATGGCCTTTTCCACGAAAAGAACGACTGACTGTGCATTTAGAACGACTAAAGTGAAAGTTTTACTTTCCATCAACTTTTTCAGTTCTGCTAAGTACGACGAATGCATTTCATCTTCCAATATTCTTTCCCATGGCAATAGTAGTAAATCGTGTCAGGTGCAGCACTAGTATTAAATTTCTGAAGCTTAAATTTGATACTCGAGATTTTATATTGAGTTTTGCTCATACCCTTTCTTTTGTCCAAAGTCTTAGCATTCTTCTTTTGAAGTTGGCAGTATTCTGAACCATCATTACATAGTTAGTTTTTCTTTATGCTTCCATCTACTGACTTGAGCATCCTATGCAACTCGGTCATTGATTTCTCCATACCATTCGTATAAAAGTTCGAAATGATTGCCTCAAAGTTTGGAGGGAGCAACTAGAAAATCACATCAGTAGCAACGCTTGGCTAAGGGGAAAACTTAACTTTTTCAAACTCTCAATGTAACTAATCATTTTAATTACATGAGGACTGACCGAACTTACTTTAATTAGCTTGAATGCAAATAATGACTTAGAAATGTTATACCTTTTAGTCCTTACCTGGTTCTTAAACACGCCTTTAAGTCCCACAATCATATTATAGGTATCTGTGTCCTCATTTTGCTTCTGAAGCTTAAAGTTTATGGTGGCAAGTATGAGACAACTAACTTCAAGTGAGTCATTGCTATGTTTCTCATAATCATTCTTTTTAGCACGAGTAGCACTTTCAACTGGTTCATCATGATATGGAATCTCTAGAATATATTCTTTCTTTTCTTGCTTGAGAACAATTCTCAAGTTACGATACCAGTCAATGAAATTTGTTTCATTTAGTTTTTCTTTCTCAAGAATAGATCACAAGCTAAAACTAGGTGCGCGCGGAGGAAGTGGGTGGTGGCATTATCTACAACATAAAAGGTATATGCGAAATTTTAGCACCATGCTTATGTAAAATCTTACATTAAATAATTTAAGAAAAGATACTCCCACTATATATTTAAAAACTATGTTAGTGAGTCAAGATCTATATTTCATCAAGTCCTAGTGAGTTTTGGCTTCACTACTAGAAATCTAGCAATACAGGTAAGTAGTCACTTACTAATTACATCACATGTAACTCTTATTTGCTGAGTGATATACACATATCCTAGCTTTAACACCACATGCCTAGGCCGAAAACCATTTTGATGGTCTAGTCAAGTTAAACCAATATTATGCATGAACATGTCCAACACTTCCCTATCTTATTAAGAAAATTAATGGCACCTTATTTTAGTAGACCTACCAATTAACGATCAAAATATTGACAAGTGCAACAATTGAAGGGCATCATGTTTGACTTAATTTTTCTAGAGGGATACTATTCTATTATGTTAAAAACACCAAAGATAATAATTACAATTTACAGGTAATCATATTAAATTGTGAGATAGTATGGCCCTTAGCATGGCAATCTCCATCGCCACACTTCCTATTCACAAGCCATCACACTCGAAGTCACCAAATGCATCTACTAAGTTATTACTCCTAACAGCTAGTAATGAATTACATATGAAAATATTAAGCATTATAAGTCAACATGGAAGCTGTTATACAATAAAATATAACCGATAGCTAAAAGCAACATGACGCGCAGGTCATGAAAACTCATACATGCATTTCATACACAATGGGTCATATTATTTACATCAATTCCTGCAAAAGCAAGTTACACAAAGAATCCAATTCTATCGCATGATTTGGATGCATAATACTTTAACACGCCAATGATTACCTAGCACGGCGATCCCATTAGCCGGTTAGTGGGCGGGGTTCGAATTTCATCAGATTAATCATATTAACCGTACTTCGAACCAATCTGATCGGCCTGTTTTCATTCGCCAATCACACTGGTCGAAGATAGTGCCAAAACTGATCGGTTGGCACCTACGGCTTACCCTGATGGCAGAATCTCGACCGGTAGGGTAACATGCGATGCAACTATGAATAGGTATAACTAAAACCGATCAATCTCTCACGAACCCATCATTACACAGGATGTTTTGATACCATTATTTGGATATGGATAGGCTACACTAGCGCAAATTAAAATTTTTAACCGTGTAAACTAGGAAGCCATGCAAGTAAGAGATCATAGATCATTACTATTAGATATGCAGTGTAGTAGAAGAAGAGTTGAAATAGTCTGGTTCAACATAGCACACATCAATGTAGTGGAAGTAGTCAATCATCCAATATCCTAATCAACTTCCTTGGAAGGCGATCGTCCTCAAGCGGTAGTCGATCTCCACGAGCTAATTGTGTATTCTCCTCTGATCGTCCCGATCAGTGCCATAGTCATAGCAGTGTCTCTATTAAAGTCCACACGTCCATGGATGTAACATTGTGTACCAGTGTTCTAGCACCAATATTCATAGTATGGCTTTTAGAAAGAGACAACTAGGGTTTCGGTGGGTGTGTGTTATCTCTTTGTCTTGCCCCCTTACCCATAGCCCAAGGCACCTCTTTATATAGAGCCTCTGACCGGATCCTTATCTAATATGAGTAGAGATTGTATCCCACTCGGAGAACCTCCGACCGGATCCTAACCGTTTCAACCCATTAAGTACATGACAATGTAGGTTCATGTATATTTGATTGTAATCCGGAAACATCTTTCAGATCATTAGTCAACAACGGTCCATAGCAGGACATCAACCCCAAATATACACAAAGATCAATCTTGACAACCTTATGTAATATGATCTGTAACTAGGTCCTATTCGCTCATGATCAGTTCATAACTCCTTATGACTAGATCGTATTTGGTTATGACCAGTCCATATCCTCATACAGCTAGTTCGTAGACCAGTTGTGATATGTCCAACCAGCTCACGACCAATCAGTATATCCATACTACCAGTTCATACTTGGTTGGACCAAATGAAATGTTCGCATATTCTCCTTTTGCCTCATGATACCCGATCAAACTCTAGGTGAGAAATGTGTTATCCATGGACAGTTTGATCTTTTTCCGATCCAGTGATGGATTACTTTATATGGTCGACTCCTCAACCACTTGTAGCATATACATGCACTTTCTTTATCCGACCATAACGAGGAGCCTAGGGATATATCTCCTGCTATGTAGGAGGGACAAATCTTATATCAGACTAGTTACTTTCCTTAGCATGTTTTATAGTATACCTAAAAGCTACCTTTATAATTACCCAGTTACAGAGTAGCGTTCGGCAATCGCTAAGTGCACTATTACATATGTAAAAAGCTATGCTAATATCAGGTATAAGGATTATACATCATTACTTGAGACCAACTGATGACACGTAAAAACATAACAATCTCAACAGTGTCTCAAGGTGGGTCAATCTAACATCATGTTGTCTAACATTTGTCTATATTATTAATTTGATATCCCCATATCTATGACTGGTGAAACGTGGTCATCAATCAATATATATATATATATATATATATATATATATATATATATATATATATATATATATATATATATATATATATATATATATATATATATATATATATATATATATATATATATATATATATATATATATATATATATATATATATATATATATATATATATATATATATATATATATATATATATATATATATATATATATATATGCTAGTCTATAAGTCACTAGTGTCCCGACCAATGACATCCGACTAGGGATCTTTTATAATGATATCATGTAACAAATAAAGAGTTTCACCAATAAATCATATACTTACCAATTTTTATAAATGATAATTTATTTAAGGAGCATAATAATATTTATTCAAAAGATCATAAATATAGAAATGATATAATCTCTCTATAATTGCCTTTAGGGTATATCACTAACATTGCTAGCACACTGTACACACACACATATAGGCACACACGCGTATGATCTACAGGCAATCAACGGTCTTGTTTTTTTGAGCTATGGTTGGTAGCTTTTGGCTTCGGCTGATAAATAGTAATAGCTGATAGAGAAACTATGTGAGAAAAAGAGTATAAAGTAAGAGAAACTCCTATGTGGTTTTGACTGATATAAATGAAGTCACTATATTGTCTACTATAATTAACTTGCAGATCCCGCCTTGAAAAGATACTTTATTTGAAAGCTAGTTAATGTAGAAAATCTAAAAGCTGAAACCGAAAAGAAGAGGCCTAACAAATCATTACAAACCTAGAACGGCTTGATGAATGTGAATGCATATATAATGCGACTTTGCGACTCCAACGATGTCTTGGCAATGATGGCTTGGATGTTCATATATTGGGTTTTATTTTCTTTTGGTTTCCTTTGTGTGTTCAAGGAGGCCCTGGACCTCAAGGATTGACTCTGGAGGGGCGATGATGCTGACTTCTGCTCAATCAGCTGAGGAATTGACTTCAACTAATCATCCACCATATGACGGCTTTAAGTAATCATTCTAACGAAACGAACATCCGTCTCGTCTCCGGTGCCGATCGATCGTCTTGAACTCTTGATCGCCACATTATCATGGATCATCGATTCCACGTTGCTGTCCGAACGTACGTGCATGTCCGTATGTCATGGTCATCCTTGTTATACCTTCCTTGTATCTTACTAGGCTCTATATCGCTGGTGTGTTTGTGGAAGTATGCTGTGCAAACCTTTCTTCAGGTTCCAATCTGTGAACTACTTCGATGCCCAATGGATGGGATTTGTGTTGATCAGACTTTGGGGGTATCGAGGATGAATGGGTTGTTTAGTTGTTATAGATTTTCAGGCCTCCAGAGGCAGAGCTGCAGTAGCGAATGGACCTTAACAAAATGGCCCAGTAATTAGAAGCCCAAATCTGAACATTTCGGTTGCCTTGTTCCACTATAGCATAGTGGGATAAGGTGGAGGCCGAGTATGTCTCATTTCTGTATTGGGCTAGTAAGCGCAGACCTTAGGTCCCGTGGAAGGTCCACCACTCCTTTTCTTCTTCTTTTTTATGTTGAGAAGTTCTTTTTTTTTCCCCTTTAGAACTTGAGAAGAAGTTCTAATTTGATATACGACTCGTGTTTGATGTTGCGAACGGGAGGGAGGAGATGGAAAATGTCGCATATAGGCGATTGATTCTTATTGCATATTATTGTGGTCAGGAGGTTTTTGGACAACAGCACCGTGTCTCTACAAAGGGTGCAAAGGTCAAGTATACGGCGGATCAGGACGTGCGAGTCGATTTGATCGGAATCGGCAAAAAGATTTGAACTGGTGGTTATCGTAGATAGCAAGATATATAATTTGGATGAAAGTCGATCCTGAGCAATATATTGATGCGAAGCAATATTGAACAGAAACAACTCTTAGATATATATAAATCAATGAAGATTGATACATCGATGCGAAGAAATATTGATAATCATCAAATTAAATATTGATTGTCAAATTACAGAAAGTAGATTAAATCAATTAGATAAAACTAAAAGCGACATATCTCTACTACTTAAAAGTTTGAGTTGGTGGTCGTTGGTGCGTTCTTTCGACCTTTACGGTCGTCCGATTTAAATAATAAGATCTTGACCATCCGTCTCACCATTCTCCCCACCACCATCTCTCTCGCGTAATTGCCCTCCCCTCCATTTCCAGCTTCAGTTACGATCCCTTCCCCCGTGCCGTCCCCTCCTCCTCCGCACCGATGCCCCGCCCCTTCCGCCGAGTCGTCCCCTCCTCCTTCACACCGATGCCTCCCCCTTCCCCGCGCCACCGTTTTCCCCGGGCTGGGCTCCCCTTCCCCTCGACGCCACCTCCTTCTCTAGCCGCCTCCCCTCCCCATGATGCATAGTCTCCCCTATCCCCATCCCCTATCCATGTTGTCTCTCCGCTGTCGGTTCTTGAAATCCGTTATACCTGGTCCACCTTGATGCCGTTGTCAATGCCTCTATGCCCCGCAATGCTACCATTCCTGCATTACGTTGTGGATCACCCATAGGCTGGGGCCATCGTCCGCTGCGAATGTGCTATCGGCGAAGCGCCTGCTGGTGCTCGCCGCCGTCGTCCTTCTCGGTGTCATCCTCATCGCCGACTTCCTCTGGGCCTTGTCCTCCTCCTCCTCGTCCACCTCAACTGGGTGGACGGTCAGGCACAACTTCTCCACCCGCGCCATGGTGACGCCGCCGAAGAAGGTGAGGCCTTCGATTTCACGTCCCCTGCCCGCTTTGCGGAGTTCCGCTCCGATCTCACAACCTTCCCCTTTATCCCTTTCGTGTATCGTGAGGCTTCATACTTTCCTAGCACTAGAGGGGGTGATTGAATATGTACATTATTGGCATGACCTTTTTGGATTACCAATCAGAAGAAAGCCATGATTTGTTCAAGCAAAGTGTATGTAGGAATATAGTTAATTACTCAGTTTGGAGGTCAAGTGTGTCTTCGCCCCATGCCACCATCAAATCACAATTTTTTGGTAAAAGGAAGCCCTGCTACAACCTACTTGAAACAATTTACCTACCGCTTTAGTCATTACCAGATGTTTTATGCTACTGATAGCTATACGGTATAGACATTAGCTACTCTCAATTGCTATCACCCACTAGTGAAATCATTACCAATTCTAAAATAGTATTACTGAGTATTTGACATAAATAACGGCTAATAACATCTATTGTGCAATTTTTGCAAGCATCATTATCCCCTATTTTGATTCTTTGGTGTATGCGTGTCAATATGCTTGTCAGCTTGTGCGCCATGTGTAAGCATATCATTATGTGTTACGATGTGTGTGTGCTGTGGTCATAGCCAGTGGTCGAAGACTGGGGTCATAGCCAGTGGTCGAAGGCGGTTGTGATAGCCAGTGGTCGAAGACTATGGACGTAACCAGTGGTCGAAGACTGTGGTCGTAGCCAGTTGTCAAAGATTGCGGTCGTAACCAGTGGTCGTAGCTAGTGGTTATGGCCAGTGGTCGTAGCCTATGGTCATAGCCAGTGGTCGTAGTCAGTGGTCATAGCCTATGGTCGTAGATGGTAGTCGTGGCCAATGGTTGAACACTGCGGTCATAGCCAGTGGTCGTAGCCTGTGGCCAAAGCCGGTGATCGAACACTATGGTCGTAGCCTGTGGTCGTAACCACAATGATCGCAGCCACAGTGGTCGTAGCTATAGTGGTCGATGGTCAATTATCGTAGCTACACTCGACCTCGGTGCTAGAAGACCTGTGTAGTCAGAGATGCAGTCAAGGTGCTGTGGTCATAGCCAGTGGTCGAAGATGATTGTCATAGCCTGTGGTCGTAGCTAGTGGTCGTAGCCAGTAGTCGAACATTGCGGTCGTAGCTAGTGGTCATAGCCCGTGGTCGTACCTAGTGATTGTAGCCCATGGTCAAACACTACGGTCGTAGCCTATGATCGAACACCGTGGTCGTAGCTAGTGGTTGTAGCTCGTGGTCATAGCCTGTGGTCGTGGCCTGTGGTTGTAGCCTGTGGTCGTAGCCTATGGTCGAACACTGTGGTCGTAGCCAGCGGTCGTAGCCCGTGGTCATAGCCTATGGTCGAACATCGTAGTCCTAGCCAGTGGTCGTAGCTTGTGGTCGTAACCTGTGGTCATAGCTAGTGGTCGTAGCGCATGGTCGTAGTGCGTGGTCGTAGCTCGTAGTCGTAGCCTGTGATCGAAGCATGTGGTCATAGCCCGTGGTCAAACACTATGGTCGTAGCTAGTGGTAGTAGCCCGTGGTCGTAGCCTGTGGTCGAATACCATGGTCGTAGCTCATCATCGTAGCCTGTGGTCATAACCCATGGTCGTAGCCTGTAGTTGTGGCCTATGGTCGAACACTGCGGTCGTAGCCCGTAGTCGTAGCTTGTGGTCGAACCCCATGGTCCTAGCCAGTGGTTGTAGCTCGTGGCCGTAACCTGTAGTCCTAGCCAGTGGTCATAGCGCGTGGCCGTAGCTCGTGGTCATAGGCTATGATCCTAGCCATTGGTCGTAGCTCGTGGTCGTAGCGCGTGGTCGTAGCCTGTGGTCGTAGCCTCGTAGCCAGTGGTCGAAGATGGTTGTCGTAGCCAGCAGTCGAAGACAATGGTCGTAGCCAGTGGTCGAAGACTGTGGTCGTAGCCAGTGGTCGTAGATGGTGGTCGTAGCCAGTGGTTGTAGCCCACAGTCGTAGCTCGTAGTGCGTGGTCGAAGACGGTGGTCGTAGCCCGTGGTCGTAGCCAGCAGTCGTAGCGAATGGTCGTAGCCTGTGGTCGTAGCACGTGGTCGTAGCAAGCGGTTGAAGACGGTGGTCGTAGTGCATGGTCATAGCGCGTGGTCGTTGCTCATGGTCGTAGCCTGTGGTCGTAGCGCATGGTCGTAGAGCGTTGTCTAGCGCGTGGTCGTAGCTCGTGGTCGTATCCCGTGGGCGTAGCGCGTGGTCATAGCCAGTGGTCGTAGCGCGTGGTCGTAGCCTATGGTTGTATCTCATGGTCGCAGCCTGTGGTCATAGCGCGTGGTCGTAACCAATGGTCATAGCGTGTGGTCGAACACTGTGGCCGTAGCCAATGGTCATAGTGCGTGGTCGTAGCCAGTAGTCATAGCGCGTGGTCGTAGCCAGTGGTCGTAGCACGTGGTCGTAGCCTGTGGTCATAGCGCGTGGTCGTAGCCTGTGGTCGTAGCGTGTGGTCGTAGCCAATAGTCGTAACCAGTGGTTGAACACTGTGGTCGTAGCCAGTGGTCGTAGCGCGTGGTCGTAGCCAGTGGTTGTAGCCTGTGGTCGTAGCTAGTGGTCGTAGCCAGTGGTCGTAGCCTATGGTCATAGCCAGTAGTCGTAGCCTGTGGTCGAACACTATGGTCGTAGCCAGTGGTGGTAGCTCGTGGTCGTAGCTAGCCCATGGTCGCAGCTAATGGTCGTAGCGCGTGGTCGAAGACGGTGGTCGTAGCCCGTGGTCGTAGCCAGTGGTCGTAGCAAGTGGTTGTAGCCTGTGGTCATAACCAACGGTTGTAGCGCGTGGTCGAAGATGGTGGTCGTAGCCAATGGTCGTACCGTGTGGTCGAAGATGTTGGTCGTACCGCGTGGTCGAAGATGGTGGTCGTAGCCTGTGGTCATAGTGCGTGGTCGTAGCTCGTGGTTGTATCCCATGGTCGTAGCACGTGGTCATAGCTAGTGGTCGTAGCCAGTGGTTGTTGCTCGTGGTCGCAGCCTGTGGTCGTAGCGCGTGGTCGAACACTATAGTCATAGCCAGTGGTCGTAGCGCGTGGTGGTCGTAGCTCGTGGTTATATCCCGTGGTTGTAGCGCGTGGTCATAGCTAGTGGTTGTTGCTCGTGGTCGCAGCCTGTGGTCGTAGCGCGTGGTCGTAACCGGTGGTCGTAGCGCGTGGTCGAATACTATGGTCATAGCCAGTGGTCATAGGGCGTGGTCGTAGCCAGTAGTCGTAGCGCGTGGTCGTAGCTCGTGGTCATAGCACGTGGCCATAGCGCGTGGCCATAGCCAGTGGTCGTAGCCTATGGTCATAGCGCGTGGTCGTAGCCTATGGTCGTAGCGTGTGGTCATAGCCTGTGGTCATAGCGCGTGGTTGAACACTGTGGTCGTAGCCAGTGGTCATAGCCAGTGGTCGTAGCCTGTGGTTGTAGCTTGTGGTCGTAGCGCGTGGTCGAAGACGGTGGTCGTAGCCCGTGGTCGTAGCCAGTGGTCGTAGCGCTTGGTCGTAGCACGTGGTCGTAGTCTGTGGTCGTAGCTCGTGGTCATAGCGCGTCGTCGTAGCTCGTGGTCATATCCCGTGGTCATAGCCAATGGTCGTAGCAAGTGGTCGAAGGCAGTAGTCGTAGCCTAGGCTATGACAATGTTTTTTTGTATCTTGATGCGATTCCCACCGGTTTGCTAGGAAACAGTACGTCTATTCGTACGTTCATATGTGCACACATAGGAACTGGAGGCTGTTGTGATGATTCTATCAAATCTGAGTACTTTTACAAGGACTACCTTTCTGTCCATTGGTTTATGTGGGAGGCGATATACTGCTCTGATACATGCATGCATATACACATACACTCAAGTACTCAGAATCTCAATATTGACAATAACAACTTCCTGTTAAGCGAATATTGCTATGTATGATGATGATATGATGTTTATTTGTATCATAATATGCAGAGCACCTCCAGTTCTATTGACTCTTTTGTTGCTGCTGTTGTAGCTATCTATATTTGTTTTGTTTCCTCTAGAGTATGCTGTGAACTGGTATTTTTAGAGCAAGACATATATGTTAAAAGAGTTAGGATGAACATATTGAAGTGATGACTTACCTCTATCTTCTTTTAATAAAAAATTGGGAGGCTAAAACAATGTTTTTCGTTTCTTAAAAATTGGTCCATCATCAAATATTTTCTTTTGTTAATATTTCATAAATTGTCAGATATGTGTTTCTCCTACATATCCATGTCTATTGAATGTTTTTGTTCCATAACAACACACGGGCACTCAACTAGTAAGATATAGAAAAGTGAGATACATTGTAATGTATATTTTGGGTCGTTGAGGGTCTTGTTCTTTTTCAACTTTTGACTTTTTATAGTAACTAGCTTTTAAATGGAGTGCCTTTTCAAGATGGGGTCTACTAGTTAATTGTAGTATATACTATATCAACTTTATTTATATTGACAAAAACCGCACGTGAATTTCTGTTACTTTGTAATCTCTCGTACGAATAGCCCAAAAATCATAGAATACAGTCAAAATCATAAGTCTTAACTAAAAAGAACAGGTCCGAGGATGGATCTGAAGGAGTCTCGTGGTCCTTATTTATATCCAAAGCATGGGCATCTCATCCGTAATTTGTCGAAGAAATCTACGCCGTATCTCGTCCGGTCTTCTTATCTTGCGTGCGTGAGAAGTCCATCTCTGGCTTCAGTTTAATTTTTCCTCGCTTGGGGGATGGGGGTGGTGGTGGTATATGGGTAATAAAAGAGAATCATCAACGTACGAATTTGGACTGTCTCGATCTTTGGCTTCCATCTGTAGATTTTTAAATAATTCATTTTTTATTTGAAATAATAGAAATATACTCGTGCGATTTTTTTTGCAAGAATAGCCTTTAGTCGCCCAACCATTGGACGACTAGAATCTATCATCCAACGGCTGCGCGACACGCATATAGTCAACAGGCTATTGGGTGACAGGGTCCAGTCGCCAACAGTTCGGCGACTAGACTTCCAGTCACCCCTGATTGTTTGGTGACTGCAACTTAGCCTATTTTGCGCCACTACCTCCCGACCACGCATGGAGTAAATGACAATTGTTGTAGTTAGTTAACATTTATTAAATTTTGTCTATTAGTTGTATTTTTTTTTGAAAAAATAGGAGACAATGTCGGTTGATCCATTTGTGATTTTCGTACATTATGAATGGTACAAAATCTGTTAGATTCACAATAACAATTTGCGATCGTTGTATGTTATTGCAGTGCAAGAAATTTTGTGAAATTTTTTATGAGGACGATTGAGATAGCAACGATTGGTAAGTATGAAGGTAAGTGATATTGTGATATAACCGAGAATTCATACATGAAGGAGAACTTATTTTTTTCATGTTGTTGAGTGCCTTGCTACGCAAAAAATTGAATGCGAAAAGACGAGGAGATGTGCTTTTACGAATTAAAATAGACTTCATAACAAAGCTGAGAATAACACGGCATATAGGGTTTGGTACATGCATAAGAAATATCATTACGCACGATGCAACTAACTGAATTACTCCTACAGTATATATGCGCCTTTTTGAAATGGAAATAAATTCGACATTTGGAGGACTAGTGCGGAATGGCTCGATCTACTTTGTGGACCGGGTCATTTTTCCTTCCTTACGAGCTCGGCTTTGAACTCCTCAGTGGCCTCTTTGGCCTTGATCGCCATTTTCCTTTTTCTCACGCTCCCACTCATGAGCCTCGTGCTCCCTACGCGTGCACACCTCAAGATGAGCTTTTGTCTATTGACGTATACGCTCGGTTTGCTCGTCGTTGTGGTGCTCCTCCTCCTCCTGGATCTTACATACCCTTTTGATATCCCACTCTTCGAAGTCGAAAGCTCACTGGTCATGTGGGTGGATCTTTAGGTCGATCCACTTGTGGTAGTCACATAGCTGTTTCGGGGACGCAAGTAGATGGGAGAGGTCGTTAGTGCGTACTACAAAAGAGAAATAGTAGGGAAAACATATTGTAACTAGTCCTTACCAACTACTGATAGCTGCTCGTGTCCCGACAGAGGTCGGGATAGTCACAGGAGTAGTTTGCGTAACCCAGTAATGCATGCGCGGGTTGAGCCACTACTTAGACTTGAAGAATTTGCAGGGATCCCTGCACCAATAGAGGGGTAGTGTCTCCCCCCTCGGGCGAGTGTGGTGACAAACACTCGGTTGAAACGTTCGAGATAGGGTTGCTACTACGGGGGCGTCATTGCGGAGAGCTGATTTCCTGTCATGCTCTGCTTATTTAGCCTGGGCTGCAGTAGCCGTTGCTTGTTTGTCGTGGGCCACAGTAGACATTGCTAGTTCACGAGTCTTCTCTTATTACTTCATCATTTTGTCTCATTGCTTCTTTTGCCTTTTGTCCATCCTAACATGGTGATGTAAGCTCTGGTGTAGTATTGGGTTTGGTTATGTAGTGTTCTCTCTCAAATCTCTTCCACCTCCTTTTATAAGCCAAAAGGTTAGTATGGTGTGGTTAATTTCATGTGAGTAGTCTACGAGGCAGAGTGTTGTCTTGTCTTTCGAAAGAGTTGCTCGTGAAAAGCTGCCCCATCTTGTTTTCTCACTATGCAAAGCTACACCCTTTGGTCCCTCACTGCGCAAAGCTGCCCTGTCTGGTCTTGTCACTACATAAAGCTATCCCGTCTGGTCTTATCACTGCATAAAGCTACCCCATCTGGTCTTGTCACTGCGCAAAGCTGCCCCGTCTGGTGTAGTGATTGTGGAAAGTTGCCCCATCTGGTATTCTCACTATGCGAAGTTGCACCATTTGGTCTTCTCACTGCACAAAGTTAGCCCGTTTGGTCTTGTCACTATGCAAAGCTATACCCTTCGGTCTTGTCACTACGCGAAGCTGCTCCGTCTGGTCTTGTCATTACGCAAAGCTGCCTCATCTGGTCTTGTCATTACGCAAAGCTGCCTCGTCTGGTGTAGTGACTATGCAAAGATGCCCCGTCTAGTCTTGTCACTACACACAGATGCCCCATCTGGTCTTGTGACTACGCAAAGATGCCCGTCTGGTCTGGTCACTATGCAAAGCTTCCCTGTCTGGTCTTCTCATTGTGCAAAACTGTACCCTTTGGTCTTCTCACTGCACAAAACTGGCGCATCAGGTCCCGAGGCCAATTCTCTTTGGGGCAAGGCTACACAAAGGTAGCACATGACCTAGTTTGTCATAAAGCACGCTACCCCCCACGGGCTATAAAATGCATGCCCACCCCTTAATAGTAGGAAAAATTACCTTCTCCGTCGTAGAGTAACATACCATGTCTGATGCCGAGGGGCCTTTCAAACATAGGTCACCAAAGAAAGACCTTCCATTGAAAAGGAGGGAGGATTTTGGCACTAACAACCTCTTGATGTCAAACAGATGTGCTCAACCGGTGTGGCCAAAATGCAGACACAGGGAGCACGCAGTCGTGCTGGTCACAGAAGGCCATTTTGATGGCAGACAACATTTCTTTTGATGTCCACACACTGGGGTACAATTATGCAATCATCTATTTTGTATTACTGCTAATAGAGTTCCGATGTTAACCTTTCTTTCTAGCAGATGGTGAAATGCAACTTCGTCCACTGGATCGATCTTCCCCATAAACAATACATTGTGAGGTATGTGGATACGTTGTGGGAGCGAATCTTTGACTTGGAGGCACAAATTGAAAGTCTCAAATAGGAGAACGATGACCTCTATTAGCAAATGTAGTCCAAGAGGGGCAACAAGAAGGTCATCAATATAGGAAGTTCTATGATCCGACATGCTACTACGTGAACGCTAGCTGCATATGTGCGTGCCACTACAATGACGGCCAGCCATGTCCGAGGTACCCCTCTACAATACTCCATGTGGATAGCATGAGGCACATTCTACTAGTAGGCACGCACGGAGAAGGTTGCACCATAGTCCTCTCCCTTGTTGTCCATGGTCTTGTTCAATGTCATAAAGCATGTAATCGAATGGTTTATATGTCGGAGTGGTTGCCATTTATTGAGTGGACTATTCCAATGGTATGTCACATGCATTGAACTAGAGGCGTTGATATGGATCGAACAAACAGACATCATAAAAAGGAGTACAAATAAGAACACAACAGTATTGCACATATCACATAGTAAGTAAGAAATATAAGTATCACAGGAACAACAAAGGTACAGCCAGCACTAGACCCCCAACAGCACCCCAGCACCCCCTTTGTCACCACCCTTGCCCCCTCTGACTCCACGTCTGTGTCCTCTTGTACGGCTCTGCTTGGCCATCTTCCTCAGCGTTGGGTGTCGGGGCCCTGACAAGATAAGACACCCAGAAGACCTACGTGCACGAGGTCCCAAAGCCAGAGGGGTGCACTGCAGTGTCGCCTGTGTGGCTACTGGTGCACCGCTGAGCTGTCGTCCGAAGAGAACCTCTGGGGGTGTGGGCTGAGGTCCCGGACCCGTCACCTGGTCACCCCAACTTGCAAAGTACCGGTCCGTGTCCTCCTGGCCCGGGGTGACCCCAAATCCCTCAGGGCACATAAGACCTACAATACAAATATCATTAGTTCGTCAGGTAAAGGGATGGGAGAAAACAAAAGGAGGCACAGCGTACCCTCGACTAGCACCATAGCTTGGTCAAAGCCGTCTAGAAGGACATACGGCACGTCGTACGTGCCCTATGTGGGAAAGCCAAAGAAGTCCGAAGGACACACGAACTGCTGCATTGGTGGTGTACAGGGCTGTGCCTAGGCTGACCCCCAGGCCTCGTCAGGCTGAGGTGGTGTCAAATGTGCCTTGGCCGACCCTCCAGCCTCATCAAGGTGTGGCGGATGTGGCCACGCAGAACCTCCTACATGGTGTGATGCCGGACAGGACGGCACCGATGGATGCACCGAGTGTGAACCAGGCATCGACGTGCGGACCTCTAGGAGCCTAGTGCATGACAACAGGGTGGTGATATGTGCACCTAAGGTCTACACACGACAGAAGGCCACAACCACCTCCCCTCGTATGAACTCTGCACCATTGGCGATCTTGTCCCCTATGGTGCGACAGTCCCTCCAAATTGTAGCACGTCTGCTTGCAAGGAAAACACAAAAGGGTGAAACCTATTAGTGTGATTGCCAGAAGCGAAGATTTAGAAATATGATGTAACATACCGCGACGTGAACATCCCGTGTGAGGTACGCGGGGTATGTGTCGGTCAGTGCTACGACGTGTGGTAGGGGTAGGTCGATGACATGTAGTAGCCTGGTACATGTCCGAGGAGTGTACCAGCAAAGGTACTCGCCGTACGCGATGTGGTCGTAGGAGGTGGCCTTCTACACATAGTCCTACAGTGTGCCCTCCCATTGGGCTGTCCACGCCTCCATCTTCGTTGTCTAGTCGTGTCGTGTTTCACTCTCTTTCTAGAGTGCCTGCAAGAGGTAACATTTGGTTAGAAGTTGTGCAATGAATTAGCAGTAAAAAGAGAGACATCTGCGGCAGTAACTCATGTGTGGATGTTGTTGGGCATAGGTCTCCCGACTGGTACTGGAACGACCTAGTGTAGGCTAAACTAGTGCATGACACAATGCGTCATGTAGTCCTCCACGAAGACGTCGAACACAAGCTTCCTCTGTGTAAACCACAAAGCCCAGTCGCGCCAACACAATGAGGACAACCTATCAGGAGTGCGGTTCTCTAATGTGTCAGGGGAGTAGGGCTCCCAGCGCATGTCATCAGTCATGAGCCAATCAAACTGCTCCATGAAGGGCAGATACGCCCATGTAACCTGTACGTGCATGAACTATACCCGCAAGGAACACCAACTGTTACACAGGATGATACATAATATGAAGGAATTAATTGCAAGTGAGACTACGTACCCGTTTATGACACCAAAGAGAAACCATCGTAGGCTGGTTCACCTCGCCCCCAGGTACATCTCTGCCCCGTATGGAGTGATGTCCTCAAACATGAACTGTCCGAGGCTGAAGCGCTCAAATAACCATAGCTGCAGTAGTAGTTGACACCACGCGAGGACCGATTCTCCTTGGTTCTACTACACGCATCGCACAAGCCACGATAGGTTGCGGCAAGTGCGGCCGAACCCCAGCTGATGTGGGGGCCTCCCCGTCGGTGATAGCCCTAGCATAAACAATGAGCCGCGCGCTGACGGTGTTGCTGTGGCTACTGGCGAAGAGCACCCAATCAAACAGCCATAACATGTAGGCCTCTAGGTGCCATGATACCTACTGCTCATCCACGGCTAGGTGTTGGACCGAAATGGTGACAGAGGGGGGGGGGGGTGAATGACGCTCAATTAAAAATGACCCCTCAAAAGTATCCACAAAATTCTCTACTCTCCGATAGCTATTGAAGCTATAAAGAAGAAGAGTTTTGCTCACTAAAAACCAGATTGACGAACGAGTAAAATCACTTCATAAACCGGAGCGGCAGCTTGATAAAAATTCTTCTCGGAAGAACAGACTGAAAATGAGCTTTACTTGACAAAGCAAAGAAGGCAAACTGAAAACAGGACAGCAGCAATTTTTGGCTGAAAACTGCAGCAATTTGAGGCTGAAAACTGCAGTAAAGAAGTGCTGAAAACTGCAACAATTTGTGGCTGAAAACTGCAGTTAAGAAGTGCTGAAAACTGCAGCAATTTGTGGCTGAAAACTGCAGTAAAGAAGTGCTGAAAACTGCAGCAACATGTGGCTGAAACCTGCAGTTAAGAGGTGCTGAAAACTGCAGCAATATGTGGCTGAAAATTGCAGTTAAGAGGTGCTGAAAACTGCAGCAATATGTGGCTGAAAACTGTAGTTAAGAGGTGCTGAAAACTGCAGCAATATGTGGCTGAAAACTGCAGCTTTGAGAAGATGAGACTATTGGATTTATGCTGAAAACAGTGAGCAGTTCAAACTGAAAAACAGCACACAGCGAAGTGTATGTCCGGTCTCGAGGCAGTGAGGTACAAGAGGGAGCCGATCATACTCCTATACTCCTTCTGATCAACTGGCTCGCCATCCTCATCTGGGTCGAGTGAAGCTGATGTAGCCATCGGAGTGGACACCGGCTTACCATCACTCATATCGAAGCGCTTCAGGAGGTCTCGAGTGTACTTGCCTTGATGCAAGAAGGTACCCTCCCGAGTCTGCTTGATTTGGAAGCCAAGAAAGAAGCTTAACTCGCCCATCATGCTCATCTCAAATTCTGAGCTCATGACATCGGAAAACTGGGAAACGAGAGCATGCGAGGAGCCGTCAAAGATAGTGTCATCCACATAAATCTGGACGAGCAAGAAGTCGGTGCCATGCCGGCGAATGAACAAGGTCTTATCCACCTTACCCATCTCAAAACTATGACTCAACAAATAGGACTTAAGCCTCTCATACCAAGCTCTAGGTGCCTGCTTAAGTCCATACAACGCTTTGGAAAGCTTGAAAACATGGTTAGGGTATTTGGGGTTTTCAAAACCTGGAGGTTGTCTCACATAGACTTCTTCCTCAATGAATCCATTAAGAAAGGCACTCTTGACGTCCATCTAGTAAAGCTTGAAGCCCTTAGAAGCTGCGAAAGCAAGCAGAATTCTAATGGCCTCAAGTCTAGCTACAGGGGCAAAGGTCTCCTCGAAATCAAGACCCTCAACCTGAGAGAACCCCTGAGCTACCAGTCTAGCCTTGTTTCGAATAACCACTCCATCCTCGCTCTGCTTGTTCTTGAACACCCACTTAGTCCCAATGATATTGTGACCTCGCAGGGGCTCGACAAGCGACCAGACATTGTTTCTCTCAAAATTTTCTTGCTCCTCATGCATGGCATTGACCCAAGACTCGTCGGAAAGAGCATGAGAAACATCTTTGGGCTCGAATGAGGCGACAAAGGCAGAATGGAGACAGAATTGAGACATGCTAGATTTTGAACGAGTGACTCGCTCAAACAGGTCTCCAATAATCTGCTCAGAAGGATGGTCTTTCTGAATGTGTCTAGGAGGTCCAGGATGAGATGAAGAAGTGGCATCTACCTCATGAGCTGACGAGGTAGGAACAGAGCCACTAGCTCCAGACGAGGCAGAAGGCATGGGCTGATCACCTCGAGGTGCGGTGGAAGAAGGCACATCAAGGGGTGGATGAGGGACTGGATCGGGTAGACAACCCTCATCTCCATCGTCCTCATCATCCACGAAGATGGGCTCAGACTGCTCTAAAGAACCTGAGATATCGGGCCTAGTCCCCGAACTGGCCTTGTCAAATGTCACCTCACAGGTCTCTACCAATTTACCAGACTCGCAATTCCAAACCCGATAAGCCCACGAAGAAGACGAGTAACCTAGAAGGATACTATTACAAGAACGTGACTCGAACTTATCTAGGTTCCCGGACTTCAGAATAAAACACTTGCAACCAAACACACGAAAATGAGAGACGCTGGGCTTTCGCCCATATCTCAGCTCATAAGAAGTGCGGTGCAAGTGTGCCCTCAGAAAAACTCGATTTGAGACATGCCACGCGGTGGCTATCGTCTCAGCCCAAAACTTCTGCGGTGTAGAGTACTCATCAAGCATCGTCCTGGCCATCTCGACCAAGGTACGGTTCTTCCTCTCCACGACGCCATTTTGCTGTGGGACGTGCGGAGAAGAGAACTGGTGCTCTACACCTGTCTCATCGCAAAACCTCTCAAAGTAGGAATTCTTGAACTCCGTGCCATTGTCACTGCGGATCGCTCGTAAGGCACCCGGGAGCTCAACAGAAAGTCTACTAAAAAGACCTCAGAAATGTGTAAACGTCTCATCCTTCGAGGCTAAGAAAAACACCCAAGAAAACCTCGAATAGTCATCAACCACGACAAGAACGTACCACTTCCCTCCTGCTGACTGCACTCGAGCTGGTCCAACAGTGTCCATATGGAGCAGCTGTCCCGGTGCATCGGTCATAGTAACTGTGACCAGAGGATGAGAAGCGGCAACCATCTTGCCGTGCTGGCAAGGAGCACAAACTAGATCTTTGACCATTTTGAGTTTCGGCAGACCACGAATGAGATCGTGGCCGCTAACTCGGATCAAATGCTCAAATCCGATATGACCAAGTCTCCTATACCAGAAAGTCAGATCGCGGGACTCCGAAGCAACCAAACACCGGAGAGGATCACCAGAAGACTCAGAAAAATCAGCACGAAAGATCCTCCCATAACGTGAAATCCTGCAAACCAGACTACCCAAAAAATCAAGAATTTTGCAAGCGTTTTTCTTAAAGATCACCTTGTAACCGTCATCGGTAAGCTGAGAAACTGAAAGCAAATTATACCGCAGCTTACTAACCAAGGTAACATCTCTCAAAAAAATGAATCATTAACACGCACTGTACCTTTGGCGATGACGTGCCCAGATGAAGCATCTCCGAAGGTGATCGTCTCATCACCTGGAGCATGGGCTAGGGAGGAGAACCAACGGGAGTCTCCAGTCATGTGTCGTGAACACCCGGAGTCTACAAGCCAAACCTCTCCTTCCCAGCCCGGCGAGCCTGAGTCAATAAGAGAGTAAAGTCTCAGTACTGGGGTAAATCAAGAGTGATTTTGGCACCCAATACTGAACAACACGTCGAGCAGATGAAGTAGTCAAGCACGACTGACCTCTATCTACCCTACGCTTTCTGTCACTCAGAAAAGCAGATGTAAGAGCAATAATCTCTAGTGACAATCTATCATTGTTGGAATAAACCACGCGTGCGTTGCGTGTGGAGTCGTCGCGTGCGTTGCGTGTGTGCGTGTGTTGCGCAGTGTACGGTGTGCGTTGCGGACGCAAGTTCTGCGCGTGTGCGTGGGCGTTAGTTGCGCCGTTGCCAGGGAGCCGCGTGAAGGCCGCGTGATGGTTGCGCCGGATCGCAAGTACGCGTGTGTGGCGTGTGTTATAAAAGGCATGTAAGCTGTGTGTGTTTAGTGCGTTGAGGAAAAAAAAAGCGGCGTTCGTCGCCCAGATATCTACTGTGCTTTTTCTTCACGTTCGCGTGCGTGTGTGAGTTTCCTGGGCAAAGCCAACATTTGGTATCAGAGCGAGGTGTTCGAGCACTAGGGAGATGGCCGGTGATGGTGAGAAGGGTGATGGCAGTAGCTCGCCGCGTACGGTCGTGGTGGAGCGCGTCAAGGAGATGAGTTCGTCGCTCGTGTTCCCGATGCTGTCGCGCACCAATTATCACGAGTGGGCGCTTGTGATGCAGGTAAATTTGGAGGCGATGGGGTTGTGGGGTGCGGTGGAGTCGAGCAAGGTTGAGCGCCGCGAGGATCGGCTGGCATTGGCTGCCATCCTTCGCGCGGTGCCGACGGACATGCACTCTGGCCTCGCCAACAAGAAGAGTGCGAAGGAGGCATGGGAGGCGGTGGAGAAGATGCGGCTCGGCGTCAAGCGCGTGAAGGAGGCGAACGCGCAGAAGCTGCTGAAGGAGTTCGAGCTCGTCGCATTCAAGGAGGGCGAATCGATCGACGACTTCGCCAACCGCCTGAACACCCTCGTCGCCAAGCTGCGCGAGTTGGGGGAATCGATGGAGGACGTACGCGTCGTCAAGAAGTTCCTACGCGTCGTGCCGCCGCGGTACCACCAGATCGCGGTGTCTATCGAGATGCTGCTCGATCTGGACGCGATGTCGATCGAGGAACTCGTCGGGAGACTCCGTGCGGCGGAGGATCGAGCCGGCGTGGAGGAGACCGCGGACCACGCCGGGCAGCTGCTGCTCACTGAAGAGCAGTGGGAGGCGCGCCGACGTCAGCGTCGCGGGAAGGAGCGCGTGCGCAGCGGCGACGGCGACAGGAAGGGAGGCCGTAGCGGCGACCATGAAGACGACGACGACGATGATGGGGGGAGCAGCGTCAGTTCGGGCGCAAGCAGGCGCCGACGCAACTCCGGCAAGGGCAAGTGTTACAACTGTGGCGTCCGCGGCCACTTCTCGAGGGAGTGCACCAAGCCAAGGAAGGAGGAGGCGTTGCTCGTCGACGCCGACGATGAGCCGGCGCTCCTGTAAGGCGGGACGTGCAGCGGTGTCGTGGTTTAGGGGGTAATTGTTGGAATAAACCACGCGTGCGTTGCGTGTGGAGTCGTCGCGTGCGTTGCGTGTGTGCGTGTGTTGCGCAGTGTACGGTGTGCGTTGCGGACGCGAGTTCTGCGCGTGTGCGTGGGCGTTAGTTGCGCCGTTGCCAGGGAGCCGCGTGAAGGCCGCGTGATGGTTGCGCCGGATCGCAAGTACGCGTGTGTGGCGTGTGTTATAAAAGGCATGTAAGCTGTGTGTGTTTAGTGCGTTGAGGAAAAAAAAAGCGGCGTTCGTCGCCCAGATATCTACTGTGCTTTTTCTTCACGTTCGCGTGCGTGTGTGAGTTTCCTGGGCAAAGCCAACATCTACTTCCTTCTCTAACTCAGTACACCTAGCCTTAGCTCTAGCATGAAATCCACCTAGCTTAAGAAAAGCATGATTGAGCTGGTCGTAGGTGGGGCATACCTCGTCCGAGTTGGAGTACAGCTCGCTGTCACTCAGTTCGCCCTCGAGGGCCATGAAGCACATGCCGGAGAAGTCGTCGCCGCTCTTGGGGTCTTGATCACCCGTCCCATCATCGTCGCTCCATCCCTCCACCTCACTGAGATCGAGGTCGTCGAACGCGGCGAGGACGCGGTGGAAGAGCTTCTTGGCCTTTCTGAAGTCGCGGAACTTCTTCTTGCCTTGTGGATGCGCTGGAGGCTTGTTGTTGCGGTTCTTGTCGGTGTAGTTGTTCTTGCTCGAACCGCTGAAGTCAGCTTTGCCCTTCTCCAGCTTGGGGCAATTTGCCCGAATGTGGTTGGGGCCACCACACTCGAAGCAAATGACAGGTACTCCCCTCTTTTTGTCCCTCCTCCTCTTGTAAGCATGGGAAAACTTCCGAGCTAGGAGGGCCAGTTGCTCATCCTCGAGCTGCTCTAACTGATCATCAGTTACGTCACACAGAGCAGCAAGGGACAACCCACACAGCGAATCAGCAGACTGCGACTTCGACTTACGAGAGACAATGTCAATCTCGTGCGTCTTGAGGCGCGAGTACAGCGCGTCAAGCATCAAAGTTGAGAGGTTTGTGGTGTCCTTGATGGTAGTCACCTTCATCTCCCAAACACGTAGGTCGAGTGCAGCGAGCATCTGACGAGCGTTGTCCGAGTCGGGGTATGTGAGACCGACCGCTCGGAGGTTGCTCAAGATCTTTTGAAAACACGCAAAACACTCATCAAGGGACTCGCCAGCGAGCATTTCAAACTTATTGTAATCTCGCTTGAACTGGTCCTGTCGCACCGTCTTAATCTGGGTGGTGCCCTCATGGTAAGCATCGAGGGTCTCCCAGATATCGAAGGCGGACGAAAGATGAGATATGCGGTCAAACTCGCTATGACTCAAGCCCTGGATAATGATGTTCCTTACCTTAGCATTTGCCTCAACATCATGCATATTCCCAGCATTTATGTTCTCATCGGCAGGAACAGCAAACCGGACCTTGACCTTGCGCCAGATGGCGTACGCCTGGGACTGGATGTATGTCTCCATTCGGCTCTTCCAGAAGGGGTAATCGATGCCATCGAAAACGGGCGGCTTGGTCGAGTACTTGTCCGTCGTCATGGCTCTTGAGACCGGTTAAGATCTATTGAAAAGTGCTAACCAGCTCTGATACCAATTGTTGGACCGAAATGGCGACAGAGGGGGGGTGAATGACGCTCAATTAAAAACGATCCCTCAAAAGTATCCACAAAATTCTCTACTCTCCGATAGCTATTGAAGCTATAAAGAAGAAGAGTTTCGCTTCATAACTCACTGACGAACGAGTAAAATCACTTCATAAACCGGAGCGGCAGCTTGATAAAAATTCTTCTCGGAAGAACAGATTGAAAATGAGCTTTACTTGACAAAGCAAAGAAGGCAAACTGAAAACAGGACAGCAGCAATTTTTGGCTAAAAACTGCAGCAATTTGAGGCTGAAAACTGCAGTAAAGAAGTGATGAAAACTGCAACAATTTGTGGCTGAAAACTGCAGTTAAGAAGTGCTGAAAACTGCAACAATTTGTGGCTGAAAACTACAGTAAAGAAGTGCTGAAAACTGCAACAATTTCTGGCTGAAAACTGCAGTTAAGAAGTGCTGAAAACTGCAGCAATATGTGGCTGAAAACTGCAGTTAAGAGGTGCTGAAAACTGCAGCAATATGTGGCTGAAAACTACAGCTTTGAGAAGATGAGACTACTGGATTTATGCTGAAAACAGTGAGCAGTTCAAACTGAAAAACAGCACACAGTAAAAGCTAAATACAGCAAAAAAAAAACAATGAAATTGACAAATAAAAGCTTGTTCTTTTCATGCCAAAAAGAGATAACTTGAACTAAATAGCAAGAAGGCTAAAGGAAATAAAGAAATCAAACTTAGAAGCAAGAAATTCAGAATTTTGGACAAAAACTTGAAAAGTACAGAGGGTTGCCCAAAAACTCAAATTCCCATTTCATCTTTGATCATTTGGCTATGAAACTTTGAGGATAGGTTAGCAATAGCCTCTGGACCTCCCATGCCAAGTTTCATGCCATCTCGTGAAGAGAATCGAAAATAACACCAAACCCTAGAAATTCAGAAAAGGGCTAAATCCTGAAAACTTACAGAGCCTCCACCAAAAATCAAATTACTCCTCAATCGTTGATCCTCTGGCCATGAAATTTTGAGGGAAGATAATTGATAGCCTATGGACTCTCCATGCAAAATTTCAAGCCATCTCAACAAGAGAAACGAGATTTGCACCTAAACCCTAGAAATGCAATCATGAACAGGGGAGGCTCAAAACTAGAATCTGAGATTAAAATGAAGTTAGCTCATGGGAAATCGATCAAATGATCTTGAGGCACTATCCCATCATGGAGCAACCCATTTTTACACCTCCACAGCAAGAAACACCAAGAAACTCAAAAACTCAAAAATCACACAAGAAGAGCATCGAAGGAAAAAACAATAGGGAGCTCAAGAACTGAACCAATCACCATCTCATATTGATAAAGAGAAAAAGAGATAAATGATTGATACACGAGGAATGATTACAAGCTCTCAATCCATCCTCTCCCACTCAAACTCAAGACTACCCCTCACTACATGCTTGGATTGGATGAACACAATCAAGAAACCATCGAAGGAGGACAACAGAACCTCTGCCCTCTCCCTGCTCTCAACCACTAAAGAGCCTCACCAACTAAAGCCTAAAGCCAAAGCAAAAATCCTAAAGCTCATTTTGACTAAAGGAAACCCTAAAACCCTTGGAGTGCCTAAGTGGGCATGCAGCCACCACCTCATATATATAGCTCTTGGCTAACGGGTTTCCACCCCGTTACGCTCGCTAGATCCAACGGAGCCCGCTCCCGCTTGTGCAACCTTGCGAAATTCCCAATTCGCCCTTCTTGCACTTTCCGGGAAGCTTCCGCGCTCCTTGTCGTCCAAGACTCGCAACCATATCGAATCTCCGCCGTCTTCGACACATCCGACCGTTCTAACCTCGACACCTCCCTGTGTCTAGTCCGGTCACCTCGTGTCTCACCATGACTCCGCTCCGACATCCTGCAGTCACACAGACAAGAAATACGTCACATAGCATCGCTCGATACATGAAAGCGTAAACAACATAAGCACATCATACTTACTCATGACGAAGTTCAAACCTGTCGAATCATCGGAATATGCAACCTAATCCTATACGACCAAGTTTGACCAAGCCCGTTGCACCGCACAACAACATGATTCGACCACACAAACCAAACTCGACTGACCTAAACCGATGTCAATTACTCATCACACACATGGGGTCATCTCCACATGGTCCATCACCAGGTCCATCCACTCCACCTGAGTACAAGCAAAAAGTTATTAAGACCGTATTGCAAAAAAGGAGAGCACCACGGATCTAACGGGAAGGGCGTCAGACATGTACCCAGAACTGCGAGAGCCACCGCAACGATGAGCCGTGAGTCTGACTTGGTGGGAAGACGTAGTACCCCTCCGCGTCCCCAGGAAGAAGGACTCCCTGGAACCTGGCCAGCAGGTCTGTGCGCCAGTCGGCCGTGGCCTCCGGTAGGAAGGCAGTAGCTCCCACGATAGAAAGGCTAAGTAGTAGCGAGATGTCCTACAGAGTAGGGCCCATCTCCCCGAATGGGAAGTGAAAAGTGTGCATCACCAGCCACCACCGGTCCACCAAAGATGTTAGTAAGGAGCGGTCAAATGAGAAGCATCACGACTACTCCGCGCTGTCATCCCCACCAGCAACTGGTGCCAGTCTGTCCTCATTTGTGGCCTGCACCATCCGGGTAAGGGGTAGTAGTCCGGCATCGCTTAGTCTACGAAGCAAAAAAGGGTCAGTACACAACCTATGTAATACAACGGCTCTGTCACTGACCCATCCCACCCTTCAGCATGTCAACATCCGAAATCTAGGTCTTCTCTATAATATCCAAGGTGACGAAGTTGTCCACAACCCTGAACCCCCCAAGCTCACCACACCATGCCTACATCACCCTCTCCTTGAACAAGTACTCGAATATGAAGTTTGAAGGATCTATGCCCACAATCCCGCATGCGGCAAGGACATGAGAGCATGGTTTGTGTAACATATTTAGCATGTTGCATGAGCAACTAGGTTCATTTTACATGATCTCTAAGGCATACCTCGTGGGTGACAAGAGAACGAGTTATCCTAAATCCAGATCTATCTCGGAGGAGCATGTCGAAACAATGCTCCCTATTGTCCATCACGTGCACCGTGTGTAATTGGCCCTTCTCTGTCTTTGCCTCCATGTATGCTGTAATCTTCGAGGAGTACGATGTTTGTGGGTTGGCTACATAAAGTGTGGCATTTGCATGCCTTTCCCTGAAATAGTCGATTGTGCTGTGCAGAATATCTTCCACGATGGCAACGATGGGTTGAGAACAAAGGCCTCTGAGAACCCAATTGTACACCCCAGCAAGGTTAATCGTCATTATGTTGTACTTCGCGCCGTCCGTGTCATGCAGTAGGGACCACTTCTCCAATGGCTCAGCCTCGATCCATTGTGAGAAGCACTTGATGTTCCATAAGCTCCTCCTCCTTAGACCAACTGTGTCAGGCTCAGCCAGTACTGTGAGGCTTTCGGGTTGTGCCGCCCCAAGCATGGCCAGTTCCTTGTTCCTCTCGTCGACGTGCTTCCTACTGTGCTCATCCAACAACGCCCTTAAAGCATCAAATTTTCACTTCTAGTTCTGTATAGCCAGCCTACCTCTTGAACACTTCATCAACAGTTGCTTTGGAAAGCGCTTGAAGAAGTTGGCTTCAGGTGGTGAATGCACCATCTGTTCCTCATATCCGACAAAGGGAATGCCTCCTCAGGGTCTTCGTGAAGTTTTCTTATGGCCTTCACCATCTTTACGTGGCGATCATGGATTATGCAGACACCAAGATGAGCACTAACAACTCTAACCCTCACATATCGAAGGAACTACAACCAACTATCGTAATTCCCACTTTCGATGAATGCGATGGCCAGGGGCAAAATTTGATTGTTGCCATCAACGCCAATGGCCGTAAGGATCTGGCCCTTGTATTTGCCAATCAAAAAGGTCCCGTCAGCTAAGACCACTAGAAGTATACGCTTGAATGCCTCAATGCACGCACCGAAATCTAAGAAGGTCTTCTGCAACACCGCAAAACCTAGAAGCCTTGTAGATGGCTTGTCCTTCACAGCTGTGTACATGCCCGGGTTCCTGTCCTGCACACCTCAAGCATACGAGGAAGGTTGTTGTATGCCGCCTTGAAAGACTTGAACTGTTTCTCCAAAGCCTTCTCCTTTGTACGCCACGCTTTCACGTAGCTAATTTTGTACTTGAATTTCTTCTTGATAGCCACTATGATGTGCATGGCCTCGATGTCCTTCTTCTCCACTATCTCTCCATATATCAAATTGGCTATAAAGGCAGACATTAGGTTACGATGCCTTGGTAAAACACTGCTGAGAATGCAGGAGCGTGGCTCCACCTTCGAGATAATCCAGTGAGTCTCATACTTCGGTCTACATGTGTGCACCCTCCGAGGTCAACTAGCCTGCTTGCACTTCACGGTGTACTGCTCCTGGCTACATTTCATGACCCAAAACGTTCACGGCATTGATAGGGCCCATAGCTTGATGGCATCCTGTAATGATGCCTTATCAGCAAATATTGAATGCAGCCGAACCTCTGTGCCATGATACTCCCATAATGATTTGTGCTTGTCATGTGTAGCAACACCCTTAGCATCAAACCTATTCCATTCCTGCGGGATGGGAGCTTCGTCCTCATTAGAATTGTCCTTGTCGTTCTCCTATACAGCGTCCTCTACAGCCCAGGCCATGCGGCCATTGCTCTCTATTTGATGCACTATGTACTCCATATACTCCCGTTCATCAATCTGTCCTTTAGGCTCACTATGTCGTGACCCTTCTTCTTCTACATGTACCGCATCAGCCTCGTCAGAAGCAACTTCCTCTGCAACCTCTACAACATCAGCCTCCAGGTCCTCCTCTTTACCAACATGCTGGGTGTCCGAGCTACTCGCACCACCTGGATGACAGCCGTCGGCATGGCCTTATACAACTTCTATTAGGCATGGTTACATACGTAGCATGCACTCGTATCCATGGCATCAGCAGTCTTGCACAAGCCCCTTCCACGCAATAGTATGCATCAACGTTCTTAACCCCATCTAATGTCCATTGGAGACTGGCTCCAAAGCCCTTGTATGACGATGCTACACACCTCAGAGTCTAAGGAGAAACTGTAAGTGAGCCAGTGTATTACATCTGTGATTTGAGCATTTTCGCTGTCTGGGTGTACCAGAATGGCTTATGCAAAACTACTCAAGTCAACACCGTTCGGACCTTCACGAACGGTGCCGACACCGTAATGCACTTTGAATGTAGTGGGTATCGGCATTAATCATGTCTGCCTGCAAATATTTTCAATATTGCAACTACTGTACTATAATTTATATTTCTACGACCATTCATCTATCATGACCAACTACACTACCCTCATAGCGTAGCCCATCCTCATTTGCACCGACACCACTCCCATTCCTCCAACCCAATACACATCAACTCCCTATCAGCTTCCACACGCACCATTGCTGCTCTTCTCTCGTTGCTCGAGCTCTCTCCTACTGTAAATAATTACTAATGGATTTCGACAATTTATATGATATACTGATTTAAATGCCAATATACCAGTTCTAATGGTATACGTGAATTTTCAATGTATGAACGACATTATATTCATTCGTAATTAATCATAAATGTTACGTAATAATATTTTATACAAGACGAACTATTTACTTCGTACAAAAGTATTAACTAAAATTTGAACAACTATAATTTTCTACGGATGCTTATTTTGTACATAATATTGACTAAATTTTCTACAACTATAATTTTCTACAAATGCTAATTTTCCACGGATGCTAATTTTCTATAACTATATTCAATAGATTTTCTACAACTATAAGTTCCTACAGATGCTAATTTTCTATAACTACATTACTAAATTTTCTACGACTACTTACTTCATATCAAAGTTGTATTATTCTTTTCTACAGCTATAATTTTCTACGGATCCTAATTATACACAACACAAACTATTTACTTCATACAAAAAATATTGACTACAACATACAAAAAATTTTACCTCGCTGAAATAGCGGAACCTTTCCTTCTTCCTCTCCCTCTGCCTCCCCTCTCCTCTGTTTTTCTTCCCTCTCCTCTTCTCTTTTTTCTTTCCGCCCAACCATTGGGCGACTGGTCCCACTCGCTTTATTGTTCGGCGACTGCAATTATGTCACGCAACGGCCTATCGACTGTATGCGTGTCGCACAGCCGCTGGGCAATTAGAGACTATTCTTGTAAAAAACATTCGCGTGGATATATTTATGTTATTTCAATTAAAAATAGATTATTAAAAAAATTCTCCATTTGCATCTATTTCCTCTTCGTTTGTAGGCCCACACGTAGCATCGTTGACCATAGTAACACGAGCATGCATGGATGTAGCTTGTTGGGAAGCGTCCTGTGCTACCTCGGGTCCAGGATCACCCCGGAACAATGACGCCCGTTGGAAGATCCACCTCGAGTCAAGTCTGCTAGACCAACCCCGGAGGAGTCTGAGACTAACCCTGGACAAAGTACGTAAGGCCAACTCCGAACGAGATACGTGAGATCGACCCTAGAGGAGTCCGGGGCCAGCCCTGGACGAAGTACATAAGGCCAACCCTGAACGAAGTCCAAAGCCAACCATGAACCAATTCCGGAGTCTCAAACGTGGTAGGGCCTGCGCAAGGTAAATGACGTAGATACCCATAGGAGTAAGCTAGGCCCTGAAAGTAAACTTGTAACTTCACTTGTATGCCTCTCTTCCCCTCTAAATAGGACCCTGTAATGGGAGGGAGAGGCTATTGGTCACTCTAGATATTTATATTAAATATACTTGGTGTTTATGTATTTTTCCTTGAGCTTTTTTATATTCTCGGCGGTTTTCATATCTAATCAAGAGTGCTTCTAAGCTTACTATGTTGATCGAGTGTTTGTAAGTTTATTGTATAGACTTTTACGGATGACACAACTACTTTTCTTATGCTTGGTAATAGGCATTCGTAGCCGATTGTGCAACAGTGTCTTCCTTGTACTGTCCAAATCGTCCTCAGTTTCCGTGCATGCGTATATTTTGATCTTGGGTCTTGACACTTGATTCCTATTGCATAGCTTGCACGCGTACTGGAAAAATAGAATCATCCACGCGCTTGGTCGCAGGATGCTTGGTGTGGCCTTCGTTGGCTCCGGTTGTAGATTGCGACTCCAACCGACTTGTATATTCATCGTCTGCTCCTTTTATTGGCTATTTTCAAGGTCCCACCAGTTATATTAAAATTATCAAATTTATGTGGCAACACATATACTTATAGATTACAAATTACATGGGCACATGACTTGTACGGCGAGTAATCGTATACACGGAAAGGTAATCAATCAAACAAGATTATAATCGGTTAAGATATGCACAAAATCCGGAAAGGATCATGATCCGTACGTAAACAGATGTGAGCGGTGGTTGGGTATATGACCAAATTGATTGATACACACCGAGGCAATCCAAAACTGACGTGCGCAGATGTAGTACTGCCATACAGCACCAACGATTCAATGATGTTTCTTCTTAGCAGCAAATGTGCTATTTAATGATGCTAAATGTGTAGTGTAACAAGCTGGGACCAATTAATAGACCACAATGCAAAGAGCCAATGCCAGCTCTTGCTTCATCAGGTCTCCTAGCTTTTGCTTAACTACACAAGATGGTGACATAGGCGTTCATTCTTAATTTGCGAAGATCACTTGGCCGGTTGGCCCTCTTGTCGTTGAGGCCGGCCGAATCAACTATACTTTCACGCATTCGATCAGTACGTAATGCCCATACAGGAGACAAAACCAGGAGGATAAGACGGTCACATGTCCCAACAACTTGTCAAGTAATTTTGCATGCTCATTCTAGCTCTTCTGGTAGCTAGTTGATGGCTAGTCCAACTGATACGTAAGCCATGTCTTTCAGAGTCTAGACATAGTTCTACGAACGACATGTTAGCCCAAGCAGTCCGGTCGTGCCAAGCCACTGTTTAAACCAAAAGGGCGGAAGAAAAGAAGTGCATCGAAAGTAGGTACAGTGCTTGTGGTATTCGGGCGTCAAGCTTTTCAGGCTTCAGCACCCACGAACCATCGACAACCAACAGGACGGCGAGCTGAAATCCGGGGGGTTAATGGAGCCCTCGCGCGTGAGCGGACGCGAACACAGGGGCGTATCGCACATGCCGCCACGGAGCCACCGCATGGGGACGTCGGACGGCTCCGATGAGGCGGTTACTGCCCATCTCCTCGCCGGTCGCCATTAATGCGCGTAGCCAGACAGCCAACCACTACCCCTTTCTTCCTTAAAAACGACGCTATTCCCTCCCACACACAACACTGGTACTCCTGCAGTTTTGTTCTTCACATACACCCTCACTGTTTATGCAATTGACAATGCTCTTGTTCTGCTCTCTCCGGTGGTTGCAGTCCGGTCCAGATGAGCTAATGAAGCGTTCGTTTATTGGAAACATCTTGCTCCAGCTAAGATGCCAGTAGTATCCCCAAAATTAAGCTTTCACGGTAAAAATGCAACACAAACAAGACGCGTGTCCCTAAATGTCATCTAGTTTCCTGCACAACAACTGAGGACTATATACAAATAACCTATCCTCACTCAAAACCATTCGTTATATCAGATCAAAAAATTAATATTAAATTCTTGCTAGTCTCATAATCAGTAACTAACATATATATACATCATTGCATCATATCTATACATAATTAAATAAAATATAATAGCATATAATAATAAGCAGTCATACATAAGTCGATAAAACTGAATTTTACACAAAAGAGATTGACCGGCCAAAGTTCATATAAAGAGTACAAGCAGCGGAAACAAATGGTAAATAAAGGATAATGACCCAAGTTGTAGTATCGGAAATGGCAACAGAGGGGGGGTGAATGGTGCCTCTTTAAAATTTGCCTCCGAAGTACCTACTAAAAATCTCCTTTCCGATAGCTATGAAAAACTATGAAAAGGAAATTCATGCTCTTTGGAAATTCATGCTGGACAAATACTAGAAATAAGTGAGGAAGAACAGACCCAAAAGAAAAGACACAGCCAAGAACAAGAACTGCTGACATGCTGCATAGCCACCAGAGGGCCGGTCTGACCGCATCCTCAAGGCCGGTCAGACCGCCTTGGTGCGGCCGGTCAGACCGCCACACGAGGGCCGGTCAGACCGCCTCGGCACCTCCGGTCAGACCGCCGATATAGAACCGGTCTGACCGGGCTTCGATTCAGAGCGCAGTGAAGGCTGAATTTCAGACAACAAAAACTGAAGTCTTCACACAGCAGAGAAATTTGCGAACTTGTGCTAAAACTCTCAGGCCACCAGGTCAAAGACTTAAACTAAATAGCATTGGGGCTTGAGAAACCAAGGGAAATCATCACAAGACCAAGGAATCAAGGTTTAGATTGAAATCTGAAAATGGTGTTGAGAGAAATGCTAATTTTCAGATTTCTCAAGATTCATTCAACCTTTGCTTATGAAATTTTGTGTTTCACTTAGCAATGAACTCAGGACTTGAGAATCCAAACCTCAAGCCATCTTATGAAGGAAATCAGAAGATTCACACATGCTCTGCCAAGAAACCCTAGAAAATCCCAAACAGAGGAAATTTCGCAAAGCACTGAAAAATGAAATAGATCATTGAATCCTCCATTTGCTCTTGGGAATGGAATGGCCAAGTGGTCTAGAGTATTTTCCCATCACAGAGCATCTCATTTTGCAGCTTCTTAACAAGAATCAATCAAGAACCTCAAGAACACAAGAAAACAACAGAGAAACAAAAAGAGGCAGAAATTGGTCCATCTCAAATAAAAAGCTTCTCAGATTGATACAAAAAGAGGAATGATTACAAGAGTTCATGCCATCTCACACTACTGCCCCATACGCAGTTGAAAGTGAGAACATACACTACATGCTTTCTCAGTGAGGACTCACGCGCACACACACTTAGAAACCACTCCTGCTCACTCCCTTGAGCTCTCTCTCAGAATACCTACATCTCCACTTGCTTGCCATCCCCTTTTAACAGCCAACACTCACACCAAAAGGGGAATTCAAGAAGTGGCATACAAAACACACTCCATGCCTCACACACACTTGAGGCAAAATGTCAACACACATAGACATGGAGGGAAAACCAGCCATTTCTCTCATGCTTTAGTTAAATTTCCAATTTGCCCCTTAAGCACCTTCCCGGAAGCTTCCCGCGACCGACACCTTTTACCGTCTGGACCTCAACTCATCCCTGAGTCTAGTCCGGTCCGCTCTACTGCACACGACCGCACCCGGCATCCTGACCGTCTGGACCTCCGACTCCTCCCTGAGCCTAATCCCGATTCACTCGCCGTTGCCTGTCGTGTCCACCCGACTCCGACCGAGACCTCCGACTCCACCTGAGTCTAGTCCTGGTCTGTTCCGTTGCACACAACCGCAACCGACCTCCAACCGTCTGGACCTCCGACTCCTCCTTGAGCCTAGTCCCGGTTCGCTCGTCGTTGCCCGTCGTGTCCTCCACCGGTAGCTCCAGCTTCGATTCCTCGTCTCCCGACTCGCAACCACCTCAGCAGCCTCGATCATCTTCGGCATCACCGACCGTCTGGACCTCAACACCTCCTATGCCTAGTCTCGGTCCTCCTCGCCTCACCATGACCTAGCTCCGAAGTCCTGCAGTCACACAGACAAGCAAACCGTCACATAGCACCGCACGAAACAACATATCAATAATAACATAAATGAAAGGTACTCAAACCTAAAATACCCAAAACAAACTCAAACTCACTAAACCAATCGTCAATTGCTCATCACAAACATGGGGATACCTCCACATGGTCTCTCACAAGTGATTTGCCTCATTCCCACAAACAACCAACTGGGGTTAACACCTAGTAATCGACGTCGTCATCATCAAATCTCACGGCATAAAGAAGTCAACCGAGGGATCTTCTTTCTCTTGATCTGATAGTGTTCAACAAGCAACCATGTGTACAAAATGTATTTAGCAAGACTTACATCAAATGCTATTAGCTAAATATTTGGCTTTGTTAAAGGAAGGCCATTTTATCTCGGTTTGTTGGTCAAAGAAAAAATTTTATTTACAATACAATAGTAGATTGTAAAAGTCATTGTAAGGCAATAAGTAAATACGAAATTGTAATAGCTGAAGGTAATCATAATTGTTCAAAGAATTGCATAGTATAGCTCTCCATCACCTACACCAACAAAGATGGCACATGCCACCAAATTGTCACCATAAACCTCAAGTACTAGCATAAATGATCATGGCGGTAAAAAGGAACGACGACAATGAGCTGCGTGGCGATGGCCAATGTCAAATGGAGAGAGCCGTAAGGGAGCACACTAATGGATTCAGGATGGCGAGGCCAAGCTAAAAATGATCATGGCATGGTCGAATACTCACTAGAGAGAAGAGAACAACAATGTCGTCTGTGAGCTTCGTGGCAGTGGAGCTTCGCTGAGGGAAATGACTGCAACAGAGCGTGGGAACATGTTCAGGAGGGAGCAAGATGGTGAAAATGACATTGGCATGGTCGAAGCCTTACTAGAGTGGAGGGATTTCAAAGGCGTTGATGGCGGCCAGAGTTGGGGAAGAAGGCCTAGATCCGGTGCTATACTGCACAAACCATGACATTAGTTGAGGGTTTTGAGAAATCAAATGAAATGGTGCATGGTGATGCCTGGTTTGTTAGTGGCAAAAGGGAGAAGAAGGGAGAGGTGGTGCACCAGTTAGAAGGCACTTTCGCGCAAGGAAAACAGGAAGGAAACGGCTCAGGCTGGCTTGGTGAGCAAGCCAAAATTGAGTTGGGCCTCGCTCGGTTGAGCTGAAAAACTGTGGCTTATAGCTGAAATTGCACTGTAGCGGCTAAAATTTCACTGTAACTAAAGGTGACTTATATGGTGTAAATAAATTTTAAAAATTTAAAAATAGAAAAATATGCTAGCTCATTACGGTCAACACAAGCAAATACGGAAAAAGAACCAGCAAAAAAGCTCAAAAAAAGCTAAAAGTTCATAAAAAGACGAAATTTATGTATAGTGAAAAATAAGTCAGAAGCCAGAAGCTGAAGCCGAAATGAGCGGGACAGATGGGCTAGGCTAACAGGAAGGAAATAGGACCGAGAGAGGAGATCAAAATTTAAAATGCTTTCTAATTGTTTTAATTGCAAAAATCAAGTTATAATTTTTAAAATTAGAAAAGTAACCCCAAAAGTTATGAAAATTTTTTAGAAGGCTTCTTAGATTATTCAAAACTCAAATAAATTATTACCAAGCTCTGGTTAAGTTTTAATTAATTACAGGAAATTGTTTTAAGCTGCTGGAAAATAGAAAAAACCATTTTATTTATTGTAGAAATTTTTGAAATGTATGAAAATGCAGAAAAGCAATTTGTTGAAATATTTAAATAGCTTTTAGGAATTTTGGGATGTTACACTTTAGGTCACTTATTGCTCTTGATTAACATGATAATTTCTAACCCCTCGAAGCAAATGACTTATTTTAGCAAGAACTATGAAAGTAGCATGTTAATTTTTAGCTCAATAGTCAATAGCACATACAATGGCGTGGTTATTCCTTCTATTGCCTCCATCACACACACTTTCTACTTTCTTTCCGATTAATAATTTCCTATTTGCGTGATTTTTTTCATGCCTGCTCTATATGTAATTTATTTTTTAAGTTAATATAAATCAATTATATATGTTTCAGTTATATACACATCCAGTGTTGTTGTGATGCTTCCCTTTGTGGTTGCGTGCAGAACTAAGTGCATTTCTATAATAGGTTTGGTTCCGTGTGGAACTAAGAGCAACTCTACAATAGGTTCTTCTTGTCTATAAAATAAAACATCTGCATCGTCTAGAGACAACATCTACAATCCATTTTATCTGTGCATTAACCCCCACACACTACTGATCACAATTTTCAATTGTTCATGTATTGGGTACTGTTGCCAACGTTTTTCAATTTTAGCCTCAGAATACATGTTTTTGTAAAAGTAACACTGTCCCTGAGCTCGGAAGGAGCGGTGGGCGACACCAGTCACCTGTTGCTCCTGGGAAGTTTGGTAGGCGCTGGTCGATGTGGCAGCTAAGTGTGCATCACGGCAGTAGGGCAGGCCCATAGCACTACCGAGCCGTAGCTGCTCAGCAACACCTGCTAAGCTGCCCCTACTCAATAACACATTGCCAAGTTGCAGTGGCTTGGTAGGTGTCCAGGTAGGTGGGTGGGCAAGTGCAGGCAGGGGTGCAGGGGCGGGGCGCTCGGTTACAACATCGGCTCGACAGTGCCACATAGTAAATTTACTTTTTTTTGTAACTAGGTGATTGCAATACAATTCCGGATAAAATCCATTTAAGACTGCTACAATGGGTACAAAGCATTAATAAGTACATGATTAAGTTCAACCTGCTCGGACTGAAGAGCTGCATCAAAACAGTACGATGTCAAGGGTTGCCTACTGTTAGCTTCCTCTAGCAGCAAAGTTGGTCTTAAGGGAAGGTCAGCCTGTTCAGAGAGGGTCATACATCGCACAAGTCGTATTACAGTGGTGGCCGTGTGGGAACTGGTGTACCGAATAATTGACTAGGCCCAATCTCTTGTGTGCTGAACATCTGCTACACCTAGTCCTTCACATAATTGGTGGCATCCTATGGAGGGAAACATGTTTCGTTAGGCCGACGTTAGCTATAACTGCAATAAAACCCATAATTGTAAGCACTGGTATCACGTGTTGTGTGGACGATGAACCCCCCAGGTACTCTGATCCATAGTAGTCGAATGCAGCAAAGCCCGATGCCATGTAGTTTGTGTCATATTGGTGGACCGTGTAGATATCGTATATTTGATTGTACCACTTGTCACGTTGCCAGAGATGTGGGTGGTCCGCAGGTTCGTACGTGCCGTACATCTCGCAGTCTCGAATAGGGGAGTCGATGTTGCTGCTAGGTGTGTGTGTCAGGCTATCTCTATGATGAGGACGGAAATAGAGTGGTCCCTCGTCCCCCTCCCCTTAGCGAGGGTGGTCTGAGGTCAGGCTGCCTTCTTGACGAAAACATAAGTAGAGCAGTGTCAGCGCGAATGTCCTGCACAAAGACGACATGTATGAAGAATAACAGGAAAATGTATCTTGCTAAAACATGAAATTATCTAACTTGAGCAGTGCACTGCACAGACTGAGAATGGCCTAGGCTATGGAGGTACGCCAACAAGCTAGGACGTACAGATGAAACTATAGATGGATGATGTTGCTTCTTGTTGCCCCCCAGGATAAACATGTCGCTACTACGACTATAGCTGATGGTCCCAATGTATGTTTAGTGTCCTCGTACATTTTGTGGACGTACCCCAATAGTCGTTCGATCATGCTCGACCGTCTATGGTGTAGTGCGACTCCACCCTCAGACATGATGCGGTGCATCTGGTCGACCTGCAACGACGGACAAAATATGTTAGACGTGTATTCTCGAACAGTAGGATACAAATACGAACTTTAAGTCTGCTTTTTCTTGACATACCACATGGTGTTGGTCCAAGCTGAGTGCTAGCCTATCAACGTGTGTGGCCTATGTGGGGCACAACAAAGGGAGACACGTCAGTCTGCAATGGGTTCACAACACATGCCACTCCAAGTACACGGGGTACATGTCTGGGTCGTATGACCGTCGCACCTACTCAACCTCCATCCTTGCTAACGGCCTCCAGGCTTGCGTCCACGGTGTCTGTGTCTCCCTCCGCTTGTTTCTCTTTCATTCCTTCTTTGTTTGCCTGTGGAAAAAAGTGGGGTATGCAACTATTACTTTAGTGAGGAAATAAAGTAAACACGAATGGTACACAATAAACTATACAAAATAAGGTAACGAATAAATTTATTTATAGGGGAACGTAGTCGGGTAGTGGTCAACACAATGTAGTGGCATGTGCTGGTGAAGCATGAACTGTCTCATGCAGCTCCACCATATGGGAGGTCGTGAGCCAGTAGTGCCTGTCCTACTCTCAGAGATGAGCAATAGTGGCTGACACCTAGCCGAAGGAGCCTCGTGGCCATGTGGCAGGGGCCTACTACCCCGCCACCGTGTGGCCAAGAGTCTGCCACCTAGCCACCATGCAGCCAAGAGCCTGCTGCTCGGCCACAGGGTAGCAGGTAATTAAGCCTTAATTACTAGTTTATATTTACTACTTGTTCAAATTTTTAAATATAGTAAATGAGCTTAAAACATTATAAAATTTTATGTGCTACCTTCTAACACAATATACTTGATTGCATAATTTTTTTCATAATTTTATATACTTTGAATGATGCTCAAAATTTATATGATTATGTTATTTGTAGGAGTTGTTACATATAGCAAATGAACTTTAAAAGTTATGAAATTTTATGTGCAACCTCCCAACACAATAGATCTAATTATCTATTTTTTAGAAATTTTATGTGCTATGAATTTGTCATGTTAATTTAATCTTAATTAGCATAGTTTTTGTGAATCTGATATCTCTCAAAAATAGTTTGTACGTCACGTGAATTGGATGTCTATCAAAAATTAACATGAATTAATATAAAAAATTCAGAGCACATAAAATTCTTGAAAAATTAGACAATTACGTTGACTGTGTTGGAGGACTGAACATAAAATTTTGTAATTTTTGAAACTTGTTTGTTATATTTAACAACTCGTACAAATAGCACAATCGTATAAAGTTTTGAGCAACATTCTGAGTGGATAAAATTATAAAAATATTATACAATTAAGTACATTGTGTCAGAAGGCTGCACATAAAATTTCATAATTTTTTGAGCTTATTTGCTATATTTAAAAATTCAAACAAGTAGTAAATATAAACTACTAATTAAGATATGTAATTAAATGGGCTAATTAGCCGACTTAATTACATGCTGCCCTGTGACCGTGCGGTAGGCTCTTTGCCGCATGGTGGGCGATGGGGCTCCTTCAGCCAGGAGTTAGCTTCACAACATCGTCGCTCGGTGATTGGACAGCAAAATAGATATTTTTACTATTGTCAGACGTATATTCATATTCTTGTAAATACGGATTCAAGTGCCAATCGTTGAGTAGCAAGAAGAGTATTATTGTTTTTTCTTAGTTGTGATATGGTATTTGAGTTCCCGGCTCACCAAAATATTGCTCTCAGATAGGAAAGAAAAGGACATCTTATTAACAGGGTACATGGGAGTTGGTATGTAACTTGCACCATAGACAATCAAATATGAAGATTGCACGTCTTCAACTTACCTTTGCATCTGGATACAACTTATTAGTCTAATAAACATTAATTATTAAAAGAAATAAAAAGTCACTGAAAAGCCAAAAATAATAAGACCATAGCAGCGACCGAAAGAAATAGCTTTTAAAATAAAGAGACGAATGGTATAAAAAATGATAAAAAAATATATGTGCAAGACATGAACAGGAGGAGTAAAGAAATCGTAACATTAGCTTTTGATTTCTTAAAGCAATAATCAGAAATGGGAGCTAACATGAATGGACCAATAAGCTAGGCTTCCATATTCTTGAAATAAATAGTCTTGAAAGGAGTCCACTGCACACGAAAAAGAATTTATGCATCTCAAAACCTACTCTATTCCTCTCCCATCACACTCGTACACCATTTTAATACAGAGACCAAACCAAGAGATCCAAGGAGTGCCAGCCGGAGGCAAGAAGCCATGGACCGCACCTACAAGGGCGGCATCAAGGCGTACTGGAAGAGGCGCGGGTACTACCGCCTCGACGCCCCCGCTGCCCAGCGCCGCCCGCCGCTCCCCACCGCCGAGCTCGGAGGCGGCGCGCCAGCGCCGGAGGGCCTCCGTCGCCGGCGCCGCGGGTGGCGCGTGCGCCGCGGCCTCGGGCGGCGGCTGCTCCGCGCGCTGTCGCCGCGGCGGTGGCTCACGCGCCTCCGCGACGCGTACGTCTCGGCCATGCTGCGGCTGGCGTCCTCCCCCGCCGTCGTCGGGTACGGCGCCGGCGCGCCCTACTGCCCCGCGGGCCCCGAGGCCTTCGCGCGGCCGCGGCTGCTGAAGGAGTACGACGAGAAGGTGCTCGTGGAGATCTACAGGTCCATACTCGCGCGCGAAGGGCCCCTCGCAGTCGCCGGCGAAGGCGCGCCCGCCACCGCCGTCACCACCCTCCGGCTGCCCACGGCCGCCTGATCAGCAAAATGTTTCCGGGTTTCTTTCTCAGGACTTCAACCAGCTAGCTAGCACTTGTAACTTGCTTTCTCAGAGAAACTACTTTGTCACTGAAATTACGTACGTCCCAAAATCTCTCTTTTTTTCTTATGCTAAAACTACGGTTTCAGTTCTTGCTACTACTTATTGAAGTCTTAATTCTGGATTTACATCTTTGGAATTACTAGTTCAGTAGTGTGCATGTGACGTGGATGTTAAGCTGTGCCTAATAATGCGAGCATAGCTAACTGTTAACCATTAATGACAACGAACAGAAAAATGTGAGTACTAGTACGGTACGGTACCCACCACATGATCTCAGATCCCTGTTGAGAGATGAAGTTTGTCAAAGCTTTCCTGTTCCTGGTAGGCTGGCAGTAGGCCTGGACGAAAAACTCGAAGCTCGTTAGCTCGTTCGGCTTGTGGTTGAGTCAAGATTTTAGCTCGTTAGCTATAACGAGCCAACTCGAGCCAGCTCGCGAGCCGCTCACGAGCCAAACGAGCCATGCTTCCAGGAATTTAGATATGCATATGCTGCTTCCATGGACCTAATTTGTACTCTATTGCATGTGTTAATGTGTAAATTTGTACTCTATTGTACCCAAACGAGCCATGCATGTGTTAATTTGTACTCTATTGTACCCAAACGAGCCAAACGAGCCATGCTTCCATGGATGAATATATGATGGAGATATTTTTTGGCCCTGGCTCACGAGCCAAACGAGCTAACTCGAGCTTTTTGTCGAGCCGAGCCGAGCTAGCTTTTTAGCTCGTTAGTTATAACGAGCCAGCTTGAGCCAGCTCGTTATCCTACCGAGCCAGACCGAGCCGAGCCAGCTCGTTATCCAGCCCTAGCTGGCAGAATAAGTTATGGGATCTGCTTCTTTAATATACTAATGCAAAATTAAGCTGATCAGCCCACTATTGCACACCCGTACATTAAAGATGCTTGAAATTTTCTTGACATCAATTTTTATTGTTACTTCTTGTAAGAAAAAATAGAAGTATTTCGAAATGGGGTGGAGCGTGCATAGTACTAATATACCCCTATCTCTAGATGACTTTTTAGCATATTTAGCACTATTTGGTACTGTATTTACAAAAATAGTTGTATACATAGCGTATTGACACAAATGGTATTTTTGTCGTCCAGTGGTCGGACGGTAGCGCACGTGGGCTAACGTGCAGCAACTGCCGACGGCCTACCGTCCCGCGACCGGACGGTAGGTGGCCTATCGTCCCACCACTAGACGGCAGGGACCTACCGTTTCATCACCAGGCGGCAGGTGATTATGCCAGCTGATTAGCCAGTCTAATTACCTACCCTAATTTATTTTTAATAATTGTTTGAATATTTAAATATAGCAAATGAGCTCAAAAATTACAAAATTTTATGTGCAGCCTCTTGACACAACGTACTTAGTTGTGTAATTTTTTTGGTAATTTTATCCACTGTGAATGTTGCTCAACAATTCATACAATTTCGATATTTGTAAAAGCTGTTACATATAGCAAACGAGTTTCAAAAATAACAAAATTTAGTAGAGCACGCGGTGTTTCTTGACTTACCAGGGAGAAGATTGTAGATGAGCCGAGGCTTCAGCGTCCAGAAACAGAGGAGGCTCGGGGCAGCGGATGGCCGGTGGCGTCGCCGGCGAGGTGCGGCCGGGGAGGCGCCAGCGACCGCTAAAATGGGATGTGCGGAGCACGGGGAGGATAGAGGTGGCGGAACGGTGGCCGGAGCGGCAGCGAGGCGGGCGGGCGGCTGCTCGAAGCGGCGGCGCCGGCGTGAGAAGAGTGGGATTCGGTGAGGAGGGTGAGCAGGAGTGGGTCGTGGGGAAGCTCACTGCGGGGTTGGTTGAGCCGGAAAGACACCACGGCGAGCTGGCGACGACGGCCGGCGGTGGTGCGGGAAGGTCACAGCGGCCGGCGGGTTCGAGTGGACCAACGTTCCAATTGGCGCTGCAGGTGGGGGTCGTGACGCCACCGGGAAGCTTCGCCGCGACGGAATTGGCCGAAGCTTCAATGGTCGGCCGAAATCGCAGGGATGCACGGTGGTGGCCGGTTTTGGGGAAGACGACCGTGCGATGAGCTATGAAGCATGGAAATCAAATTAGTTCGTAGGGGAGGTTGAGGGGGCGTGGAGACTCAATGTGACGCAACCAATTTGGCTAGAGCTTCGCCGGAGAGCCAGCAACGGCGGAGAGACGGTGGCGGCGGTCGCACGGGTGGCTCGTGGTTCTACAGCTGCGGGAGCAAGGAAGATGGCATGGGAGCTTCTTATGACCACGGGAAAGCTATGGAAACGGTGGGCGGCGCGGGGAAACCGTGGGCAACGACAGCGCATGGATGCCGCGTGGAGGAAGGAAGCTGAGCTCCGCAGAGGAAAGAAGAAAAGTGGCGCTGGCGCGGGCGCACGAGAGAGGAAGGAGAGAAGAAAGGAGGGGCGGGGGCGCGGGCCCGTGGGGCCAGAGGAAGAAAGCGGGAGGGAGCGCGAGATGAAGGGGGCCCGCGGCGCAGTGAAATACCGGGGGCGCTGGTCCGTGCGGGAAGGAAGCGGGTCGGAGAATTGGGCCAGGCCGGGGGTGGTGGCCGGCCGGCTGCATCTCTTTCTTCTTTTTTTTAATTATTTCATTGCTATTCATTTTTTTATACATGTGTACAAGTATATATATATATATATATATATATCTTTATACCATTATTTTGGTATATATATATACATTTTTTTATGCTTTGTTTACCATACTAGTCCTTTTGTATATAATTGCATATATTTTTTTATTTATTTTTGTTGCCCTTGTACTATCATTCTCAAAATGAAAGTTTATATTTTATTAACTCAGGTTTCCTTCTCCTTATACTGGATCATCTTTTCATATTAGTATTTAAGATTTTAATTTTCTATTATTTGCATATTCACTTTTTGGTATTACTAATGTTTGTCTTTGTCTTTTATGAATTTCTTCAATTTTTAGAACCTCAATCAAATCCAAGAAAACTCCATGAAATCCAAATTCCAATAGAGTATATTGCAAAAATAATTCAAGAAATTTAGATTTTCAAATTTTAAATTTTGGGATGTTACAGAAGCCTTCCGACATAGTCATAGTAATTGTGTAAGTTTTTGAGAATTTTATGTGCTCTGAATTTGTCACGTTAATTTATATTAGTTTAATCGTGAAATTAACGATACTCAGGCATCTTTTGCAGCTCATAATTATAAATATTTGTAGAAGTACATGTAATAATACAAAAACGCATCACATGGGATGCGATATGGCTCACCTATCTGAGCCACTACTATCTTTTCGCCGCTCCTGCCTCCCCGTGCATGGCCTTATCTTTCGTTGAGCACGAGCATGTCCTGTGGGGTACCTCAGCCAATCCGGAGGTTGTGTCTCTGTTCGGAGGAGGTACGGAGACCGTTCTATTTGCTCAGTGGTCGGCGGTGGTCCAGTAGGCTCAAGTACAGCAGGCTGGGTCTGGTAAGAGTCGATGTCCTCCAACTGAGATATGCCGAACTGTGAGTCATTAGTAATAATGTCGTGAACTTAGGACTCTGAAAATCTCCCTTGTGGTGGGAAGGAGCTCTCGTCTTGACCGTAATACGTGGCAGCGAAACTGGAGGAGCTCTGCCCATGGAAGTCTCCAAACTCTGCTTATGGTGTCAACGCTGAGCTCTGCCCTGTGCACGTTGCAAACCCTAGCGCTGTGTACCGCTCTTTGGAAGCATCCGAGAGCCTTGTATCATCATCGGTGGACTCGTAGTCACCCCTATGTTAAATTGAAGACTGCAAGATGAAATATTGTTAGTCACAATAAATATTTTGGATGTACAATGTGATTTTCATACCTTCCGGATGTGCAACGAAGATGAACGATGAGGAGCGGTAGTCTGTGTAGGTGGGGCAGACTCAAAAGTGATGCATATTGATGACGGACATGCGGCGAGAGAATGCCATGATTTTAGTGGAACGTAAGGCCTAACAGAAAAATATACGTAGGTTTGTACGTAAGTTACCTCCTTGTCTATACAACCCACGGTTGATCGGCAGGTAGTACTACGACGCCAGGCAGACTTGGTAGATTATGATAGCTGGCTAGACTCGCTAGGTCGCGATGACCTTGCGGGTGAGCGTGCTGACCCCTCTGGGTGCCCGATGTGCACAGCGTGATCTGTCGAACGGCCGCAGCTCATGTTGTGCACTATTTTTTGGCTGCTTTAGGATGTATTTCAAAGTATTCTACATGATCGGTGGTGTGTCCGAGCTAGTGAGGGCAGTCTTAGATGTGCTTGTGATGCGTTGTGCCCGATCCAACTGAAGTGACATACAAAACAGGTTCAGTAACGACTAGTATGAACTCCGTAAATGAATCTCTCAGAAATTGCAACTGCTTACACTGTCATGCCGCCGCGAAGTGCTGTGGCAATCGATCGAGCGTCGTAGACTGTCGTCGTGCGTGATCTGCTCGGGGCGATCTGGTGGACGAACGATGAGTCTTCTTACCACTCCAGGTACTCATCATACGTCCAGACGTCGTACCGATGTTGCTCCATGATGACATCCAGGTGCGCCCTGTCCGTCCATGCCGTCGTCCACTTATGCTGCATTTGCCGCTAGTCTATACCATGCCGACTAGCCCTCGATTGCCTGCATTTCCAGAATCATCGATGTTACAGAGTAAGACATACAAAGTGTAAACATTACTCGGATGGAATTTGACTCACCGGTGTACGCCTCGCGGTAGGAACCCACCGTCCGGAGGGCGTGCGACCTGGTGGAAACCAAACTGTTGCATTAAGCGTTGCGGCGCGTAAGCCTTCATCATGTAAGAGAATACCATATGGCGTGTCGTCACCCATAGCTCCGCATCCTGCAGGCATTGCAGGGATAGGGGGAATGGTATGGTAACACTGACAAATGTGCAGACGAGGGAGTGGGCGAGGAAGACAGCACATACATAATGACATTAGTACGAACGAGGAAGCGTGAGGGGGGATGACACGGATAGAGTGACAATTGTATGAGAGACACAATGGGAAAGAAAAGACAGCGTAATGTGCTGATATATGTGCGAAGAATAGAGATCAGACACTGTATAAGATGCCTGAGCATCGCTAATTTCATGATTAAATTAATACAAATTAATGTGGAAAATTTGTAGAACATAAAATTTTCAAAAAATTACACAATTACTACAACTATGTCAGGAGGTTTTTCACAAAATTTTATAATTTTTGGAGCTTGTTTGCTATATGAAACAGCTCCTACAAATATCAAAATCGTATACATTTTTAGCAACATTCGCAGTAGATAAAATTACAATACAATTGCACAGCTAAGTACACTATGTCAGGAGGCTGCACACAAAATTTCGTAATTTTTTGAGCTCGTTTGTTATATTTAAAAACTCAAACAAGTAGTAAGCAAATAAATAAATTAGGATAGGTAATTAAGCCGGCTAACTTGCCACCTGGTGGTGGGATGGCTGGCCGCCTGCCATCTCACTGCAGGACAACAGCGGCTACACGTTAGCCCACGCGAGCTATCATCCTGCCACCGGACAGTAAAATTGTTATTTTTATCAATACGTTAGACATACGATCATTTTTATAAATACAATGCTCAAAGTATCAAATATACTAAAAAGTCTTTCTAAATAGCGAGAGATGAACATCGGTATGTTTCGCAGTGGCTTGCTGCACAGCAAGCTTCGCAGGGCCTGATGTTTAGGACAGGGCGTGGCTCAACGTTTTATTTTAGCTTCGGAGGGCCCTTAATGCCGTGCCGGACGGTCGTGCGCGTGCGGCACAGCAGTGAGGACAGCTGCCACCCGATCCGATGCAGGGGAGAGGGCGCTCGGGCCAGCGTCAAGTGCAACCAGATGAGCGGTGCGAGACAGCAACAGTTACGTACGTACGTCGACAAGTTACGCCGCCGTCCAGATTGAGGAGTCTTTGGGTATACTTGCGTTGTTTCATATTGCATCCTTCACGTGAAATTTATAAAAATATCATCTGCATCACACAGTCACTACGTGAGATGAACTAAGGAGTGACATATGGCCTGTGCCGCATGGCCACCAAACGGTGGGCTCGGTATCGCACGTTGCGGTGGCCACTGTTTATCTATATTAATTTATTTCTAATTAGTGAATTTATTTAGAAAAAATGCATATAGGAACTTTCGAACATATCAAATAAGCTCAAAAACTTATGAATTTTTTGTGGAGCCTCCCGATATATTGTACTTGATTATGTATTTTTTTCATAATTTTATCCGTTTTAAATTTTACTCAAAAATTCATGTAAGTATACTATTTGTACGAATTTTTAATATAGAAAATGGTCTTCAGAAATTATGAATTTGTTGAATGATCTTTGCACAGTGGACTTGATTGTGTATTTTTTTCAGAATTTTATATTTATGAATGATCTGTCTGATTAGCCATGTTAATTCATATTAATTTATTCCTAATTAGCGAATGTCGTCCAGTACTCACGATAGATGGCAGGCCGTTGGGGGCTTCGTACTACACACATCTATTTGTCACTCCCTACATTGATTTCCATAAATTTTAAACTTTAGCAATTGAATGTAGTGGCAGCCTGAAATGAGCTGCCACTTTTTCCAGTGGATCGACGGCTCGGAGATGTATGATAGAGCGTTCATCCAGCAGAAGTATGTGCTGAACTACTCAATGTGGGCTAATACTAGGGGTGGCAAAAGCTCGTGGCTCGTGAGCTGGTTCGACTCGTTAAAGGCTCGGCTCGGCTTGGCTTGGCTCGTGACACAAATAAGCCAAGCCGAGCCAGGGTTTCAGTTCGGTCTGTTAACGAGTTGCGCCGAGCTGGCTTGCAAACCGCTCGCTAGGCTTGGTAGGCTCGGTCGGCCTAGCTCGGTAGTGTCTCTGGTCCATCACGACGTGGACGGCTCAGTACGACAGTAGTAGTATATATGCATGTCAATTTTTACATATCTTTTGTCACTGAGAGGTATTATTAAAGTATACGTTATTCTTTTCTCTGTTAATTTCACCTATGGAAAGGAAACCATCAGATACCATATTTGCTTATACTGGAACTGAAATTTTCTTGACAAGTTTTTCTTACTTTGTTATGAACCTACTACGTTAGATGCTCTTTCCTTTTTTATGTAATTTCAATCATAAGATTACTGCTGCATAGCTTTTACTGTCACTCTAGAGAATCATAGAAGTTATCATTCAGAAAAACAAATCTGAAACATAAAAAGAAAAGTTAAAGGCACTCAAAAGTCAAAACAGAATATGTTTTTCTTTAATAGTGTTTCGATTATGCACTATAGGTAGATTAAGGGTTCTTTTTGTTTTGCCAACAGATATATGCTTATGGTAGTCAGTGATAACTCAGTCATATGAGCTGACCGGTTGCATAATTGCATTGCATTATACAATTTGCATATTCCACCAAATGAGCCTAATTAGCAGAGTTCGAGCTTTTCAACGAGCCGAGCTGAGCTTCTCTTTTAGGTCATTAGTTTAGCAAGTCGAGCCGAGCCGAGCCTCCTCCCTAATGAGCCTTCACAAGCTGAGCCGAGCCGGCTCGATATCCACCCCTAGCTGAGACCTTTGAGTGGTGGAAACCTTACGTAATGGACCTTGTTGGGGGGCACCACAGGAGCCCAGGACTCGTGCCACTGAGACCGGCGATCGTCATAGCTTCTCCCATCGCCTGGGTGCACTCCATATTGAAGAGGTGAGTTATGTACAATTTGCGTCATGATTTTGTACTTGCCCTTTCGTTCTTCTAACAACATGCAATCGTCCAGCTCGCGTCATAGAACATGGGGAACTTTGACACACAACACCAACATGGGGAGTCTCGTGACATGGGGAAGGGGAAGGCTCCTGCAACTGAGCCCGACCGCGGGCACTCTCCATATCAATGACGTGAATTATGTAGAATTTACATCCTTGTTACATTTTGTATTGTACAGTGCACTTACATCATAGAATCGTAGGATATGGACGACTTCGACATACGACACTGGCATGGGGAGTCCCACGATGAGGGGAAGGGGAAGGCTCCTTCAACTGAGACCGACCGATGTTGTAGCATATCCGGTCGCCCGGGCACACTCCGTAGGGAAGACATGAGTTATATACAATTTGCATCCTTCTTATGTTTGTTATTGTACGACCCACTTATCTCATGAAATCGTAGGACATGAATGACTCCAACACTCATCGCCACCGTGGGCAGCCCAAAGACAAGGGGCAATGGCTATGGCGCTACGAAGACTAGTTTCAGACATCATTGCATAGAGGATAGATCTAACAATCCTCACGAATAACATTGTTAACTAGGATATTCTTTGTTAATTTATCGGTTCAATGTGCATGATATTTGCTTGAGCACTACATGTTGCTAATTAGGAATAAATTAACATGGCTAATCAGATGGATTCTTCAAAAAATATAAAATTTTAGAAAAATTACATAATCAAGTTCACTATGTAAGGATTATTAAAAAATCATAATTTCTGGAGCCTATTTTCTATATTAAAAAATTCCTACAAATAATATACTTACATGAATTTTCGAATAAAATTCAAACAGATAAAATTATGAAAAAATTATATGGTAAGTATATTGTGTCTAGAGGCTCAACAAAAAAATCATAAGTTTTTGAGCTCATTTGCTATGTTTAAAAATTCTTATATACAGTATGTCTTAAAGAATTCGTTAATTAGGAATAAATTAACACAAATAATAGAGATGAACAGTGGCTACTGCGCGGTGGACGTTCAGCACGAGTGCATCATAGGTCGATCACATCAGCTGCTCAGCCCAACTTCGACCACGGCCCTTCGACGTCGACCATGGCCCCCTTCGACCACGGCCCCGACTTCGACCATTACCTCTTTCAACTTCGACCCCTGCCCCCTTCGACTTTGACCACTGCCCCCTTTGACTTTGACCACTTTTAGCACTCGGATATGTTATGACCATCTTTCTTGCAATACCTGCATGACTTCCTCTTCCTAGATTTAGATCTGCCTCTATATCTGCTTTTGCTTTTACCTTTTGAATTGCCTTTTGAACCCTACTCGTATTGCCTACCGCAGACAGACAAATCTTCTGCATGCGTACTTGAACTTTCACCCGGAACTATAAGTTTCATCTTTTCTTTAGCATACAGAGCTTCATAAACTTCACTGAGAGTAAGAGTATCTCGGTTATATAGAATAGTATCTCTAAATGTAGAGTACGAACTGAACAAAGGGCATAACAAAATAAGACCCAAATCTTCATAATCATACTTTACATCCATAGCTTCGAGATCTGCAACAACTTTCTTGAAATACCTCCATAGCTTCGAGATCTGCAACAACTTCCTTGAAAGATGTCAGGTGGTTCAACAATGAGGCACCCTCCGCCATCTTGTGGGAATAAAGCTTCTGCTTCAGATGCATCTTACTAGTCAGATCCTTGGTCATGTAAATCTGCTCCAGCTTTAGCCATAATGCGGCGACGAATGTCTCTTTCATAACCTCCTGTAAAATATTATTTGATAGATGAAGATGAATTTGAGATAAAGCCTTACGATCTTTACATTTCTTCTCATCAGCGAACAATGTGACGGGTATCTTGTCGATCCCCAAAAGTGCATCATCCAAATCAAACTGTGATAAAACAGCTCGCATCTTACTTGCCATAGAGAAAACTTCGTGTCACGATCCAATAGCGGAAATCATACTTCAAAGTCGCCATGTGAAAAAAAACCAAATTTTACTAATACAAATTCGTGTGTACCTAACAAAATCTCTCAATAAAAAACTTTTATGTACAATCTCGGGTACTCGTAGCAAATATCACTGAAATTAAAACCAAAACAATAGCCAACAGCCATGATCCTTCTCGCCTCAGGCTTCGTGCCGCTTTTTTATTGGCTTTGCATGTACTGGTGTCCTTTTGTTGTCGTTTCCTCTCTCTTTTTTTAACGCTACTACAGATTGGACTGCTGTTGTGCTTCGCAACCTTTTCTTCTATCACCCACACCGATCAAGAAACCGAGGCAGTCACTCGACGTTTATCGTGATGCGGAACTCCGACTAAGAAATGACTTTGACGCCGACTCGGAGATACTAGATACGTCTCGGGTTCGGCGGAGAATGCCAAGACAGAATGTTTTCTCAAATCTCGAACTTTAAATCCCTATGCACTGATACCACTTATTATAAATAATACACAGAAAAATAAAGACAAGAGATAAGAATTTTTTATGTGAAAAACCCATGCGAGAAAAAGCCACGAGCGTTCGAAGGCAAATCACTTACTCTTCCTATGGGCTACTAAGGTACATTTATATTGTGAGGGAAAAGAGTCCTACACGGAGAGGAACCGAATTAGAGTCGCTTGCTACAGATTGACACTACGTCTGATACAACTTGTGCATGCACCTGCCATACCACGCCTGGCATGAGGCGATGAAGTGTGCTACACAGACACAATATGAATTCAGATAAACTTTAACAGCCTCCCTTCCCTCCCGCCACTGGTGGCTACCTAATCCCGCCACTTCCCTCTTCGACCACCGTCCGCTTCGACCATGTCTCTTCGATGTTGACCACTGTTCTCTTCGACCACGGCCCTTTGACGTCGACCACAGCTTCGACTTCGACCATTGTCCCCTTCGACCACGACCCTTCGACGCCGACCACTTTCCCCTTCGACCACCGCCCCCTTCGACTGCGGTTTCGATTTCGACCATGGATCTTCGACTTTGGCCACGGCCCCCTTTGACCATGGCCCTTCAACTTTGACTGCGGACTGACTTCGTTCACAACCCTTCGACTTCAACCAATGTTCCCTTCCATCACTGTCCCCTTCGACCACGGCTTGGACTTCGACCATGATCCTTCGACTTCAACTATTGCCCCCTTCGACCATTGTCCCCTTCGACCACGACCCTTTGACTTCAACTGCGGATCGACTTCGTTCACAGCCCTTCGACTTCAACCACTGCCCCCTTCAACCATTATCCCCTTCGACCATGGCTTGGACTTCGACTTTGACCATGACCCTTCGACTTTGACCACCGCCCCTTCGATCATGACTTTGACTTCGACTACTGATCTTCGACTTCGGCCACGACCCCATTCAATCACGGCACCAACTTCAATGACCAGCTTGGGAGACCAAAATCGCCAGACAACATAATGGGCTCTGAGCGAAGAGTAGGAGGAGGTGAGCGACCGTTGGGCGGTGGCAGTGTGGGGAGAGCCATGTAGGCGGGCATAGGAAGAGGAAGCCGCATCCGCCATCGTCGAGCACCCTTCTCTCTGATCCATTGGCCGCTGTCGCCGAGCTCCCTTCTCTCCGATCCATCGGCTGCTGTCGCCGAGCATCGTGCTGCTAGTTGGAGGGGCGATGGGAGATGGAAGAATTGGTGGCGGCGCCGAGGAGGAGGAGGCGTGGCACGAGGGTTTGGGGGAGAAAAGGAGGTGGCGGTTGCGGGAGGTGGAGGTGGGGAGGCGGCGGCAAGCAGATGGGAAGAGGAGGTGATGGGCCAATGCATTGAGGATGCGGTGACAGGGAGATGCGGTGTTGCTGGGGGAAATTGGGGGACTATGACCAGACGTTGCCGCATGGGAAAGGAATTGGTGGCGGCGCTGAGGAGGAGGAGGTGCGGCTCGGTGGTTCAAGGAGAGAAGGAGGCAGCAGTTACGGGAGGTGGAGGTAGGCAGATGGCGACAGGGCAGATAGGGAGAGGAGCGGCAGGTGAATGCGTTGGGAAGGCGATGATGGGGAATGCGGCACTGCTGGGGGAAGTTGGGAGGACTGTGACCAGACGTTGCTGCGCGGGGAAGGAATTTGGTGGTGACATTGAGGAGGAGGCGCGGCACGAGGGTTCGAGGGAAAGAAGGAGACGGTGGTTGCAGGAGGTGGAGTGGTTGCGGAAGGCGGAGGATACGGGGGAAGAGAAGAGGAGGAGCGTGGCCCATGCATCTGCCCGACCTTTTCTACGAGAAGCAGAAGAACTAACTACACGTGGATTTGGATGGCTGATCTTTGATCGTACAGCTGAGAAGAGAGGGGGGAGAAAGGACCTACGACCACCAACTCATATTTATAAGTAGTAGAGATATAGCATAGGATAGAAGCAACCTTTATTAAATTATAAGTGTTAAGGAAAATAGCGCCAGGAAAGCAATTCCTAGCATTTAGAAATTCCATGGCGCATACAAACTCTCCGCTTGGTTAACTTTTCCAGAGTTTACATTCGCCCGTTTCAGTTTGGTTTTTCTAGGGTACTTTTACATAGGCCCTATTTTCTGCTTTTGAGGTTGTTTCTCTTATGCTTGTGATTATTAAAAGAAAATAATTAAAATCCTTTCTGCTGCTCCTCCGGTGACTTGTCCACCAACGAGGTGATGTTACACTTTTTTTTTTGCGATATCGCACTTGATGTTTCCTGTGGCGGCACAACCTAAGGGCGGTCAACCACGGCCAGGGTTATGATAACCAGTTGATTTTTGAACTATTTTTGAAAAATCAGGTCTATCAGGACCCCGGTTAGAGTAACCAGTCTCAAATTGTTTGGTTCAACTTGAATTTACACGGATTTACTTTGATTTACACCAGTTTACTCTTATTTAGAGCGATTTTCAGTCCATTTTAATTAGAGATTTAATTTCATTTGAATTTTTGGACAAAAAACCATCGAAATTAACTAATAATCGGTCATATTGGTGATACTCCCCCCCCCCCCCCCCCGGGGGATTTGTGGGGACTGGGATGAGGTCGATGACTAGGATGCAGTGGTGAGTAAAGCAAAGAGGAGGACATAAGTGGAATCAAGAAATTAATAGGGCTCACCATGGCGGGAGAAAGGGTGGGAAAGAAGATGCTTTGAGAGTGATCTAGGTGGTAAGATCTTAGGTAAGAACTTAGGAGGTGGAGTGGGAGGCCCGGCCCCCACAAATTTTCTTTCCCTGTTACCGTCCAACACAATAGCCAGGGGAACGTGAAGCCGGGCGAGAAGTTCTTGTGGCGCCATCCGAGTTCCCCGAGTTCGATGGGCTCAACATGGTGGCCACCGCCGTCTCCACGTGGCATGTCGTCTGCAACATGGTCTCGCGGAGGGCGCCGTGTCCGTCGTGCCGTGCCGGACACACGTTCTTGTGGCGCAGCCACTATGACACCCGCCGGCGCTAGCTCGCGCCTCCCCAACCCAATGCCGTACGCAATTATCAACTGGCAGCTTGCCAACGAGACGCGAGAGGTGTATGGGCGTCGCACACTCGCACGCCCATGATCGTGTTCAACTGGGACAGCTACAGCTACGCCAACTGATTCGCGGCCCTCGACATTGAGGAGGCGTACGCCGACACGGCGCCGCTGAACGCCACGGCCATCAAGAACACGCTCTCCCTGGAAACGACTTTTTATTGTCGAAACAAGTTTACCAGAAGGAAATTAAAGCTATTTTGTGAAGGGCAAATAATCTGAATGAGTTAAATCTAGTGACAGGCGGTAACAAAATTTCGAGCTGAAGAAAAAGTACTTCTCGTAACTTTTGACCACCACCCTTGAAAGCTCGATCAGCTAGCATAAGATTTTGCATATTTGGCTCCTGTTCCCGGTGCTGTAAACCCCTTCTCCATGCGCAAACCTTTAGAATATCTCCCTACGCTATAAAGCAGTTGTCCAATATTCTCAAAAGAGAAAACTTCTAATGAAACTTAAACCAGGATACAATACGTAAACTGTTCGCGTTCAACGAAACCAGATAATAAGAGATGTCCACATAACCATGCATCATATCCTTACATCAAGAAGTGAGCGCGACATAATAAACCAGCAACGAAGAAAAAACTGATGAGTCCCTGTTAATGAAGGTCTTATTACCTTCTCCTAAAATCTTTATCCTGTTTAGGAGAGCTAAGATTCAGACAACTTGAAGCTGAAGATGAAGCTCAAGCTCGCCTAGACAGGCCCCACTAATATTAGAACACATGTACACTATCTAGTTTCCTTGAAACCAAGATTGACTCTCCGACAAGGTAGGCGTGGAAATCTGGCCCTCGGCATGGCTGGGATGCTTGCTAGTCAGAGAAGTGTAGGAAGTCGTGGTGCCATGAAGGTTCAGAATCGTTGTTCTACCAAAAAAAATACATGATTGAAAAATTCATCAGTAAGTAGCAGAGAATTGTAAATCTAATACAAAAAACTTGCTATGATACTATTTTTTCCATGGAGTTATCAGTTATTACCAAATATTGTAGAACAGTCTTGCTTAAATCTTCCTGGGAGCTTCCATCTAAATTGGGAGCACTAGGAACAGCTGGTACAGCAACGGACTCTTGTCCCACTTGAGCTATGGAGTGCATGTCCTTCTGCGCCATGCATCTCCCCATCGCTTCCTCTCTCACATGGACCTTGGGATCAACCATGTGTTCTGTGAGAATAGATGGCATAAAAATCATGTAAATGTAATGTATGATCAGAAAACAAGAACAGTCGGAACAATTGTATGTACAGCCAATCAGGTACCTGTGTTCATGTTCACTGCTTCAGATGCAGATGCTTGAATTTGCAAGTCTGGACAATGGTTTTGCATGCCGCTCGCTATCAGAGCTTTGGACATAGTTTGGGCATTCAAACCGTAGTTCCCCGTTGGCATGTAACCTGCAGCAGCAGGAGGCTGCTGTGTCACCGTAGACTCGAGCAGGTTAACTTCATCCTGAGAAATTATGTTTGCCGAATTGTCGCATTGGGGGTTTGATGATCTCTGCACTGCTTGACACTCGTGCTGCTTGGACATGTTGGAAGTAATAAAGGCTGGCTGAGGAGGAGGTACATCTCTCTCATGTATACTATGTGCTTGAGGAGGTGGATCTCCTTGACGTCTTGTACTAGAATTGGCCCTCCAATTAACATGTGGTTCTCTTTGTTTCAAAGTCAACCTATATTTCTGCATATCATGAAACCTGTTTGTTTGGTAATAATGGAAACATAAAATGGTGCAATTTTTATAAAAAATGGTTTTGCTATTGCATAGTCGCACAGAGTAGGGAGGGCAAATAAACACAAGAGAGACTTTTTCTTTTCGACGATGCATGCCCTTTTCTTCTCTCTGTTTTATTTACTCGCAACTCCTCTAATTGCTTACAAGAAGTACATGGTTAAAATAAGCCTCACGCACGTACTAGGTCGATTAAAAACTGGTACCTATTCTCACGCCACTGTCCGAAATCTTCTCTACGATCCGCACTACTAACACTCTAAGCACTATCCGAAAGACTCAACCACGCCTCACGATCACGGCTACTCGACTACGGCTTCTCGACCACGCATTGTCGACCACTTCACCGACCACGGCTTGTCGACCACAGCACCTTGACTACATCTATGACTACGGCTTCCCTTCGACCGCTTCACCGACCACAGCTTGTCAACCATAGTTTTTCGACCGCATCTCTGACCACACAGGTCTTCGAGCACCGACCGTCAACTGTAGCTTACAACTAATATGCTACGACCACTGTCGACCTACGACTGCTGCTACAATACTCTTATGAGTACCGACTGCATCGATACACAACTACGACCACTGTGCAGTTTGACTTACAACTACGATCACAGCGTAGTTCGACTTACAACCATTGCAGCTACGACTTAAGACCACTACAGCTACGACTTATGACTACGTCTGCTACGACCGGTCTCTGACTGCTTTTCGACTCAGGGTCTTCAACTGCTACACGTACTCGAACACACGAGTATTCAACATGACTACAATGCACTAGAACACACCGAGCACGAGACACACGACTTACAACATACTCGAACACATCGAGTACTCAACACACGACTATAACATACTCGAACACAGCGAATACTCAACACACGATCATGCAGTACTCGAACACATGAGTACTCGACTATGACTATAGTACTCGAACACACTAAATACGCACAACAACAAAATTAGTTCTAACATTAATTACCTGAAGGTGGCTGGCAACGTTCTCCCTGGTGAGTCTTGGATCATTCATCAACTCAAGTATTTTCTTCGGCATAGCATCTAACTCGCAAAGAAAACAAAACAGTTCACTCACAATGAAAAGTTAGTATATCTACACCTTTTAAACTAAATATAACATTAGCTAGCCAGATACCGCATTACCTCCGCAGGTGATGAGTCTGTCATGTGCGTCCACAAACTTGCTGTGCAGTTCGGTGGTCCAGACGAGCCTCTCCTTCCTCGGCCTCAACGCCGGTCGCTGTTGCTCCTCACCGTCCTCGCTATTCTGCTCGTCCTCCTGATTCATCGTCTCCATGCTATTCTGCTCCACCGCCTGATTCGTCATCGCCACGCTATTCTGCTCAACCTCTTGATTTGTTGTCTCACGTTCTTGGTTCCTCCTCCTCCTAGTTGCCCTGCTTCCTGACGATGACAACGTTGTTATCGTGGAAGCGGGTCCGTTGCTCTCTCCGTCCGGTGAGGCCACCTGTGACCTAGACTCGTGCGACATCCGGTTCACAACGGAATGCAGGTAGGTCTCAAGCTCTTCCATGCCTATAGGCGTGGTCAGGGGCCCGTGGGCCCTGACCTTCTTGTCGATGCCACACATTGAAATGACTAGAGTTGAAACGAAAAATGTGAAATGTCATGGATGCTCATTCTACTCACAGATTAAGAGAAAGCGGAAATTTCGTTGCACACAAACCAATAATTAAATTTTCTCAATTAATTCAACTATCAAGGTATGTACAGATCAATCTATCTTGAGGCTTACATAAAGCAGTCGATCGCGTATGATTGCATAACTAATGGTATGTCGGTATCAATCCATCTTTATTTCCTTGTTTTCAGATCTCACACTTAAAATACAATATATTTCTGTTTATCCCTAAACATATTTGAAGAGGAAATTCATATCCACAGACCACAAGTTATTGATGTTACTTGATTTAAAATAAGTACTCCTCCTGTTTCAAAATAGATGATGTTGTTTCAGACATAGGCACAGTCTAGTACACATCTATTACTTTTTTGTTGTTATATGCTAGTGTAAATTATTTAAAATGCAATGATATAGAAGTTTCAAAATAGATAATGTTGTTTCAGGTATCAGCACAGTTTGTAGTACACATCTGACCATTACTTTTTCTTGTTATATGCTAGTATAAATTTTGTAAAATGTAATGATATAAAAGCACAGTTGATGACAAATCCACTAATATCATTTCCATATAACAAATCTATATTTTATATATAAAAAGTATTAATGATCAAAATTTTAAAAGTTTGACTAGACACATGACGAAACAAAATCTTCTTGGAAACAGAGGAAGCAACAAATTCTAGATATTTTCATAGGCATGCACGCCAACCAAGTAATATTTTAAATCTTTGTGAAAACGAAAATCTAAAACTCAGTACATCTCCCTCTCTCTTCACTCTTGTGTGTCTATGTGCGCGCGCGTGTTGTCTATATATTCACTCTTTTTATTTCTAAAAGAGAAAAGGTAATGTAGGGGAATGCGCATAAATATACTATCTTCTTCACGACAAGTAATCATATGCTTAATTTTATCACCGCATAAACAGTTTTAGAAGAAAAGCTTTGATCCAACTTTATTAGAAAGAATGCCCTAAACATTGCTTCAAAATCCTAGACTCGTCAGTTTATCCTCGGATGGTAGAGGCTGGAACTTAGTTCTATTATCTAAAAAGACTCGTCAGTCTAAAGTTTTCCAGTACAGGCGGCTAATTGATCTTCTCTGGCAAGCCCTTTTCTTGTTTTTTCCGAGAAAAAAGACTTCATCACCAGCATGTACTATTTACCCTGAAAAAAGATAAATAGAAAGAGAACAGCTAGCAATAAATTAACTAAACCATAAATTCAATCAAGCTATTTCTTTTGTCTCAGTCGCTGTAAGTTGGTCTGTCTTGTAAAACTAGTGTACACAATGAAAACCCCTCTGTAATTCCCCTAACTTTCAATATAAGTTGGGCAGAGCCTTCTTTCTAAAAAATAAATTCAATGAAGCTTTACATTTCTTTCTTTTTCCAATTAGTTAAGCAATTTAATCAAAGTTTAAAAACTCTTGCCCTTCAAAGAAAAATTAATTAGCAGGTTCTATACTCTTCAACCATAACTAATTAACTTCAAACAAGCTTTATATCCCTTCCAATTTCCAATTAGCTAGGCGCGCAAGTCAAGAAAAACTCAAAACTCTTAACTAGCAAGTATTTATCCGGGAAAAAGAAAAGGAGAAAAAACAGCTAGCAATTAAGCATCTAAGCCCTAACATCAAACCGGCTTTATCTCTTTCTCTATATCCAATCAAGTTGATCATCGTTTCAAACTAAAGAAAAAAATAGCAGCAGGGCTCTAAACCCTTAATTAAACCCTAACTTCAAACAAAATTTTGTCTTCTTTCCTCTGTTTCCAATTTGGCATGTTAAGCAAAATCTCTAAACTAAAAACTCTTCAAAAAGAATAATAAAAAAGGAAGTAGGTCTCTAAACCCTAAATCCTAATTAACTTAATTACCATAGACAGGAATGCGCATCTCGGTGTCGACACGCTCCAATAGCTCGAGCACGGCGTCGCGGGGCGCGAACATGTCGACCAGCACGGCGTCGAACTCTCCGTTGCGTTCCCGCAGCACCGCCATGGCCGCCGCCGGATGCGAGCAAGTCGTCGCTGCAAAGCAACACAGCACCAAAAGAAGAGCTAGCGTACACGTACGATCCAAGACGTGAAAGAAGCAACCTATATCTGGACGGACGCATGCAGCATACGTACCTACATAGGCGAGCCGGCGAAGCAACCTCTCCAGGGCGTTCGGGTTGGCCGCGTCGCCGACGACGGCGAGCAGGCGGGTAGGGTTGCGAGGGAGCATCGGAGACGGAGGGCGGTGGCCGCCGGCGCCTGGGGTGCCCGGCACGACGTCCATGGATGCGTGCGTGGAGCGTCTAGGCCTTAAGCTATTAGCAGGGGTTCGATGACGCATAGATTAATAAATAAACCTGGGGAGAACGGCATAGGATTAGTATCGATAAACCCCCTAGGGAAGAGGGGAGTGGTCAGAAGTGGACAAATCTACCGGAAAATTGAGGGGAATAGGGATTATTATAGATCTAATGAGTCGGTTGCTTCGCGCACGGAAGATTAAGGGAATTTAGTGTTTCTGCCCCTGTTATCGACTGTAAATATGATTTTACCTCTACTTTTTTAATTTTGTGATTTTACCCTCGCGATTTTGAAATGAAGACTCCGTTTACCCCTGTTTTGTGACACCGTTAAGACTGGAGGATTAAGCCCCCCAAAAAAAGAAACACCACGCGAAAAGACAAGAATACCCTTACCTTATCCTTTCGGATCCCACCCACGCCCACGCCCAGCTCGCTCGGTCTCTCGGGTTTGGCCTCCCCACGCGAAAAGGCTAGGGTTTGCAGAGGCGAGCGCACGGCGAGCTGCAAAGGCGGGCGCGCGGCGCGGCACCCAGGCGGGCTCGCGGCTGGCCCCCTAAGCGCGACGCGGCACCCAGGCGCGGCGCGCGGCGGCCTCCAGGAGCGGCGCGGCACGCGGCGGCCTCCAGGAGCGGTGTGGCGTGGCTCGCGGCCGGCCCCCCAGGCGCGGCACCCACGTCCGCCTCGCTCCGGCAGGTCGTCCCGTCGCCGCCCCGCCGCCGGCACAGCCTCCACCTCTGGTGAGCAGTGCCCCGCCTCTGTAGTTTGCGCCCTGTGGTTTTGTGTTATCCCCCGCAGGATCCCCGCACTGGGTTTGGAGGATTTAGTGTTTAGCGGTTGGATCGTGTGTTGCATATTTGTATTATTGAGTGGATTTAGTGAGAAATATTGCGATGATGTTGCCTTCTGTTGTTGTTTTGATGGCTACATTGAGATACTAGGTGAGGAGCGAAATGAATTAAGACAAGATCAGACTCAAAAACATGCGGGAGTGTGGCTGTGTGGATTATGGTACTACAACCTGTGAGTAAATTGAGTCTAGGAGTTGCTTAACAGTCACAGAATATGCACCACTCTAATGCTTGGTTTATCCATAATAGCTTTGTTAATAAATTGTTATGAATTGAATTTCTGAATTTGCCCTGCTGCTAAATAAAGAAGCTTACATTTTTAATGTTTCTAGTGCAACTACGAGTGGTATTGCTTATACTAAACCATCATTGATCATTTTACCCAATTGCACGGTTCTCCCCATCAGGCTCTAATGATGGCAGCTTCAGTTATATTTGGAATCGACAGTTGGTTTCAACGTTTGGCGCTATACTAATTGGACAAGCAGGTATGCCCTCTGCGTTTGCATCCCCCTTTCGTGCATTGCATGCTGCTTGGCTATTGCTCAGTTCACAAAATTTTGAGTACAACATAACAGTTGGGCTAAAGGCAATTTTGACTGATTAGTCAATGACCCGCACAATGTTGCACACTACCAGGCAGGCGCGGGCCCCAGGCGGCGCGCGGCTACCTCCAGGCCACCAGCGGGGGTGGGCTACTCCGGGACCTGCACGACAGCCACCATGGAAGAGCCTAGGTATTTTCTTCAACCTTTGAGATGGGTGGTATAGTGCGAAATAACAGCGGTGTCTAGATTTGTTAACCTGTATATTCGCTGCTGTGATTTGTAGGCCAAATCACAGAGAATTGAAACTTGTTGTTAGAGTTCGATCGTTTTTTAGCTTGCCAGATGGTGGTCCAAAGTCGTGGTGGCAACGTAGAACTTTGCCAACCAAGGTTGTTGGCACGCATAGCTTTGGGCTGCTGCAGCTAGTTGATTTCATTGCTGAGCACTGCTTATGGGGTTCTAAACAATTCATAACTTTGTGGCGTGATTTGGAGAATGACTCTGTGGAGATAAAATCTGATGAAAATCTGTTAGAGTGGTTTCTAATCAATGTAGACAAGGGATTAGTATTCATCAATGCTCAGATAAATGATTTTGAGGGGCCACTGCAATAGATGGTCATAATTGGTTGTTCCCAGTGGCATATGGAGTGATTGAGACTGAGTCTAAGGAAAGTTGGACTTGGCTTGTCAATAATGTGAAGAAGGCTATTGGTACACCTCCAGGTATATACATTTCTAACTCTGTTTTCCAATTTTCAAGTTTCTAATACTTTCTGACATAGAGCAAAATGTTCATGCAGGCTTGGTCATTAGTACAGATGCAGGCAAAGGAATAGAAGTGGTTGTAGATGATGTGTATCCTGGAGTGGAACACAGAGAATGTATGAGGCACTTGTGGAAGAACATGAAGAAAAGTTTCAGTGGTACTCTTTATGGCAAGAATATGTGGTGTGCTGCCAAGAGTTTCACAATTTCCAAGTTCAACTACTTCATGGGGAAATAGAGGAGAAGGATCCTAAGGCCATTGAATGGTTGGATGAGAATCATCCATATGTGTGGAGTAGAAGCAAATTCAGTGAAGACTGCAAGGTAGATTATATCAATAACAACCTCTCTGAATGTTTCAATAGTTGGGTGTCAAAATCAAAGGACTTTCAGATTGTTGAAATGCTTGACAAGATACGACAAATGATTATTGAGATGTTTGTTTTGAGGTCCATGATTGGTAGTAATATGTCAGGAATAATAATCCCATCTATTACCAATGAATTGAATGCTAAAAGCAAGAGTATCAAAGACCATGAGATTCTAATATGTGGGTCTGGGAAAGCTGAAGTCACTGTGAATAGATTCAGGCATGCAGTCAACTTGGAGCAAAAGATTATACTTGTAGAGCTTGGCAAGTGACTAGAAAACCTTGCAGCCATATTTTGGCTTTCATTGCAAAGATCAGCAGGGAGGTACAGATGGATGACTTTGTCCATGAGTACTTCTCTGTTGATTGGTTCAGGAAGGCGTATGCATGCAAATTCAATCCAATGACATCCAAAGATCAGTGGCCTCATGTTGATTTAGGCTACAAAATCAAGAAGCCCAAATTGAGAAGGAAACCTGGGAGACCAAGAAAATCTAGGATCAAACCATATGATGAAGTTGGCACTAGTAAGAAAAGGAAGGTATGTCCTGAGTGCAATGAACTAGGCCATACAGCTAAACATTGCCAAGGAGGTCCTACAGCTAGTCAAAAGAAGAGGCTCTCAACACCACAAGATGGATCTGCACAAGGAAGCAATGACCCAATGTAAGTCATGCATGTATTATTGTTTTTTACCTCATTTACTAATCGGTAGTTGTAGTAACACATTCTTTTCTCACGCATACAGTGCAACTGCAAGTGCTAGTGCTAGTGCTAGTGCAACTGGAAGGGGAAGTGGAAGGGGACGGGGTAGGGGAAGGGGAAGGGAGTCACAAGAGGACATTAATGAGCCAATGTAAGTCATGCTTCCCTTGCTGTCCATTCCTATTTTTTTTCAAATTTAATCATTTCTAACTTTACTAACATGTTTTCTTCTCTCCATGTGTAGGGGAAGTGGTTCTGGTACAGCAAGGGGAAGAGGAAGAGGGTCAGGAAGGGGATGAGGGTCAGGAGACGACAACAATGAGACAATGTATTTCATGAATGCATTGCTGTCCACTACAGTTTTTTTTGGAAATTATAGCATTTCTTATTGTACTAACTTGTTTTCACTCTCTCCATATGACGTGGAAGTAGTGCTGCTACAGGAAGGGGAAGGGGAAGAGGTTCAGGAAGGGGAAGGAGAGGAGGAACTGTTGGGAGACTTGCTAGTTTGTTAGGTCTTAATGGTTGAATGTGATGTTTGCCAATAGAGATCTAAAAACCCAATGCTAGTTGCTACTTTTGTTTGACATGTCATGCGGACCTGTATGTTGCCATGTCATATGGATATGTTGGTATGTCATCTAGACATTAATGTGACATGTACATGTATGGCATGATATATCTTGGTTATCCGTAATCTCTTGATGCTTACATGCAAGTTGTGTGATAAAAAATTGTGTTTCTCTGAATTTTGGCATAAATGCTGTCCAAATTTTGCAAAATTTGACAAATTTTGTCCAGATTTATATTAATAAAATGAATGCATAAATTTGTGTCTAATTCTGTTGACAACATCCCTACCAAATATGTCAAAACTTCAATTTCGAAAATAGGGGTAAAATCACAAAGTTCTCTAACAAAACAGGGGTAAAATCACATGGGTAAACTTGTCTATTCGTGCAAAAGTTAACACCGTTAACTGGCTTTAACGGAATAGGGGCAGACTCTCCCTTCAGTTCAAAAACACAGGGGTAAAATCACAAAGTTTAAAAAATGAGGGTAAAATCACCATTTCGCTTGAAAACGAGGGCATGAACGCTTAAGCCCCGAAGATTAATTAGTTGCGTGCGCTCACACAAATGAGGGGGAGGGGGCTAACTAATTCAATGATTTAATAATCTGGTTCAATTAGTTGGACAGGTGCACTCGTACATACGGTTGCAAGCTGTCAGCTCTCTCTTAAAAAGATCTTCTGTTTTTCTAGAAATACCATATTCTATACTTCCAGACCAATCAAATAATAGTTAGGAATAAAATATAATAGTAATATTTATCAACACCCTTTTGTCTAACACACAACGATAATCGATGAGAATATCTATCTGATTATTCTGGAGTCTGTATAAAGACGATAGGTCAAGCATGCACTTGCATTGCGTACATCCATAAAGTCGCTTAATTATATTTGGGCAATCGATAACATCTCTTTCGTTGACAGACTAAAGAAAAACGTAGATTACCATATGGTATGGTCTGTAAACGCACGTGCGAACTGTGTATTCCTCAGGATAGAAGTATACGGCAATTTAGCGTGGCTTTCAGCGCAAAACGCGGCGCAGCGGGTGCTAGCTAGCAGCTACTTACCGGCCGCCGGCCGCCCGGCCGAGGTGTGGAGAGCGTGCGAAAGTTTCGCGCAGAGCTCTGGGTAATCGACTAATGGTGATGGGTGGCCTCAGCAGCGGGGCTAATTTTCCACGACAGCTGGGAACAATCTCTTGACAGGCGGTGGAGTTGTGCATATACAATTTAAATTGTGGTGATCATCTATTATACATATACAAATGCATTTTAGTAAAACTTTTGTAAAGAGCCTCTGTCTAAGTAAACCTGTGCTATGGGGCACACTCACATATACGTGTGTGGGGTGTGCAAGCGTCAATGATGGATTTAGGATTTTATGAATGGGTGTTCGCTAATTACATTGTGTTACATTTTTTTAATATATACTTATATTGGTTTATAAAAATTGAAGATAAAAGTCATATTTCTAAGTCTATTTAAAGTCAATAACACTAAAAAATTTGAAATAATAAATTAATACTAACACTTTATTTGGTAGCAGCACGATTACAACTTTTTAGAGAAAAACTATTACAACTTTAGTTGACAACATAAGTGTGCACTTTGTTTTTAAATAGATATTAACTTTAACCCACTTCCCTTTTCTTATTTTCTATGTTAGCATATTAAATGGTGTTTTTTTCACACACATAGAAAAAGAAGTAGTACATATTTTTGTTTTTGACATATGTTGTCTCTATTTATGATTTACCTCTCTTTAAGAATAACAATTAACATGGGCACTTTGACAAACATATTGTTTCCGAAAAATAAAATATAAATATTTATAAACCAAAACCAACTCTCCCAAATGATGTATATTTTGGATTGAAAGGATTATATAAATTCTTGTGACCACTAGATTTATGACAATTGGTACCATCAAATTCTTTCGAACAAAGTATCAAAAATATCTAGATATTTCTAGGAAACTATCTGGATTTAAGATCATGTTCATGGGATCTCTAGAACCCTTAATTATCCATATCTTTCATGTAGATAAATCATCTAATATTCCATCCAGTAATTTTAATCTACAGATTAATATATGGTACTAGAAGATGATAAATTTACTAGATAGCCGGATTACAAAATTCATAGCTTAAAATCTATGTATCTGATCAACATAAATAATATTGTATAGAAAACTATCGAATTTCTCTATAATTATCTAGAAGATGACATTTTTAAATTACTCTTATACATCACCCAAAATTACAGGAGGACAATATAACAGATTAGCTGATATACTAGTATTTTCCCTAACGAATACTTTTTACTTCCTCTCAACTCTAATCTCTAATTAAATTAACAAACATAGAGAAAACTTAAGATAGCATTTTTAAATTACTTTCATACACTATCTAAAATTACAAGAACAATATAGCAGACTAATGCGGCGCGAGAAAGCCACGACCTCTAGTCCGGCCCCAAATCCGCAATCCTCACAGCCAATCCTGTCTCGTCTCTAGTTCCAGATCCGGCCCCAAATCCGCAATCCTCACAATCCAATCCAAGCCTCTCTCGTCTCTAGTTCCAGCCCATCCTCTTCCTTGAACTCGTCTCCAAATCTCGTCGCGACGGCGGCGGTGGCTATTGCTTCGCCGTTTGTCTCAAATTCTCACATCAACGCCATTAACCCTCGAAGCGGAGGAATTCTTCTCTCCTAGGCGTCGTCGTCGTCTTCCGCTCTGCCGGATTGATCTCTTCTTTCGCTGGTAAGGAAGCCCTAGCTTGCTTGGATTGTTCTAAGAGTGAGCTTTGTCCTGAGGATCTTTTCTTTTCCGTGAGCAATCTCATCCAAATCTTCGTTTCTGGGATGGATAGTCCAGTCCATGGAGTTTGTGGTGGATTTGCTTCGTGCGTTGTGGATTACCAGTAGCACTTTATTTTTCCATATTTTTGGGAGTTCAACTGAACCCCCATGTCCCACGTTAGGTCCGCCCCTGGCAAGCGTGGTGATGTGCATGTGTTTGCGTCTTCATTGTAATTAAAAAAAAGAGTTTCCTCGACAGCTAGGAACCATATCTTGACAGGTGGTGGAGTTGTTTATTATTAGACCATGTAGAGATCATGAATACAGTAATGATGAATAATTGATTTTTGGATTTCATTGAAATTTACTTTTGTGAAAGTTACGGTCGACCACGGTCGGTAGTCCTATCGGCTTTATGATGGATGATCCGATCGGCAGGTCTGAATAGCAAGCATTTCGACTACGGTATTTTGACCACGGCAGAACGACCACGACAAAATGACCACAGCATTTCGACCACAGTGGAACGACCTCGATCCGGAGTTTTAGAGGAATGAAAGACTCCGGAGTCAGAGAGTAGTCGGAGAGGTCAAAGACTCTAGAGTCGGAGGCTTCGAAGAAACCGGTCGCAGCTACAATAAACCGGTCATAGCTACAGTGCACCGGTCAATAGTTGTAAGCTAGGAGAAACTAGTCGTATGCTATAATGTAACTAGTCATAGCTACAGTGAATAGGTCGTATGCTACCGGGAGCCGGTTGTACTAAACAGTGAAACGGTCGTTTGATATAGCAAACTGGTTGCAAGATACAATGGACTACGGTCGATAGTCGGTAGGCTTTGACTAGGATGGTTGGGGTTATGAGCTTTAGTGAACCGATCGGAAGTAACAGTAACCAATCAGTGGTCACTGCTACAGTACCTGATCAGTACTAGGTACTCGGTGGTCATTGCTACAGTACCTGGTCGGTACTCTGTACTCGATGGTCAGAACTACAATACTTGTTGATGGTAGTTTGCACTACAGTACCAGGTTGGTACTCGATAGTCAACGGTACAGTGGCTGGTTGATGGTCGGTAGTCGTAGCCTTCAATTGCTACGATGCTTGTGATTTCTGAGTGTTCTGAATAGTCATAATTCCTGAGTACTTGTGGTTTTTGAGTACCTGTTGAGCCAGGTTGACCTAGTTGGTGTTGATGAATGGTAAAATTGTGGTTTGTGTGTGCGGACTAATATCAATCAAGTTGAAAAGAACTTGTGCCAGTGAATATATTCTTTGGTCTTTGCATGTGTAGGTTAGGCGTGGAGACGGCATGGTCGGTGACGAGGAGGACCGAAACTAGGATGAGGAAATCTAAGGTCCAAGTGGTCGAGGATGTCACGAGGTGGTCGAGCTCACGCTAGAGCACATGGAGATCAAAGGTGGATCATGCATGGAGAAGCTATGGGAGGTGCAGTCCTGAAGTCTTCAACACGAGGTGGATGATGTATGGAGAAGCTACGAGAGGTGCAGTCCTGATGTCTTCAACACGTGATGAGTTAGGAGTTGTGGAAGGAGTCCATAACTGGAAAAATTTAGAGATTGTGTAAACCCCATGTTTGGAAGGGTTTCGGGCTCCCTGATTTTTGGAACAGATAGAGTCTGTAACTTGGAAGTTTTAGAGATTATAGAAAACATGTGTTTGGAAGGGTTTCAGGTCCCTTGATTTTCGGAAGAGATAGGATTTTGTGTCTGTGTTTGATAAGAACATGTTTGAGGCGTTAGCTATAAAAGCAGGGAGAGGCTAAGGGTTAATGTAAGGCTTGTGAAAGGTTTTTGGCGGAGAGACTTACGAAGAGGATTTAGTTTATGGCTAGGGCTTTTAGGGATGCTTGTGAGGGCACTTTGTAAATCCACAAAAATCCAACAATAAAGATCAACTTGAATTAATCTTGTTCGTGATTTGCTTGAAGAGTGCTAGTGATTGCAGGTGGAATGGATCTTACGATGATGTGCAAAGGTACTCGAGAGGTTTGACTTTTGGTGTTGAAGAATTCGAGTACGAACAAATCGATCGAAGATCAACACTGAGTGGTCGATCGAAGCGGTTGAACACTGAGCAATCAATTAGGAAATTGAGCACTGAGCTGTGGAAACTTTCATCAACTGCTAGGAGATTCCAAAAAGTGGTAACAATCATTCACCCCCTCTGATTGTAATATTCGATTCTATAAGTGGTATCATACCTAGTTACGATGGAATCAGAGAGATATGTGAACCATCCCCCATGCTAGATGGTACTGATTTTGTTTTTTGAAAGTGTTGTATGCAAGCTTACATTGAGGCTGAAAGTACTGATATTTGGAATAAAGTTTCTCAACCTTATGTAGTTCCTACTAATGTTACCACAGAAAATAAAACAGATGTTGATTTGAATGCTCGAGCTCATAACCTGCAGTTTCAACGAATTTCTTGCAAAGAATTTAATTGAGTAGCTCATATTAATTCTGCCCACTTAATATGAAAAATTCTGTCTGATTATCATGAAGGAACGATTAAAATCAAGAAAGTGCACAAGAATTTATATAAAAATACTGTGATTTTGCTATGAAGCATGGTAAATTTAGTGATGATCTTTTTGCTCACTTTGAGAAGATATTGAGTAACTTGCATGAAGTTAGTGTTATTCCTACTGATGGAGATAATGCAACCAAAATTTTGAGGTCTTTAGGTTCTAAATGGTTGATGGTTGTCATGACCATTAATCAAACTGTCAATCTAGATACTTTGACCGTGAATGATCTTTACTCGAGATTGAAAACTTATGAGATGGAAGCCTTGCCATCTAAAACTGATAAGTCTTCATCTTCCCATGAAGGTTGCTTCGTCGAGTGTATTGTCTTGTGTTTCCTTGTCTGCTTTGTCTTTTTTTCAGCTCTCTGAAGAGCACTTGGTATTAATTTCCTCACGAGCATGCAAGGCACTCAACAATCTAAGGTTGAGAAAGCGAGGCGGAGCTTCAGGTCTGATTAAATGCTTTGAGTATGGCGAGCTAGTCCACATTAAGATGGATTATCTCAAGCTCAAAGGGAAAGTGATCAAGGAAGATTGGAATTATCGTCATTAGCCATCCAAGAATAATACCAACGTGGTCGGACAAGATTTTTAACCAGTTGTTTCCCATGATCAAACCAGCTTCTCAAGAGAATTTCGACCAGCGTTTTTTGCTCGTTTAGACCGGTCAGAGGTCAGATCAGCTTTACATTGGTAGTCAGATCAACCAGTGGTGTCCATGGAATCCGACTGATCAGTGATCAGACCAGCTTTACTGAGGGGGTCAGACTACCTCATGGTTGAACCAGTGTCCCAACGATTGTCTGGTCGAAATATGTCAATTGTTAATACTTCACCTAAATCTTTATCAGTGCATGCTTTTGCTCCTATTTGTTGAGTATCTCAGTACTGGACACCTAAATCCTTATTATCTAACCCAGTACTAAGATACCAACGATTGTTCCTGCTTTGTAGGCTCATTGCTAGCAGAAGGAGAACATATGGTTCTCCTCCCTTACTCATACCCCCGGTGATGACATGATCACTTTTGGGGACAACTCTCAAGGATGAGTTCTTGCAAAAGGTACCATACACGTCAATGACAAGTTCATCTCAAAAGACATCGCTCTTGTCAGTAAGTTGAGCTATAACTTGCTTTTATTTCCATAGTTGGTAGACAATAATCTTGAGGTGAACTTTAAAAAGCATTCATGTTATATTTTAGATTTATCTAGTGATCTTGTATGCAAAATCAGTAGAGTTGGTCGCTTGTTTAAGGGTGACTTTTTGTATTCAGCGTTTTCTGACCTTAGGTGTCTTATTTCACCAGACTCTAAGGATTGGTTATTCTGGCATCGTAGATTAGGTTATATTGGCTTTGATCATTTAGCTCGTCTTAGTAATTTGAATCTTGTTAGAGGAATTTCTAGTTTTAAGATTGAAAAGTCAATGGATCTAATTTGTTCACCTTGTTGACATGGTAAAATGGTCTCATTGTCACATCCTCCACTCACATTTTTCATGACTGATTCCCTGGATCAATTATTGCACATGGACACTGTAGGTCCTTCTAGGGTTCAGTCGGTTGGAGGTAAATGTATGTTCTTGTTATTGTTGATGATTACTCTTGATATTTTTGGGTTTATTTTATGGCATCTAAGGGTGAAGCTTTCGGTCACTTTAGAGAGATAGCTCTTAGACTTGCTAATGAATTTCCAAGAGCACTTAGAGTAATTAGAAGTGATAATAAAATTGAATTATAAAACACATCATTTGCTTCCCTTTGTGCTTAAAGGGTTTAGACCATCAATTTTTGTCAGCTCGTGTGCCTCAACATAATGATGTGGTCGAATGTAAGAATAGAACCTTGGTTGAGATGGTTAGAATAATGTTAAATGAATATGCTACTCCTAAGATGTATTGGGCTAAACTTTTTTTGACTGCTTGCTATATTTTGAATAGAGCATTCTTGTGAGCTAAATTGCATAAGACTTCCTGTGAGCTTTGTTTTGGTCATTCTCCTAACATTTCTCACTTGAGGGTGTTCAGAGGTCGATGCTTCATTCTTAAACATGGCAATCTTGATAAATTTGAATCTAGATCCTTAGATAGCATCTTTCTTGGATATGCAGTTAACACTTGAGGTTATCATGTACTCAACTTAGAAACTAACAAAATTGTTGAGACCTATGAGGTCACTTTTGATGAGACTAGTCCTAGTACTGGATCCAACAATGTAGTTATACAGGTAATTGACGCACTCGAGGACATCTTCTATGACTACGATGATGACAAAAGGTAATTCTTGAATCACACTTCTACTCTTACGACCACTCATGGGGTAGAGGCCATTACGACTACTACGACTACACCTACAACCACTCCTATGACCACTCCACAAGCTTCTTTACATATTCAACTGCGTCATCCACCTGAACAAATGATTAGTGAGTTAAGTGAGAGAGTTCTTCATAACAGGTATAACTCCAATGCCTTATATGCTTATTCTATTTTTGTCTCCTCTTTTGAAATCCAAGATGTAAGCCACGCTTTATTTGATAAGTCTTAGATTAATGTCATCTATGAGGAATTAGAAAACTTTGAGCGTAATAAAGTCTGGACCTTAGTTTCACCTCCTCATGGTCATAATGTTATTGTAATTAAATGGGTTTTTAAGAATAAATAAAGTGAAGATGGTGTTGTTGTTCAAAATAAGGCTATACTTGTGGCTCAAGGATTTACCAGGTAGAAGGTCTTGATTTTGGTGAAACTTTTGAACCTGTTGCTCGATTAGAAGTTATTAGAATTCTATTAGCATTTGCTACGTCAATGGGTTTTAGACTAATGTGTAACAAGGAACCAAATATGATGTACGCTGGTAACCGTGTAAGTGAAGAGTACATTAATGGCGTGTCTACTTTTAAAAGAGCTGTCGAGGAGGATATGTTGAATAAGGGGGTGGAATATATATATACTGTCCATGCATTGACTATGAGAATCTAAAGATGTTTAAGAACCAAGCACAGATTGAAGTGCACTTAATTCGAAGGGGGTTTCAAAAAAGGGTATGCACGTTGAACCAGTCATGGTGAAGAGTAGATTACATGGGAAGGTAGTAATAATGACATCACCAACAAAATCAATGATATGCCGCCAGATGATGTCGATTGTGGTTCCGATTTGGATAGGCTGCATGATGACAATTTGGATCAGATGCTTCACGATAAAGAAGGGAACTATGATGAGAGACAGTATGTTAACTTTCGAGGCTTAATGGAGGATTCAGAGAAAGTTTTGTTCACATGCTGCAAGTCAAAGTACACGAGGTTGTCAATCGTGCTTGAACTGCTGAAATTGAAGGCAAGCAACGGTTGGGCCAACAAGAGTTTCACGGCACTATTAAGCTTTTAGGGGACATGCTTCCAAAGGGAAATGAGTTATCCAAAACTACCTACAAAGCTAACAAGGTTCTTTGTCCATTGGGAATGGAAGTAGAAAAAAATACATGCATGTCTGAATGCCTGTATTCTCTACCGTAAAGAGTATGCAAACATGCATATATGCCCGGTGTGCAACACATCCCGATATAAGTGTAAGAATCAATGAGATGATAGTGAGAGAATAGAGGATAAGAAGGGACCTCTTGCTAAGGTGGCATGGTATCTTCCTGTAATTCCTCATTTGAAGCGATTTTTTGTGAACCCAAAGGAGGCAAAACTGCCGCGTTGGCATTCGAAGGAGTGTAAGAAGGATGAAATGCTAAGACATCTTACTGATTCCGCCCAGTAGAGAAACATCGATAGGAGGTTTACAGACTTCGGTGTAGGACCGAAGAATATAAGGTTTGGATTGAGTATAGATGGAATGAATCCTTTTGGTAACATAAGCAGCCGATATATCACTTGACCCGTGACTCTCTACATCTACAACCTTCCTCCTTGGTTGTGTATGAAGCAGAAGTATATTTTGCTATCGACACTTATCCAAGGACCGAAGCAACTTGGGAATGATATTGATGTGTACCTAGCACTGTTGGTGGAAGATCTAAAATACTATGGATCGAAGGGGTATAGGTATGGGATGCGTACAAATGAGAGAACTTCACTTTACGCTCCTTGTTGTTCTGCACCAAAAATGATTATCCTACCATTGCTAACCTATTGGGCTAGAGTACAAAAGGGGCCAAAGCCTGTACTCACTGCTTAGATGATACCGAGAGTGTGTGTCTGAAGCAGTCGCATAAAACCATATACATGCGTCACCGTAGGTTTCTTCGGAGGGCTCACCTAGACCACAGGATGAAGAAACAATTCAACAGAGAGGAGAAAAATTTAGCTCCAAGGCATTTAAGCGAAAAAGGGGTCTATGATATGGTTAAGGATTTGGATGTTGTGTTCAGAAATGGACGTAAATCGACGACCCATGAGAAGAACGTCTAAAAGAAGAGATCAATCTTTTGGGACTTACCTTATTGGGAGCACCTGGAAGTTCGCTACTGCATCGATGTCATGCACATAGAGAAGAATGTATGTAACAGTTTGATTGGTCTCTTACTAAATATTCATGATAAAATAAAGTATGGTGTTAACGCAAGGCTTGACTTGGTTGATATGGAGATCAGGCCTGAGTTAGCATTGATAAAGACCGACAAAGGACGAACTTACCTTCCCCCTACTGTTACACTCTGTCCAAGGCTGAGAGAACTAAACTGTGCTAGTGCTTGCATGGTGTGAAGTTTTGTCTAGTTACTCTGCCAACATGTGTCATGTGCTGATAACACATATGCTTACTATTGCAATTAGAAGTATTTTGTCGATCAAGGTCTGAGAGACAATAATGAAACCGTGTTATTTCTTTAACACAATTGCTCAGAAGGTCATCGATCCCGAAGGACTAGATGCTCTGTAGGACTAGGTGGTGATGACTCTATGTCATCTTGAGATGTATTTTTCTCCATCGTTTTTTGATATCATGGTCCATCTCATTGCTCACATTGTGTGAGAAATAAAAATGTGTGGGCCCGTGTTCCTACGTAGCATGTACCCGTTCGAGAGGTTCATGGGAATTCTCAAGTCCTATGTATGAAATCGATCTTGGCTGGAGGGTAGCATCGTCGAAGGTTATGCAACCGAAGAGGTCATTGAATTCTGTGTCGATTACATGGCTCAAGTCGAATTGATAAGTGTGCCTCAATCTCGCCATGAGAGGAGGCTCAAGGGTATCAGGACCATCAGAAAGAAAGCAATCACTTCAGATATGGATGAGTCAAGTCCATTTTACGGTCTTACAATACATGGCTGAAATGTCCCCGTATATCGACCAGCACAAGGACGTGCTTCGGCAATAGAATCCGGAGCAGCGGATGTTTGGATCACGAGACAACACAACAGTTGGTTCAACCAATGGTTGAAGGACCAACTCGCTAGGAGCTCGTCAAGTGATATGCTGACATGGTTGGCAAAAGGGCTAATATTTACAGTTATGACATGGCAAAGATATGATATAAATGGGTACACATTCTATATGCAAACTTAGGATGTAAAGAGCACTAACCAGAACAGTGGTGTCTGCATAGATACGTTCAGTACCGATGGATTGAGGAACTCCTACTATGGGTTCATAGAGGAGATTTGGGAGCTCGACTATGTGCTTTTCACTATCCGCTTGTTTCGGTGCTGTTGGGTCCATCTCCCACAGGTGAAGGTTGACAAGTACGATGTCAATACCATGGACCTCAAACGTGTCAGATACAAAGACGAACCATTCGTACTCACCAACCAAGTTGTTCAAGTTTTCTATGTAACTGACTAGGCAAATAAGAAGCGCTACGTAGTTCTTCATGGAAAAAGGAGAATTGTTGGAGTTGAGAATGTACTGGACGAGGAAGAATATAATTAATTGATAAGTTGCGTCCTTTCGGAAATGACATAAGGGTCGAGGAAGAACAACATGATGAAACTAGCTACATACGCGTCGATCATCATGAAGGGCTAATTTTTAAAGGAAACAAATAAGTGGAATGATGAATAAAAGGTTTATGTGTGATATGGTCTGTATTTGCATTTTTATATGTATATGAGAATGTGTGATATGTGTGTGTGTATGTGAATTCACATTTATGTATATAAGAATGTGTGATATATGTGAATTTGCATTTATGTATATGAAAATGTGTGAATGTGAGCAGGGATTATCACAAACGGTTATAAATTAAAACCGTCTGTGATTATTCCCCTATATATATGTATTGCGCACTAGGGGTTGTTCCCACTGTACTAACGCTACTCTCCACTAACGTCACCGCTTCCCTCGAGCTCGTCGCCCTCCTCCTCCTCCCCCGACTTTGGTGGCACTCCTCCCCTTAGCACGCCGCCTCCCCCGAGCCCATCGCCCTCCTCCTACTCCCCCGAGGCCGACACCGCCTCCCCGAAGCCCGTCACTACCTCTTCCGAGCCCATCGCTGCCTCCCCCGAACCCGTCGCCCTCCTCCTCCTCCTCCCTCAACTCTAGCGGCACTCCTCCCCTGAGCATGCCGCCTCCCCCAACTCCAGCAGCCCTCCTCCCCCGCATCATCAACTCAGTGGCTTAGATTGCCATTACGGCTGTGTGAGTTTTTCTTTGTACTTTGATATTTACTATCATGCTCAGTTTGTTGTGCTAGTTAATTTTGGTACTATTATCTCTGAAACTTGCAAGTGCTAGCACTAAGGGGACTTTGCATGATAGTTTGTGGGTGCTGTGATTGTTCAATGAAGAATTTGGTCAACGTGAAATTCTTACGTGACAATTTGTGATATTGGGTCAGGTTGTGAGCTGAGTTATTATCTTTACATATTGATTCATATTAGACATGTCATATATCTGAACATCTCTGTTAGAGCAATTTACTTGAAGTAAATGAAGGAACGCGCGTAGGCTACGATAGCAGAAAATAAAAAATTTCTACCGCGCACACCAGGACATCATGCTAAGAAGGGATCATAGATCGTTACCACTAGACGCGCAGCGCAGCGGAAGAAGAGTTGGAGAAGCCGATCCAACCACGCGCGTCGAGGTAGTAGTGGAAGTAGCCGATCGTCCCGAACAGATCGTCTCCTCCACGCGATCAAACACACCACGAGCAGATCCAATCTGTAGTTTGTTGATGCCGATCAACGCCGCAACGAACAGCGCCTCCACCGGTATCCACACGTCCGGGGCTGGAACGCCGATCGCGAGTGTACCAGCACTCGCGAGCGGCTAGGGTTTGGCTCGGGAGGTGGCGGCTAGGGTTTTGCTCGGGAGGAACAGATGCGTGCATCCCTCAGCCCCCCCGCCTCCAAATATATAGACCTCCTCACTTGGGCCTCGTGGACCGAGGCCCAATAGGAGTCTATCCGGATCTCTATCCGAATTGAGCCCACATCCGAATCACATTCGAATTAGTGTTCCAACCCGTTAAGTGTGCGACCCTGTAGGTTCACGTATACTTGGTCGCGACCCGGAAACACCTTTCCGGTCACCCTGTTAAAAGCGGCCTCTAGCAAGACATATTAACCCCAAAGTATACGTAAAGATCATATCGGCTGAACCTGTAATGTTCTCATGTACGAATCCCTTTGTCTCACGATATAGATTAAGCTCAAGGCGAGACCTGTGTCATCCTCTTAATAGCTCAATCACTCTCTCGATTCCGTGATGGATTATAAACTTGTGATTGACTCCTCAATCACATTGGCATGGCCATGCACTTTCATAATCCATTACATCGAGGGGCCCAGAGATATCTCTCCCATAAGGAGGGGCAAATTCTATCTTGATCATTCACATCCCACTACATGTTTCATAGCAAACCCGAAGACTACTTTTATGACTACCCAGTTACGGAGTAGTGGTTAGTAGTCCCAAAATAGGCTACTACGCATGTTGGGAACCATGATGATCTCAAGTCTAAGGATTCTACATAAACACTACTTGAGACCAACTAATGACACATGGAATCTCTGCAGTGTCTCATGGCGGGTCTATCCAACATATGTTCACTAACACATGTCCATATTATTGATTTGGTATCTCCATACCATGATCCATGAGACATGATCATCAATCAATACATATGCTGATCTTTGAATCATATTTGTTCCTCATATGATATATGATCAGGGATCATTTAGAAATAGCAACATTTTGGCATTAAGAGTCTCATGAATAAGTCACATACTCATTGATCAATAATGATAATGTCTATTTCAAGGAACAAAGCAATGTATCATAAATATAGTATGTGATATATTCAACATCTCCATGTTGCCTCTAGGGCATATCACCAACAGTCTCCCACTTGCACTAGAGTCAACCATGTAGGTATCTAATACCCATTGCCCTAGTGTGAGCCTCATGCTTTGGCTGGGGAAGCGGCTTTGTCAACGGATCTGCAATGTTCAAATCCGTTTGTACTTTGCATATCTTCACATCGCCTCTCTCCACAATCTCGCGGATGAGATGAAATCGCCGTAGGATGTGCTTGGACTTCTGGTGCGATCTAGGCTCCTTGGCTTGCGCAATGGCCCCACTATTGTCACAGTAGAGGTCCATTGGGCTGGAGGCACTAGCCACCACACCAAGCTCAGAAACAAATTTCTTGATCCAAACAGCCTCTTTAGCAGCTTCAGAAGCTGCTATGTACTCGGCCTCTGTTGTAGAATCAGCAACCGTCTCCTGCTTGGAACTCTTCCAGCTCACCGCACCGCCATTCAGGCAGAACACAAATCCAGATTGCGATCTAAAATCATCTTTGTCAGTTTGGAAGCTAGCATCGGTGTAACCATTTACAACGAGCTCTTCCTCACCCCCATAGACGAGGAACACATCTTTAGTTCTTCTCAAGTACTTCAAGATGTTCTTTACGGCAATCCAGTGACTTTCACCTGGATCTGACTGGTATCTACTTGTAGCACTTAAAGCATACGAGACATCTGGACGTGTACAAAGCATGGCATACATAATGGATCCCATAGCTGAAGCATATGGAATCACATTCATTTTATCCCGCTCATCAGGTGTACTAGGACACTGACTCTTGCTAAGATTTATACCATGTGACATAGGTAGGAAGCCTTTCTTGGAATCCTGCATGTTGAACCTTTTCAACACCTTGTCAATGTACGTATCTTGGCTTAATCCAATTAGCCTTCTTGATCTATCCCTATAGATCTTGATGCCCAGAATATATGCCGCCTCTCCTAAGTCTTTCATAGAGAAACTATTTTTCAATGAAGACTTAACAGATTCGAGCATAGGAATGTCATTTCCGATCAGTAATATGTCATCCACATATAAGACCAGAAACACGAGTGCGCTCCCACTAGCCTTTTTGTAAACACAAGGCTCTTCTTCGTTCTTGATGAAACCAAACCCTTTGATTACTTCATCAAAACGAATGTTCCAACTCCGAGATGCCTGCTTTAATCCATAAATGGATCTTTGCAGCTTGCATATCTTTCCAACTGATTGCGGATCGACAAAACCCGTGGGCTGTGTCATGTACACATCCTCACTCAGATTTCCATTAAGAAAAGCTGTTTTGACATCCATTTGCCATATTTCATAGTCGAAATATGCAGCAATCGCTAGAATGATCCGAATAGACTTTAGCATTGCGACGGGCGAAAAAGTTTCATCATAATCAACACCTTGAATTTGTTTGAAACCTTTGGCCACCAATCGCGCTTTATAGATGTGAACATTTCCATCTATGTCTATCTTTTTCTTGAAAATCCATTTGCACTCAATGGTTTTAACACCATCAGGTGGATCAACCAAGTTCCAAACTTGATTACTGTGCATGGATTCAATTTCGGATCTCATGGCTTCAGCCATTTCTCAGAGTCTGGTCCCACCATCGCTTCTTCATAGGTCTTAGGCTCATCGTTGTCTAACAACAATATGTCCCGTTGTTGAGTAGTCAAGAACATGTACCTCTCAGGTGCACGACGTGACCTCTCTGACCTACGTGGTGCCGGTGTGTCCACAACAGGTTCTTCAACAGTTTGTTCATCCTGTTGTGGTTCTGTAGGAGCTGAAACGTTTTCAGGTGTTTCCCGAATTTCTTCAAGTTGCACCATGCTCCCACTATCCCTTATTGAGAGAAACTCTTTCTCTAAGAAGACACCATGCCGGGCGACAAACACTTTGCCTTCTCCTTGATTATAGAAGTAATATCCTTTTGTTTCCTTAGGATACCCGATAAAGAAGCATTTATCAGATTTAGGACTGAGCTTATCAGATTGTAAACGTTTTACATAAGCCTCACATCCCCAAATCTTAAGAAAAGACAAGCTAGGACGTTGTCCTGTCCACATCTCATATGGTGTCTTTTCTACTGATTTTGATGGAACCCTGTTTAGTGTGAAAGCGGCTGTTTCAAGAGCGTACCCCCAAAAAGACAACGGAAGATCACTTTGGCTCATCATGGAGCGCACCATATCTAATAAGGTGCGATTTCTCCGTTCAGATACCCCATTCCATTGAGGTGTTCCTGGCGGAGTCAATTGTGGAACAATTCCACAATCCTTCAGATGATTGCCAAACTCATGGCTCAAATACTCGCCTCCACGATCAGATCGTAGAAACTTGATTGTCTTGCCTAAATGATTTTGCACTTCATTTTGGAATTCTTTGAACTTTTCAAAGGATTCAGACTTATGCTTCATCAGGTAGATATACCCATATCTACTAAAATCATCAGTAAAAGTTATGAAGTACTGAAAACCACCTCTGGCTGTTGAGCTCATTGGTCCACATACATCAGAATGTACGAGTGCCAATAAGTCACTTGCCCGTTCACCTTGACCGGTGAAAGGTGCCTTTGTCATCTTGCCAAGTAAACAAGATTCGCATGTCTCAAATGATTCAAAATCAAATGAGTGCGGAATACCATCTCTATGGAGCTTCTCCATGCGTTTCTCATTTATGTGACCTAAGCGACAGTGCCAAATAAACGTGGGATTCAAATCATTCGAACGTTGCCTCTTTGCATTAATGTTATAGACCGGTGACTCTTCAAGAGTAAGAACATATAACCCATTCACCAATGGAGTATGACAATAGAACATATCTTTGAAATAAAGAGAACAACCATTGTTCACAGATCTAAAGTCATAACCTTCTGCTTGCAAACATGAAGCAGAAATAATGTTCTTGGAAAGAGATGGAACACAATAACAATTATTCAATTCCAAAACTAATCCTGAAGGTAAAGACAATGGCATGGTGCCAACAGCGACCGCAGCAACTTTTGCTCCATTGCCAACGCGAAGATCCACTTCGCTCCTCAAACTTCTACTTCTTCTTAGCCCCTGCAACGATTTGCAAAGGTGAGCAACCGATCCGGTATCAAATACCCAAGAATCAGTGGATGAAGTAGCAAGATTGATCTCTATAACATTTATACCTGGAGAGGAAGTCGTACTTCCCTTCTTCTTCTCAAGATCCTCCAAGTACTTTGGGCAGTTCCTTTTCCAATGACCTGATTGCTTACAGTAGTAACAATCTGCATTAGGAGCAGCGCCCTTCTTGAGTTGCTTGGCCTTAGAACTGCTCGCGATCTCATCGGGAGCTAACTTTCTTTTGACCGCGCCTTTCTTGACATTGGGCTTGCCCTTGCCTTTCTGCATCATCATCACATGATTGCTGCTTTTCTTAATGCTTTCCTCGGCAGCTTTTAGCATCCCATGCAACTCTGCCAAGGTCTTATCCATGTTGTTCATGTGATAGTTCAGTATGAATGGCTCAAAGCTCGGGGGGAGCGACTGGAGAATCACATCAGTAGCCAACTCTTGGCTAAGGGGAAAACCAAGCTTTTCCAGACTCTCAATGTAGCCAATCATCTTAATCACATGAGGGCTGACGGGATTCCCTTCTGCAAGCCTGCACGCAAACAAGGACTTTGAAGTGTTGAACCTCTCAGCCCTTGCTTGGTTCTCAAACATACCACGCAACCCCACAATGATATTGTAGGCATCTGTGTTCTCATATTGCTTCTGAAGCTCAGAGGACATTGTGGCAAGCATGAGACAGCTCACATCAAGGTAATCATTCGTTTGCTTCTCATAAGCTCTCCGTGCAGCCACAGTAGCATTATTAGGCAAGTCATCAGGATAATGAGACTCAACGACATACTCCTTGCGCTCTTGCTTGAGAACAATTCTCAAGTTGCGATACCAATCCAAAAAGTTCGTTCCATTGAGTTTTTCTTTCTCAAGAATAGATCGCAAATTAAAAGAACTGGATGCGGCATTAGTTGACATGATCTACAACAAAGAATATGCAAAGTTTAGCACTATGTTTATGTTCATCTTTTATTAAACTATTTAACAAAAGACTCCCACTATGTGTTTTGCAACAAAACTCCCTCTAAGTTACATAGTGGGTCAAGATCCTCATTTCACTAATTCCTAGTGAGCTTTGGCATCACGGCTAGAAAACTAGTGACATGGGTAAGCAACACCTTGCTAATCACATCCCTATGTGACTCTTGCTTGTTGGGTGACATCAACATGCCCCGGCCCCAACCTATGCCCCAAGGTCCAAAACTGTTTTGATAACCTTGTTAAGTAAACCAAATGCTTCCGCATGTAGATGTCCGACATCTACCCCAAATAATGATGATAACCGACGGCACTCTACTTTGGTAGACCTACCATGCAGTGATCATTATCTTTTGGTGCAACATATGGAAGGGCATGAACACCTAATTTTATGAGGGATTCTATCCTACCAAAGCAACATATCACAAAAACATTGCATAAGAATAAGATGGATAATATCACAGATAAACACATTTAACTGTGAAGTAGTATGGCCCAAAAATTGGTGATCTCCATCTCCATGTAGGTGTAGACGATCTCCATCCTCCACATCACTCCTTTAGGCCACCATGCTTGAAAGCTTGTAACCTCAAAACTAGGCTACTACCTATAATAGCTAGAAATTGAAGATTACAAAGATAGATTCAAGCATTAAGGTCGACACGCAGGTCGTTAAATACAATATAGACAGCTAACAATAGCTGAAATAATCATGACACGCAGGCCATGAACGAATGTTACATGCATCACATACATCTCATACATTCCAATAAGATATAGGGCCATACTATTCACATCATTCTCTGCAAAAACAAGTTAGACGTAGAATCGTATTCTACCTAACGATGTGAACCCAAGACGCTATACAAGGCGGGTACGCACGGCGGTCCCGCTGGCCGGTCAGCGGGCGGGGGGTCGGGGGGCCGCCCCTCGCGGGTTTCAGGGCAGCGCCCTGAACACCCTACGAAATTTACAGATCCAATCTATGAAATCGCAATGGAAAAACTATTCGGCACAACCACCTTATGCCGATCCGAGACATTCTCTAGGATGCTAGTTTTTCCACTGGGCCGAGGCCATCAGATCCGTAACCTACTAGTATTCGGCATAACCACCTTATGCCGATCCGAGACAATCTCTAGGGCACTAGTATTCCCACTGGCCCGAGGCTATCAGATTCGTATCCTACTAGTATTCGACATAACCACCTTATGCCGATCCGAGACAATCTCTAGGGCACTAGTAGTGATACAATCTGCGCCTCATCCAACCCCTATTCACCGATTGATCTCATCAACCCGTGCTACCATCGATTCATCACATGAACCGACTGATCTAGACTGTAATAGATCCAATCTACTACAACCGCATATCATCATATGCGCTGATCCAGATCGCAAACTAAGCAAGATGGCTCTCACACCACTGAAGGAACGCGCGTAGGCTACGATAGCAGAAAATAAAAAATTTCTACCGCGCACACCAGGACATCATGCTAAGGGATCATAGATCGTTACCACTAGACGCGCAGCGCAGCGGAAGAAGAGTTGGAGAAGCCGATCCAACCACGCGCGTCGAGGTAGTAGTGGAAGTAGCCGATCGTCCCGAACAGATCGTCTCCTCCACGCGATCAAACACACCACGAGCAGATCCAATCTGTAGTTTGTTGATGCCGATCAACGCCGCAACGAACAGCGCCTCCACCAGTATCCACACGTCCGGGGCTGGAACGCCGATCGCAAGTGTACCAGCACTCGCGAGCGGCTAGGGTTTGGCTCGGGAGGTGGCGGCTAGGGTTTTGCTCGGGAGGAACAGATGCGTGCATCCCTCAGCCCCCCCGCCTCCAAATATATAGACCTCCTCACTTGGGCCTCGTGGACCGAGGCCCAATAGGAGTCTATCCGGATCTCTATCCGAATTGAGCCCACATCCGAATCACATTCGAATTAGTGTTCCAACCCGTTAAGTGTGCGACCCTGTAGGTTCACGTATACTTGGTCGCGACCCGGAAACACCTTTCCGGTCACCCTGTTAAAAGCGGCCTCTAGCAAGACATATTAACCCCAAAGTATACGTAAAGATCATATCGGCTGAACCTGTAATGTTCTCATGTACGAATCCCTTTGTCTCACGATATAGATTAAGCTCAAGGCGAGACCTGTGTCATCCTCTTAATAGCTCAATCACTCTCTCGATTCCGTGATGGATTATAAACTTGTGATTGACTCCTCAATCACATTGGCATGGCCATGCACTTTCATAATCCATTACATCGAGGGGCCCAGAGATATCTCTCCCATAAGGAGGGGCAAATTCTATCTTGATCATTCACATCCCACTACATGTTTCATAGCAAACCCGAAGACTACTTTTATGACTACCCAGTTACGGAGTAGTGGTTAGTAGTCCCAAAATAGGCTACTACGCATGTTGGGAACCATGATGATCTCAAGTCTAAGGATTCTACATAAACACTACTTGAGACCAACTAATGACACATGGAATCTCTGCAGTGTCTCATGGCGGGTCTATCCAACATATGTTCACTAACACATGTCCATATTATTGATTTGGTATCTCCATACCATGATCCATGAGACATGATCATCAATCAATACATATGCTGATCTTTGAATCATATTTGTTCCTCATATGATATATGATCAGGGATCATTTAGAAATAGCAACATTTTGGCATTAAGAGTCTCATGAATAAGTCACATACTCATTGATCAATAATGATAATGTCTATTTCAAGGAACAAAGCAATGTATCATAAACATAGTATGTGATATATTCAACATCTCCATGTTGCCTCTAGGGCATATCACCAACAGTAAATAGTTTTGGTATATGTCTGCAATTTATTGTTAAGTTTACTGCTACTTGTCTTCAGATATTCGGTAAGGTAGTCTAGAGTTCAAACCCTAACTGATTAGAGAAATTATCACATAAATATATGATCATATAAGACCCTTATGGCAAGGAGGCCCTACTGCTAGTAGGTGCAACTTGACACCTGAGAGCAAATCAACTAAATCAATATGTGCATTATGTAGATCATTGTAGCCCACTTACTTGGTCTGTTAAGCATGAATTCCTGTTTTTACGGCCTGGGTAGTCCATCTGTGTCAAGAGATGTTTATTTGATACTCATGTCATACATTTGTTGCTAGAATTATTCCAATTCACCAAGAATTGGCTGAAGAATTGCTCACTTCTTTTATCTTTTGAAGATGTCATCCGCTCATTCTTTGTCATCATCACCAGATGCATGTAATGCACCACCCTCTGGAAAATCCTGAAAAGGAAAAGGACTATCGAAAAGGCCCGAGAGCCGATTTACCATCACGGATGTCGATGCATCTGGGACCCCTCTCAATTCTCGCCGAGTAATGTCCACATTCCAAAGACTAGTCAAAATAGTTGCACGGGAAGGGATTAAGATCACGTTCGATTCATGGAAGAACATGATCGTAGTTTGGAAAAGTGAGCTGGTGACAGAAGTTTTTCTATCGTTCGAGATCCCAGAAGAATACTAGGCCTCCGTATGACGACATGCGTTGCTAGCAGCATGTAAAGCATGGAAGAACTTCAAGTGCTTGCTTGTTAAGCAATATGTGGAGAAGAATCTGATGCCCTTCTACAAGTATCCATTCCTAGAACTGTAATGGCAAAAGTTTCTGATCAATAGTAGCTGGCTGCAGCAAAGCCCGATGCCATGTAGTTTGTGTCATATTGATGGACCGTGTAGCCATCGTATATTTGATTGTACCACTTGTCACTTTGCCAGAGATGTGGGTGGTCCGCAGGTTCATACGTGCCGTACTACGTGCCTGAAGTGCGAGAGTAAAGTGGACTTTTTGCATCCCTAATAGAAGACAGATAATGATTAGTACGAGTTACTGTACATAGTTTTCGTGAATCGGATATCTTTCAAAAATAGTTTGTACGTCACGTGAATCAGATGTCTATAAAAAATTAACATGAATTAATATAAAAAATTCAGAGCACATAAAATTCTTGAAAAATTAGACAATTAGGTTGACTGTGTTGGAGGACTATACATAAAATTTCATAATTTTTGAAACTTGTTTGCTATATTTAACAACTCGTACAAATAGCACAATCGTATAAAATTTTGAGCAACATTCTAAGTGGATAAAATTATGAAACAATTATATAATTAAGTACATTGTGTCAGAAGTCCGCACATAAAATTTTATAATTTTTGAGCTCATTTGCTATATTTAAAAATTCGAACAAGCAGTAAATATAAACTACTAATTAAGACAAGTAATTAAATCGCCTAATTAGCCGACTTAATTACATGCTGCCCTGTGACCGTGCGGCAGGCTCTTGGCCGCACGGTGGGCGACGGGGCTCCTTCGGCCAGGAGTTAGCTTCACAACATCACCGCTCGGTGATCGGACAGCAAAATAGATATTTTTTGCTATTGTCACACGTATATTCATATTCGTGTAAATATGGATTCTAAATACGCTATAAGTGCCAATCGTTGAGTAGCAAGAAGAGTATTATTGTTTTTTCTTAGTTGTGATATGGCATTTGAGTTCCCGGCTCACCAAAATATTGCTCTCAGATAGGAAAGAAAAGAACATCTTTTTAACAGGGTACATGGGATTGGTATGTAACTTGCACCATAGACAATCAAATATGAAGATTGCACGTCTTCAACTTACCTTTGCATTTCGCTACAACTTATTAGTCTAATAAATAGTAATTATTAAAAAAAGTCACTGAAAAGCCAAAAATAATAAGACCATATTAGCGGTTGAAATAAATAGCTTTTAGAATAAGGAGATGAGTGTTATAAAAAGTGTTGAAAAAAATACATGTGCAAGAAGAGAACAGAAGGAGTAAAGAAACCGTAACATTAGCTTTTGATTTCTTAAAGCAATAATCAGAAATGGGAGCTAATATGAATGGACCCATAAGCAGTGGCGGACCTAGAACCAAATTTTAGGGGGGCTAGTAGGACATAATGTACAAAAGATAAGCACACTAAACATAAAGCGAACTATATTTTTCAATCCAAAATCACACATAATTAGAATAGGGACATAGTAAAAATACAAAATACAACAAAGATTGTACCTTGGTAATAGATAATATACCTTCCAATGCCCATAATTATATGTAAGCAGTTATCTGCACATCAAAATTAGCAAACTTAGTGATGTAATCAGAAATTGTATTTGTGAATAGTTATAAAGATTGAAAAAAAGGATGAAACATACCAGTAACTAGGATTGAGTAATAGTAGTGCAAGTACGAGGCAATAGTATTCTATGAGATTTCATGCTTTGAAAGCGTTTTCTAATTCTATCATCATCAAGGTTTCTAAAAATCTCTCGCTCAGTGTACCATATCATCAAGTCACTGAACCACTCATCCGCTACTCTATACGCAAATATGTCTTGATAATATTCATTACCGAAAAGACTCATTCAACAGATGCCGTCCACACTATATTCCAACCAATCATATCTATTGTACCAAGATTGTTGAAATACCCTTGAACAATCATTCTGTATTTTGTGAGGAAAATCATGGCCTTTTGGTTGTGTCGGACCTCTCAACAAATACGCCATCCTCATTTGATCTCTAATTTTATTGTCATGCTCATTAATAGGTATACGATTTCCTGGATCAACGATGATTTCATCGGGACTAAAATCCACCCGAGCCTTCTTTACTTGACTCTCATTAGTATTAGGAGTACTGCTTGTATTGGATGAAAAGTATTTATGCAATGTTCATTTCTCCATTTCTTACAACTCTATAAATCAATAAATGACAATAAATAAAACTAAAATACCAAATTAATCACAATTACACAAATTTTAAAAGTAGATTTGTGTTTTATACCGATTAATATAAAATCACAGCAGACCAGTGACCAGCACCAAGCCACCAACTGTCACTCTGTGAGCGGTCTGGTGAGCCACACGGCAGTTGGCAAGGGCAAAGGCGCAAAGCCTTTAACCACGATTCGACGCGATGCAACGGCAGATCCAGATGCTTTGGCAATTTGGCCCTCGGTCGCTTGGCCTCTCGCGACTCACGGCTCGCCCTCCGCCAGTCCGCCCTCCTACCGACCGCCGACCGCCGACTGGGCCTCCCTCTCCCTCGCCCTCTCCCTCTCCCACGCCCTCTCCAGTCGGCTGGTCCTACTCGGCGTGACGGCGCGGTGCTCCGGATCTGGCAGGGAGGCGGCCGGATCTAGCGGGGAGGCAGCCAGTCGGCTGCTCCTGGCCTCCTGCTCAGTTGCTCGGCGGCTCCGTGCGATGGTGCCCCACGCGGCCACGCCGGATGCCCCCACCGACTGCCGGCGACCAGCCCAGTCGCCACCCGTCGCCCCGTGCCCCCGTCCGCACTGCCCTCCGCAAGTCAGGCCTCAGGATCAGGAGGAGAAGCCGAAAGGGGATGGATGAAATCAATTGTTTCTTTGCCATTGCTGTAGTGTGTCCGAATTGGGTCTGGGTCACTTCGTTGGCCAGGTATGTAATTCTTGGTGGGCTTTGCCAATTTGGCCTTTAGACTTTGCTACAATGTTGTTTTTGGCCCACTTTTTTGCAATGTTGTATTGGCGATGTTGGTGTGTTGCCTGGTGGCTTTTTGCCCTCAATAGTCTCGGCCCTCGGCCAATTGACCTCACCGTCACCCAGCATGGCGGTGGGCGGTGGTCGGTGGTCGGTGGCTGCTGGCGGCGTGACGCCACAGCCGGAGGTAGGGGGCTAGAGGGTACCAAGGCTCCGGCCAGAGGTAAGGTGGACGTCAGCCCCCCTGACCCACCGGTCGGTTTGCCACTGCCCATAAGCTAGGCTTCCAGATTCTTGAAAGAGTAAAGTCCATTACCGGTCCTTAAACTTTTTATGCTGTGTCATCCCGGTCCATAGACTTTCAAAGTGTGTCATCCCGGTCCTTAAACTTTTAAAGTGTAGCAATATCCTATGTAGTTGTAGCAGTGAACTTTTTATGCTGTGTCATCCCGGTCCATAGACTTTCAAAAGAAATTGCCACACTTTGAAAGTTTAAGGACCGGGATGACACACTTTGAAAGTCTATGGACCGGGATGACACAGCATAAAAAGTTTAAGGACCGGTAATAGACTTTACTCTTCTTGAAATAAATAGTCTTGAAAGGAGTCCACTGCGCACGAAAAAGAATTTATGCAGCTCAAAACCTACTCTATTCCTCTCCCATCACACTCGTACACCATTTTAATACAGACACCAAACCAAGAGATCCAAGGAGTGCCGGCCGGAGGCAAGAAGCCATGGACCGCACCTACAAGGGCGGCATCAAGGCGTACTGGAAGAGGCGCGGGTATTACCGCCTCGACGCCCCCGCTGCCCAGCGCCGCCCGCCGCTCCCCACCGCCGAGCTCGGAGGCGGCGCGCCAGCGCCGGAGGGCCTCCGTCGCCGGCGCCGCGGGTGGCGCGTGCGCCGCGGCCTCGGGCGGCGGCTGCTCCGCGCGCTGTCGCCGCGGCGGTGGCTCGCGCGCCTCCGCGACGCGTACGTCTCGGCCATGCTGCGGCTGGCGTCCTCCCCCGCCGTCGGGTACGGCGCCGGCGCGCCATACTGCCCCGCGGGACCCGAGGCCTTCGCGCGGCCGCGGCTGCTCAAGGAGTACGACGAGAAGGTGCTCGTGGAGATCTACAGGTCCGTACTCGCGCGCGAAGGGCCCCTCGCGGTCGCCGGCGAAGGCGCGCCCGCCACCGCCGTCACCACCCTCCGGCTGCCCACGGCCGCCTGATCAGCAAAATGTTTCCTGGTTTCTTTCTCAGGACTTCAACCAACTAACTAGCTAGCACTTGTAACTTTCTTTCTCAGAGAAACTACTTGTCACTGAAATTACGTACGTCCCAAAATCTCTGTTTTTTTCTTTTGCTAAAACTACGGTTTCAGTTCTTGCTACTACTTATTGAAGTCTTAATTCTGGATTTACATCTTTGGAATTACTAGTTCAGTAGTGTCCATGTGACGTGGATGTTAAGCTGTGCCTAATAATGCGAGCATAGCTAACTGTTAACCATTAATGACAACGAACAGAAAAATGTGAGTACTAGTACGGTACGGTACACACCACATGATCTCAGATCCCTGTTGGGAGATGAAGTTTGTCAAAGCTTTCCTGTTCCTGGTAGGCTGGCAGAATAAGTTACCGGATCTGCTTCTTTAATATACTAATGCAAAATTAAGCTGATCAGCCCCTCCACTATTGCACACCCGTACATTAAAGATGCTTGAAATTTTCTTGACATCAATTTTTATTGTTACTTCTTGTAAGAAAAAATAGAAGTATTTCGAAATGGGGTGGAGCGTGCGTAATACTGATATACCCCTATCTCTAGATGACTTTTAAGCATATTTAGCACTATTTGGTACTGTATTTACAAAAATGACTGTACGCATAGCGTATTGACACAAATGGTATTTTTGTCGTCCACTGGCCGGACGATAGTGCGCGTAGGCTAACGTGTAACAACTACTGGCGGCCTACCGTCCCGTGATCGGACGGCAGGTAGCCTATCGTCCTACCACTAGACGGCAGGGGCCTATCGTCCCGTCACCAGGCGGCAAGTGATTATGCCGGCTGATTAGTCGGTCTAATTACCTACCCTAATTTATTTTTTAATAATTGTTTGAATATTTAAATATAGCAAATGAGCTCAAAAAATTACAAAATTTTATGTGCAGTCTCCTGACACAACGTACTTAGTTGTGTAATTTTTTGGTAATTTTATCCACTGTGAATGTTGCTTAAAAATTCATGCAATTTCGATATTTGTAAGAACTGTTACATATAGCAAACGAGTTTTAAGAATTACAAAATTTTGTGGAAAGCTTTCCGACATAGTCGTAATAATTGTGTAAGTTTTTGAGAATTTTACATGCTCTGAATTTATCATGTTAATTTATGTTAGTTTAATCGTAAAATTAACGATACTTAGGCATCTTTTGCAGCTCATACATTATAAATATTTGTAGAAGTACATGTAACAGTACAAAAACGCATCACATGGGATGCGATATGGCTCACCCATCTGAGCCACTACTATCTTCTCACCGCGCCTGCCTCCCTGTACGTGGCCTATCTTTCGTTGAGCACGAGCATGTCCTATGGGGTACGTAAGCCAATCCGGAGGTTGTGTCTCGGTTCAGAGGAAGTATGGAGACCGTTCTATTTGCTCAGTGGCCAGCGGTGGTACAGTAGGCTCAAGTACAGCAGGCTGGGTCTGTTAAAAGTCGATGTCCTCCAATTGAGACATGCCGAACTGTGAGTCATTAGTAATAATGTCGTGAACGTAGGACTCTAAAAATCTCCCTTGTGGTGGGAAGGAGTTCTCATCTTGACCGTAAGACGTGGCAGTGAAGCTAGAGGAGCTCTGCCTACGGAAGTCTCCAAACTCTGCTTATGGTGTCAACGCTGAGCTCTGCCCTGTGCACGCTGCAAACCCTAGCGCTGTGTACCGCTCTTTGGAAGCATCCGAGAGCCCTGTATCATCATCGGTGGACTCGAAGTCACCCCTACATTAAATTGGAGACTGCAAGATGAAACAATGTTATTCACAATAAATATTTCGGATGTACAATGCGATTTTCATACCTTCCGGATGTGCAGCGAAGATGAACACGAGGAGCGGTAGTCTATGTAGGTGGTGTAGACATCAAAAGTGATGCATATTAATGACGGACGTTGAAAGCATCTAGGCCTCTAAAAATGGTTTTGGTAATTAATGAATTTATCTGAATATAGGACTAACGTGTTTATTGAGTGTTTGAAAGGCTAAGTCCCTAAAGTGATGACAAGACGCATGCTAAAGATCAAAATGACGATCAAAGTGGCTCAAGGCAAAGGTATACTTAGAATAGGACCCTCTTTTGATTTTACCGGTCTTAGGAGAAATGATAGAAGACCGGATTATAGGTTAGAGATCATACCATAAAAAGGGATCATAGCAAGTAGCTTGATAGCAATTGATTTGTACCATTTGGATCAGCTTAAGATCATGCATTCATTGGAAAATTAATTTTATGACCAAAACAGTGCTCTGTCTAGAAAAGCGGAGTACCGCAGTTTCAATGGCGAAACTACCGTGGCGCGGTAGTTCCGCATCCATGAATGGTACTTTCAGAGCTCGGAACTTCCGTTAGACCGAGCGGAACCTTTTTACCAGAGAGCATTCTCGGGGCGACTCTAAGTTTGTAAAAATTCGGAAGTACCGGTTTTACAATGTCAGAACTACCGGAGAAGCGGTAGTTCCGCTTCTTTGAACGATACTTCCAGAGCACGGAAGCTCCAGAGGCAAGAGCGGAACCTTTTTTCTAGAGAGCGTCAATTCCTGGTTCTGGCCCAAGCGGTACTACTGCGCCGATTTCCCAGAACTACCGCAAAGTCGAAGTACCGGATTTATAACGGCGGTAGTTTCGCACCGAATTTCAAACGGCTAGTTCAAACGCTCTGACATAGCCGTTCTGTCGCGCCAGAGCCGGAGCAGAAGTACCGGCCTTTAGCCTGCGGTACTTTCGCTCCCCCTGAATTTTTCTGGAATTTCCTTCAAACGGCTAGTTTTGGTTGGTGTGGGTATAAATACCCGTACCACTGCTCAAGGACAGTAAGAAGAGACCGCATTGAACATCTTTGAGCTTTGAGCATTCACTCCACACCTCATTTTCTCCTTGTGCATTCAATTGAGGTGGTTGAGCCAAAAAGTACATTGCATTCAATAGTTTGATCCCTTGGCACTAGATTGCAATCAAGTGAATCCAGTAATTTGTTACTCTTGGTGTTTGCTGACACCTGGACGACTCGGTGGAGGTTGATCGGTGATCTTCTCAAAGAAGCTTGTGAGAAGGCCCGGTATGTGTGTGTAAAGGTTGGAGCTCACCTACCCAAAGCGGGAAAAGAGCTTACTACTACTGGATTCGAGGTGCTTCGGCTTAATTTGTGGAGCCGGTCCAATTCATTTGAGCTAACCTCAACGTGGACTAGAGGAAACCGGCAAGTTTCCGAACACCACGGTAAAACATTGAATGTACTTGTTTCTCTCTTGATTTCTTCTAGCTCTTGTTTATTTATCTTATTGTGATCATTTATTTGAGCTATAGCTAGGGTTGACTTTCAACTTGACTAGAATTGTGTAGGTATTAAGTGCTTTACACTCTTGTTATATTAAAATTGTAAAGAATTAATTAAAAGATAAAAAAATTTAAAAACCTCCTATTCACCCCCCTCTAGTCGGTTATCCTTGATCGTACAGATGTGCAACGAGAGAATGTCATGATGTTAGTGGAATGTAAGGCCTAACAGGAAAACATATGTAGGTTTGTACGTAAGTTACCTTCTTGTCTATACGGCCCACGGTTGATCGGCAGGTAGTACTACGACGCCAGGGAAACTTGGTAGATTGTGATAGCCGGCCAGACTCGCTAGGTCGCGATGACCTGGCGGGTGAGCATGGTGACCCCTCTGGGTGCCCGATATGCACAGCGTGATTTGTTGAACGACCGCAGCTCATGTTGTGCACTATTTTTTTGGCTGCTTTAGGTTGTATTTCAAAATATTCTACACGATCGGTGGTGTGTCCGAGCTAGTGAGGGCAATCTTAGATGTGCTTGTGATGCGTTGTGCCCGCTCCAACTGAATTAATTAAAAGATAAAAAATTTTAAAAACCTCCTATTCACCCCCCCTCTAGTCGGTTATCCTTGATCCTACAGACGTGCAGCGAGAGAATGTCATGATGTTAGTGGAACGTAAGGCCTAACAGGAAAACATACGTAGGTTTGTACGTAAGTTACCTTCTTGTCTATACGGCCCACGGTTGATCGGCAAGTAGTACTACGATGCCAGGGAAACTTGGTAGATTGTGATAGCCGGCCAGACTCGCTAGGTCGCGATGACCTGGCGGGTGAGCGTGGTGACCCCTTTGGGTGCCCGATATGCACAGCATGATTTGTCGAACGACCGCAGCTCATGTTGTGCACTATTTTTTTGGCTGCTTTAGGTTGTATTTCAAAGTACTCTACACGATCGGTGGTGTGTCCGAGCTAGTGAGGGCAGTCTCAGATGTGCTTGTGATGCGTTGTGCCTGCTCCAACTGAAGTGACATACGAAACAGGTTCAGTAATGACTAGTATGAATTCCGTAAATGAATCTCTCAGAAATTGCAATTGCTTACGCTGTCATGCCACCGCAAAGCGCTGTGGCGATCGATCGAGCATTGTAGACTGTCATCGTGCATGATCTGCTCGGGGCGATCTGGTGGATGAACGATGAGTCTGCTGCGCGACTGGCGTACATACCACTCCAGGTACTCATCATACGTCCAGACGTCGTACCGATGTTGCTCCATAATGACATCCAGGTGCGCCCTGTCCGTCCATGCCGTCGTCCACTCATGCTGCATTTGCCGCTAGTCTATACCATCCCGACTAGCCCTCGATTGCCTGCATTTCAAGAATCATCGATGTTACAGAACAAGACATACAAAGTGTAAACATTATTCGGATGGAGTTTGACTCATCGGAATACGCCTCGCGGTAGGAACCTGCCGTCCGGAAGGGCGTGCGACCTGGTGGAAACCAAACTATTGCATTAAGCATTACGGTGCGTAAGTCTTCATCATGTATGAGAACACTAGATGGCGTGTCGTCACTCATAGTGCCGCATCCTGCAGGCTGCAGGGATAGGGGGGATGGCATGGTAACACTGACAAATGTACAGACGAGGGAGTGGTCGAGGGAGACTGCATAGACATAACGACATTAGTGCAAACGAGGGAGCGTAAGGGGGGACGACACGGATAGAGTGACAATTGTGTGAGGGACACAGTGGGAAAGAAAAGATAGCGTAATGTGCTGACATATGTGTGAAGGATAGAGGTCAGACACTGTAAAAGATGCCTGAGCTTCGCTAATTTCATGATTAAATTAATATAAATTAATGTGGCCAATTTGGAGAACAGAAAATTTTCAAAAAATTACACAATTACTACAACTATGTCTGGAGGCTTTCTACAAAATTTTATAATTTTTGGAGCTTGTTTGCTATATATAACAGTTCCTACAAATATCAAAATCGTATAAATTTTTGAGCAACATTCGCAGTGGATAAAATTACTACACAATTACACAGCTAAGTACACTGTGTCAGGAGGATGCACACAAAATTTCGTAATTTTTTGTGCTCATTTGTTATATTTAAAAACTCAAACAAATAGTAAGCAAATAAATAAATTAGGATAGGTAATTAAGCTGGCTAACTTGCCGCCTGGTGGTGGGATGGCTGGTCGCTTGCCATCTCACTGCGGGGCGACAGCGGCTACGTTAGACATACGATCATTTTCATAAATACAATACTAAAAGTATCAAATATACTAAAAAGTCTTTCTAAATAGCGAGAGATGAACATCGGTATGCTTCGCAGTGGCTTGCTGTGAGCAAGCTTCGCAGGGCGTGGCTCAACGTTTCATTTTAGCTTCGGAGGGGCCCTTAATGCCGTGCCGGACGGTCGTGCGCGTGCGGCACAGCAGTGAGGACAGCTGCCGCCCGATCCGATGCAGGGGAGAGGGCGCTCGGGCCAGCGTCAAGTGCAACCAGACGAGCGGTGCGAGACAGCAACAGTTACGTACGTACGTTGACAAGTTACGCCGCCGTCCAGATTGAGGAGTCTTTGGGTATACTTGCGCTGTTTCATATTGCATCCTTCACGTGAAATTTATAAAAATATCATCTGCATCACACAGTCACTACGTGAGATGAACTAAGGAGTGACATATGGCCTGTGCCGCATGGCCACCATACGGTGGGCTCGGTATCGCACGGTGCGGTGGCCACTGTTTATCTATATTTGTGTTAATTTATTCCAAATTAGTGAATTTATTTAGATATACTGCATATAGGAATTTTCGAACATATCAAATGAGCTCAAAAACTTATAAATTTTTTTGTGGAGCCTCCCGATATATTGTACTTGATTATGTATTTTTTCATAATTTTATCCGTTCTAAATTTTACTCAAAAATTCATGTAAGTATACTATTTGTACGAATTTTAATATAGAAAATGGGCTTCAGAAATTATGAATTTTTCTGAATGATCTTTACACAGTGGACTTGATTGTGTAATTTTTTTCAGAATTTTATATTTCTGAATGATCCATCTGATTAGCCATGTTAATTCATGTTAATTTATTCCTAATTAGCGAATGTCGTCATGTGCTCACGATAGATGGCAGGCTGTTGGGGGCTTCATACTACACACATCGATTTGTCACTCCCTACATTGATTTCCATGAATTTTAAACTTTAGCAATTGAATGTAGTAGCAGCCTGAAATGAGCTGCCACTTTTTCCAGTGGATCAACGGCTCAGAGATGTATGATAGAGCATTCATCCAACAGAAGTATGTGCTGAACTACTCAATGTGGGCTAAGACTAGGGGTGGCAAAAAGCTCGTGGCTCGTGAGTTAGCTCGACTTGTTGAAGGCTCGGCTTAGCTTGGCTCGTGACACAAATAAGCCAAGCTGAGCCAGGGTTTCAGTTCGGTTCGTTAACGAGCAGAGCCGAGCTGGCTTGCAAGCCGCTCGCTAGGCTTGGTAGGCTCGGTCGGCCCAGCTCGGTAGCGTCTCCGGTCCAACACGACGTGGACAGCTCAGTACGGCAGTAGTAGTATATATGCATGCCAATTTTTACATCTCTTTTGTCACTGAGAGGTATTATTAAAGTATATGTTACTCTTTTCTTTGTTAATTTCACCTATGGAAAGGAAATCATCAGATACCATATTTACTCATACTAGAACAGAAGTCTTCTTGACAAGTTTTTCTTACTTTGTTATGAACCTACTACGTTAGATGCTCTTTCCTTTTTGATGTAATTACAATCATAGGATTACTGATGCATAGCTTTCACTGTCACTCTAGAGAATCATAGAAGTTAGCATTCAGAAAAACAAATCTGAAACATAAAAAGAAAAGTTAAAGACACTCAAAAGTCAAATCAGAATATGTTTTGCTTTAATAGTGTTTTGATTATGCACTATAGGTAGATTAAGGGTTCTTTTTGTTTTGCCAACAGATATATGCTTATGGTAGTCAGTGATAACTCAGTCATATGAGCTGACCGGTTGCATAATTGCATTGCATTATGCAATTTGCATATTCCACCTAACGAGCCCAATAAGCCCTAATGAGCCGTGCTCGAGCTTTTCAATGAGCCGAGCTGAGCTTCTCTTTTAGCTTATTAGTTTAGCAAGCCGAAACGAGCCGAGCCTCCTCCGTAATGAGCCTTCATGAGCCGAGCCGAGCCGGCTCGATATCCACCCCTAGCTGAAACACCACAGGAGCCCAGAACTTGTGACACTGAGACCGGCGATCGTCGTAGCTTCTCCCGTCGCCTAGGTGCACTCCATATTGAAGAGGTGAGTTATGTACAATTCATGTCATGATTTGTACTTGCCCTTTCGTTCTTCTAACAACATGCAATCGTCCAGCTCGCATCGCAGAACATGGGGGACTTTGACACACGACACCGACATGGGGAGTCTCGTGACATGGGGAAGGTGAAGGCTCCTGCGACTGAGCCCGACCGTGGGCACTCTCCATATCAATGACGTGAATTATGTAGAATTTACATCCTTGTTACGTTTTCTACTGTATGGTGCACTTACATCATAGAATCGTAGGATATGGACGACTTCGACATACGACACTGGCATAGAGAGTCCCACGACGAGGGGAAGGGGAAGGCTCCTTCGACTGAGACCGGCCAATGTTGTAGCGTATCCGGTCGCCCAGGCACACTCCATAGGAAAGACATGAGTTATATACAATTTACATCCTTCTTATGTTTGTTATTGTACAATCCACTTATCTCATGAAATCGTAGGACATGAATGACTCCGACACCCATCGCCATTGTGGGCAGCCCGGGACAAGAAGCAATGGCTATGGCACTGCGAAGACTAGTTTCAGACATCATTGCATAGAGGATAGACCTAACTATCCTCACGAATAACATTGTTAACTAGGATATTCTTTGTTAATTTATCGGTTCAATGTGCATGATATTCGCTTGAGCACTTCATGTTGCTAATTAGGAATAAATTAACATGAATTGACATGGCTAATCTGATGGATTCTTCAAATAAAAACTTTAGAAAAATTACATAATCAAGTCCACTATGTAAGGATCATTAAAAAAATCATAATTTCTGGAGCTCATTTTCTATATTAAAAATTCCTACAAATAATATACTTACATGAATTTTCGAGTAAAATTCAAAACGGATAAAATTATGAAAAAATTATATAGTAAGTATATTGTGTCTAGAGGCTCAACAAAAAAATTAATAAGTTTTTGAGCTCATTTGCTATATTTAAAAATTCTTATATGCAGTATGTGTAAAAGAATTCGCTAACTAGGAATAAATTAACACAAATAATAGAGATGAACAGTGGCCACTGCGCGGTGGATGTTCAGCACCAGTGCATCGCACGGTGGTCATGAGGCACAAGCCACATGTCGCTTCTCGGTTCGTCCCACATGGTGCAGATGCAATTTTCGTAAATTTCACGTGGCGGATGCTATTCTTGCTAATATAACATGAAGCAGCGCTGGTACGGCCAAAAACTGGGCGTGTGCCGGGCACAGGGACACGTCATCTGTCAAGATTACCAATTTTTTCCTTGTATCGACTCTCGACTAGAGATGGCAATGGGTACCCGATACCCGAATACCCGACGGGTTTTACCCGATAAAGAGACGGGTATGAAAAATTTTATGTACCCATGGGTACGTTATCGGGCGAAATCCTCTACCCGCCGGGTAGGCGGGTGCGGGTGTGGGTATATACTACCCATACCCGCCTACCCGCGGGTAATGAATACCCGCATTAGACAACTAGACATCCCACTCAAATGTTAATTTTATTATCTACTTGTTGTTGATTGTTTATTTGTTTGTCATATGTTGATATGGTCATGTCAAGTATGTTTATGTGATGTACTAAGTTTGATCATTAGACGCTTTTGTGCTTGGCATGTATGATTAATGATGTCTAAATTGATGATATTCTTATGTGTTGAACCGGGTATGCTTGCGGGTACGGGTTACCCGTCGGGTAGTAATACCCGCGCGGGTACGGGTATGGGTAAATTTTCCTACCCGTGTGCGGATACGGGTAACCCGACGGGTAAATTTACACCTAGCGGGTACGGGTATGGAATGGCAATACCCGATGGGTATTTACCCGTTGCCATCTCTACTCTCGACTCATATGGAATGCATGTTTCTGACTGTCCCCAATGACGTCCGTCCGCGCTACATTGCACAATCGGACGGCTCTGGATATGGTCCTCCAGAGAAAAGGCCTCTGACCATATTTTTTGAGTACAATAAAAAAGTACACATGCACACATACGCAACACCACACACACTCACACCCCACAAACACTCACATAGGTGCATTCAATGCACACATCTTATAAAGCAGACTAGTTGAATGCCCGTGTGTTGCTACAGATTTTAAAATTTATCATACTACATGTTTTAAAACTTACAGGTAGTAAAAAATTTTAGAATATGCATACAAATATGTTCTAAAAGTTTTTTAATCCATCAAGTAAGTCAAAAGTCGTCGATCACACCTCGTGATCATAAGTCGGAAGACATCAACCACACCTCGTGGTCGTAAGTCGGAAGCCATTAACCATCACACATGATCGTAGGGCGGGAGCGGTCGACCATCGCTGGTGGTCATAAGTTGGCAACGGTCGAAGATTGATCGTGGTCCTAAATTAGGAGCCTTCGACAATAGCTCATGGTCATACATCAGAAGCCGACGATCATCGTTCGTGGTCGTAAGTCGGAAGTCATCAAGGATACCTCGTGGTCGTAAGTTGGAACACAACAACCAGCGCTCGTGGTCATAAGTCGGAAGACATCGACCACACCACGTGGTCGTAAGTTGAAGCACATCGACCAGTGCTCATGGTCGTAAATTAGAAGTCGTCGATCACACCTCGTGGTCGTAAGTTAGAAGCCGTCGACCATCGCGCGTGATCATAGGTCGATCACACCAGACTGCTTAGCCCTGACTTCGACCGCGGCGCTTCAACGTCGACCACGGCCCCCTTCGACCATGGCCCCCTTCGACCGCGGCCCCAACTTCGACTATAGCGTTGACTTCGACCATGGCCCCGACTTCGACCACTACCTCCTTCAACTTCGACCGCTACCCCCTTCGACTTTGACCACTTCTAGCACTCGGATATGTCATGACCATCTTTCTTGCAATACCTGCACGATTTCCTCTTCCTAGATTTAGATCTGCCTCTATGTCTGCTTTTGCTTCTACCTTTTGAATTGTCTTTTTAACCCTACTCGTATTGCCTACCGCGAACAGGCAAACCTTCTGCATGCGTACTTGAACTTTCACCCGGAACCATAAGTTCCATCTTTTCTTTAGCATATAGAGCTTCATAAACTTCACTGAGAGTAAGAGTATCTCGGTTTTATAGAATAGTATCTCTAAATGTAGAGTACGAACTGGCAAAATAAGACCAAAATCTTCATAATCATACTTTACCTTCATAGCTTCGAGATCTGCAACAACTTCCTTGAAATACCTCCATAGCTTCGAGATCTGCAACAACTTCCTTGAAAGCTATCAGGTGGTTCAACAATGAGGCACCCTCCGCTATCTTGTGGGAATAAAGCTTCTACTTCAGATGCATCTTACTGGTCAGATCCTTGGTTATGTAAATCTGCTCCAGCTTTAGCCATAATGCGGCGACGGATGTCTCCTTCATAACCTCCTGTAAAAATATTATTTGATAGATGAAGATAAATTTGAGATAAGGTCTTATGATCTTTACGTTTCTTCTCATCAGCGAACAATGTGACTGGCATCTTGTCGATCTCTAAAAGTGCATCATTCAAATCAAGCTGTGATAAAAATAGCTCGCATCTTGACTTGCCATAGAGAAAATCTCGTGTCACGATCCAATAGCGGAAATCATACTTCAAAGTCACCATGTGAAAGAAAACCAAATTTTGCTGGTACAAATTCGTGTGTACCTAACAACATCTTTCAATAAAAAACATTTATGTACAATCTCGAGTACTCATAGCAAATATCACTAAAATTAAAACCAAAACAATAGCTGACAGCCATTATTCTTCTCGCCTCAGGTTTCATGCTGCTTTTTTATTGGCTTTGCATGCACTGGTGTCCTTCTGTTGTCGTTTCCTCTCTCTTTTTTAACGCTACTACCGATTGGACTACTGTTGTGCTTCGCAACCTTTTCTTCTATCACCCACACCAATCAAGAAACCGAGGCAGTCACTCGACGTATATCATGATGCGGAACTCCGACTAAGAAATGACTTCAACGCCGACTCGGAGATACTAGATGCGTCTCGGATTTGGCGGAGAATGCTGAGACATAATTTTTTTCTCAAATCTCGAACTCTAAATCTCTGTGCTCTGATACCACTTATTGTAAATAATGTACAGAAAAACGGAGACAAGAGACACGAATTTTTTATGTGAAAAACCCATGAGAGAAAAAACCACAAGCGTTCGAAGGCAAATCACTATAATGAGAAGAGATTACAATGGAGTGCTTACTTTTCCTATAGGCTGCTGGGGTACATTTATATTGTGAGGGAAAACAGTCCAACACAGAGAGGAAACCGAATTAGAGTCGGTTGATATAGATTGACACTACGTCTGATACAACCTGTGCATGCACCTGACATGCCATGTCGGCATGAGGCGATGAAGTGTGCTACACAGACACAATATGAATTCAGATAAACTTTAACAGCCTCCCTTCCCCTCCAGTCACTGGTGGCTACCTAATCCCGCCACTTCCCCCTTCGATCACCGTCCCCTTCGACAACTGTCCCCTTCGACCATGTCTCTTCGACGTTGACCAGTGTCCCCTTCGACCATGACCCTTTGACGTCGACCACAGCTTCGACTTTGACCACTGTCCCCTTCGACCATGACCCTTCGACGTCGACCACTTTCCCCTTCGACTACGGTTTCAACTTCGACCATGGATCTTCGACTTTGGCCACGGCCCCCTTCGACCATGGCTCTGACGTCGACCACGACCCTTCGACTTTGACTGCGGACTGACTTCGTCCACAACCCTTCGACTTCGACCACTGCCCCCTTCCATCACTGTCCCCTTCGATCATGGCTTGGACTTCAACCATGATCCTTCGACTTCGACCACTGCCCCCTTCGACCATTGTCCCCTTTGACCACAGTTTGGACTTCGACCACAACCCTTTGACTTCGACCACGACCCTTCGACTTCGACCACGGCCTGACTTCGACCATGGCCCTTCGACTTTGACCACCTCCCCTTCGATCACGACTTCAACTTCGACTACTGATCTTCGACTTTGGCAACAATCCCATTCGAACACGGCACCAACTTCAACGACCAGCTTAGGAGACCAAAATCACCTGACAACGTACCAAAATATTTCAAAAAAATATATACAAAAACAATTCCTACATGTATCATCTGCAATACATAACGAATTTTCAAAATATATTTCATATTTTTTTTGCATCTCCTATTCTATATTATAAATTTGCTGCACACTCTAAAAAATATATTACATGTATATGCATAATATTTATAATTACAAAAAATTTATCTAACTATCTAATCAAAACAAAAAACAAAACTTAAAAATTATTTTGCGCAAAATCGCTGATCGGTGCAGAATTTTGGACCCTAGCACTGTAGCAACTGAGTGGTGCGGTCAGGGAGCGCACGACTCGCCGAATGGTGCGCTCGGCGACCGCACCACTCCAGTGATTTAGATGGTGCGGTCGGGGACCGCACCATCTCGGTGTCGTGCGTTCCCCGGCCGCACGATTGCCACGCAGGGGCCAGATCGGGAATTTTGTTTCGCGGGGGGCTATTTCGGGAATTGCCGGCACCAACAGTGCCAAAAGCGTCTAATTCCCCTGTCTGCTCCAAAGATGCCGTCGCCCTGCTCCCGCCAGCCGCCGCCTCCCCCTCCCTTCTCCCTCCACAGCGTCCTCTCTTATGTACACTGACCACACAAGAGGTGGCCCATCGGCGCGTCGCAGGACGGTGGAGGTGGTGGCGGCGCAACACGGCGAGCGCTACCGGGACAGGAGACAGAAGTGACGCGCCCTCTTGTGCACACTGCCACCTCCATCGGACCGGAGCTAGGGAAGAAGCACGGGATTGTGAGATCCTACGGCGGCATGGCCAGAAACGAACGGATCAGGTGGTGGCGACGGCGTGATCCCGCAGTGGTGTAGCCAGGGATGGCAAGATATGGCGGTGGAGGTGACTGGGATGAGGTCGATGACTAGGGTGCAGTGGTGAGTAAAGCAAAGAGGAGGACATAAGTGGAATCAAGAAATTTTTAGGGCTCACCATGGCGGGAGTGAAAGCTATTCTTCAGACCAAGCGCCGAAAACGCCGAAGCCTGAAAACCGGAACTCTGAAACCGAGCGGAGCAGACTAAAAAGTCTGTAGCCTGAAGCAGATTTTCGCGCACTGTAGCACGTCCGGCACGATTCAGAGAAACAGATTGCAGGATGCAAATACAATGATTTTGGGGCAATTTTCGTTCTCTATTCTCTTCTCAATTTATAGTAGCAGCAATACAGAAAATATGGGAAATACAAATATGAGTCATGATCGGAAAACTGGACTTGGCTCAATCAGACTCGGAAAGGAACTTCTAAACGCTACTCGGAAACTACTACTGAAAGACTCTCCTGCTGTTTCCGTCAGGGACTCTTCTGCTGCATGTCTTCCGGAGGGATGCTCAGGATTAAGTCCAACAGGGAGAAAGGGTGGGAAAGAAGATGCTTTGAGAGTGATGCTGCTGCTAGGTGGTAAGATCTTAGGTAATAACTTAGGAGGTGGAGTGGGTGGCCCGGCCCCCACAAATTTTCTTTCCCTGTTACCGTCCAACACAGTAGACAGGGGAACGTGAACTCGTGAAGCCGGGCGAGAAGTTCTTGTGGCGCCATCCGAGTTCCCCGAGTTCGATGGGCTCAACATGGTGGCCACCGCCGTCTCCACGTGGCATGTCGTCTGCAACATGGTGAGGGCGCCGTGTCCGTCGTGCCGTGCCGGACACACGTTCTTGTGGCGCAGCCACTATGACGTACACCCGCCGGCGCTCGCGCCTCCCCAACCCAATGCCGTGCGCAATTATCAACTGGCAGCTTGCCAACGAGACGCGAGAGGTGTATGGGCGTCGCACACTCGCACGCCCATGGTCGTGTTCAACTGGGACAGCCTACAGCTACGCCAACTGATTCGCGGCCCTCGATATTGAGGAGGCGTACGCCGACACGGCGCCGCTGAACGCCACGGCTATCAAGAATGTTCTCCCTGGAAACGACTTTTTATTGTCGAAACAAGTTTACCAGAAAGAAAGATATTTTGTGAAGGGCAAATAATCTGAATGAGTTAAATCTAGTGACAGGCGGTAACAAAATTTTGAGCTGAAGAAAAAGTACCTCTTGCAACTTTTGACCACCACCCTTGAAAGCTCGATCGGCTAGCATAAGATTTTGCATATTTGGCTCCTGTTCCTGGTGTTGTAAACCCCTTCTCCATGCGCAAACCTTTAGAATATCTCCCTACACTATAAAGCAGTTGTCCAATATTCTCAAAAGAGAATATTTCTAATGAAACTTAAACCAGGATACAATACGTAAACTGTTCGCGTTCAACGAAACCAGATAATAAGAGATGTCCACATAACCAAGCATCATATCCTTTTACATCAAGAAGTGAGCGCGACATAATAAACCAGCAACAAAGAAAAAACTGATGAGTCCCTGTCCATGAAGGGCTTGTTACCTTCTCCTAAAATCTTTATCCTGTTTAGGAGAGCTAAGATTCAGACAACTTGAAGCTGAAGATGAAGCTCAAGCTCGCCTAGACAGGCCCCACTAATATTAGAACACATGTACGCTATCTAGTTTCCTTGAAACCAAGATTGACTCTCCAACAAGGTAGGCGTGGAAATCTGGCCCTCGGCATGGCTGGGATGCTTGCTAGTCAGATAAGTGTAGGAAATCGTGGTGCCATGAAGGTTCAGAATCGTTGTTCTACAAAAAAAAAAAAACATGATTGTAAAATTCATCAGTAAGTAGCAGAGAACTGTAAGTCTAATACAAAAAACTTGCTATGATACTATTTTTTTCCATGGAGTTATCAGTTATTACCAAATATTGTAGAACAGTCTTGCTTAAATCTTCCTGGGAGCTTCCATCTAAATTGGGAGCACTAGGAACTGCTGGTACACTAACGGACTCATGTCCCACTTGAGCTATGGAGTGCATGTCCTTCTGCGCCACGCATCTCCCCATCGCTTCCTCTCTCACATGGACCTTGGGATCAACCATGTGTTCTGTGAGAATAGATGGCATAAAAATCATGTAAATGTAATGTATGATCAGAAAACAAGAACAGTCGGAACAATTGTATGTACAGCCAATCAGGTACCTGTGTTCATGTTCACTGCTTCAGATGCAGATGCTTGGATTTGCAAGTCTGGACAATGGTTTTGCATGCCGCTCGCTATCAGAGCTTTGGACATAGTTTGGGCATTCAAACCGTAGTTCCCCGTTGGCATGTAACCTGCAGCAGCAGGAGGCTGGTGTGTCACCGTAGACTCGAGCAGGTTAACTTGATCCTGAGAAATTATGTTTGCCGAATTGTCGCATTGGGGGTTTGATGATCTCTGCACTGCTTGACAGTCGTGCTGCTTGGACAAGTTGGAAGTAATAAAGGCTGACTGAGGAGGAGGTACATCTCTCTCATGTACACTATGTGCTTGAGGAGGTGGATCTCCTTGATGTCTTGTACTAGAATTGGCCCTCCAATTAACATGTGGTTCTCTTTGTTTCAAAGTCAACCTATGTTTCTGCATATCATGAAACCTGTTTGTTTGGTAATAATGGAAGCATAAAATGGTGCAATTTTTTATAAAAAATGGTTTTGCTATTGCACAGTCGGCACAGAATAGGGAGGGCAAATAAATACAAGAGAGACTTTTTCTTTCCAACGACGCATGCCCTTTTCTTCTCTCTGTTTTATTTACTCGCAACTCCTCTAATTGCTTACAAGAAGTACATGGTTAAAATAAGCCTCACGCACGTACTAAGTCGATTAACAACTAGTACCTATTCTCACGCCACTGTCCGAAATCTTCTCTACGATCCGCACTACTAGCACTCGAAGCACTATCCGAAAGACTCAACCACGCCTCACGATCACGGCTTCTCGACCACGCACTGTTGACCACTTCACCGACCACGGCTTGTCGACCATAGCACTTCGACTACATCTATGACTACGGCTTCCCTTCGACCGCTTCACCGACCACAACTTGTCGACCATAGTTCTTCGACCGCATTTCTAACCACACAGGTCTTCGAACACCGACCGTTAACTGTAGCTTACAACTAATATGCTACGACCACTGTCGACCTACGACTACTGCTACAATACTCTTACGAGTACCGACTGCATCGATACACAACTACGACCACTGCGCAGTTTGACTTACGACTACGATCACAGCGTAGTTTGACTTACAACCATTGCAGCTACGACTTAAGACCACTACAACTACGACTTATGACTACGTCTGCTGCGACCGGTCTCTGACTGCTCTTCAACTCCGGGTCTTCGACTGCTACACGTACTCGGACACACGAGTATTCAACACGACTACAATGCACTAGAACACACCGAGCACGAGACACACGACTTACAACGTACTCGAACACACCGAGTACTCAACACACGACTACAACATACTCGAACACACCGAATACTCAACACACGATCATGCAGTACTCGAATACATGAGTACTCGACTATAACTATAGTACTCGAACACACTAAATACGCACAACAACAAGATTAGTTCTAACATTAATTACCTGAAGGTGGCTGGCAACGTTCTCCCTGGTGAGTCTTGGATCATTCATCAACTCAAGTATTTTCTTCGGCATAGCATCTAACTCGCAAAGAAAACAAAACAGTTCACTCACAATGAAAAGTTAGTATATCTACACCTTTTAAACTAAATATAACATTAGCTAGCCAGATACCGCATTACCTCCGCAGGTGATGAGTCTGTCATGTGCGTCCACAAACTTGCTGTGCAGTTCGGTGGTCCAGACGAGCCTCTCCTTCCTCGGCCTCAACGCCGGTCGCTGTTGCTCCTCGCCGTCCTCGCTATTCTGCTCGTCCTCCTGATTCATCGTCTCCATGCTATTCTGCTCCACTGCCTGATTCATCATCTCCACGCTATTCTGCTCAACCTCTTGATTTGTTGTCTCACGTTCTTGGTTCCTCCTCCTCCTAGTCTCCCTGCTTCCTGACGATGACAACGTTGTTATCGTGGAAGCAGGTCCGTTGCTCTCTCCTTCCGGTGAGGCCACCTGTGACCTAGACTCGTGCGACATCCGGTTCACAATGGACTGCAGGTAGGTCTCAAGCTCTTCCATGCCTATAGGCCTGGTCAGGGGCCCGTGGGCCCTGACCTTCTTGTCGATGCCACACATTGATATGACTAGAGTTGAAACGAAAAATGTGAAATGTCATGGATGCTCATTCTACTCACAGATTAAGAGAAAGCAGAAATTTCGTTGCACACAAACCAATAATTAAATTGGCTCAATTAATTCAACTATCAAGGTTTGTACAGATCAATCTATCGATCGCGTATGATTGCAAAACTAATGGTATGTCGGTATCAATCTATCTTTATTTCCTTGTTTTCAGATCTCACACTTAAATACAATATATTTCTATTTATCCCTAAACATATGTGAAGAGGAAATTCATATCCATAGACCACAAGTTATTGATGTTACTTGATTTAAAATAAGCACTCCTCCTGTTTCAAAATAGATGATGTTGTTTCAGACATAGGCACAGTCCAGTACATATCTGTTATTTTTTGTTGTTATATGCTAGTGTAAATTATTTAAAATGCAATGATATAGAAGTTTCAAAATAGATAATGTTGTTTCAAATATCAGCACAGTTTCTAGTACACATCTGACCATTACTTTTTCTTGTTATATGCTAGTATAAATTTTGTAAAATGTAATGATATAGAAGCACAGTTGATGGCAAATCCACTAATATCATTTCCATATAACAAATCTATATTTTATATATAGAAAGTATTAATGATCAAAATTTTAAAAGTTTGACTACACACATGACGAAACAAAATCTTCTTGGAAACAGAGGAAGCAACAATTTCTAGATATTTTCATAGGCATGCACACCAACCAAGTAATATTTTAAATCTTTGTGAAAACGAAAATCTAAACCTCAGTATATCTCTCTCTCTTCTCTCTGTGTGTCTACGTGTGCGCGCGCGTGTTGTCTATATATTCACTCTTTTTATTTGTAAAGGAGAAAAAGTAATGTAGGGGAATGCGCATAAATATACTATCTTCTTCACGACAAGTAATCATATGCTTAATTTTATCACCGCATAAACAGTTTTAGAAGAAAAGCTTTGATCCAACTTTATTAGAAAGCATGCCCTAAACATTGCTTCAAAATACTAGACTCGTCAGTCTAAAGTTTTCCAGTACAGGCGGCTAATTGATCTTCTCTGGCAAGCCCTTTTCTTGTTTTTTTTCCCGAGAAAAAAGACTTCATCACCAGCAAATACTATTTACCCTGAAAAAAATAAATAGAAAGAGAACAGCTAGCAATAAATTAACTAAACCATAAATTCAATCAAGCTATTTCTTTTGTCTCAGTCGCTGTAAGTTGGTCTGTCTTGTAAAACTAGTGTACACAATGAAAACTCCTCTGTAATCCCCTAATTTTCAATATAAGTTGGGCAGAGCCTTCTTTCTAAAAATAAATTCAATGAAGCTTTACATTTCTTTCTTGTTCCAATTAGTTAAGCAATTTGATCAAAGTTTAAAAACTCTTGCCCTTCAAAGAAAAATTAATTAGCAGGTTCTATACTCTTCAACCATAAGAAATTAACTTCAAACAAGCTTTATATCCCTTCCTATTTCCAATTAGCTAGGCGCACAAGTCAAGAAAAACTCAAAACTCTTAACTTGCAAGTATTTATCCGGGAAAAAGAAAAGGAGAAAAAAACAGTTAGCAATTAAGCGTCTAAACCCTAACATGAAACCAGCTTTATCTCTTTCTCTATTTCCAATCAAGTTGATCATCGTTTCAAATTCTTAATCTTCAAAGAAAAAAATAGCAGCAGGGCTCTAAACCCTTAAACCCTAACTTCAAACAAAATTTTGTCTTCTTTCCTCTGTTTCCAATTTGGCATGTTAAGCAAAATCTCTAAACTAAAAACTCTTCAAAAGAAGAAAAAAAAAAGGAAGTAGGCCTCTAAACCCTAAATCCAAATTAACTTAATTACCATAGACACGAATGCGCATCTCGGTGTTGACACGCTCCAATAGCTCGAGCACGGCGTCGCGGGGCGCGAACATGTCGACCAGCACGGCGTCGAACTCTCCGTTGCGCTCCCGCAGCACCGCCATGGCTGCCGCCGGATGCGAGCAAGTCGTCGCTGCGAAGCAACACAGCACCAAAATAAGAGCTAGCGTACACGTACGTACGATACAAGCCGTGAAAGAAGCAACCTATATCTGGACGGACGCATGCAGCATACGTACCTACATAGGCGCGCCGGCGAAGCAACCTCTCCAGGGCGTTCCGGTTGGCCGCGTCGCCGACGACGGCGAGCACGCGGGTAGGGTTGCGAGGGAGCATCGGAGACGGAGGGCGGTGGCCGCCGGCGGCTGGGGTGCCCGGCACGACGTCCATGGATGCGTGCGTGGAGCGTCTAGGCCTAAGCTATTAGCAGGGGGTCGACGACGTATAGATTAATAAATAAACCTGGGGAGAACGGCGTAGGATTAGTATCGATAAACCCCCTAGGGAAGAGGGGAGTGGTCAGAAGTGGACAAATCTACCGGAAAATTGAGGGGAATAGGGATTATTATAGATCTAATGAGTCGGTTGCTTCGCGCGTGGAAGATTAATTAGTTGCGTGCTCTCACACAAATGAGGGGGAGGGGGCTAACTAATTCAATGATTTAATAATCTGGTTCAATTAGTTGGCCAGGTGCACTCCGTACATACGGTTGCAAGCTGTCAGCTCTCTCTTAAAAAGATCTTCTGTTTTTCTAGAAATACCATATTCTATGCTTCCAGACCAATTAAATAATAGTTAGAAATAAAATATCTGAGTAATATTTATCAACACCCTTTCGTCTAACACATAACAATTATCGATGAGAATATCTATCTGATTATTCTGGAGTCTGTATAAAGACGAAAGGTCAAGCATGCACTTGCATTGCGTACATCCATAAAGTCGCTTAATTATATTTGGGCAATCGATAACATCTCTTTCGTTGACAGACTAAAGAAAAACGTAGATTACCATATGGTATGGTCTGTAAACGTGCGTGTATTGTGTATTCCTCAGGATAGAAGTATACGGCAATTTAGCGTGGCTCTCAGCGCAAAACGCGGCGCAGCGGGCGCTAGTTAGCTAGCAGCTACTTACCGGCCGCCGGCCGCCCGGCCGAGGTGTGGAGAGCGTGCGAAAGTCTCGCGCAGAGCTCTGGGTAATCGACTAACGGTGATGGGTTGCCTCAGCAGCGGGGCAAATTTTATTCGACAGTTGGGAACAATCTCTTGACAGGCGGTGGAGTTGTGCATATACAATTTAAATTGTGGTGATCATCTATTATACACATACAAATGCATTTTAGTAAAAATTTTGTAAAGAGCCTTTGTCTAATTAAACCTGTGCTATGGGGCACACTCACATATACGTGTGTGGGGTGTGCGAGCGTGGTGATGTGCATGCGTTTGCGTCTTCATTGTAATGAAAAAAAGAGTTTCCTCGACAGCTGGGAACCATATCTTGACAGGTGGTGGAGTTGTTTATTATTAGACCATGTAGAGATCATAAATACAGTAATGATGAATAATTGATTTTTGGATTTCATTGAAATTTACTTTTGTGAAAGTTACGGTCGACCATGGTCGGTAGTCCTATCGGCTTTATGATGGATGATCCGATCAGCAGGTCTAAATGGCAAGCATTTCGACCACAGTAGAACTACCACGGTATTTTGACCATGGCAGAACGACCACGGTATTTCGACCACGACAAAATGACCACAGTGGAATGACCTCGATCCGAAGTTTTTAGAGGAATGAAAGACTCCGGAGTCAGAGAGTCGTCGGAGAGGTCAAAGACTCTGGAGTTGGAGGCTTCGAAGAAACCGGTTGTAGCTACAGTAAACCGGTCATAGCTACAGTGCACTGGTCAATAGTTGTAAGCTAGGAGAAACTAGTCGTATGCTATAATGTAACTAGTCATAACTGCAGTGAATAGGTCGTATGCTACCGGGAGCCGGTTGTACTGAACAGTGAACCAGTCGTATGATATAGCGAACTGGTTGCAAGATATAATGGACTACGATCGGTAGTCGGTAGGCTTTGACTAGGATGGTTGGGGTTATGAGCTTTAGTGAACCGATCGGAAGTAACAGTAACCAATCAGTGGTCGTTGCTACAGTACCCGATCAGTACTAGGTACTTGGTGGTCATTGCTACAGTACCTGGTCGGTACTCTGTACTCAATGGTCAGAACTACAATACTTGTTGATGGTAGTTTGCACTACAGTACCAGGTTGGTACTCGATAGTCGACGGTACAGTGGCTGGTTGATGGTCGGTAGTCGTAGCCTTCAACTGCTACGATGCTTGTGATTTCTGAGTGTTTTGAATAGTTGTAATTCCTAAGTACTTGTGGTTTTTGAGTACTTGTTGAGCCAGGTTGACCTGGTTGGTGTTGATGAATGGTTAAAATTGTGGTTTGTGTGTGCGGACTAATATCAATCAAGTTGAAAAGAACTTGTGCCAGGGAATATATTCCTTGGTCTTTGCATGTGTAGGTTAGGCGTGGAGATGGTCATGGTCGGTGATGAGGAGGACCGAGACTAGGATGAGGAAATCTAAGGTCCAAGCGGTCGAGGATGTCACGAGGTGGTCGAGCTCACGATAGAGCACGTGGAGATCAAAGGTGGATCATGCATGGAGAAGCTATGGGAGGTGCAGTCCTGAAATCTTCAACACGAGGTGGATGATGTATGGAGAAGCTACGAGAGGTGCAGTCCTGATGTCTTCAACACGTGATGAGTTAGGAGTTGTGGAAGGAGTCCATAACTGAAAAAATTTAGAGATTGTGTAAAACCCATGTTTGGAAGGGTTTCGGGCTCCTTGATTTTTGGAACGGATAGAGTCTGTAACTTGGAAGTTTTAGAGATTATAGAAAACATGTGTTTGGAAGGGTTTCAGGTCCCTTGCTTTTTGGAAGAGATAGGATTTTGTGTCTGTGTTTGATAAGAACATGTTTGAGGCGTTAGCTATAAAAGCAGGGAGACGCTAATGGTTAATGTAAGGCTTGTGAAAGGTTTTTGGCGGAGAGACTTACGAAGAGGATTTAGTTTCTGGCTAGGGCTTTTAGGGATGCTTGTGAGGGCACTTTGTAAATCCACAAAAATCCAACAATAAAGATCAACTTGAATTAATCTTGTTTGTGATTTGCTTGAAGAGTGCTAGTGATTGCAGGTGGATTGGATCTTACGATGATGTGCAAAGGTACTCGAGAGGTTTGACTCTTGGTGTTGAAGAATTCGAGTACGAACAAATCGGTCGAAGATCAACACTAAGTGGTCGATCGAAGCAGTTGAACACTGAGTGATCAATTAGGCAATTGAGCACTGAGCAGTGGAAACCTTCATCAACTGCTAGGAGATTCCAAAAAGTGGTAACAATCATTCACCCCCTCTGATTGTAGTATTCGATCCTATAAGTGGTATCAGACCTTGTTACGATGTAATCAGAGAGATATGTGAACCATCCCCCATGCTAGATGGTACTGATTTTGTTTTTTGGAAGTGTTGTATGCAAGCTTACATTGAGGCTGAAAGTACTGATATTTGGAATAAAGTTTCTCAACCTTATGTAGTTCCTACTAATGTTACTACAGAAAATAAAACAGATGTTGATTTGAATGCTCGAGCTCATAACCCGCAGTTTCAACGAATTTCTTGCAAAGAATTTAATTGAGTAACTCATATTAATTCTGCCCACTTAATATGAAAACTTTTGTCTAATTATCATGAAGGAACGATTAAAATCAAGAAAGTGCACAAGAATTTATATAAAAAATACTGTGATTTTGCTATGAAGCCTAGTAAATTTAGTAATGATCTTTTTGCTCGCTTTGAGAAGATATTGAGTAACTTGCATGAAGTTAGTGTTATTCCTACTGATGGAGATAATGCAACTAAAATTTTGAGGTCTTTAGGTTCTGAGTGGTTGATGGTTGTCACGACCATTAATCAAACTGTCAATCTAGATACTTTGACCATGAATGATCTTTACTCGAGATTGAAAACTTATGAGATGGAAGCCTTGCCATCTAAAACTGATAAGTCTTCATCTTTACCTTTTGTGACTAACCCCATGAAGGTTGCTTCGTCGAGTGTATTGTCTTGTGTTTCCTTGTCTGCTTTGTCATTTTTTTAGAAGAACAGTTTGAGCAGCTCTCTGAAGAGGACTTGGTATTAATTTCCTCACGAGCATGCAAGGCACTCAACAATCTAAGGTTGAGAAAGCGAGGCGGAGCTTCAGGTTTGATTAAATGCTTTGAGTATGGCGAGCTAGTCCACATTAAGATGGATTATCCCAAGCTCAAAAGGAAAGTGATCAAGAAAGATTGGAATTATCGTCATTAACCATCCAAGAATAATACCAAGGGTGGACATTTCTGCCACAAAGTTGCTAAAAAAGTTTTATCAGCTATCGAGCACCTTGACTTAAGTGATGGGGATTTTGAGAGTTGCAACGACGATGACCACAATGATGATGATGCCAAGGTAAGAAGAACACTGACGACTTTATGGCATGTGCTTCATAGCAAGCAATAACAATGATGACGACTGCAGTGATCCTGGTAAGGTAAGACCATCATATGATGAGCTTGAAGATGGTCTAGTTAAACTTGCTATTGAATTGAAAATAACTACAAGGAAATTGGAAGAAAATATTTTTGTTTTTGAAAGCTTGAATTCTGAGATTAATAGACTTAGAGCATCTATTCCTAAAAATGATTCATGTGAAGTTTGTCTAGTTTTACATTCTGAATTAGAGACTGCTAGATCAATTAATGTAAGAAATCTAGTTCAACTTAGAGATATAACTGATAAGTTTGATGAACTAAGAGTGCTACACGACTCTTGTAATGAAAAGTTTAAACTTGCTAATGATGAAATTGAAAAGCTGAAGTCTAACTATTCTAATGTGTGTTCTAAATGTGATTTCCTACACGTTAGACTTAATTTATCTCAGGAATCAATTCAACAAATGTTTTATCATGAGACTCTTTCTTGTTCTAACTGTCCTAAGCTTAACACCAAAATAGAAATATTGAATAGACAACTTAATGATTTTGCTAAAAAAGAGAGATTGTTTCAGTCTAGTGCTTCTAAGGATCTTGCTAATGAATATGTTAAGTGCGCATCTTTTTTTACACTGGTAAGGAAAATGAGTATCTTAAGAATACTTTAGAGAGATTCTCTTTTGGCAAGAAGAATTTGAACATGATCCTAGACAAGTCAAAAACAAGTATGAAAAATAATGGTCTAGGATTGAATTTTGTTGAGCATACTAAGAATAATTCTCCAGAAGTTGTTGTTACTCGAACCGAGAATGTTTGAAGTAGAATCTGAACCAAACTAAATTATCTCTAGATCTGCTGGTATTGCAAAAGAATTCTCTACCAAACTAGGTGCCATGAAGTCGATTGATTCGACCACTCATCAAGTCAAGTATCAATGTATTCATTGTGGTAGAGACAATCATTTGGTTCAATTCTGTTTTTGAAAAGCAAAGAGAGAGAAGAAAGACAGGATAAGGAATGATTTTTGACCAGTTATTTCCCGTGGTCGAACTAGCGTAGTTGGACCAGACGTTCGACCAGTTGTTTCTTGAAGTCAGACCAGCGTGGTCAGACAAGATTTTTGACCAGCTGTTTCCCATGATCAAACCAACTTCTCAAGAGAATTTCGACCAACGTTTTTTGCTCGTTTAGACCGGTCAGAGGTCAGATCAGCTTTACATTGGTAGTCAGATCGTTTTCAACCAGTGGTGTCCATGGAATCCGACTGATCAGCAATCAGACCAGCTTTACTGAGGAGGTCAGACTACCTCATGGTTGAACCAGCGTCCCAATGATTGTCTGGTCAAAATATGTCAATTGCTAATACTTCACTTAAATCTTTATCAGTGCATGCTTTTGCTCCTGTTTGTTGAGTATCTTAGTATTGGACACCTAAATCCTTATTATCTAACCTAGTACTAAGATACCAACGATTGTTCCTGCTTTGTAGGCTCATCGCTAGTAGAAGGAGAACATATGGTTCTCCTCCCTTACTCATACCCCCGGTGATGAGATGATCACTTTTGGGGACAACTCTCAAGGATGAGTTCTTGCAAAAGGTACCAAACGCATCAATGACAAGTTCATCTCAAAAGACATCGCTTGTCAGTAAGTTGAGCTATAACTTGCTTTTATTTTCATAGTTGGTAGACAATAATCTTAAGGTGAACTTTAAAAAGCATTTATGCTATATTTTAGATTCATCTAGTGATCTTGTATGCAAAATCAGTAGAGTTGGTCACTTGTTTAAGGGTGACTTTTTGTATTCAGCATTTTCTGATCTTAGGTGTCTTATTTCATCAGACTCTAAGGATTGGTTAATCTGGCATCGTAGATTAGGTTATATTGGCTTTGATCATTTAGCTCGTCTTAGTAATTTGAATCTTGTTAGAGGAATTTCTAGTTTTAAGATTGAAAAGTCAATGGATCTAATTTGTTCACCTTGTTGACATGGTAAAATGGTCTCATTGTCACATCCTCCACTCACATTTTTCATGACTGATTCCTTGGATCAATTATTGCACATGGACACTGTAGGTCCTTCTAGGGTTCAGTCGGTTGGAGGTAAATGTATGTTCTTGTTATTGTTGATGATTACTCTTGATATTTTTGGGTTTATTTTATGGCATCTAAGGGTGAAGCTTTCGGTCACTTTAGAGAGATAGCTCTTAGACTTGCTAATGAATTTCTAAGAGCACTTATAGTAATTAGAAGTGATAATAAAATTGAATTATAAAACACATCATTTGCTTCCTTTTGTGCTTATAGGGTTTAGACCATCAATTTTTGTCAGCTCGTGTGCCTCAACAGAATGATGTGGTCGAATGTAAGAATAGAACCTTGGTTAGGGGTGGATATCGAGCCAACTCCTTGTCTTATCGAGCTTTTTCTAAAAATGACATAGTTTGATTTAAAATAATTTTACATATAATTTAAAAGTATTTTTAGAAACGAGCTAACGAGCCGAGCTTAAGCAAAATTCAAATTCATTTGAAATCAACTCATTTTAATGTTTAGCCAATTAACAAGTATAATTGAAGCAATTTTGAACCGAGCGAACGAGCCCCACTAACGAGCTTTTTTTCCACCCCTAACCTTGGTTGAGATGGTTAGAATAATGTTAAATGAATATGCTACTCCTAAGATGTATTGGGCTAAACTTTTTTTAACTGCTTGCTATATTTTGAATAGAGTATTCTTGTGAGCTAAATTGCATAAGACTTCCTGTGAGCTTTGTTTTGGTCATTCTCCTAACATTTCTCACTTGAGGGTGTTCAGATGTCGATGCTTTATTCTTAAACATGGCAATCTTGATAAATTTGAATCTAGATCCTTAGATAGCATCTTTCTTGGATATGCAGTTCACACTTAAGGTTATCATGTACTCAACTTAGAAACTAACAAAATTGTTGAGACCTATGAGGTCACTTTTGATGAGACTAGTCCTGGTACTGGATCCGACAATGTAGTTATGCAGGTAATTGACGCACTCGAGGACATCTTCTATGACTCCGATGATGACAAAAGGTAGTTCTCGAATCACACTTCTACTCTTACGACCACTCATGAGGTAGAGGCTACTACGACTACTACGACTACACCTACAACCACTCCTATGACCACTCCACAAGCTTCTCTACATATTCAACTGAGTCATCCACCTGAACAAATGATTAGTGAGTTAAGTGAGAGAGTTCTTCATAACAGGTATAACTCCAATGCCTTATATGCTTATTCTATTTTTGTCTCCTCTTTTGAACCCCAAGATGTAAGTCACGCTTTATTTGATAAGTCTTAGATTAATGTCATCTATGAGGAATTAGAAAACTTTGAGCGTAATAAAGTCTGGACCTTAGTTTCACCTGCTTATGGTCATAATGTTATTGTAATTAAATGGGTTTTTAAGAATAAATAAAGTGAAGATGGTATTGTTGTTCAAAATAATGCTATACTTGTGGCTCAAGGATTTACCAGGTAGAAGGTCTTGATTTTGGTGAAACTTTTGAACCTGTTGCTCGATTAGAAGTTATTAGAATTCTATTAGCATTTGCTACATCAATGGGTTTTAGACTAATGTGTAACATAGAACCAAATATGGATGTACGCTGGGAACCGTGTAAGTGAAGAGTACATTAATGGCGTGTCTATAAAAGAGCCGTCGAGGAGGATATGTTGAATAAGGGGGTGGAATATATATACTGTCCATACATTGACTATGAGAATCTAAAGATGTTAAAGAACCAAGCACAGATTGAAGCGCACTTAATTCGAAGGGGGTTTCAAAAAGGGGTATGCACATTGAACCAGTCATGGTGAAGAGCAGATTACATGGGAAGGTAGTAATAATGACATCACTGACAAAATCAATGATATGCCGTCAGATGATGTCGATTGTGGTTCCGATTTAGATAGGCTGCATGATAACAATCTGGATCAGATGCTTCACGATAAAGAAGGGAACTATGATGAGAGAGTATGTTAACTTTCGAGTCTTAATAAAGGATTTGGAGAAAGTTTTGTTCACATGCTGCAAGTCAAAATACACAAGGTTGTCAACCGTGCTTGAACTGCTGAAATTGAAGGCAAGCAACGGTTGGGCCAACAAGAGTTTCACGGCACTATTAAGCTTTTAGTGGACATGCTTCCAAAGGGAAACGAGTTACCCAAAACTACCTACAAAGCTAACAAGTTTCTTTGTCCATTGGGAATGGAAGTAGAAAGAATACATGCATGTCCGAATGACTGTATTCTCTACCGTAAAGAGTATGCAAACATGCATATATGTCCGGTGTGCAACACATCCCGATATAAGTGTAAGAATCAATCAGATGATAGTGAGAGAATAGAGGATAAGAAGGGACCTCTTGCTAAGGTGGCATGGTATCTTCCTGTAATTCCTCATTTGAAGCGATTTTTTGCGAACCCAAAGGAGGCAAAACTGCCGCATTGGCACTCGAAAGAGTGTAAGAAGGATGAAATGGTAAGACACCTTACTGATTCCACCCAGTAGAGAAACATCGATAGGAGGTTTACAGACTTCGGTGTAGGACCGAAGAATATAAGGTTTGGATTGAGTATAGATGGAATGAATCTTTTTGGTAACATAAACAGCCGATATATCACTTGACCCGTGACTCTCTACATCTACAACCTTCCTCATTGGTTGTGTATGAAGCAGAAGTATATTTTGCTATCAACACTTACCCAAGGACCGAAGCAACTTGGCAATGATATTGATTTGTACCTAGCACTGTTGGTGGAAGATATAAAATACTGTGGATCGAAGAGGTATAGGTATGAGATGCGTACAAATGAGAGAACTTCACTTTACGCTCCTTGTTGTTCTGCACCAAAAATTATTATCCTACCCTTACTAACCCATTGGGCTAGAGTACAAAAGAGGCCAAAGCCTGTACTCACTGCTTAGATGATACCGAGAGTGTGTGTCTAAAGCAGTCGCATAAAACCGTATACATGCGTCACCGTAGGTTTCTTCGGAGGGCTCACCCAGACCACAGGATAAAGAAACAATTCAACAGAGAGGAGGAAAATTTAGCTCCAAGGCATTTAAGCGAAAAAGGGGTCTATGATATGGTTAAGGATTTAGATGTTGTGTTCAGAAATGGACGTAAATCGACGACCCATGAGAAGAACGTCTAAAAGAAGAGATCAATATTTTGGGACTTACCTTATTGGGAGCACCTAGAAGTTCACTACTGCATCGATGTCATGCACATAGAGAAGAATGTGTGTAACAGTTTGATTCGTCTCTTACTAAATATTCATAATAAAATAAAGTATGGTGTTAACACAAGGCTTGATTTGGTTGATATGGACATCAGGCCTGAGTTAGCACCGATAAAGACCGACAAAGGACGAACTTACCTTCCCCCTACTTGTTACACTTTGTCCAAGGCTGAGTGAACTAAATTGTGCTAGTGCTTGCATGGTGTGAAGTTTTGTCTAGTTACTCTGCCAACATGTGTCATGTGCTGATAACACATATGTTTCCTATTGCAATTAGAAGTATTTTGCCGATCAAGGTCTGAGAGACAATCATGAAACTGTGTTATTTCTTTAACACAATTGCTTAGAAGGTCATCGATCCCGAAGGACTAGATGCTCTGTAGGACTAGGTGGTGATGACTCTATGCCATCTTGAGATGTATTTTTCTCCATCGTTTTTTGATATCATGGTCCATCTCATTATTCACATTGTGTGAGAGATAAAAATGTGTGGGCCCGTGTTCCTACGTAGCATGTACCCGTTCGAGAGGTTCATGGGAATTCTCAAGTCCTATGTATGAAATCGATCTCGGCTGGAGGGCAGCATCGTCGAAGGTTGTGCAACTGAAGAGGTCATTGAGTTCTGTGTCGATTACATGGCTCAAGTCGAATTGATAGGTGTGCCTTAATCTCGCCATGAGGGGAGGCTCAAGGGTATCAGGACCATCAGAAGAAAAGCAATCACTTCAGATATGGATGCGTATAGTCAAGTCCATTTTACGGTTTTACAATACATGACTGAAGTGTCCCCGTATATCGACCAGCACAAGGACGTGCTTCGGCAATAGAATCCGGAGCAGCGGATGTTTGGATCACAAGACAACACAACAGTTGGTTCAATCAATGGTTGAAGGACCGACTCGCTAGGAGCTCGTCAAGTGATATGCTGACATGGTTGGCAAAAGGGCCAATATTTATAGTTATGACATAGCAAAGATATGATATAAATGGGTACACATTCTATATGCAAACTCAGGATGTAAAGAGCACTAACTAGAACAACGGTGTCTGCATAGATACGTTAAGTACCGATGGATTGAGGAACTCCTACTATGGGTTCATAGAGGAGATTTGGGAGCTCGACTATGTGCTTTTCAAGATCCGCTTGTTTCGGTGCTGTTGGGTCCATCTCCCACAGGTGAAGGTTGACAAGTACGATGTCAATACCATGGTCCTCAAATGTGTCAGATACAAAGACGAACCATTCGTACTCACTAACCAAGTTGTTCAAGTTTTCTATGTAAACGACTAGGCAAATAAGAAGCGCTACGTAGTTTTTCATGGAAAAAGGAGAATTATTGGAGTTGAGAATGTAGTGGACGAGGAAGAATATAATCAATTTGATAAGTTGGGAGAATGTGTGATATATATATATATATATATGTGTGTGTGTGTGTGTGTTGTGAATTCACATTTATGTATATAAGAATGTGTGATATATATATATATATATATATATATATATATATATATATATATATATATATATATATATGTGTGTGTGTGTGTGTGTGTGTGTGTGAATTTGCATTTATGTATATGAAAATGTGTGATATATATGTTAATTTGCATTTATGTATATGAGAATGCGTGATATATATATGTGAATGTGAGGAGGGATTATCACAGACGGTTATAAATTAAAACCGTCTGTGATTATTCCCCTATATATATGTATTGCGCACTAGGGGTTGTTCCCACTGTACTAACGCTACTCCCCACTAACGTCACCGCTTCCCTCGAGCTCGTCGCCCTCCTCCTCCTCCCCCGACTTTGGTGGCACTCCTCCCCTTAGCACGCCGCCTCCCCCGAGCCCATCGCCCTCCTCCTACTCCCCCGAGGCCGACACCGCCTCCCCGGAGCCCGTCACTACCTCCCCTGAACCCGTCGCTGCCTCCCCCGAACCCGTCGCCCTCCTCCTCCTCCCTCAACTCTAGTGGCACTCCTCCCCTGAGCATGCCGCCTCCCCTAAGCCTGTCGCCGCCTCCCCCAACTCCAGCAGCCCTCCTCCCCCGCATCATCAACTCAGTGGCTTAGATTGCCATTACGGCTGTGTGAGTTTTTCTTTGTACTTTGATATTTACTATCATACTCAGTTTGTCGTGCTAGTTAATTTTGGTACTATTATCTCTGAAACTTGCAAGTGCTAGCACTAAGGGGACTTTGCATAATAGTTTGTGGGTGCTGTGATTGTTCAATGAAGAATTTGGTCAACGTGAAATTCTTATGTGACAATTTGTGATATTGAGTCAGGCTGTGAGCTGAGTTATTGTCTTTACATATTGATTCATATTAGACATGTCATATATCTGAACATCTCTGTTAGAGCAATTTACTTGAAGTAAATAGTTTTGGTATATGTCTGCAGTTTATTATTAAGTTTACTGCTACTTGTCTTCAGATATTCGGTAAGGTAGTCTAGAGTTCAAACCCTAACTGATTAGAGAAATTATCACATAAATACATGATCATATAAGACCCTTATGGCAAGGAGGCCCTACTGCTAGTAGGTGCAACTTGACACCTGAGAGCAAATCAACTAAATCAATATGTGCATTATGTAGATCATTGTAGCCCACTTACTTGGTCTATTAAGCATGAATTCCTGTTTTTACGACCTAGGTAGTCCATCTGTGTCAAGAGATGTTTATTTGATACTCATGTCATACATTTGTTGCTAGAATTATTCCAATTCACCAAAAATTGGCTGAAGAATTGCTCACTTCTTCTATCTTTTGAAGATGTCATCCGCTCATTCTTTGTCATCATCACCAGATGCAGGTGATGCACCACCCTCTGGAAAATCCTGAAAAGGAAAAGGACTATCGAAAAGGCCCGAGTGCCGATTTACCATCACAGATATCGATGCATCTGGGACCCTCTCAATTCTCGTCGAGCAATATCCACATTCCAAAGACTAGTCAAAATAGTTGCACAGGAAGGGATTGAGATCACGTTCGATTCATGGAAGAACATGATCGAAGTTCGGAAAAGTTAGCTGGTGACAGAAGTTTTTCAATCGTTCGAGATCCCAGAAAAATACTAGGCCTCCGTATGATGACATGCATTGATAGCAGCGTGTAAAGCATGGAAGAACTTCAAGTGCTTGCTTGTTAAGCAATATGTGGAGAAGAATCTGATGCCCTTCTACAAGTATCCATTCCTAGAACTGTAATGGCAAAGGTTTGTGGCGATGAAGATGATAGATAATTTTAGAAGTGAAACTACAGAGCATAGGGCCCTCCAAGCAAAAAACGCGCACCCCACATACTCAGCACCGCTGGATATGTGGGTAAAATCCCGCAATAGAGGAAGAAGAACGAGCAAGCAATTTTGTGGGATACCTCCCCTCCATTTGCCTGGATCTCTGATGAGCACGTGCAAAACTGGATAAGAGCGAGATCATCTACTGTGTTGTCGGGGGCCATCTCCTTTTGAAACCCCACAGATGAGGAAGTGTCACACCATCTAGTAAGATATTGAACTACCTAATTTGTAATTAATCTATAACGTTATAGGAAGTGAAATGACATGTCAGGCTCTTGTAGAAAGCGCTGAGTGTAGAATCTTCCCAAGGCTCATTTCAGGCAGTCAGGGAGAGATATACTCTCGACGGCCTTGGGAAACAAGGAGCACTCAAGTCACACGAGAGGCCTTGGCCTTTATGTTCCTTGGAAACATGGTTTCTCAGAGGACTCCAAAGCGTACCAGAATAGGAAGAGAGCTAAAGCCGAGTGTGAGCCACGGCTACAAAAGGACATTATGGTATCCCTTAGAGATGAGATGCAAAAGTATGTCAGAGATAAGATGAAATGGCATAGGGAAAATCAGCAGGAAGCCCCCATCGCTCCTATGCTAGGCAGCCCCCAACTGTCAGAATAGCTGCACATCCAACCCTACCACAGAAAGCAACCACCGATTTCCTATCGATGACATCTTCTAATAATTATTATCTCTGGAATGTTCGATCCATTGATAGACCTGTTGGAGTAGCTAATTTTGTATCGTTATGTAGGTGGCTATGAAGTGGAAGGTCCAAGTAAGATATACCCTATTGCCTTGTGCGCTGCTTGAGGCTAGGCATATCCATCCAGTCCTTGGGTCTTGGTGTATGGTGTAACTCTAGAGTCAGATTTCACAAAAGTGAATATGGATAGTGTTCATGTCAATTTTGAGGTCATCCTACTACAGATGCCCCCAACAACAAGGTCATAACTTTAGGGCAAATCATTAGAACATTCATCCAGTGGCCCAAGAGGGACATCTGCTTGGAGGCTCCTGCACCAATGCTAAGTTCACGAGAGTTACTTGCACCTGTGCTAAGTCCACTCGAGCTATCTGCACTAGTGCCAATTCAACAGGAGCTATTCGCACCAAAGCTACCTACATCGATGCCAAGTCCACTCGAGCTATCTGCACCGGTGCCAAGTCCATAGGAGCTATTCGCACCAAAGCTACCTACACTGGTGCCAAGTCCACATGCGCTATTCGCACCAAAGCTACCTGCACCGGTGCCAAGTCCACATGCGATATTCGCACCAAAGCTATTTGCACCGATGCCAAGTCCACAGGCGCTATTCGCACTAGAGCTACCTGCACCGACGTGGCAAGGGTGCAGTGCATCTATATCTCGTGTCCGGTCAACTGTCATGAAGTCGACCTACAGCCAAGGCGGCAAGGGCGGTAAGGGCAAACCAAAGAAGACCGATGATGACATCCCCTACTTGCCATTGACCTGAAAATTTATGCTAGGTGAGTCGTTGGTCATTCCGATAGAGCATCTCCTAACCCTAGGACTAGCTTGCTAGAGATTACATACATACTACATGAAACAAACCAACAAGCCGGAGGGACAACGGCGTTCAGGTGTCACCGTCAAGTTCAGGCCGCATCATTTTCACCATGATATTCATGACGAAGGCATTGGTGGCTCAACGCAACAAGTAATTCATACTTATATCCTATAACCAGGGGTAAGTACTGCACTAGTGGCTATATTTGTTGATTTGTACTTTATAAGTAACACAAACTTAGGTTTAATGACCATGGCGACATATTTATGTAGGTTCCACTGGGTTCTAATTGTAATTATACCAAAATGGAACAGAGTAATATACCTTGATTCCCTAAAGAAGAACAAAATCGACTACACAATTGTCCAACAATTAATTGATATGTAAACATATTTTCTCCATAGATAACTCTATTGTAGTCTTTCCTTCCTTCTCAATGACTAAGGCTAATTTTTTCGTATCACGTAGGTCATTTGCCGCATACATTGCAGATGTACGGAAATCCAAGGGAGGGAGAAATGCCCTAAGACACAATTTATATTTCCTAGTATTCACTGGTATACATTAATCCTATATAACACTTCGTAGTAATGCCTCTCGAACTAACAAATTCTATTTTTGCAGTGCCACCAGCAACCGCCGGGCAATACCTGTGGATTCTATGTTTGCCACAACATGCAACTACTCCTTGATTCAACGAAGACCAATGATTCTTAGGTTTATCAATCTTGCAATAATTATTTTATACTTATCAATTTATATATGTATGCACGACATTGATCTTCCTACCGATAAGTTGTGTTCATCGATATAACTCTGTTGGAATAGGCCAACTTCAAATAAATTCAAGGACAGCGTGCGACTTCTTGATTTCTAAAGTGGAGTTCCACAATGTAAAATAAATTTGATTGAGGCAAGATTGAGCTTAATTGTACATGTGCGTATTTTTTCATGGATGAATAATTTATTTCATTTTAGTTAATTGGTTTCTGAAATGGATGTTATTATTTCTGAAAATGAATAAATATGAATTGGATGTATACTGCGTTGATCTGCTTGTTTTAGAGGGCATGGCTAGCATTTTCTTAGGCTAGCCAACAAAAAAGAATAGATTTAGGAATAGAAAAGAATATCACAAACGGTTATTAACTCGTAATCGTCTGTGATAGTGTACTATTACAGATGGTTTTTAGTTGAAATTGTCTATGATATGATGATGTATCACAGACAGTTTTGTATCACAAATGGTTTCAATGAAAAACCGTCTGTAATAGACTTCATCACAGATGGTTCAAAAGCCATATGTGATGACCTCATGTCATTACTGACCTATAAACTCAGACGGCTCATGAAACCATTTGAGATGACGTTTTTGAATCGTTTGTGATGACCTTTTCTGCAGTAGTGGCAGAGAGCAACTAGCTAGACTCCTGCATTCGACATAATTACCTATGTTTTGCTAAGCTTTCCTCCAGTTATGTACCAAGTCAACTCACCTCATCTCCCAGAAAAAAGTCAACTCACCTCCTATCTATAGCCAACTCAAATAAATAGTTTGGGTTTAAAAAGGCTTAGAACAAATAATTTTGCACGAGATTTTTACAAGAATATTTGGCTGTTTATGTTTGTATTTTGGATTATGGAATTTCAGTTGAATTTTAGATCGTTAGATCTAAATCTGACACACAAGATCTCTCCCTCTATCCCCTATACTTGTACCCTACTCCTCTCCCTCAAACTTATATTGTGACCCAACCTAAGAGCACACACTGTCGTCGCCTGCATGGTGCCTTCCTAGCATTGGCGAGACCCATTGGGTCTCCACCGTCTCCCTCACATATCCTTCTCATCTTCCTCACATCAGTGCCTACCATAACTTTGCCATTCGACATGAGGTGACCATTGCATCATGCTTGTCGGAGCTGGAAGAGGACCGGAGGAGCACAATTTTTTATGCGGCTCTAATAAGTAACAAATTCAACTAAAATTACAAGAAATTTTAGTTGAGTGTTATACAACAAATCCTTATTTAACTTATTATGTTGTTATTAATAACGTAACAAAAAAACCTCATTCGTAGAAAGTAACCAAAGTTAAACATGTGCATTGACATCACGACATCCTTGTATGATATAGCCAAGTAGTCCACTCACCTCATTGCTATCTTGTCAACTCGAGCAAGTAACTCAACACGGAATATTTACGAGAATATTAGTTTCACTTGTAACACATAAAATTTTATAAATTACCAAGAAATTGGTCTATCTTTTTTTAAAAAAAATCTATTTCAAACGTACCTAATTAACGACTTGCTCCGAACCATAAACCACCCGGGCAGAGGTGACGCGAACCATACACATGCATCTGATGCATATGTGCACGTGTTTGTCCTCTGGCCTGTCGTGCGGGGGAAAATGACATCGCACCTTTGATGCGCATGAATAGATCAGGAGTACTACGCATCATGGAGAGTTCAATTATTCAGAGGAAATAATCCATCCTTCCCCAATCCCACGCTGCTCTCTTCTTTCCGTAATGGATACTCATACCTACACTCGCGCCCACGCTGTTCTCTTTTCTTTTCGTAATGGATACTCATACCCACACTCGTAACTTAACTGGAACACACCCGACTAGGAGCGGGAGTGCATCCGATCCTTAGCCAACTCTTCCCGTACCCCCTCTTCCAGCGCCGACCAAATGAACTCTCTGACACAGGGCGTGTTTGATATGCTTATGACTTTTGCCTGAAATTTTTGAATTTTAGTTGTTTATGATAGGGATTACGAAAAAAGATACTCATTTATAATTTTGGTTGATACAGATATTAGACTTTTAACATATATTATAATTAACTTATTAATTTTATCTTAAAAAAACACTCTGTTTAGAATTTAGTAAGGGCATGTACAACCCACAGATAGGGTGCTGTCTGTAAGTTCTTAAGAATTTACATAGAGACAGCTAAACAGACAGTTTATACAATGGATCGTCTATTCGATTGTCTGTAAATTGATTAATATATGTATGAAACCTTGATCACGTATGAATACAACGGTGTCTGGGCGTCGATTTTTGCATGGGAGCATGAGCCTGTACCGTCGTCTGGTGAGACGACGGCCTCTCCCTCTCTCCTCAATTAATCATGTCCACATCGACTAACTTAGCTGAGGTGGCATCAAATAGACGGCCTCTTCATGACCGTTGTACGTGCCCTAAGTCCTCTTCCCCCGCCCATCGCGCCGATCCGGTCGGGTGCTCGGCCTCGCGGCTCTCTCTACTCTCTACCCGCTGCGATCCCCAATGGCTCTCGACCCCACCACCGCGCCCTCCGACCCCGCCGAGCCCGCGTGGCCGCTCCTTTCCTGCGGCGCCGCCGCGGAGGAGCTGGACGCCAGGTACGCGCCCTACGCGCGCCGGGACGCGTATGGGCCGATGGGCCGCGGGGCGCTGCCCGCGGCGCTGGCGGCCGCGCTCCTCCTTCCGCTCCGGCTCGTCTCGGCGGTGCTCCTGCTCGTCGTCTACTAACTTGTGTGCCGCGTGTGCACTCTGTGCGCCGACGGAGTCAAGGAGGGACGGCCCCGGCTCCATGGGTGGAGGAGGGAGGCCGTCGTACGGTCCGGCCGCGCGCTCGCGCGGGCAATGCTTTTCGTCTTCGGGTTCTATTGGATCCGCGTGTCCGACCGAAGCCTTCCCAATGCCGAGGTCAGTATGCGACCTTCGGCTTCCAGCATGCGATTTGTGTGGTCAATGTTGCTTGCTTGCTTCAGTACATACTTGCTTGGTGATGACGTCACATGTGTGTGGTGTTTGGTCAATGGTGGAAGATTGAACAGGAAGATGGTTGTGGTAACCATGGTGAATTGCAGAATGTGTAGCAATTGCGTTAGATAGGTACTTTGGTGCTGAGGTGCCACTAGCATCACTGATGCTGGGCATGAGAGCCTTTTCTGTACCAACGCAAATAGCCAAATACGCAATCACGGGGCCCATCCCATGAGCAATTGGCGGCATATTTCCGGTTTCTTTTTGTTAGAGCATGTATAATTGCAGAGTCTGCACTGATAGGCAATATCACTACGCTGTAAATGATTTTTTTTCTTTCTGGTTTTCATAGCAATACCATATAAGATGTGTTTATTGATGATATAAATGTTGTTTGATGGCATAAATGGCATGTACCTTTGGAGTAATATAGGAGCCCTTTTGGGGCTTTAGCTTTTTAGGGCTTTAGTTGGGTCCGTCTGTAAACACGATGTTTTGACAATTGTGCCTTAGTGGTCGAGTGCCACTAAAGCCACATGTTCATAGGCAAAGTGGACATTTATTAGCTTTGATTGAGAATTGAATAGCGTTGCAGTTTGTTCTTGTGTAGATTGATCGACATGGAGGTGAAAGTTAGATTGAAGTTATGTTCCGTTGGTTTGTGAGCAGCAATCAAAGTTTTGTAACAAAGCTTTATGATCAATATTCAATTAAACAAACAGGTTTTCAGTATGAAACCTAAAGTAAATGGCTGCAACATGGATTGATTTTATTTTGGATTTGTCAGGGATACAAATTGTGGAAGCTTAATTCTGTCATGCTTAAAAATGTTGCAATAACTGACAATAGATTTCTCTTGTCCTTTCAAGCACCTCTTGTATGGTATGGTAATCCTGTTGCCAAAAGGAAATGGTTTCCTGTAATCCTTGTAGAAGTAATGCATATCACCGCGCTTGTGTCTATGTGACTGACGTTCTTTAACTTTTTCCCCTGCTTCCCCTGTCATGCTAGTATGATGTTTTGTTCAGGATGTACATCAAGACCAGTCTGAAGAATTGGAAAGACCAGGGGCGATTGTGTCTAAGCATGTGTCATATGTGGATATTCTTTATCTCATGTCAGCTTCTTTTCCATGCTCTGTTGCTAAGGTACCAAACACACTTTTATTCACGCCCACTCATTTACTTAAATTTTTATGACTTAAAACTTTTGTTATAAATACCTTGTTTATGATTCAAAGTTTATTCTTGTTGTAGGTGTCGGTGTCCAAGTTACCCCTAGTTCGTCTCATAAGGTACTTTTCTTGCTTCTTAATGTTTCTAGATGGTGTCCTATTCATATGATAAGTGAGAAAACGACCTTAATCATTTTTATTTATTTAGAAATATTCTGGGTGTTCAACCTTTTCCATTTATTTATTTTAGAATGAAGGCTGGGAACATTTTCCATTTATGTTGTCCTTGCATATAATAAATTTCCTTTTCCATTTTTGTTGGCCCTGCATATAATAAATATAAGTTTTTTCCTTGTAATGCAGCAAATGTCTTGGATGCATTTTTGTTCAACCAGAATCCATAGCTTCAGATTCTAAAGGTGTCTCAGGTGTACATTGACATTAAGTCCTCGAAGTCATTATACTTATCTTAGTCATCACTTGCCAAACAAGCTTTATCTTTATCAGCACTCTCGAAATACTCCTATATGATAATACTGAATGATTAGTTGTAATTCTGCTTCAAATATTGCATGGATTTTCATGACAACAGTTGATGAGCGCCATAATCTGTTAAGTAGTCAGATTCTTTAATTCTATCGTGTACATGCCTTTCTTTGCTATGTTGAGGAAGATTCTTCACAAATGGAAACTTGCAATGTCCTACAAATTTTCTTCATTTTTTTACCAAACTGTCTGTACTGTATGTAGGTGCTGTAACTGTAAGGGTCCAGGAGGTTTGTCAAGATAAGAATTCCCCAATGATGTTACTATTTCCTGGTTAGTATGATCATTTCTTTTTTGGGGTCTTTCAAACTTTGTTTTTTGTATAGTGCTTGCCTATTTTCCATGTCATTAGCATTATATTTTAGAAGGCGCTATTTCCCATCTGTTGAATCATTAGTCATCCTTTATTACATAATCATGCTTTCTGTTGTCTTATGACACTACTGCTAAGCTTGCAATAGCTATCTGAGCATTGTGATCAAAATATGCTGGGCTTGGAGTGTTGCCCCCTTCTTTTCAGCTTATGGCTTCCCCGAACAAACAAACGGGACAACTTCTTCACCATCTTTTCGAAACGGCTGGGACAACTATTTCGATGCGATTTATCGGTATTTGGTTTGTTCGTACAAGCACTCGTGCTAGGTCCAAAAGCCATTAGTCGCAGCATAGGCCATTAACTGCAACCGAAAAGAACCTAGAGCCATTTTGAGCTATAAGTTTCTGCTCAAATTTAACACCATGTTCCGTTGCCTCTGTACAAACATATTCCATTGCTTCGATGAGATGTGCCTTTCAGTTTTCAACCTCAATTTTGTGCTCCAGACTGATGCTTGTTTATGTATATTACCCTAAACCAAAAAATTGGAATCTTTCATGCTCTAGTCCAAACACACAAATGATACGTGCTAAGAAATTTTGCATTCCTTGTTTATCTTATCTGTTTTTTTTTACTTTCAGTTACAGGTCTTCAAAAAACTTGTTTTTTCTTTGTTTACAGTCTTGTTCTTTTTTCTTTCAGAGGGTACTACTACAAATGGGTATTACCTTCTTCCATTTAAGACAGAGCCTTTCTTGCAAGAGCACCTGGGCAGCCAGTCATTTTGAGATATCCTTACAGGAGATTTAGTCCAGCCTGGGACTCCATGGATGGGTTAAGTATCCATTACAGGTTTACGCTTGCTTGAAATGGCAGTACAGGAACCTACAAGTAGGCACAGGAATACATGAGAAATATGTTGGAACCTTGTATGTAGAATTTGTGCTCTTTCCAGAGTAGCATTTTGTTCCATGTATCGATATTTACTATTTATTCAGGTTTTATTATGGGCTGAAATTAGGAACTTACCATTTTGCCATAATTAATTTTGCTCAATAGTGTTGTCCATGTCTGTTGTTAATATACTATTTAACCTTCCTATGCAATAAAGTACTTATTTCCCTCCTTTTCCATGTCTTGCTAAGCATGGTCTCCCATGTTATTGAAGATCGCTAGGCTGCTGCTTCTTATTGCAATCATTAAAATTTCCGTAGTTCGATAAATTCCTACAGGCATGCTATCACACTGAGAACATTGGCACTTCCAGAAAGATTTTGTTACTTCATACCGTTCCTGAGACAACCATGGGTAGAGGACTTTTTCATTTTTGTATGCAACACCCAAACAATTATTGATAATTACTACATACTATCTCCATTTTGCTATATTTGTCCACAGCCTACCAGGTGCATAGATTAAGGAAGCACTAAATCTAATAAATAGTTCATGATAAGTGACCATACTTACCCCTGTTAAATGACATAACACAACAACCTAACCTCTTCTAAAGCATTTAGATAGGGGTAGTGAGTGGAAAAGTTGTAACAACTACACTCTAGATTCCCTCAATGGACAAATGTATTGAAACAGGTTCTCCCGAGGTCATGGATAAATATAACGAAACGGAGTGAGTAGTACCTTTCAGAAGTATGTGGCATGTGAACTGGTAGAACTCTGCGTATTGACTATTTTTTGTGGTGCCTTTTCTATTTATGCCTTCTGAACTAAGAAGTAACAACTAATATGGCTCCCATATTGATTAATTGAATTCTGAAACAAATGTCATTTTTCTCTTGTAAAAAAATTTGCAGGCACGTCATGTGTTTTTGCTCCTCTGCCAATTTGTAAAGTACATGGAGGTTGTTCGTTTGCCTGTATACTATCCTTCGGAACAAGAAAAGGAGGATCCCAAACTCTATGCCAACGAAGTCAGAAAACTGATTGCAACAGAGGTATTATTCAGTTTTCAAGCTCCAAGTTGACTATTCATCTTTTTCTAATAATCTATCATGGTGTATTGTGTTCATGATTGCAACCATATAACAAACCATTTTTTCTATCAGGATAATTTAATTCTTTCTAATCTTGGGCTGGCGGACAGGCGTGTATATCATGCGGCACTGAATGGTAATAGTCCTCGTGCTCTATATCAGAAAGATGATTGTAAGCCCTTGCATCACTCTTTGTACACTGAAAGTTGAGGAGATTGTAACTATGTATGCGGAGTTTAGCTAACCATGTGTTGCATGTTTTCCTTGTTTGAGGAGCATAATGAATACCCTCCTGGTACTACATTGTATAAAAACCATTAACCATTATAATTCAATAATTATGTCTCTGGCATATTTGTCGTGCTTGTGCATTCACAGTTCACACCCTTTGTTGTATTGTTCTTTTTTATTGGCCTTTCAAGTGCTACTGTTTGATTTACCAGAACTTAATCATCTATTTGGTCTTCCCTGCAGGATTGTTGTGTCAAAGCTAATTTGGGTACACATGCTGTTAGTTTTACTGCCTGTCTTCGTACATTGTGAATAAAAAATTTTGTTGCTAATCTTTCTCTTTGAGGAGATACACTTTGTAAATGTTTGCGCCTTTTGAAGCAAGTCTGAGCTAGGCTTTAGGAACAGAAGAATTAGAACATGTAGAGGGGTAAAGCTGGAAAATTAACATTTTATTTATTTGATTCGTGTTGACATGCAGTAATTCTGAGTTACCACACTGTTCCCATGCATGATCTGTTCATCAAATATTAGTCATGTTCTAACTTTTGCTTTAGCCAGATCATTTTGTTGTAATATTACTTTTTTTACAATTGCTGTTTGATTCATGGGGATATATATCAAGTGCGATCGCCCTTTAAGGTGCAATCATACAATCCCTTCAGTTTGGGTACCAAATAAATATGAAAAAATCCAGAAAATATTCTAGATGTGTTTCTCAATTTACTCTACATATGTATAAATAATGTTACTATTCATAGAAAACTTATATTTTTTTTGTTTCTCCTAACAAATTTGAGTTTGAAGTTGAACTTTTGAAGGGTGTTAAAACACTACATGGACTAAATCATCATTTGCTTTGGAATTTTTCATGTTGGTGTCTAAACCGACAATTGATTGCATGACTACATCTCTAGAGTCTAGAGGTGATTGCATTTGATATGTTGCCTGATTACATTGACTATTGCTCAACTTGAATTTGATTCTTGAGTTTTGGTGCTCAATATTGGTCCAAATTGCATAAGTATGCGGTAGTTTGTAGCGCAATGAACTGCTAGAGCTTGCTTCGAGAGCATGAGCCGCGAGCCTGATGTTTGATGGGTATCTGACTATCAGGTACATCAGGCACCGCCTGAAATCTATGTAACATTGGAGCTTGCAGTAGGTGCTCGGTAGTTTACTAAGAAAATACAAGTGAACCTTATTGATTTGGCCTGCAAAATCAAAGCTAACGAAAACGCCAGTAACCATTAACAAACAACATGTAGATAACCACTACCATTGCAAATGGGCAACATTGTTCACATGTAACCTCCTATGTTGGGTTCAGATGAATTTTGTGTGGTAATTGCTAACGGATTACTACAAAAACAAGTTGAGCACTAATAATATTATAGATAATCGTGCCGCAACGTCCTTCCTTTTTCTCACTATAGTTTAGTTTATCTTTTCTTGGTTGAAGAACAATAAACCCTAAACAATATTCCGCAGTGGTTTGACAAGACCGGAGTGCTTAAATCGCTCAACCCACTCAGTAGCTAGATTTTGAAAGCTTGACCTCCAACAACAAGCAAAGCAAAGCAGTGCTCAGTTAGTTCCTTGTCACAACAACAACCACTTCGGTTACCAATCTGCAGGGCTAGTTTCCCTTTCTTTGCTTTCACTAGATTGTGGCTAAGATTCCATTTACGGTTGCACAAACCATGCTGACTGGCCTGTTCATATTGGTTGTAACTGATGGCTTTTGGATATGGCTGATGGCTATTAACTAAAATGAATAGAAGTGGCTGAAAGAAGGAGAATACAAGTGGTGAGAAAAAGTGAGGAAGAAATAAGTACGCAAGACAGGAGCAAAAAAGTAAGGTGCGTGATGCATCCATAAATCCTACCTTATCTCTAGAACAAGATGAGTATAAAAGACGATTCAAAAAGCCATGTGTTCATATTGACTTTAGAAACATAAATCAATATAAACGGACGTAATACAGTAGCCTGTTTTGGCCCGATGCACGGCATTCCACAAATCACAGCAAGACACATTTGCACCCAAATGGCTGACTTGTTAATTACTAATTAGATATAAAATAGTGCTCTCAATTCTGTCTTACTGATGATTGCAGACACACGGACGTTGAATGTAAATTCAAAGTCCTGTATTGATCTCATGCCAATATTTACTGAGGTAAGTTTCGACACCGCAACCGTATTACAGTTGTACTTTTTACCTCCTGGTTTTCACTTGTCACAGATACAACTCTTTTTTTTTTGTCTAGCCTTTTAAATTGTGAAGAATTATTTGGTTTCCAAGCCTACCACAGAAGATATCGCTGATGTCTAGCTAAGTCTATTAACTTACAAAGCGTTACTCTTTGACTACAGTCGAAACACACATTAATGCATGCATTTTTTTTTTGCTAGAGAAGAGAGCGGTTAAATGGGAGTTACAAACGACCAAACAACCACTTTATTAGTTTGTATCTTTAGTTTGTTATTCTCTCCGTTTTGTTATATTTATCCACAACCCACCATATACACGAACCAAGAAACCACTTAATATAAGAAAAAGTTAATATGAAATGGCCGTATATACTCTTACTAAATGACATACTATAACCACTTAACATCTTCTAAAATATTCAAGTAGGAGTAGAGAGTAGAAACATTGCAAGAACTAAACTCTTGATTCTTTCAATAGACAAATATTTTGAAACAGATACTCTTGAAGCCATGGACAAATATAATGAAAAGGAGGAAGGACTAAAATTGTATGCAAAAGAGAGAGACTAGGTTGGAGAGATATGCATGGTGCCGCTTGGTTGGGCTGAAATAAGCTGCCTTATGGCTGAAATTGCACTGCAGCTGATGGTGGCTTATTTAGCGTAACTAAATTTAAAAATTTTAAAACTAGAAAGAAAAAGTTAGCCCATCACGGACAATGCAAACGAATACGGAAAAAAAGAACCGGCAAAAAAGCCAAAAAGCTAGAAAAGACGAAATTTAGAAATAGTAAAAATAAGCTAGAAACCAGAAGTTCAAGCCGAAATGAGCGGGACGTTCTACTAATTTCTTGATCCTCTAAAAAGGTTCACTACTTGTATGAGTAATAAACACATTTTTTCCTTCTCTCTCTCTTACATCATCAAAAAGGTGACATGACATAGCTATAGCAACAAATAGACTACTAGGAGTGCCCAAGCAGTACAACCTTCTTAGTGTTTTTAGATATAGCCACCCATTAAAGATAAGGGTTTTACTAGTACTTGGATGTACCATGGGAGCATTCCCATCATACAGTCCACCAGATCGGCGCAATAATTTCATACAACATCTCTAACAATATTTGCACATTTGTGCAGCATTACAAAGTATAAATGGCAATATCCAAAAAATTTAAAAATTCTTATTTTATCAACAAATTCAACAAATCTTGAGTAGTAATAGACATCTTACACACTATAAGATATCGATATGTTTGAAAAGTGATGTAGACATCCCAACATGATTGAATCTAATTTCAAAAAAGAAGTTACACTGTTGTAATATTCTAAAAATATAAATGCAACAATCAACAATGATGTTTGCAACATTTTTTCATAGAAATTGTGTAAACAAATAAGCCGCAAAACCTTAGAAAAACTTGAAGAAATCCATACCAACTTAATAAACAATCAATTAAATTTGCAGAATTTGTTTAGTTTGCGGTATGCTATGCTTCAAAACTTGCTCAAAACTCCCTAAAATAAACAAATCCATGGTGCTACAAATACTGCAACATTCAAAAATAAATACAATATTTTGCTACCAAATATGCAATAAATCAGGTACATATATGCAACAAATCTAAAATACACAAAAAAATCTTGAAAGACAAAATGTGATATTGCAACAACGAGAAAAGCTTCATACAACAATGGAGATAAGGGTCTGCAACAAATTAAGAAAAATACCTACAAGAACTAACCAGAGGAGCACATAAGTTGCTGGCAGTGAGAAGTTGAGCTCAGAGTAGCGGCGGTAGGAGGTCGGTCCAATGCTTCGCCGACTAGCCCAGATTTGGCAAAGCTGGGCCTACCTAGTGCCTCATTGTTGGCTATACTGCTTGTCCTTGGCCCCCTTCCCCACGGTCCTTCACTCATCGTCTTGACCTCACCAGTGTTAAGAGAAAGGGAGAGGGAGCTTGGAGGACATGGCAATCAGGATAACAAGAAGTTTCTGAGGGGTGCGTGCAGAATTAGAGGATTGAGGGAAAGTAGAGGGAGGAAGGTGTGAGATGGGAGGAGCTTTTGTCGCCGGCGGCAGCAAGTTTTATGAAAGCAAATTTGAGGTAGAGCTAGTTTAAGAAAGAAAGCAAAAAGCAACTTGAAGCAGATGGGGGACAGAGAGAAGTGACGTTAGTGTCTTTTTTTTTTTTTAATCCCACCGTGAGACGTCCGATGCATTCAGTCCGTTTGAACGCACGCTCGGAAGCGTTACCCTAAAGATAAAACTAATGACCCCCGCAAGCCGTTCTCATCCCTTTGGAAAGCTACCATCTTTTATCTAAGGAAAGTTCACCAAAATATTCAACGGCACAAATTCAGATTGTACTGTAGTACGAGCGGCAAGCAAATGTAACAATAGCACTACGGAATCTTGTCATATTGTGTCATTTTCTTTGGTGTGCATTTCGCACCGTATTGTACGAGCTATTTAAGATCACCCGTTAAGAATCAATTCAGCGTGCTATAACAATGTAGATTTGACAAGAAATTCTTTCTTGCGGCATTGTTACTATTGAAATTGTTTGCTAGGTCAGTACTCTGCTGTTAGCTAAAAGCTTTAATAAAAAACTGGGCAATGACTTCTTGCTAAAAATTAATTTGCTTGGAGCAGAGAGAGTGAGGGGGGGGGGGGGGGGGACAACTCAATTCACTCCCATCTTCTAAAGCCAAATAATGAAATGGGGCAAATATTTGTCTGTCGTTTATGAGTATCACCACGTTCAATTCCTGCTACCATCTGCATGTGTAGTGTTCAATAATAAATTTATGAAAAAAATCTGATTTACGTCTCTCTACTTACATAAAAGTCTAAATATGACTCTTTACTATAAAACTGATTATTTAGGCCCCGTTTGGTAGAGCTCTAGCTCTAAGAAATCTGTAGATTTCCTAGAGCTGGTCATCTGTAGCTCTAGGAAATCCTGGATCTAGAGTTGCAGGTATGTTAAGTGCATTTACATGACTTATTTCATTTATATTATATATTAAATAAAAATATTTAAATCACTTTAATTTAGTCAACAAACTATAGATCCAACATAGATCTCGGAGCTAGAGCTGTGCCAAACGGGCACTTAACCTCTTCAACTTTGAAAACCATTGCAGTATTGCTACTGGTTTTGATTGGCAAATGTATTAAGTATCGAGCTTGAACTTTTGGACCTGATCCGTATGCTATAAGAAAATTATGACGTACTGCAGCTCTCTTTTCCTTAATAATTATGTATACGATTCTTTTGGACTTGGACTGATGATTTATGGTTTAAATATTTAAATTTTGACTGTTCGTAAGAGGCAGTACTCAGAAAGAAATAGTTGTATGCTATTTTAGTCAGTACAGCTGAACTTAGTACACTTTTTACTATAATTTTTTTGTTGTCCCTGCCTTGAAAAACACACCTTTTAAAAGCTAGTTACTATAGACAATAAAATTATAAACCAAATTTAAATCCAAAAGAACCCAGCCTGTATTTACTGTATTTGAATTTCTAACAGTAGTGACACCGAGATGTCATCTGACTTCGTCACTCCGCACGTTGTTGTACACTTGCAGTGCTCCGAGCGGATAAAACCTAATATTGAGCATGAATCATATAAAGAATGGGGTTCTTCGACTAAATATTTGCAAAGTCAGTTGAATTTCTGACATTTGGATCGTGCTTGAGGATTCACGTGCCATCCCCACTATTTTCTCCATCTCCGCGAGGCCGGTGGTGCGCGAGCACCATCTCTTGCGAAGCCAAGCGCGAACCAATGCAGCGTGTTCAGCGAAGCTTAATGCGCCTGATCACCACCACCTTTGGAAATTGATGAAAAATAATCTTGTTCGGTGAGTTGACTTGTTTCTATTTTTGAGTCCGATTTGTTTCCCTAAAAATCGGTTTGATTTCTTTCCTTGTTTAGCAGATAGATAAGTTTAGAAAGAGTTGATTTGTTTTGATCTTGTAATCAGATTGAGGTTTGCTATATAAAGAAGATAACTCAGAAAAGGTGCAGCAGTTTTGCACCGCACGTTGTGTGTGTTTTCTCCTCTGCTCGCATGAGTTCCCAGCGATGCGTTCCTCTGCTTCCATGTGTTTTCGGTAGACTATAGTTCTTCCGGCAAGAAGCCGTTCTCTGCAACCTGGTGTGTAGTTTTCAGCCGAGTGAAAACCAGTGCTTCCGGTATGTCCAGAAACCATCCAGATAGCGTGTGTTTGCTGGTGTTGATCCTGGTGTTTTTCAACACTTGGTATCAGAGATATGGAAGAATCATCCAAGGCCAACGAGGGTTCGGTGTTGCTGCAATACCCTCTCCTCACTCCGGATAATTATCCGGTTTGAGCCATGAAGATGAAGGCCAGGCCCGTCGATGAGGGAGTGCAAGCTGAGCGATGGCACAGGGCCCCCAAATTGGTGGGGCCCCCAAACCAATACGTATACGTATTATGTACATTGTACAGCCGCCAGCCGGTCCCGGTCCTGCGGCTCCTCCGCTCCGGTACGTACGTATTATCTTATACATGTGCAAAACCTTGAAACTTGCTAGTAATTCCCAGTTTCGTTCGCACGCAGTCATGTCATCTCATTTTTATGGATGTATGTATATATATATTGAATAAATGAAGTTGGATGAAGTAAGGCCAGTCCAAAATAGCTTTTGCGTGCGATGATCAAGTGCAAGTAGTGGATCCTGAAATCAAATCCAACATGGTCACTGCTTAATTGAAACCTAGTTCTGGTAAAGTGTAGAGCTAAGGCAAAATTAAGCATTAACCAAACTCGTTAGATTTGAACAGTATCAAGGGTATGAAAAAACTTTTGGTTTCTTGTTTACTTCAGATAGGCTGCGATCCTTGGATGATAAGAATTTGATGGTTGCTTGTGTTAATCTTGAGGATGCACTTAAGAATGGAGAACACAAAGATATTGATGGACAGGAATTGTTTGCGTGGTTAACTTTCATCCAAGATTTACTTGAGGAATCTATGGGTCCTCTTGATATTCTGAAGTTTTTGAAGAAGCGCCCCTTTTATCCTAACGCTGTTATTGCATATAGAATTTTGTTAACCATTACTGTGACTGTTGCATCTGCGGAAAGGAGCTTTTCTAAACTCAAGTTGTTGAAATCCTACTTACGTTCTACTATGACACAAGAAAGACTCAATGGGTTAGCGATAATAGCGCTTGAAAATGATGTCTTGGAGAAGATTAATTATGAAGATATAATTGGAGATTTCATTTCAAGAAATACAAGACGTATGATGCTTTTTAGTAGAACATGAGATTAGTACTATATTTTTTTGGTCTTAATATTTGATATATTTTCAAATCTTGTATGGAGTAATACATATTGAAGTTACATCTTACATGATTGTACGATAGTATGCCTTAGTTATATTAGACCAATATTTTTAAAAAATTGAGGGCCTCATTTTCAATTCGCCCTGGGGCCCCAAATTTCTGGAGACGGCCCTGATGAAGGCTAATACGCATGCCCAGCGAGTCTGGACGTAGTCGATCCAAAAGAGGTCGATGCAAAAGGGAAGAGCATGGATGTTGATGATCGTCTGGACCAGACGGCATTGGCCGTGATCTATCAAGCCATGTCTGATTCTATGATGCGGCAATTGATTGGCAAGGAGATAGCGCGCGAATCTTGGGTGGCACTTCAGACAATGCACGAAGGCATTGATCGGGTAAAGGAGGTTTGGCTCCAGGTGCTACGAAGTGAATTTGAAGCAATGTAGATGGGAGAAACCCAATCTATGGAGGAGTTTGCTAGAAAGTTCATTGCCATTGTCAATGAGATTAAATCTCTTGGCGACAAATTGGAGGATGAAGTTGCCGTGAAGAAGTACTTGTGAGTCTTGCCAGAGAGGTTCCTTCTAGTGGTGACTACACTTCTTCGAAGATGAAGCTTGAAGAGGTCATTGGCTCACTCAAAGCCCATGAATAGCTCCTAAAGGGCTATCAAGTGCATAATGAGCAGGTACTGCTCATGAAGGGAGACACCAAGTTCGGTGGCAGGCCGAATCACAGGGAACAGTCGATAAGGGTGGCTGTGGTTCATCATTCGGCTGTGGACAAGGGCGTAGGCGTTGGCAGGCTAGCTAGAGGGACCAAGGCAATCATTTGGCCGAAGGGACAGAGGAGGATGTGGAGATAAGGCAAGGTGAGGTGATGACAAACTCCGAGATAAATCTCATATCAAGTGCTTCGAATGTGAGAAGTTCGGCCACTACTCCTCCAAGTGCCGAAGTCATATAAAATGCCACAACTATAGCAAATTAGGGCCTTTTTACTGTAGATTGCCGAAATAAGAAGGCTAAAGAAGCTAATCTCATTCGTGCTCAGGAAGATGAAGAACCAACATTACTTCTGTCCCTTTGTGCAGAAATATCACTGACTATTGTGATGTTAAATGAAGATAAGGTATTCCTGAAATTGAAGAAGGAAGGTTCATATCAGGAGCTGCCAGCAAATTGGTGTTTAGATAATGGAGCAAGTAACCATATGACAGGCAAATTCTCCATGTTTCATGAGCTTGATGAGAAGATACTTGGGCAGGTAAAATTTGGAGATGGGTCAATTGTCTAGATTAAAGGAAAGGGATCAATTCTCTTGAAGTGCAAGAACGGAGAACAATGATTGTTGCTTGAGGTGTATTACATACCAAAATTCTGCAGCAATATTATCAGTTTGGGACAACTGACCAAAGAAGGGTGCAGAATTGAACTGAAGAACATGTATTTGAAGGTCTTTAATAGAAGAGAACAACTCCTAATGAAAGTGAGAAGATCAGGAAATTGGTTGTACAAGATTCCTCTTGAAATCTGCAAGTCGGTTTGTTTAAAGATCACTGCAGAAGACTCGGCATGGCTGTGGTGTAGGAACACGCGTACGCTACGCTAGCGCACAATAAAATTTTCTACCGCGTAAACCAGGAAGCCATGCAAGTAAGAGATCGCAGATTGTTACCACTAGACGCGCAGTGCAGCGGAAGTATCGTTGATGCAGCCGATTCAACGAAGCGTGTGTCGATGTAGCAGTAGTAGTCGAACGTTCTCCGTCCAACCGTCTCCTCCTCGTGATCGTCCCGCTTAGCGCCGCAGTCACAGCAGCGCCTCTACCGAAGTCCACACGTCCGGGATGGAACGCCGTGCGCTGGTGTGCTAGCACCGTGCGCCCGGCTAGGGTTTCGGGATACGGCCGAGGGGAGGTGGCGGCCAGGGTTTTCAACACAATAGTCTCTCAAACCTGCAGCCCCACCTCCACATATTTATAGAGCATGCTAATGGGCTTCCACGTTGTACGCCCATTAGAACCCTAATCCCATATGGATCAATATCCCTTTTAGCCTATAAAACCGAATTATTTATGATTGCCTCTTGGGCACATCACTAACAATCTCCCACTTGCACTAGAGACAATTATATAGGCAAGCTTTCCAATTCCAACCCCTTAAGTGTGTGCTCGTTAGGTTCATGTATAGACAGCCATGACTCGAAAACCCTTTTCAAGCCATAAGTCAATAGTGGCACCTAGCAGGGCATATTGACTCCCGAATACACATAAAGATCATATCGGCTAAACCTTGATACACACACACTTGGATCCCTTTGCCACACGATACCAGTCGAACTTAAGGCGAGATTCGTGCCACCCTTGTGATAGCTCAACCATTCACTCGATCTTGTGGTGGATTACAACTCATGACTAACCCTTTAGTCACATTGTGATTAACTCTTTAATCACCTTGGCATGGCCATGCACTTCCCTAATCCAACCACATCGAGGGGCCCAGAGATATCTCTCCTGTTATGTAGGAGGGGAAAATTCCATCTTAATCCGCTCACATCCCATTCCATGTTTCATGATACACCTGAAGACCACTTTTATAGCTACCCAGTTACGGAGTAGTGTTTGGCAGCCCCAAAGCGCACCACTACACATAGTGAGAAACAATGGCGATTTCAGGTCAAAGGATCCAGTAGGTATACCACTCGAGATCGCTTGATGGCACATATTAACATAACAATCCCAGCAACGTCTCGGAGTGGGTCAATCCAACACCATGTTCTCTAACATGTGTCCACATTATTGATTTGATATTCCTATATCCATGATCCGTGAAACATGATCATCAATCAATACATGTGCTAGTCCATAAATCATTGTTGTCCCACGTAATGACATAAGACTAGGGATCTTTAGAATAACATTAAATAAAACAAAGAGTTTCACGAACAAGTCACATACTTGCCAATCAATGCATACAATCATTATTCAAGGAACCAAATAACAACTTATTCAAAATTTCATAAACATAGACTTGATACAATTATCTCCCACTCACACTAGAGTCAATCATGTAAGTATCTAATACCCATTGCACTCGTGTGTGCCTCATGCTTTGGTTGTGGGAGAGGCTTCGTCAACAGATCAGCAACATTCAAATCCGTGTGCACCTTGCATATGAAACATCTGGGCGCGTACAAAGCATAGCATACATGATGGATCCGATGGCTAAGGCATACGGAATCACACTCATCTTCTTTTGCTCATCAAGTGTTGAAGCACACTGAGTCTTGCTAAGACTAATGCTATGTGACATAGGCAAGAAACCTTTCTTGGAATCTTGCATATTGAACCGTTTCAATACCTTGTCAATGTATGTACTTTGGCTTAATCCAATTAGCCTCTTCGATCTATCTCTATAGATCTTTATGCCCAAAATGTAAGCTGCCTCTCCGAGATCTTTCATTGAGAAACTTTTTCTCAAAGAAGACTTCACAGCTTCTAGCATTGGAATATCATTTCCGATCAATAATATGTCATCTACATACAAGACCAGAAAAACAAGTGCGCTCCCACTAACCTTCTTGTAAACACAAGGCTCTTCTTCATTCTTGATGAAGCCAAACCCTTTGACTACCTCATCAAAACGAATGTTCCAACTCCGAGAAGCTTGCTTCAGTCCGTAAATAGATCTCTGAAGCTTGCATATTTTTTTAGCATTTTGGGGATCAACAAAACCCTCAGGTTGTGTCATGTACACATCCTCACTTAGGTTCCCATTTAGGAAAGCCGTTTTGACATCCATCTGCCATATCTCATAATCGAAATATGCAGCAATAGCTAGAATGATCCGGACAGACTTAAGCATAGCGACGGGCGAGAAGGTTTCATCATAATCAACACCTTGAATCTGTTTGAAACCCTTCGCCACCAATCGTGCTTTATAGATATGAACATTTTCATCCATGTCTATCTTTTTCTTAAAAACCCACTTGCACTCAATGGTTTTTACACCATCGGGTGGATCAATTAAGTTCCAAACTTGATTATCATACATGGATTGAATTTCGGATCTCATGGCACCATGCCATTTCTCAGAGTCTGGGCCCATCATCGCTTCTTCATAATTCTTAGGCTCATCATTGTCTAACAATAAAATGTCATGCCGATACCTTATTGGCAGTTGACGTAGCCTTTCAGACCTACGTGGGGCTGATGCCTCTTCCACAGGTTGTACAACATCTTGTACACTCTATAGAGCTTCAGTAGGAGCTGAAACATTTTCTGATGTCTCTCGAATTTCTTCAAGACTCACCGGGCTCCCACTAACTCCTTTTGAGAGAAACTCTTTCTCCAAAAAGACACCATTTTGGGCAACAAACACTTTGTTTTCATCCCTTTTATAAAAATAATATCCTTTAGTTTCCTTAGGATACCCCACGAAGAAGCATTTATCAGATTTAGGTGTGAGCTTGTCAGACGTTAAATGTTTTACATATGCTTCACATCCCCATATTTTGAGAAAAGACAACCCGGGACGCTTCCCAGTCCATATCTCATATGGTGTATTCTCTACAGCTTTTGATGGAACCCTATTTAATGTGAACGCAGCTGTTTCTAGAGTATACCCCCAAAAAGACAATGGCAGATCAGATTGGCTCATCATTGACCGAACCATGTCCAACAAGGTCCGATTCCGTCGTTCAGACACCCCATTCCATTGAGGTGTTCCTGGCGGAGTCAGCTGTGGAACAATTCCGCATTGCTTCAGATGATCACCAAACTCATGGCTCAAATATTCACCTTCACGATCTGATCGCAAGGTTTTAATTGTCTTGCCAAGTTGATTTTGTACCTCATTCTGAAATTCCTTGAACTTTTCAAATGATTCAGACTTATGCCTCATTAGGTAGATGTATCCATATTTACTAAAGTCATCGGTAAAGGTTATGAAGTACTGAAAACCACCTCTGGCAGTTGAACTCATTGGTCCACATACATCTGAATGTACTAAGGCCAACAAGTCATTTGCCCTCTCACCTACACCAGTGAAAGGTGTCTTAGTCATTTTGCCAAGTAAACAAGACTCGCTTTCAAATGATTCAAAATCAAATGAGTTTAGAAGGCCATCTTTATGGAGTTTCATCATGCGCTTATCATTTATGTGACCCAAACGACAATGCCAGATATAAGTGGGATTCAAATCATTAGGCCAAAGCCTCTTAGCATTAATATTATAGATAGGCACATCCTCAAGATTTAAAACATATAATCCATTTATCAATGGAGCAAGACTATAAAGCATATCATTCAAATAAATTGCACAACAATTGTTCTTTATTCTGAACTCATAACCTTCTGCTCCCAAACATGAAGCAGAAATAATGTTTTTGCTTAAGGCAGGAACATAATAACAATTATTTAATTCCAAAACTAATCCTGAGGGTAAAGATAATGGTAAAGTGCTGATAGCTAACGCAGCAACTCTTGCTCCATTGCCTACGCGAAGATCGACCTCGCCTCTTGCCAAACTCCTACTCCTTGTTAGCCCCTGCATCGAATTGCAAATATGAGCAACCGATCCGGTATCAAATACCCAAGAACTAACATGAGATGTAGCAAGATTTATTTCTATAACATTTATACCTGAAGTAGAAGTCTTACTTCCTTTCTTCTTTTCCAGTTCTGCCAAGTACTTCTTGCAGTTTCTTTTTCAATGTCTAGTCCCTTGGCAATGATAGCAAATAGTTTCAGGTGCAGCACCAATCTTAGCTTCTGAAGCTTAGATTTGACACTCGAGATCTCATCTTGAGTTTTACCCGTGCCCTTTCCTTTGCTCAAAGCCTTATTATTCTTCTTTTTGAATTTGGTAGTCTTCTGAACTATCATCACATGATTGGAGCTGTTCTTAATGCTCTCCTCTGCTGACTTAAGCATCCTATGCAACTCGGTCATTGACTTCTCCATGCCATTCATATGAAAATTTAAAATGACTGGCTCAAAGCTCGGAGGGAGCGACTGGAGAATCACATCAGTAGCTAACTCTTGGCTAAGGGGAAAACCAAGTTTTTCTAAACTCTCAATGTAACCAATCATCTTGATCACATGAGGGCTGACCGGATTTCCTTCAGCTAACTTGCACGCAAACAATGACTTAGAGGTGTTGTGCCTTTCAGCCCTTGCCTGGTTCTCAAACATGCCTTTAAGACCCACAATCATATTGTAGGCATCCGTGTTCTCATATTGCTTCTGAAGCTCAGAGGTCATGGTGGCAAGCATGAGACAGCTAACATCCAGTGAGTCATTACAATGTTTGTCATACTCATTCTTTTGAGCACGAGTAGCATCTTCAGCTGGTTCATCTGGATATGGACCCTCTAGAACATATTCCTTCTTTTCTTGCTTGAGAACGATTCTCAAGTTGCGATACCAATCAATGAAGTTTGTTCCATTTAATTTTTCTTTCTCAAGAATAGATCGCAGATTAAAACTGGGTGTGGAGGAAGTAGATGGCGGCATTGTAGAGATGGCGGCATTGTCTACAACACAAAATATGTGCGAAAATTCAGCGCTATGTTTATGTGAATACTTCCATTAAACAATTTAACAAATGATACTTCCACTATATGTTTAAAATCAAATACCCTCTAATAACATATAGTGAGTCAAGATCCATATTTCACTAAGCCCTAGCGAGCTTTGGCATTACCGCTAGAAACCTAGTGACGTAGGTAAGCAACGCTTGCTAATCACATCTTATGTGACTCTTGTTTGTTGGGTGGTATCCAATGCCCCGGCTCCCAACACCATGCCCCAAGGCCCAAATCCAATTTGATAGCCTTGTCAAGTAAACCAATACTATGCAAGTGGATGTCCAACATCCACCCTATTAGATCAAGATAGTTGATGGTACTCTGCTTTGGCAGACCTATCAAACAATGATCGTAATTCTTATAGGCGCAACAATTGGAAGGGCATCAAATAAATTCTTAATTTTTCTAAGGGAAGCTATTCTGTCATGAAAAATACATCCTCTACAGGTATGACATGAAAGAATAGTATGACAGGAAATAAACATCACATGCTTATAATCACATTATACTGTGAATGGTATGGCCTTTGAATCGTAGTGGTTGCCATCGCCATGGTTCCACGGTGATGTCCTTCACCACACTTCCTGTCCTCTTTGTCATCATGCTTGAAGCCTCCATGGTAAAGAACTAAACTATTACAACTAATAGCTAGCAAATGAATTACATGAGGAGCGCAAGCATCACAAGTCGACACGCAGGTCGTTATACAATTAAAGAACAGCCTCAACCCAGCTGTGATTAATACGACACACAGGCCGCCAAAACACACATGCATCTCATATACATCTATGCCATACCATTCACATCATTCCCTGTAAAAACAAGTTAAGCGTAGAACGCATTCTACCGCCCTAACATGAATGTGTTTGTATAACAATCTATGCGTGTACGCAACGGTGGTCTCGCTGGCTGGTCAGCGGGCGGGGGGTCGAGGGGGGAGCCGCCCCCCGCGGGTTTCAGGGCAGCGCCCTTAAAACCTCACGGAATTACATAGATTGCATCTATGAAATCGCTATGAAAATCTCATCGGGCCGATCAAATCAACCCAAATCTGAGCCATTCAAAATGTCTCAATTTTCATTAGATCAATCACATTGATCATCGCGATCGGTATACTTGAGGAGACCGCAACACAAGACCTCGATCTGTTGGCTCGATCTACTGATTGTGCGCGCAGTTAGCCCCGATGGTGATTCCAGCCAGTAGGGGCAATTCGCGCGTACATCAAAGAAGGAGCACGAACTAATCTTTTTGGCCACATGATGCTATCAACTCATACATATTTCAACCCCTTATGACTGATTGATCTAATCAATCCGTGCACTGAAAGATCCATCACATGAACCTAGCATAAGAACAGTAATAGATCGCATCTACTACAAACAACATATCAACCATATGCGACCAATCCAGATCAAAAACTACATAGGATGGCTCTGATACCACTGTAGGAACACACGTAAGCTACGCTAGCGCAGAATAAAATTTTCTACCGCGTAAACCAGGAAGCCATGCAAGTAAGAGATCGCAGATTGTTACCACTAGACGCGCAGTGCAGCGGAAGTATCATTGATGCAGCCGATTCAACGAAGCACGCGTCGATGTAGCAGTAGTAGTCGAACGTTCTCCGTCCAACCGTCTCCTCCTCGTGATCGTCCCACTTAGCGCCGCAGTCACAACAGCGCCTCTACCGAAGTCCACACGTCCGGGATGGAACGCCGTGCGCTGGTGTGCTAGCACCGTGCGCCCGACTAGGGTTTCGAGATACGGCCGAGGGGAGGTGGCGGCCAGGGTTTTCAACACAATAGTCTCTCAAACCTGCAGTCCCACCTCCACATATTTATAGAGCATGCTAATGGGCTTCCACGTTGTAGGCCCATTAGAACCCTAATCCCATATGGATCAATATCCCTTTTAGCCTATAAAACCGAATTGTTTATGATTGCCTCTTGGGCACATCACTAACATGTGGCATGCGAGACTCGGTCACATAAATTTCCAAAGTCTCAAATCCATGGTGAACAAGGAGATGGTGGTTAGTTTGCAAAAGATTGATCACCCAGTTCAGATTTGTGAGGGTTGTTTGGTGGCAAAACAAGCTCGTAGCCCATTTCCATCACAAGCACGGTTTAGAGCTTCTCGTCCTCTGGAGCATGTTCATGTTGATTTGTGCGGACCAATCACACTACGGATGGATGCCTGGAACCAGTACTTCGTGCTAGTGGTAGATGATTACTCCAGAACCATGTAGGTGTATATGCCAAATAAGAAAGAAGAAGCAAAGCTGTGTTTTTAGAAGTTCATAGCACAGGCCTAAAATGAGCATGGTCTACGAGACAAAAGGCATTGCAAGATTTTTCATGGCTTCATACTTTCCTCAACAAAACGGAGTCGTGGAAAGGAGGAATAGATTGTGATGGCTATGGCACGTAGTCTATTGAAGAGCAAATTTCTACCAGGAAGGTTTTGGGCTAAGGTAGTGAGGCATGATGCCTATATACTCAACCGTGCTGCCACAAGAGTGCTGAATGGATTCACACCATATGAGGTTTGGACGGGGAGAAAACCAAACATCATGCATCTAAAGGTGTTCGGTTGTCTTGCGCACATGAAGCTAAACACATATTTGAAGAAAATTGATGATAGGAGCAAGCCAATGATCTACCTTGGTTCTGAACCCGAGAGTAAAGCCCACCAGCTATATGATCTAGAGGCTGGGAGAGTACATGTCAGCCAGGACATTGTATTTCAAGAAGACAAGCACTGGGTATGGGAAGAACACCAAGGTATTGAGATTAATATGAAAAAGCGTTTCACGTTTGTTATAGATCAAACAGGTGCTCAGGCAGTTAGAGACAATGACGTGGAGGCCACAGACGCAGGCGCTTCCCCAACCATGCCCACGTTGGGCATGAACTCCCCAGCAGCTGCTGATTCTCACGCCGGCTCACACGCTAGATCGGCGCTGAGCTCAAGCCAGGATGAAACCAATGACTCTCTAAGAGGTCAAACATAGATGAGGAGCAGTGATGACATATATGCTCAGACCGAACCCATAGAGGCAGAGGAGATGCTCTTCTTTGTGGCAGCTGATGAACTTGGTACGTACGAGGAGGCAAAGCATGATAAGCATTGGTAGTTAGCAATGCAGGAGGAGCTGAGGTCAATTGAGGAGAATGATACGTGGAAAGTCACTGACCTGCCAAAAGGCCATCGAGCCATTGGGTTAAAGTAGGTATTTAAGGTGAAAAAAAAATTCTCAGGGGGTTGTTGTGAAACACAAGGCATGGCTCATAGCAAAAGGCTATGTGCAAACACAAGGGGTAGACTACGAGGAGGTATTTGCGCTGGTGGCTCGTATGGGGACAATCCGTATATTCATCTCATTGGCAGCCCATGGAAGGTGGCATGTCCACCACATGGACGTGAAATTAGCTTTCTTGAATGGAGAAATTGAAGAGGAGGTGTACGTAGCCTAGCCACCAAGTTTCCAGAGCAAGACACAGGCAGGGAAGGTACTAAAACTGAACAAGGCTTTGTATAGGCTGAAGTAGGCTCCGCGGGCATGGAATATGAAGTTGGACAAGAGTCTCTCATCTCTAGGCTTCAAGCGAAGTCAGTCTGAACATGCTATAAATACAAGAGGTAATGAAAATACAAGGTTGATTGTAGGCATATATGTGGATGATTTGATAATCACTGGAATCGATTGATGATGAAACTATTCAAGATGATAGACCTAGGGCTCTTGAGTTACTACCTCAGCATTGAAGTAAAGCAATCCACAACCGGCATCTCCCTTTGTCAGTCGGCATACGCTCTGAAAATTCTGGAGAATTGCGGCATGGAAGCTTGTAATCCATGTCAAGTTCCAATTGAAAACTGACTGAAATTTATCAAGACTAGTTCTAGTCCTCTGGTTGATGCCACGCAATATAGAAGCATTGTTATAAGTCTGAGATACCTGGTTCATACAAAATCAGACATCGCTTTCACAGTGGGTTATGTAAATCGCTTCATGGAGAACCCCACACAAGAACTTACGACAGCGGTTAAACATATATTGAGGTACATTCGTGGCACAATATACCTCGGTTGTCATTATGTGAGAGCTGGTTGTGATGTGTTTCAGTTGACGGGATACAGTGATAACGACATGGCAGAGGATGTTGATGATCGAAAAAGCACAACGGGTCTAATATTTGTGCTTGGAGGAAGTGTGGTCAGCTGGTAGTTGTAGAAACAAAAAGTTGTGACACTTTCTTCTTGCGAAGCCGAGTATATAGCAGCCACAACTATTTCGTGCCAAGGAATTTGGTTTCTGGACACACCGGAAGCACTGGTTTTCACTCGGCACTGGTCGTTATATTAAATAGAAGCATCGGAGGCATCACATCCCATCATCAAAGGCAATGGCATGGGAAGAGGAGTGGAGGCATGGGGAGGACGTCGGTGAGGTGGCGGTAGTGGCAACGCTTACAGAAGCTTCAGTGTATGGGTGGGAGGAGGATTTGCGGGGAAGGATGTTTAACACTCTAGCCATTAGTACCACCTTGCTAGTTTATATTTAGTTACACCAACAACTATCATATAATACTTATTGACTTATATCGTAGCACTTCTATATTAAACCTTTTGGACGAAGCGAGGATGGAACACCAAGCGAGATGCTACACGTGCGTGCACATCACGTGTTCGGGCTAGGCTGTTAAGGATTTTACGCCATGGAAGAAACTACCACTACTACAGAAAAATTCATACTGGATGTCTTATCATAAACGGTTTTGCATAATCCATTAGTGTTAAAGCTGTAGCGTAGTTATCTCAGATAGTTTTACTAGCATGACTATCTATATTATAACCGATGGTAAGAACTATTTGTGATGACATACTTATCACAAACGATGTTTTAAACAAGTTGTTTGTGATACATCACAGACAGTTCATAATAAAAATCATCTGTAATGTATAGACTATCACAAACATTTTGTAATATACGTTATACTAACACAGACGATTTTTTGTATTAGCCGTTTGTGATATGTCTGATATCACATACAATTATTTTTAAAAACCGTCTATATTGTTTTTTACCATAAATAGTTATTTTTTAAAACGGTCTGTGATAATATTCTTCTATATATATATAGACACTTAGGGGGATGAGGAGGAAGAGACAATAGGCATGACCTCTTTCATAAAACCTGACACACTAGAATATGTGATTTGCTTCATGCCCTTTGAAGCCCAAGTTTATAGTGTTTTAATATTCCTCTTGTGGTTGTTGAGAATTACCAATATGAGTAGCCTCAATGCTTTCTAGAAGAATTTATGGACAATTGGTTCTCTTTTTTCTCATCTTAGTATATATTATTACTATAAGATTTCATTGGAATGGTCTTTTAAAATAACTACTACTCTGACCAGTATAGTTTTAGCTGTCAAGTGTGATATGTGATCCAACTTTGTCTCTAACTCATTTAAATTGTGGAGTGTCGAAAACTATGTTAGTGTTACCATGAAATATGTGAGCATCTTTCAATTCAATAAAGAACAATGGGACTGCATGCTCACAATGACAAGGAGTACATACTTGTACCCTACAACCAGGGGTAAGTGCTTTACTTATTGCTATACTCATTGATTTATACTTCATATGCACCACGAACTTAGTTTGAAGGACTATGGCAGCATACATATGCAGGTGGCATTGGATTCTAATTATTATTATATAAAACTGGAACAAGGTAATATATCTTGATTGTCTAACCAAAAGCAAGCACGACTTCACACCTGTGCAATAATTAATCGATGGGTAAACTCATTTCATCCATAAATAATTCTATGTGTACCCTTCGTTTGCAATGGCTGAGGCTAACGTTTTTGAATCACGTAGGTTGTTCACCATGTACATTGCCAAAAGAGAGACATGTGGAAGGGAACACCACACCGCGACATGTGACACAATTTCTGGTACCCACTAGTATATAATAATCAATTAGCTTCGGGTGCTAACGTGGCCCAACTTGCGGCAGCGGCGGTCAGTGGCGCTCTAGCGGTCAGCGCCGGGCGGTGAGGTGGGCAAAAGAGGGAGGAGAGTACGGGGTTTATTTTGGCGGACACGGAAATTACCTAGGGGGACCAGAAAGCGGCGGTGGTGTGGTGCTCCAATGGGGATGCTGCTCCAGAGGCGTTTGGGACCGGCGGAGGGGTGGGTGAGGTCATCCTCATCGTGGTGAGGCCGGAGGTGCCATCAACGAGCCTTGGCGCTTCTCTGATACGGCGAAATCACTCTCCGGAGTTTCTCTGGGGCTTAGGGAGGTGGCTTGAGGCGCAAGAGCTCCCTATAGGGTTTCAGAGAGGACGGGGAGGGGAGGGTGGAGCGCGGAGCTAAGCAAGCTTGGGGGGCACCTTTTATAGGGCCAAGCGGGAGGGGCATGGAGGGATTCCTCGCCGGAATTGGTGGCCAGTGGAAGGAAGGTGAGGGGAGAGAAGGAAGGTGAGGGGAGAGAAGGAAAGGAGGGGTGTGGAGGGAAGCGAGGGCACAGAATTTAGGGGATTTGTCCTCAGGCGGCTCATGGTTCTTGAAATCGGAGAGGAACAGGAAAGGAAGGTGAAGTCGACGCAGGCTCGGTCAGCTGGAGCAAGAAAGGAAAGAGGGGAGGAGGAAGGAAATGGGGAGGCGATGGTTAGGGATGATAGGTTAGGCCCGCCTATAAGTGGGAGAGGGGCTCCAATTCTGATGGGTGGGCCCCGGGCGATGGTGAGCGAAGGGGCACGGGGAGGCTGGGCTGGCGCTGGGCCACGTGGGCACGGGTGAGAGGAGGCATGCGGAGAGAGGGTTGGGCCAGCTAGGTGTTGGCCCAAAGGGAGTTTTAATACTTTTGATTTTTCAGAATTTCCTGAAAACCAGAAAAAGGTCTAAAAATTAGCAAATAAAGTTTAAAAAATTTAGAAAAATGCACAAATCTTTTTGAATATATTTGGGACTTAAAAAATTATTTCCAACTTAATTTGGTACTAGATTGTAATAATGAAAATACTTTAGATTTTAAACTCTAAAAAATCACAGAAAATCCAGATAAAAGCCAAGTAAGTCCAAATAATTAATTTTAATTAGTATTTTTTATAGAAATTAAAATTAACCTTGATTTAATTATATTTTTATATTTTACTTTAAATTACTTTTCAAAATAAAGCATTTTAAAAGCAGAAAAATTAGGGCAAATAAAACTTCAAAATTCAGGCAACCAAATAGCAATGATTTTTATTTTAAATTAAATTAATTTTTGCACTAACAATTTTTGAAATAAACAGCTGGACTATTACAAATACTCCTAGGATTAAACTAGGCCCTAGAGGTAATCTTGTAATTTCACTTGCTTTCCCCTCTTCCTCTATAAATAGAACACCATGCAATGGAGGAGGGAGGAGGCCATTTTGTGTAACCATATAACACTCATATTGAGTACACTTGGTGGTTGAGTGCTTCTCCTTGAGTTCCTTCGCATCCTCAGTGGTCTCTGTATCTAACCGGGAGTGCTTCAAAGTTTAATGTCTGGATTTGTACCGACGACACTCAGTGATGATGTGGCCATGCTGTGATGATGGGTGGAGCATGTTGGGTCATGATTAGGGGCAAAATTGTTGGAAATAATCTTGATTATTATCTTAGTTAGTTTAGAATGGAATTAGTTGAGCTGGGCATGCATCTCGGTCTGATCGGCATGGCAGGCCCAGTCAGACCGACGTGTGTGACATTGTACTTGTGTGCACATTATCTGAGTTTGTTGGTTAGTTGAGATGGATAAGCGTGAGTTCGTTTATTTGTTAGTGGTGTGAGTTGAGTCATTCCTTTATGTATTTATATCTCCCGTAGTGTGGAGATGAGAAGATAAATAGAGAAAAAAGCAAGAAAAGCTCAGCTAGAGTATTGTAGCTGGGGCAAAACTCCTCCTTTCTTGTGCCTCCAGAGTATTTGCATGTGTATTCATATGTTCATGTGTGATTATCTTAATATGGGCCAACATTTGGTATCCGAGCAGGAGGAGAAGTAGGTGCGGTGGTGGCGTGCACCGGCCAGAGGTTGGGCAACCTGAGCATCTGGTCTAGCCAGGGTGTGCATCCAGTTTGACCTGAAGGCTTGGCCGCTGGGCAATCTGGCTGTGGTTGCACACATGAGATTGTGCTTCTAGCTTCCTTCTTGCGCATGAGCTTGGCGTGCACCTTATAGCACCTCACCTGAGGTCTTGATCCATTTGTGCCCATATAGTTATGTCAGGGGCACCAGGGAGGAGCGACACCAGCAACCTATTGGCAGCACCAAGTGCAGCAGCGAATGAGAGTTTCACCATCTTGCTGCATTATCCGATGCTCACATTGAGTAATTATGTAGCCTGGGCAATCCAGATGAAGGTGTATATGAAGGTACAAGGAGTTTAGGACACAGTAGAGAATAGCAACGTCGATGTGCGCAAGGACCAAATGGCATTGGCGGCCATCTATGGAGGCATCCCCGAGGAAACGCTCTTCCTACTGGCTAAAAAATAGACAGCCAAAGCTGCATGGTAAGCATTGAAGACGATGCATCTTGGCACTGATCCTATGAAGGAGACAAAGGTGCAAACCCTCAAGACTGAGTTTGAGGTGATGCGCATGAAGGAGCTAGAGTTGATTGATGACTTTGTCACCCGTTTGATGACCATCGTCAACAAGATACGAGCATTCAGCAAAAAGGTGGAGGAGTTGTACGCAGTGAAGAAGTTCCTGCGTTCAGCCTCGTGGAAGTTCACATCGATCATGTCAATGATCGAACAGTTTGGCGACCTCAAGATAATGACCATGGAAGAGGTCCTTGGCCGTCTTAATATGTATGAGGAATGCACGTGTAACAGCAGTGACAACAATGACGAACAAGACCTACTAACCTACGCTGGGTGGGAGGCCCGATCATCGAAGCGCGAAGGCAAGGGCTCTGGCGGTGATGGAAGAGACCGTAGTAGAATGAGGAGAAAGCACTTCTTGCCAAAGCTCTTAGTGATAATGAGCTGGCCTGCTGTGATGATGGGTGGAGCATGTCAAGTCAATATTAGATGAAAAATTGTTAGAAATAATCTTGATTATTATCTTAGTTTAGAATTGAATTAGTTGAGTTGGGTGTGCGGCCCAGTCTGACCGGTGTAGCAGGTCCGGTCTGACCGGCGTGGCAGACCCGGCCAGACCGGCGTGTGGACTGTCGTACGCGTGTGCATGTTATCTGAGTTTGTTAGTTAGTTGAGGTGGATAAGCACGAGTTGGTTAGTTTGTTAGTGGTGTGAGTTATCGTTCCTTTGTGTATTAATTTATATCTCCCGTAGTGTGGAGATGAGAAGATGAATAGAGAAAAAGCAAGAAAAGCTCGGCTAGGCCGTTGCAGCCGGGAAATATTCCTTCTTCCTCGCGTCTCCAGAGTGTTTGCTTGTGTATTCGTACCTGTGTGCGTGATTTTCTTAATCTGGGCCAACAATTACAACACTAAGTAGATGTGCACATAGTCCATTAATTACCATGCCGTACATATTATAGAACATGTTGCGAGCAGATTGCAACGCATGCCGAGTTGGCTTTCGGCATTCTTTCTGCTGCCGTACGTCCCCACTGGTCGATGATTGCACGGTGATGGATCACTATCAAAAGCACCTCCTTAGTAACGGATTAATGCGACCATTGATGAAACACTGACTAATGGCAGGAAAGTTTGCTGTAACTAGATAGAAATCGTCGAACCAAAGATTACTTGATGCTTTCGCTTTCTGGCTGGGTTTGCGACGGTAATCCCCATGATAATTTTCCATGTCATATTGAAGAAGCAGTCGTAACCACTAATTTAAGTCTCACTAGCCAGGACATCGCGGTATAGCTAGTAGTCGGATTGGTTAACTTGCACGTTCTTATATTGTGCCATGACCGTAATTAAGCATTCATGAAAACTGGCATTCCTATACTTAATTGAACACTTCTATGCACATGTTAATTTGCAGGTACCTCCCGCCTTACACTACATTTCTACCGGTTGAAGACAACCACCAACAAACGGGAGCGGAGTCCGGCCAGAAGAGCAGCAGCATATGGCAGAAGCTGCTCATGTCACCACTGTCGTGCCTAGCCATCTTCATCATCGTCATCTGCATCACCGAGCAGCAGCAGATCGCAGATGACCAGCATCCTCAACATCGGCGTCGAGGTCATCAGGTACATGTGAGTCCTCAACAATATTATGCACATCATTAAGCCGCTAGTCTAGACTAGAACACCTAGGGTTACAAAAATCGGGGAACTTACGGTCGGCAATGAAGGCCATAGCTGAAGTCCCGTGCCTGCGTGATGCAGGCGTGAGGCAGTGGTCGGTGAAGGTCGGAGTGTCTCCGGCGACGTCCTGCAGTGGCGGTCGATGGCCTTCCCGTTGCCAACAGCGCGAAGTAGATCGGGTCTTAGGGTTTGTTCGGAGTTTTGGCTCTCACGGGGAATAAACGTCAACCGGGAGAGGCCGGAACTCCAACCTTTTATATGGCGCTGTGCAACAGGGGACCGTAACCAAAAACGGTTAGCCCCCCTGATCAGGGCGCATAGACGTGGGTATCACCCCACGTCTCCCTCTCTTGGCCGTTTGGCCTAGATCAAAACCTAACATTCTCCCCCTTGATCGTAAGGCTAAACATCATAAGCCCTCTCTCAATAAAAGTTCACACCAAAGTAATGCGTCACAACAGTCAATTAAGTACCGCTGGACAATCAGTATTTATAGTGCTCCATTCTATATCGATCGGATAACATAATGCTTCATGGGAGTTGGTTACTTTATATGGTCCTCTTATTCCAGGATCACAGGCTCTCCAATAAACCCATGCCGGTAACATGATCACGAAAAATATTGGGTGGTAAGCCTTTTGTGAGCGGATCCGCAAGCATAAATTTAGTTCCAATATGCTCAACCTTAATGTTTGATCCTGGACTCTATCTTTCACAACATGATACTTTATGTCAATGTGCTTGGCAGCCGCACTCGATTTGTTGTTACTCGAATAGAAAACTGCGGGTTGATTATCGCAGTACAGAATGAGTGGTCTAGAAATGCTGTCTACCACTCTCAATCCTGGGATAAAGTTCTTAAGCCATACAGCCTGCCCGGTAGCCTCATAACATGCCACAAATTTAGCCTGCATTGTCGACGATGCAGTAAGTGTTTGTTTTACACTTTTCCATGAAATTGCTGCTCCTGCGAGGGTGAAAATATAACCTGATGTGGACTTCTTAGTGTCTTTACACCCCGCAAAATCAGCATTAGAAAACCCGACAACCTCAAGGTTATTGCTTTTTCTATATGTGAGCATGTGACATTTAGTGCCTTGCATATAGCGCAAGACTTTTTTAACGGCTTTCCAGTGGTCCGGTCCTGGATTTGACTGATATCTGCCAAGCATCCCGGTAACATAAGCTAAATCAGGGCGTGTACATACTTGAGCATACATAATACTTCCGACAGCAGAAGCGTAAGGTACAGCCTTCATCTGATCAGATTCATAGTCATTCTTTGGGCATTGGAATTTCTCAAACTTATCGCCCTTAACAATAGGAGCAGGCGAGACAGAGCATTTATGCATATTGTATCTCTTTAGTACTCTGTCAATGTATGTCTTTTGTGATAAACCCAATGTTCCTTTGGACCTATCTCGGTGAATTTCAATACCAAGAACATAATATGCTTCACCAAGATCCTTCATGTCAAAATTGGACGAGAGAAATCTTTTAGTTTCCCGCAGCATGTCCACACTGCTGCTGGCCAATAATATATCGTCCACATAAAGGATTAAGAAGGTGTAATTAATCCCCCTGAACTTAACATATGTACAATTATCAACATCATTTTCCTTAAATCCAAAATTCCTTATGACTTCATCGAACTTAAGGTACCATTGCCTAGAAGCTTGCTTCAGGCCATATATGGATTTCTTTAGCTTGCATCCCAAATGTTTCTCGTCTTCCACAACAAAACCTTCTGGTTGTGTCATGTAAACGTCCTCATACAAATCTTCATTCAGGAATGCAGTCTTAACATCCATTTGGTGCAACTCTAAATCAAAATGTGCTGTGAGCGCCATTATGATTCTAAATGAATCTTTAGATGAGACAGGAGAAAAGGTTTCATTATAATCAATGCCTTCTTTTTGTGTAAACCCTTTCGCTACAAGTCTCGCTTTAAACCTTTCGATATTCCCTTTGGAGTCACGTTTGGTCTTGTAGACCCATTTGCAGCCTACTGTTTTGGCTCCATTAGGAATTTCTACTAAGTCCCATACACCATTATCGCCCATAGACTTAATTTCATCTTTCATGGCATCTAGCCACTTAGATGAATCCTTACTCTTCATAGCTTCCTTATAAGAGCTAGGATCATCCACCTTCTCAAAATCATCTTCATTCAAGTAAACCTCATAATCACTTGGGATAACAGACCTCCTCACTCGTTCTGATCTCTTGACAGGTTCATTAGCAGGCTCATTAGGCTGTTCATTAATTGTCATAGAGGGCTGTGAAGGCTCATCATTAGGTGCCGCACTTGTACTTTCAGAGCCCTCAACAGAAGGAGTAGCCACAGAATTAACTGGATATGCAACCGGAGTTGCAACTACAGGATCGACTGTGGGCACAACCATTTGGGGCATAGGAAAATTGGTCTGTCGGATTAGCGGTGAAGCAACATAAATCCGCTTCTCCTCAAGATCAATTTTCCTAGGCTCCAAGTCGCCACTGATGCCATCATTTTCCAAAACACAGCGTGCCTTGTTTCTACAAATTTTGTGGTACGATCTGGACAATAGAATCGGTACCCTTTAGACCTGTCAGGGTAGCCAATAAAATGGCAACTCACAGTCTTGGGATCTAATTTCCCAATTGTGGGTTAAATACTTTAGCTTCAGCTGCACAACCCCACACATGGAGGTAGTTCAAACTTGGTTTTCTCCCAGTCCATAATTCATAAGGTGTTTTAGGCACTGATTTACTGGGAGCCCGATTGAGTATGTGTGCAGCGGTCTTTAATGCTTCCATCCATAACTTTACAGGCAAAGTGGAGTAGCTTAACATATTTCGAACCATGTCCATAAGTGTGCGGTTTCTCCTTTCCGCTACTCCATTTTGCTGGGGATCACCGGGCATTGAATACTGGGCAACTATACCATTTTCTTGTAGAACCTAGCAAAAGGACCAGGAACCTGCCCATAAGTTGCGTGTCACCCATAATACTCTCCCCCACGATCCGAGCGCACTACTTTAATCTTTAGACTGTGCTAATTTTCAACTTCAGCCTTAAATATCTTAAATTTATCAAGTGCTTCCGATCTCTCTTTAATAGGATAGATATAGCCATAACGTGAGTAATCATCAGTGAACATAATAAAAGAATCATAACCATCCACTGATGTCACAGGGAAAGGACCACATATGTCAGTATGAATTATTTCTAAAATCACTGTGCTTCGAGTAGCACCTTTCTTTATTTGCTTTACATACTTGCCTTTGATGCAATCAAGGCAATCATCATCCGAATCACTAAAGTCTAAAGGGTGGAGAATTTCTTCTTTAATGAGACGTTCAATTCTCCCCCTCGAAATGTGGCCCAAACGACAGTGCCATAATTTCGACGAAGTCTCATCAATTCGCTTTCGCTTTTTATTCACATCACAAACATTCATGGACATAGGAGAATCTTGCAGGGATAACATATAAAGTTTGTCGTGTCGGATGGCACGACCAACATTATCATTATTAAAATAAATCAGACACTCTCCGTGTCCAAAATTACAAGAATATCCATCATTATCTAATAATGAAACAGAAATTAAGTTTCTTCTCATCGAGGGAACATAAAGAACATCATTAAGTTTCATTACAAAAACATTATTCAAAACTAAGGAAACTGATCCAATAGCTTCAATTTTGGCTTCCATCCCAATAGCCACTCTTAGGCTTCTTTCCCCTCTGAGACTTCTCAACATATTGAATCCCTGCAAGAAATTCATAACGTGCACAGTGGCACCAGAATCAATCCACCAAGAGTTATAGGAAAATCAGCATAAAATGCTTCATCAACAAAAGTAATTTCATAAGTACCTTTCATGGCGAGCCATTTTAGCCATCCAGGACAATCATCTTTGAAGTGGTCCTTTGACTAACAAAACTAGCACTCATCACTTTTCTTCTGTCCATTTGAGCTTCCAGGACCTAAAGCGTTTTTAGGCGCCTTAGGATGCTGTGGATGCTGTGGCTTCTTATAAGGGGAGTAGGCTTGCTCCTTCTTTCCCTTTCCTTTATAGCCACCTTTATTTCTAGAGGGACCAGCTTTATTTGAGGAGTCGACTTGATTTACGAAATCATTAGCTCCCTCAGCTTTGAGCCTCTTCTCTTCCTGAGAAACATTAGCGATCAACTCGCTCATGGTCCACTTGTCCTTAATGGTGTTATAGTTCACCTTAAAAGCTTCAAATTGCTTAGGAAGAGACATCATAATGTAATGGACAACAAAACCATCAGAAATTTCCATGTCCATTGTCTTAAGTCTGGCAGCAATGTTAATTATGGTCATAATGTGCTCACGAACATTTCCAGTACCATTGTACTTAGTGTTCATGAGGCTGTGCATCAGTGTGGTAGCATAAATCTTAGAGGACCCCTTAAAGTGACCATTGTACTCCTTCACCTTTTCCTTTTCAGGGATTGCTCCCCTAATGGCTTCACTGATGGAGTTCTTCATTACAGCAAGTGAAACGCGGTTAGACCGCTCCCACTTCTCAGCATTAATTTTGTACTCCTTCATTTTGTCATCAAATTTGTCATCACCTTCATTAGGAGCGACAGGCTCATCGAACCTGAACGCGTAGTCCAGATCCATGAGCTGGAAGGTCGTCATAAGTGCAAACTTTCATTTCTAAAAGTTGCTGCCATTAAGTGGCTCAATCGCATTAATTTGAGCGGAAACAGTAGCTGCTGAAAATTTTAAAATTTTCATTAGGAAAATGCATAATTAATTTGCATGAAAGTTAACCTTACGTTGGTATGATTAACAACATGCTCATAAGAATTTTTCGCATCACCGTTGGGCAGAAACAAAAAATTTAATATAATTCATAACATGCAATTACAATTAACGTTGGTCAAAGAGTAATGGCATGAGAGAATTAAACATAACAAAATAAACATAATTGATATCATGCAATTACAATTAACGTTGGTCCAAAAGTAATAGCATGAAAAATAAACATAATTCTCCAATTGAACTTCTCGTTGGTTTCATTCAATTAGAGACAGAACATCAGGCAGCGAAAATGATAGCATAATATTTTCAGCAGCTTAAAAAAATATTATCCAGTAATATTTTCATGAGAGACATCAAATAATCATCAATTATACATGAGATATACTATAAATATGGCCTAAGAAAATGCGCAGCCCAAAAAGAAAAGAAGCGTGGGGCAGCTGGCCGAAACGGCCCAAAATTGCACGCTTATAGCCCACAAAATCCCGCACGAGCCAAAAAAAATTTCTTGCGGCCTACAAGAATCCACAGCCCAAAAAAACTCATGTACGGCCCAATAACACCGACGCCACGCACCCGCCGTCCGATCTCATCGGACGGCCGAAAATTTGCCCAGCCGAAACAAAAAGGGGCTGTAAACCCTAACCCTAAACAAAATGTCTGCCTCCACCCGGGAAAAAGGGATCTGAGTGGCGACGGCTCCCAAGGCGATGGAGACAGCACCACGCGGCTGCTGCGCACACGGCAGCGGCGCCAGAAGAGAAGCGGCGGCGGTTCCTGCGGGCGGCTGGGGGCGACAGCAATATCATGCACATCATTAAGCCGCTAGTCTAGACTAGAACACCTAGGGTTACAAAAATCGGGGAACTTACGGTCGGCAATGAAGGCCATAGCTGAAGTCCTGTGCTTGCGTGATGCAGGCGTGAGGCAGTGGTCGGTGAAGGTCGGAGTGTCGCCGGCGACGTCCTGCAGTGGCGGTCAACGGCCTTCCCGTTGCCAACAGCGCGAAGTAGATCGGGTCTTAGGGTTTGTTCGGAGTTTTGGCTCTCACGGGGAATAAACGTCAACCGGGAGAGGCCGGAACTCCAACCTTTTATATGGCGCTGTGCAACAGGGGACCGTAACCAAAAACGGTTAGCCCCCCGATCAGGGCGCGTAGACATGGGTATCACCCCACGTCTCCCTCTCTTGGCCGTTTGGCCTAGATCAAAACCTAACAGTACATATGGTCATCGATCAGTCTAAGCATTCCAATTATAAGATCTTACGCTTGATCAGTAACTTACCACTTTGTTGTGATGTTCGTATCGTATGGTGTACAGTGCGTATGGCAACGTGGGGTTCAGCACGGTTTACAGCTGCGGGAGGCAGGTGAGGCCTGACGGCATCTGCAGAGACGCGTGGGTCGGCTTCTCCGGGAAGTGGAGCAGGGAAGGGAAGTTCACTCTCATGGCTGTCATGTTCTACGGCAGGCTCAAGAAGTTCAGCATGCATGGCGGTCAGACATGGAAGACAGGCTAACAGGCTATAACAGCAGATCGTATATATATGCATGGATGTGTACATCTCGATCGAGAGAGAGAGAGAGAGTCTAGCTAGATCCCCTCTTCACGAGTAGTACTTGAACTCTATTAGAATGGTCCGACAAATGAATCTATGAGAGGCAGTGGCGGAGCTAAAGCAAAACGGAGGGGGTGCAACGGATCGCGCGTGGGAGCATAGGACGGTGGGAGAATGGGCTGGACAGGGCGAGTGAGGGTATTTGTTGGGCTAGAGGTACACCATATTGGACCAAGGGGGGTGCACAAAAGGGTGAATGTTTACTAGTAATAACTAAAAAAATTTTTGGACCCGGGTTCCTGGGAACCCCCTCCCCACCATTGGGCTCCGCCCCTGATGAGAGGTTTGTCAGTTTGTAATATGATAGTTTTTATCATCTTTGGGAAATACCAGTTACTTCTATATATCAAATGGGAGTGTCTATACAACATTTGACTGTTTTTTAGGACAAAAATAGTCAGATTTTGAGCCATTAGATGGAGATCCAACGCCCTAGATCATTTTTTTTGGAGGGGGTCATTTTTTTTGGAGGGGGGCTTGTATGGGTGGATCCGTTGGATGGAGATCTAACGTCCCAGATCAATCTGACTGTTTTTGTCCTCAAAAATAGTCGAATGTTGTATAGCAATACTCATATCAAATTACCTTTAAACACTTGGTACTCCCGCCCTTTAAATTCTTGGTACCTTTTGGTGCTAACTCAATGAATAGCTTGGGACCTCCTAAAAATGTAAAAAAAGTCTCTTGTAATATGCATAAACAACTAGCAATGTGGTATATATTACTAATTTGCGAGAACGGGCGAAGATTTCATTTTTGCCATCATAGAGGATTAGTGAAACGAGAGATTTGCAAGTGTGAAATTTGTGTTTTGTGTGTGTATATGTCTATATCTACATATCCACCCACCCCCCACACACACACACACACACACACACACACACATATATATATATATATATATATATAGGAAAATGATTCCATACTCCTAGGAATACGTAGTCCTACCTGTGTATATATGTGTGTGTATATTTGTATATATATGTGTATGTGTGTATATATATGTATATGTATATACTTGCTGTATCGACATATCCTTGTTTCTGGAAAATATCGTATCACTGTATCCATATTGCCATACTCGTATCGCGTATCGGGGCATCCTAACCACAAGCAATGTGGCACTGGTGCTGGGTGGCTGCGCCAGAGGCGGGTCGACACACGTGCGGGATGGCGCTAGGAAGAAACAAAGAGGAGGGAGAAGGAAAGAAAAAAAAGAAGGAAAACGAAAGTGAGGCTTGGCAGGTAGAGAGAGAGGAGGAGGAGAGATAATGCTAACAAATTTGAATACTTGAATTTTGTTTGCATTTATATTTTTTGAAGATTTTGAATCTGCATTTGAATTTGAATCATCGGCTCAAATATTTGAATGCAAAATTTTAATATTGTTTTGCTTGTGGCTTTGTTTATTTTGTTTTCAGATTTCAATTTAATTTCACAGTTATATTTCTTTTTTCTATTTTTACTCTAATTTATGTTTTATTTAATTGAATTAAACTTGAATTTATGTTTTCAGATTTTGAACTCACATTTCCTTGGTTTAAATTGTTTCGTATATTTTATTATCATAATTAGCATTTGAACTTGGGAATTATTCCCTGCAATTAATTTGCATAGGAGACAATTTAGATATTCCAAATAAAATTCCAAAAGAAATTAGAAGTGCCAACAAAATGTAACAAAAGGTTTTTTTTAAGTTTCACAATTTTGAACATCCAAATTTTTAGGATGTTACAGTTTATCCTTTCGGTTTGGTTTCCAGTTTGTGGATGGTAAGCGGTGCTAAATCTTAATCTTGTTCCCATAGCTTCATGCAAGCTTTTTCAAAAATGCGAGGTAAATTGGGTACCCTGATCTAAAGAAATTACCTTTGGCATGGTATGAAGACATATAATTCTTGACATATACAACTCTGCTAGCTTATTTCCTCAATAGGTGGTCTGGACAAGTGTAAAATGTGGAACCTTGGTCAACCAATCAACTCCTACCCATATAGAATCAATCCCTTTTTGTGTCCTTGGCAAACCGGTTATGAAATCTATTCCAACTTCATCCCATTTCAACTCAGGCATGGGTAATAGTTTAAGTAGTCCCGCTGGTCATTGGTTCTCAGCCTTCAATCGTTGATGTACATCACAACTAGCAACAAACCTTGCCATTTCCCTTGTCATCTTAAATCGCTTTCTAATTGTTTTAATTTCAAAAATCAAGTTTGAATTTTTAAAATTATCAAATCAACTCCAAAAATTATGAAATTTTTTGGGCTCCTTAGATCATTTACAACTCAAATAAATTATTTCCATGCTTTGGTCAAGTTTTAATTAATTGCAGAAATTCTTTTTCGGCATTTGGAAATTAAGAAATACCTTTTCTTTAATGCAAATTTTTTTGAAAATGCAGAAATGATGATTTTCAGAATAATTATGCAAATTTGGAATTTTGGGACATTATAATAGTGCTATGAGTATCGTGCGCTGATTCACACAATTGCCTCCAACATTTCATGCAAAACTGTGGGGTTACCTGGCTTCAATCCGGCGTCCACGAAATGAATTCTATAATTGTTCAGGTGTTGTGGTTACGGACCAAACAGAGAGAGATGTGGTAGTGGAGAGTTGGGAGAGAGTGATGGCCTCTGGCCTCCCTCCTAGCCTTCCCTTGGTATATATATTGATATGGGTTGTGCTTTTACAATTGTGCCCTTACATCGGTACCTCCTTGTCAGGGGTATTTAAGTCATTACATATGTCCCATTTTGGGCCCTATAACCTTCTAACAGGCCTGCTGGGTTTAGGTGGGGGCCACCCCTACAACACCAGGATTTCAATTTCTCATAAAATAGTACATTACACATAATCATGGGTTTATTGAAGCTTAAAAGTTCTTACAATGACCAAATATTTACAAAAGGACTATGGTTGGTAATTTACAAACAAAAGAAAAGAAAACTAAAAGCCACAGGCAAAGCCTAAGTGCGGAAAAGACCTAGAAAGTACAATCTTCCCTTCAAAGAAATTATAGAATTCCTCTTCATAGGAAGCATCATCCTCCTCGAATCCCATATTTGAATGATTAAAGCAAAGGTAAGTACAATGTACTTAGCAAGCCACAGGTGCAAAAATGTATAATGCATATAGGGAATTCAAATGGATCAAGGAATCTAGGCTAAATTTGTATCAGATATTATTTGGTATGTAGAAAAGAAAGTTTTGCATTTGTAAAACAAATGCAAAAGGCTGATTTGAGTAATATTGCATAACATATGGAAATAAACTCCATAATCACCAAAAATACTATTTATGCCATGGTTTCTAGTATCACCCATCAACATAGTTTCATTAATTGGAAGCATGTCGCATTTGAATACTTTTGATAAACCTTTGCATAGTTTGCCTGCCTTTACCCATAGATACCCGCAACTTGATCGAAATTGGGATACCATGGTGTAATACTACTCCCAATATCTATTCCTTCAATCAGATAAATTAAAGGTTGTATCGATAGTCGACCCAATGTAGCACCTAGGCAGGTTGCAACCGACTATCTCAATAACCACTTCCTGTTGTGAGAACTGGATGGGCAATCCATATGGATACCTGAGGGGTGATTCGATTCCACCCTGAGGGCATGGCGAATCAACCAGAGGCTTATATTCTAGAAAAAGCATGATGATTGGGTCCTGATTGGGTCCCAACCTATAGAAGTTCAATCACTAGAGCAGCAAACAAACCATGTTCGACAAGTTGATAGTGCGGTTGACCGTTAACTATATTTTTAAATCTAGCATAAGGGTCTAGTCCTTAACACTTTGAGTGAGGCTACCATTCATAACTAGATGTGTACACAATCTCCAGGATAATAGATGTGCACAGAATCATCATCAAACACAAAATATCTCCTCATCCTCAGTGATTAATTTGCCAAATCACCATTTTCATCATTTTATGTGAGTAAAGCCTATCTACGATTTTTGTTTTAGGTATATCACTAATATTTTAACCTAAGTATTTTTGGTACCCAAATCAAGGTGGGTTTTACACGAGTATTATATTTAGGTGTTTAACTAATACCAGTTTATTTGAAAATAACTAATATCTAGAGTAGGTTTTTATGCATTCCTATATTTCTACTAAAAATAATTTACTTATATAATTCATGGGTTCAACATGATCAAGGGATTTTGTGACTTGCCTTTCGGCTTGTTGTCATCATACCACCCTATGCTTCAAGGTTCTCTAACTTCTCCTTCTCGTATGAATCCTTGTCCAGCTCCCGATCCCATGGCGTCAAATAAAATCAAATAAAACTAAGGGAGAAGATTTTATTAATAAAATCAAGGAAATGAATTTGGAGTTTCGGCACTAGAGGGAAGGTTAGGGTTTTCATGAAATGGTGTTAGAATGGAACAAGATGGACATTTTTGGGATCAGTGCATCGTAAATAGTGCAAAATGAGTGCAATACTGTGCAAAGCCAATCGGCTCAATGGAGAACCGGTAAAAACCGGCCGGTATGGCCCTGTTTCTTGCAGGCCAGCAATGACGGCGGCGGTTTTGGCGATGGCAACCGGTTTGGGGGAGATGGCCAACGGTTTCACAATTTACATGGCTTAAGGAAGACAGGAGTCCGATCAAATTTGGCAGAGTTTGGGTGGAGAGGGCTGGTAGCAGTGAACCAGAGCTCAGGTTGGTGGCCTCTAATGACGGCGGTGCTTCAGCGAGCTTCCGGCGAAGGTGACCGCACACATAGACTCATGGGGTCAGGACTAGCACGTAGGTGCTTTCAGTTTGGGCTGAGGTGGTGTGTGGAGGCGTTGCGCCGTGAGCAGAGGCAGTGTGGCCGTGGGGATGCGGCTCTGGCTCAAAACCGGCGAAGCTAGGATGAAAACAGTGAGGGTTTTTAGTCCATGATGATTGGAGAAGCTAGAAGTTCAAGTAATTTTAAGGATTGAATGTCGTTGCGGCCGAATTTAGATGATTTTTGACGGCGTCCAATGGAAGCGACGGTATCTTACAGTGGGCGGAGACGAAGACGGAGGCGCGGCAACAGAATATACCCACTGGGAGGGTGACCTAGTGTGTGAGGCGAGCTATTCTGTGCGGTTGAGTATTTATACCCACACTAAGGTGGTAACTGGCGTGGGCGGCGAGAGATGGGGATGAAGCAGTGGCGCGGGAGCGGTTTGGATTACAGCGCGTGGAGCGCGGTGTCAAGCCGGAGCTGGCAGGCAGTGGGGAACTTCTAGTAGAGAGCAGCGCGTGGCAGCGGCGAGGCATCATCGCATGCGTCACAAGGTTTGTCCAGGTCAAAGATTGTGGCGGCGTTCGGGGCGCGCTTTGCGCGGTGCGGCCAGGCAGGCGTCGGCAGCGGGGAGGCACGCACGAGGGTGGCGTGGCGTTGGCGACGTCGAGGCGTAGCCGATGCACGCGGCGGGGAGCCCAGAGGTGCGCCGGCGAGGCGGCTGAGTAGTTTGAACGCGGCGTGACGCGGGAGGAGCGCCCGCTCAAGCGAGGAAGAAGGGACGGCTGCGGGGGCATCTTTCCCGTGGGCGCAAGCGAGCTGGGATGGCGGATTGGAGCATGGGCACAGGTGGCAGGCAAGCCAAGCGAACGGGCCGGCACGAGCCATGTGGGCCAAGACCCATGACGGCGGAGCGTGCGGTGGATTCAATATAGGCCGGAGAATTTGGTCGGTTGGTCGACCGGTGGAGGAGTAAAATGTTTGCTTTTTAGTCTAAAATTTAAAAGTTTTTTACATATGGATCCCTGGAGAAAAGATTTGCAAAAATGGACCCCTAGCACGGCGCCAACTCACATGGCGCCCATGGTACACGACACGGCGTCATATTCTTTGGCGCCGTAAATGGACACGTAGGATCCACGGTGGCACAACACGGCGCCAACGCACATGGCGCCGTGACATTCATGAACGGCGCTAACGTTCGTGGCGCCGTTTACTGGGACTTAACACCGAGCGCAGCCTCCGGCCCCCCACCACCCCTCAGTGCTCTGTTCGAACAGACCGAACAGAGAGCAGCCTCCGCCGCCGCCCCTCTCTCCCCTCCCCAAATACATCCCAATCCAACGAATTTTCTTGCGATTTTGCTTCCAAACCGAGAAAGCAAGGTGAGCTCCCTCTCCTCCTTTGATTTGTTGCAGTAGATATGGATTATTTGAGATACATTTCGTAGGGCAAAAGTTGAAACCCTAGATGAAATTAGTTGGATTTGGCTTGGTTTTAGGTTCGATTCGCAATAGATTTGCGTAATGTATTAGCAATAATGTGTATAGATCCGTTTTTAGGGTTGAAATTAGTTGGATTAGGGTTTGATTTGGGTAACTAGCTAACCTAGGGTTAGAAATGAGAAAAATTATAAATCTTATTCATTTCGCATTTTAGGTTGTCATGGGCTTCACTCGTTTGCCACCTCCATCCGGTGTTCCCGTGCCGATGTGTTATTGCGGCGATCCTTGCAAAGTGGAAAGGTCGGATGATCCGGATACATATAGGCAGAGGTACTGGATGTGCGCCAACTGGGCGTTCGATCCGCCACGTGCCGCCGTTGTCCTCGGCAAGATGGTATGTTGTATTGTCGATTCATCGAATTGGTATTAATTCTGTTGGTTTAACGAATGCGTACATTTGCAGGAGCCTCCACCGCTTTGTGATTTTGAGCAGTGGATCGACACTGCGATCGCTGAGGATGACAAAAAATATCTTGACGCCAATAAGAAGTGGGATGAAGAACGAAAGTAGAGGTGGGAAAGGCAGAAGAAACAGAAGGAGGCCGCGAGGGAACACCGTGAGGAGGAGCGTAGGAGGGCCGCGGCAAAGCGCAAGGGAGAAAGGCAGAAGAAGCTAGAGAGAGCGCGGCGTGCCAAGGCAGCCCATGAGCAGTACCCTGATGCTCAGAGAAAGGGGAAGTGGCCTCGATGCACTCAGTAGTTTGATGTATGCGGACGTATATATTTTCTGAAAATTTATAAACTATGTATGTGGACTATGTATGTATGTGGACGTATGCACTCAGTATGTTATTTTGGGCTGTGCTTATTCATTTGGTGAATGTCAATTAGTATTATTTGTGCGGATGCGGATGGAACGAAACAACTAGGCCGAGCTTGCAGTTTTAATGCAAGTGCAGTAATCACGGCGCCAAACACCCTAGCGCCGTATGTAAGTAGCACGGCGCCAAACACTCTGACGCCGAGGTATTGAAATACGGCGCGCAAAACTTTGGCGCCACATCCCGGCGCTAAAGTTACTGGCGCCGTTTTTCAATAACTTGGCGCCAGAGTGTTTGGCGCCGTGCTACGAAAACCTACAGAAAAAACAGCAAAGAGCTGTCTGTTTCTGCATATACAAAACACATGCACATATACAAAATACATACATTCACATATAAAACACATACGCATAACTGAATAAAGTCTAGATGCATACATTTTACATATATATATATATATATCTCAAATCATACATACATACATATATGCACACATACATCGTCATGCACACATATAAAATACACATACACATACACACAACTCTCATCATCATGGGTTGGAGGACGCAGTATGTGAATCTTCGTGAGCATGCCGCGGTGCTCTCTGTCGTAGAACTCGTCCACTAGCCGGTACCTCGCCATCCTGTGCATTCAAAATTACGTTAGTGATAAAAATAACAAAATATCTAAAAATTATGCTCTCTAGACTTAACGATGCTAACCTGAGTGGAACGACATTGACACGTCCGTGAATTGTGACCCAATAGACCACACATACCGCAGTGTGTCTCCTGTGGGTCCTCGACGAAGGGATTTGCCCTACCCCTCTTGGTGCGACCAGGTATCCAATCCATGTCCATCTTGTACCTTGACCGCTTCCTGCTGCCCCTCTTGTGCCAACGTAACCCCGCGTCCGCTATGTACCTGGGACCCGAGTAAAGTGACCACTCGCTTTCATCATGATATGGCTCAAACCGTGGGGCCCATGTCCTCACCAACGCATCCACGCTGAATAGTCTCGGGATTTTGGTCTCAACATCGACATTCCGGGCCCTACATGCGGTCACCATGTGGGAGCATGGAAAATGGAACTTGTCGGGAACACCGCATGTGCATGTGAAGGATGTAATCACGACCTTATGCTTTCGGGCCTCTCGGAGCTCTCCATTCTCGGTTGTCCCTCCACCCTCAACAACCTCAAACGTGCCCGTCACATGGTCAAAACAGTGGTACTCCTGTTCATTGGCTTGCATATTCGGACACTGGTGGATCACGGCCAGGAAACATTCTTCTCAACATCTCAATTTCACTAAACGTCAAACCTGTGACTGGTCTGTCATCATCTGAGTCCACAGCCCTCGCATCCTCATAATCAGCCTCGTCTCCTGCAAGCTGTACATCCACCCTGTTAGATGCTACACAAACCATGGGTTCCTCAAACACTGTCTCCTCGTCGAATCCACCAACAAAGCGGTCATCGACATCCTCAGAGTCAGCTTCTACCTGAGTCAATGGAACCTCACATACTTGAGCCGAGGATACAACTTGCACCTCGACCTCTTCATGATCTGGTGACCCAACCAACGGTGAGTCATTGGGATCCAATGCAGCCCTAGGAGGCGATTGATCTCTCACCACCCTCTGCGCAAACAAGTCAGGTGCTCTGACCTTTGAGTCCAAAATAATGGCCACATAGTTATCCCATTCACCGTCGCTGCCAATCGAAACCAATCTCTTTATACGCGGCCCCTTTGACGACCTAACATCAATCAATCCTTGCATAACGACATCACCATGCTCATCTGTCCATCCCAACCTCTCTTTCAAGCGATAAATGACCTCACCATACGACGGACGTGAACTAAATAGCAATGTGGTCTCTTCCATGCCCTCCAAATCAACACCCCCATTGTCATTTCTCTTCACAGTACCACCATGGTGCAAAGTCACAACCTTATCCATCTATACCACAACAAACAAACATATCTCAGTCATTACGTACAATAATCAAACCCTAGAAACGGATCTATCCACATTATTGCTAATACATTACGCATATCTATTGCGAATCGAACCTAAAACCGAGCCAAATCCAACTAATTTCATCTAGGGTTTCAACTTTTGCCCTACGAAATGTACCTCAAATAATCCATATCTACTGCAACAAATCAAAGGAGGAGAGGGAGCTCACCTTGCTTTCTCGGTTTGGAAGCAAAACCGCAAGAAAATTCGTTGGATTGGGATGTATTTGGGGAGGGGAGAGAGGGGCGGTGGCGGAGGCTGCTCTCTGTTCGGTCTGTTCGAACAGAGCACTGAGGGGTGGTGGGGGGCCGGAGGCTGCGCTCGGTGTTAAGTCCCAGTAAACGGCGCCACGAACGTTAGCGCCGTTCATGAATGTCACGGCGCCATGTGCGTTGGCGCCGTGTTGTGCCACCGTGGATCCTACGTGTCCATTTACGGCGCCAAAGAATATGGCGCCGTGTCGTGTACCATGGGCGCCATGTGAGTTGGCGCTGTGCTAGGGGTCCATTTTTGCAAATCTTTTCTCCAGGGGTCCATATGTAAAAAACTTTTAAATTTTGGACTAAAAAGCAAAAATTTTACGGTGGAGGAAGGGAGATGGGCCGGCCTAGGAAGGGAATTTATGTTTTGATAATTTCCGGGAAAACAGAAAAAGGATTTCCAATAGAGATTAAATCGGGTGAAAGCAAAACAAATGCTATAACTAAAAATAGTACAAATACCATAAAATTCAGGAAAATTTTAGTGAGTGATTTTTTGGATTTTGGTTCTAAAAGTTACGAAAACTTTGCGCTGTTACAAAAACCACTAAAAACCATTAAAAAATGAAAGCAGTAATCGCAAAAAAAAATCAAGCAAACTCCTATACTGCACATCCCCTGCTAAAGGATAGAAGTGTTAGGAAACCTGGGCCAGCATCCCTGGCCCATGGTGGGCATCTCACCAGAGACTATAAATAGGAAACCGTACTGGCATATTTTTGTACACATGGAATCATAAATTAATAAAGAAAGACCAGGAGTTCTCTCTACCTCTCTGTGTGTTTTCAATCTATTATTCTGTCTTCTGTGATTGATTCGTTTCGTTCTAAGCAGAGGAATCGATCGGACTGGTCGCCAGCGACGGTTCCTCAATACGTTATCAGCACGACTTTGCTCCGGTGAATTGAAGGTAATCATCGACGCTCTAATAGATTGAATTATCCAGATCGTTGTAAATTCGCAATTTTTGCGTCCTAGATTGATTTTTTACAGTGCAAATCCGCCCTAATCTACCGCGAGCAGACCTGAAGTCGCCGGCACAATGTCGATCGGTAGATTGTATCACGGGGTAGATGTTGATTGCACTATAGATTAGAAAAAAAAAACAAAAATTTTTTGCACATATCAGCTCTACATGGCCACTGCGCGCAAAACGACCGCCAGCATGCCGCCGGCCGGTCGCCGGCCGGCCACCACCTCCTGCACGAGGGTACTGTCGATGCTCGCCTCGGACAGCGCGCCCCCGCAAGAGCAGTCGCCTTTCGCACGAGGCGCCGCCGCCGCTGTCGGAGCTCACCTCGGACAGCGCGCCCCAGCACGAGGCGCCACCGCCGCTGTCGGTGCTCACCTCGAGCAATGCACCCCGTGCAGACCGTCGGCCCAAAGCCGTCGTGAGCCGTAGGCTCGAAGTAGCCGAGAGCTCCTTGCCCGAAGCCGCCATGAGCCGCCGGCCCGAAGTCGCCGCACGTCGCCGGCCCTGAATCTGCCGACAGCTGCCCGCTCCTAGCCGCCTCTTGCCGCGCCTCGGCCCGCCGCCGCTCACCCCGGTCGCCGTTCGTTGCGCCTCGACCTGCAGTCACTCACCCCGGCCGCTGCTCGCCGCGCCTCAGCCCGCAGTCGCTCACCCCGGCCGCCGCTCGCCGCGCCTCAGCCCGCAGCCACTCGCGCCCGGCCACCGCTCACCGCGCCTCGCCCCGCAGCCCCCCATCGCTCGGCCACCGGCCCCACCCGCATGTGGCTACTGCCTGCACAACACCACCTGCGCCGGCCGCGTTCCCCACGCCGATCTTTGCCGCTCGGCCGAGCCACCTCGCGCCCGACCTGCCGCTCGGGAGAAGTCGCCGCCACCTGTGGGTATTGGGGTAGGGGAAACCCTACCCCACTGATTGTGTGCTATCCGAATGGGCCTAATGGGCCGCGAGGCAATGGGCCAGACAGAAAAAAAGGGAGAAGAGTGCCGCCGTTGGTGAATTTGCAAAAAAAAACCCTGGAAGCTCTTGAAATTACCGATAAGCCCTTAAAATTTATATATGGGTCCCAGATTTTGTAGAGAGGCCTCGGTAATTCCACAAATTATGAACAAGCCCTCAGATTTACGATGGGTGCTGAAATTTGTAGAAAACCCCTAGAAAAATCAGGAAATTGCGCAAATTTTTCTCTAAACTGAAAATTTGCGTAGAGACCCTCGGAAATTGCAGAATTCGCTAAAAATCATATTCTAGCATAAAAGGGCCTCAGAAATCCAAATTTTGAATTATTTTTAGCATTTGAAGCTTATTTATTTCTGCCATTATTATTTTTTGTATTTATTTACTGTTTTTGGTTAATTATAATTGTTTAAATTGCTTTTAATTACTGAAATTAGCAGTAAAATTTATAGAAAATGCATAGAAAATTATGGAATATTACAAAAACCTTTTATACCATTTATTTACCCGCAGAAAATTATTCCGTGCATGTTTACCAGCAGTAAACTTATTATTCCTTTCATACACATGTAGATGACTAGCATCACGAACCGGGAGTTCGAGGAGCTGGCCCAGCATGACCAAGACTATCTGACGTGGGCATCCGATGTCGAGATAGTGCTTGGAGCTAAGAAGCTCAGTCATGTGGGATGAACATTGTGCAAACCCCCACAATTATCTATGAAGATAATGCAGTTTGCGTTGCACAAGTGCAGACGAACTATGTGAAGAGTCATATCACAAAGCATATCAGCCCCAAGTTCTTCTATGCTCATGAATTGCAAAAGATGGACGAGATTAAAGTACTGCATACTAAGTCATGTGAAAATCTGACAGATTTGTTCACTAAATCACTCCCTGCATCTACCTTTGAAAGGTGCGTGCGAGGAATTGGAATGATAAGACTTAGAGAAGTGCATAATTCAGGGGGAGAATTCTCTCAAGCCCGTTAGTAAATCTTGATCATGAAGATTAAGTACGCAAAGGAATAAAGTCCTAAAGACTGAATGAAATTGGGTGAATTGTACTCTTTTTCCTTGACGAGTTTTCCTGAAGTTTTTCGACCAAGGTTTTTAATGAGGCAATTCGTGCAACACAGTATAACATGTACTCTTTCTCCAAATTTTTCCCACTGGGTTTTTATGGTGTTTTTAACGAGGTATGAACGTGTCGGATGAGTGTCCAAGGGGGAGTGTTAGGAAACCTGGGCCTGAGCCAGCAGCCCTAGCCAATGGTGGGCACCTCACCGGAGACTATAAATAGAAAGTTGTACCGGCATATTTTGTACACATGCAATCAGAAATTAATAAAGAAAGACCAGGAGTTCTCTACCTCTCTATGTGTTTTCAATCTATTATTCTGTCTTCTATGATTGATTCGTTTCGTTTTAAGCAGAGGAATCGATCAAACTGGCTGCCTGTGACGGTTCCTCAACAAGAAGGAAACCGGAAAAACCCAAATCCAAAACAAATTTACCCGGCAATCAGTCCGTAACAGCCTTGCGAAAGAATGTTGGATTAATTGGGCTTGGTCCATTTTAATTTAGCAATTAATCAAATGAAATTCCCAGGCCCACATGGAAAAATTGTTTAGTCCCATATGGAGAATTGAATGGGAGTTACACCACTTTAAAAGGTGGAACGTGGTAACCCCCTTGTGAAATTGGAGAGAGCCAATACACGCGCGCGCGCTCGCTCGCTCGCTCGCCTCGCCACGCCGAGCCGTGCCGTGCGATGCGTGTGCGTACGCGCAGGCGTGTCGGGTGCGGGCGCATTTTTCTTTATCTATTCGAAAATCGAAACACACTGACTCGCAGTAAATAGTATTAACGAATGGCTGGCAGTAACGGTGCAGTTACTAGTGAATTATGGCTGAGGTTACTTTCGAGTAATGGCTGCAGTTACTAGTGACTCTGGTCTCTTCGTTTTTGCTGTTACAAAAGGCTCTCTACTCCATACGAAATAAGATTAGAAAAGAACAGTATTCTGGTTCTGTTTTTGTGGCTGTTCTCTGCAATCTCCGGTCCAGAACCTTGCGCGCAAAGGGTTCTGGGCGAGTAGGCCTCCGAAACTCCGTCCGTTTGCGTACCTGCACGGGTAGACAGGCGATCAAGTTTTTGGGGAGCGCGTTGGCGCGACTACTCAATCTGTGAAGTACGTCGTCTACTTCCTGGTGGTGAACTGTTCACGAGACTGCACTGCGAACATCTTCCTGCATCACGCCTCGTCCTGCATCACGCCTCGATTGACTACATCGAATAGGCCATCATGTCGACTGATGGTAACGGCGCATCCGGTGTCTCCGACACTGGCCCCGCCCGAGGGTATAACCTGAAAACTTCTCTGGTGTATTTGTTTCTGTGCGCTATGAATATGTTAATAGGTGCTGCTGTTAGCTTGTTCGTTAGCGAATATGAATACATCATTGTTGAATCACTCATGCTTTTGTATGTCATGTTTTATATGCTGAATTTCTGGATTAAAATATACCGAAAATTGATTAGATATTCAACAAGGAATAATGGCATCATGTCTGTTAAGAAAGGTGACTCATATTTTACAATGGCACGAACCTCTTTAGAATTAGAGAGGTGTGACTAAAAAGAGGATATAGGTTGGGATGTTATTTAAGACTAGATTTTTTTATAAGACAAAAATCTAATGGTCCAAAAGGCTGAAGATTGTTGTAAAAAAATGGCAATCTTCTGTACTCTTTTAAAGTTATGCTCAATGAATTTATGGTCGGCTTTGTCATATCTTTCCTCTCTTATCGTAATTTTTTTCATCGCCGTTATTTCATTCTCACTACAAGATTTATCCATTTTGTTCTTAATAATATACACATTTATGCTGTATCTCATAATATATGATTCAATCAAAGGATTGCTACGCATAACAAAAGATATCAGAGTGTAATAATATATTATATCATTGAAATTAAAATTAGTTTTCTAGGTAGACCATAATCACATGCTGACCTGAGACTGTTTCACATGAAAACAAAAAGGATACTGAGAAAAGTTATACAATTCGCTCATGCTACAACAATGGCAAGGATTGAGCACAACAACATGCATCTCAAAAAGGTTGAACAAAGATTCCGAATTCCACAATTGCAGATCCTGTTGCGCACTTGGGCGAAAAGTTTGTGACACGTATGGGAAGAATATGGCCGCCTAAGTAAAAGCTGTGTATGATACCAAAGATCCACTTATCTCTAGCTCTCTGCTTTTTTGTCCATTTGGCCAACTTGGTTACGTTAGTTGGGCGCCTGCGCCTCCCTTCAAGATTGGCCATTTGTTTGCGCACTGAATCTTCAGCCTATCTGTGTGAATTGCCAGTTATCTCCACAAGACTTTGACATGGTACTAGCTTGCTTTTAATTGGTTTGCAAAGGGGAGCTATCTTGACAAAAAGAAGAAAAGGAGACAGACTTTTTCTCTGGGATTTGGAATATTGGTACACCCGTGACTGTTGAGGGCATGCTTGGAGTATGAAATTGTGACATGCATTTCGGCGGAAGGGAACATCTTAGCGTTGATCTGAATATACCTTGAAATGAAGAAATTATTGGTCGTGAAAAGATTGCGTTTTGTATAAATTGGGAGTAGGTGTGTTGTTTTGCTGCAACTTCAGACTAGCTCGTTTAATACCCTGAAGGGCCTGAACCTGAAATACTGAATTCCTTCTCTCTCTAAAAAAACTACCGAATTCCTGGAGTAGGATCTGAACCTGACAAGAACTGTTGATGCTGCTGAATATCTTGTGTATTTTTTGGTCATAACCAGAACTGGAATGGGGAATTGGGAATTGTCCGTTCAGGGCTGCATGCACAGAGCAAAAGATTTGATGAATTGCTGCGTCGTTTGGTGCAACTGTGCAAGTGATATATACTTACATCCACTTGTTTCAATCAGCCCCAACAATTCAGTGTGTTTGGTCCTACAACCCACACAATTGTGTCAAGAGTTTCCCAATGGATGGCTTAACCACCCAAGCAACGCTTGTCAGCCAGTCTAGCCGTTTGCATGCATGCTTGCAAGTATTTGCAACCTTACGGGGGTTGTTTTCCTGTCGACCCACTCTTTGATGCGTGTGGAACATTGTTTGCATTTTGGTTCGAGGCACGGGTCTGCTGTTGCCAGCTTCGTGAAGCATTTGGTCGCAAATGGCCAAAACAATAACAACCGCATATATATCCATCCGATGCATGTCATCTCAAGAGCATATCGAGGTTGACAGAATCTTAATATGTACCGTCGGTCCTATAAGAGCGTGAGAATCCTGATCATTGTAAAGTCTGAATTAGGTAGAACTTATAAAGCAGTATTTCAAATCTTGTAATCTCTACATTCACGATTCCACGATCCCAATCCTGGTTATATATAGAAACGATCGCTCCTAGGATACCGATCTTAACGTTGTTTACAATTAACAAAATTCCACCAACTGTCAACATTAGTTAGCCACCTAGACCCATTTATCGGTTAGAGTACGTATAATAGTCTGTCTTTAATATCGTCTTTAAGGTTTTCATCTTACCTAAAACAGTACTAGAGACGATGTCTCTAATAGTTCATCTCTAAAATTAATTTCTCTAACTATTTTATATTGTTTTCATCATATTTCTCCCTCACACTTCATTACCATTTGCATTGGTTTATTTACTCAGATTGTCTCTTATATAAGAGATAGCATATTCTCCTTTCTCACCTTATCTTTCCTTAATATAGGAATTTGCTGATATGGTATAGCTAATTAAGATGGTACTATTGGAGATGTCCTTTAATATAAAAGTAGCATTTTTCTGAACCGTAAACTACAAGAGAGATGTGCGCGCGTGGCCCTGCAATGGGAGCACTACGTAGGGTGGGTTCTTTTCGGTTACGGCTTATGATTTATGGCTACGGTTTATGATATTTTGGTTTTAATGTAAGCACTTGTGTAAACGAATCTAATGTTGATAAGCCGCTTTAAAAAGCTATCCCAATAAGCATCTTTGAAACAGCGGCGAAGAAACTATCATATTTATTTATTTAAGAGAAGTCATAAGTAATAAATCTAAAAATACTGGGCTCTCCAGAACATGTCCACACTGCACACTTGGTTTCTTCCTTGTCCTATCGAAACCTAACGAGACCCGCGTATTGACTCAGCATCACTTTTACAAAAATTTTAAATATTAACCATTCAAATTGAAACTGCCTAGATTTGAGTAGAAATCCTGTTACTTTCAAAACATGGCGTGGTGTATGAAAACTAGTTTGTACTCCTTAATTGAGTCCATTTTACAAGGAGTACTTTCACCAGACATAGAGTTTAAGAAAGCCCTAAGTTTCAGAAATTCACAAGGAAAAAAAAACCTAATACCCATCCATTAAGTGATTTGGAAATTCGAAACATAAATGGTTTCTGTGGATAGGCATGTGCAAATGGTTAGGTAAAGAGTGAAATAAATAAAGTTAAAAAATAATCTAGTAATATATATTTACGTGCACACGCTTTATAAAATAGAACAAGCTTGGAAAACTAATATGCCTTATCAAATAGACCAAGGAAAACTAATATGCCTTATCAAATTGGCGTTCAAGACTAACTTGCTTATCCCACTGGTGAAATAGGTACATTTTCACAGATGAAAAATTTGTAGAGGATGAAGGGGTCAATGGAAGACCTACGGAAGGGTTCGAAAGGTTACCCAAGGTCTGCAGCGTAGAACACTGAATAATTAAATCTAGTTAGGTTTGAATTGTGTTTAAGAATTCATGCTACAAGTCTAGTCAATCCTTGATGTCTAGGTCAAACCTTGGAAAGAGGAAATAATGCTGAAGTTTGAGCGGGAGTACTAGTTCCTGAGTAGACATATAGTCCTTCTCCATCACCCAAAATTTGAAGGGAGATGGATGGCTAAATATTGCTAAGTTGTTCAAAGAACCCCCGACAACAAATGATAGACATTCTACTCTCTCCGGTCACAAAAGAATGATGTTGACATGGACATCAACATGGTCTCAAAAACATAACATTGACATCTAATTTCTATTATAATATATTTATAAAATCTAATGATATTATAATATTATGAAAGTTCTTTTCTAAAGAAATCTATACATACATCTTCATATGTTTAATCTAAATATTAAAAAAATATCGATAGCTAAAGTTTAAAAAATTTGACTGTACGTACCTCAAAACGACATTCTTTCATAACTAGGCGGAGTAGGTTAATTAGAAAATATTCTTTTATTTAGTTGAATGTTACCATATTGTAGTATATCACTTTTCTCAAACGAGAATACATATGATGAGAAATTTTGCTAAGAAATTTAATTTCATCCTAAGATCTAATTTTGTTGAATTTGTCCCTCGACATGTTTGCAATCATACATACATACATACATACATACATACATACATACATACATACATACATACATACATACATACATACATACATACATCGCCCCAACCAGGCCTAGGAGACTCTGATGTTCCCGATGCCCTTTGATGTTCCAAACACCCCAACCAGGCCCAGAAACTGGTGTTCCTGAGCTTCACTTCGCCTCGATGAAATTTCTTCGACTAGGGGCTCCTCCAAGTTCGAAGGATCCACCTCGGCAAGCCCTGACACGCCTCGAAGGCTGGTCTCAGCTATGGCATGGCAATCAGGTAAGCTGAGGTACAAAATAGAGTTAAGCAAAAAAGAGATCACCAGCAAACTAGCAGCGTCCCTCACACCTGGAATGGATCTGGTCCCTCGGGGCCTCCCTCCGGCACCCTAGAGGAGCCTCCCTCGGCCGAACGGGCATGAATTTCAACATGCCTCAATGGCCTGACCTCAACGTGGTTCACTTCGGCCTCGACTACCATCTTAAATATTATATATAGCTACCAAGTCTGGTACCCTCATTGCATATTTTTGCCCTTGTGGAATAATCTATGCTCTTAAGCTGTAGACCAAGTCGAGTTGGCGATTTCCCCCCGTCCTAGGATCAAGTTGGTGATCACCCTCCCCTCCGAGGTTGAGCTAATTCTCCCCTCCAAGGTTGAGTTGATTCTACCCTCCGGGGTCGAGCTGATCCTCCCCTCCAGGGTCGAGTTGATTCTCCTATCCAGGGTCGAGCAGATCCTCCCCTCCGGAGTCGAGTAGATCCTCCCCTCTGGGGTCGAGTTGATTCTCCCCTCCAGGGTCAAGTTGATCCTCCTCTCCGGGCTCGAGCTAATTCTTGGCACCAAGTTTATTTTTTTATGGGAGACAACGACGTTCTCGCCTCCTCCCCAACCGAAGTGCCACTCGGGGGCCTCATCTTGAACACCAAGTTTTTTCGATGGGAGATGGCGATGTTTTCGGCTCCTTCTCCCAAACCGAAGTGCCACTCGAGAGCCTCGTCTCGAGCATTAAGTTTTTTCTAATGGGAGACTGACATTTTTGCCTCCTCCCAAATCGAAGTGTCGCTCAGGAGCCTCGTCTCGAGTGCCAAGTGTTTTCCAATGGGGGACAGGGACGTTCTCACCTCCCCAAGCGAAGTGCTGCTCATGAGCTTCGTCTCAAGTGCTAAGTGTTTTTCGATGGGGGACAGGGTAATGGGATACCCCTAGTAAAAGAGTAGCAAGTGAACTCTATTCTAACATTAGGAGCCAAGGCAGTTGTGGCCCTTTTACATTCTCACCAGAGAAGCCCAGGCAATCGCAAGATAAACTTTGGCTATCCTGGCTTCGCACTGCATGACCCAGCATTACTACCACACAAAAACAAGTCCCAAACGCTGAGTTTCCCAGTAGGAGACATGCACCATCATCTGGGCTCAACGTCCACTGCACACCACCACCCCGACTCGAATCGACTCCTCCGTCACTACTACTATTTGGGCTTAATCCAGTGGGATCCACGCGATACGGCCTTGGGCATCACCTCAGCTTCAACCATACCATGCATTGGGTGCAAGTCCAGTATAGGGACAATAGATCTGGTTGTGGTGCCATTGCCTTCCCAACCCTCTAGGATGTCACTACCTAGACCAACAAGATCCATGCTTCACCAAAAGACAAGGTTGACGTCACTCCTGAGAAGGTGGCTCACTGTGCCCACTGCCTCGCCCCTTCCAACATGTCGACAAAGCTTTTCGAGCGTCTTGAGAGCCATGGCTTGACCCTGATGGGGCTCTATTGGTCTTGTTGGCTTCCCCTCAACCAAACTTTTCTTTGCCTTGATTGCGTCTCTCCAACCGTGGATTCTCCCTAACTCTACAGATAACCAAATTACCTTCTTCCGTCAAGGGCCACACTCTGACTTGCTAAGTACCCTTTTCCTTGTAGTTAGTGCCTAATCGACTACCTTGTGTTCGGATGCACATCTTCTCACCTCAAAGGTCGGCCCCTAGTGAGTCGAGAACTCCTCGCGAGGTTGTATCCGACACTTCCGTGCACACTTGCTCATGCCACGGGCGACCAACTAGGAGTTGGTTAATAGGCGTGTGTGCCTCTCATCACATCAGGTAATTCATCAGTTCCTAGAACTTCGCACCCCAGCGCACTCCTAGTCGTCCTAGCCAGGGGCAACACTCCACAATGGCTTCGCCTTTGTATGATATGACTCGATATACAGGGCATTCCCTTAACCAAGCTTGACTCGATCTATCGGCATCTCCCCAACTGTGCACATGCATGGTATGATTAGCCCTGAGGGCCAACTCTCAACATCGTGGATTCACAGTGGGCACTCCTTGTTTCATGGGCTACTCCTCCATAAACCAAGTGTGCAACACACTTCCAAGCTTCTAGCACCATACCTCGACGGGTCGAGCAGGCAATAACTTAGCATGTATCCTCTCACCTTGAAGGTCAAACCCCACCAAGGGTACGCTCACCAGTCTTCAACATCTCAGCATGTTGGCATGCATTGATCGATTACATCTTGAGAAGTCATCCAACTCGGCATCACCAATCGGGCTCGTGCGTAGGTATGTGTATGCCCCAGTCAGCTTCATGCGCCTCCATCATACCTCGAACTAGTGGCATGCCCATCCCACCAAGGTCACGAAACAACTCGATTACCCTAGGACTCCATGCATCTCAAACTAGCAAATTAGGCACTCATTTCTAGCAGGTTCAAATGGGTTAACCTTTTGCACCACTAGGCTCTGTCACCCTTTGGTGGCCATGCCTAAGCAATTCGAGCTTGGCACTCCCATGAGCTCCTTCGCCTCTCGAATGTCGTGGGTCGAGGACTGACTTCAGCAGGCACCTATGTGGGCTAAGTCTTAACCCCACACCTCTGTGTAACTTTAGCATCTAAGTAGTCGATCTTGGACCCTATAACTATTTGTAACTCCGCGTCCTTTTGTGCAACAATTTCTTCTCGATATGACCCAAACTCGGTCGAGCGGAGTAACAAGCCATCAATGAACACCAGGGCAACCCATCTTGAAGGCGCGGACATGACGTATCACTCGAGGTTTGTGCAAGGGCTTAAAGTATTATAATATGTTATCGGAATGCATTACAGGCTACCGGTGGGGCTGTCAACCCGAGGCAACGCGCTGACCCCTTTTGCAAGTTGGTGCGCCAGCCCAAGCGGGCAGTTAGCGACAACCCGGATCGGCAAGGGGTTACTGTTGGGGAAGGGTTCCCGTACTACCTTGGGCCCACAATAACCTCAGAGCAACGACACCCGTTGGAGGACCTGCCTTGAGCCAAATCCCCAAGCCAACCCTAGGCGGAGTACACAAGACTGGCCCTAGAGGCATCCGGGGCCAACCTCGGGCAGAGTACACAAGACCAGTCCCAGAGGTGTCTAGGGCCGACCCTAGGTGAGGTACGCCAGACCGGCCCCAGAGGCGTCCGGGGCCGACCCTAGGCGAGGTGCGCAAGACCAGCCCCAGAGGCATCCAAGTTGACCCCAGGCGAGGTACAGAAGATTGGCCCCAGAGGCGTCCAAGGCCGACCCCAAGCGAGGTACACAAGACCGGCCCTGAAAGTGTTTGAGGCCACCCCAGGCGGATTACACGAGGCCGATCCTAAGAGGGTTTGGGGCCAACCCTAGGGGGTACGCGAGCCTGACCCTAGGAGGGTCTGGGGCCGACCTCAGACCGACCCTAGGGTCCATTACGCAGTGGGGCCCACGTGGAGCAAATGACAGGAATGCTGCTAGAAGTAGGTTAAACCCTAAGGGCAAAGTTGTAACTGCACTTGCCTCCCTTCTTCCTCTATAGATAGGACTCAATGTAATAGGAGAGGGGAGGCCATTTGTAACCCTAGGACACTCATATTGAATACACTTGTGGTTGTGTGCTTCTCCTTGGGTCCCCTTGTACCTTCGGTGGTCTCCGCATCTAACCAAGGGTTCTTCTAAGTTTACTGTCTGGACTCATACCGACGATAGGACCTAACATGATCGATTGTTGGTTGATTTTTCTACAATTAAGGTGGTAATTTCTAGCCTTTGAGAGCAAGCATGGTGACTTCTTTTTCTTTCATTTTAATGAGATTTGAATCATTTTTATTGTATTTTTTCAAATCACCTTATGCATCTTAGCTTCTACACACTGCTACAAAGAAGACTATATTAGACGCCTTATCACAGACGGTTACCTAGAATCCATTAGTGTTATAATTATCATAGACGGTTTTACAAGCATGACCGTCTATGTTACTAGTGGTGGCTAGAACTGTCTGTGATACATAATTATCATAGACGATTTCTTGTTAAGGACCGTTTGTAAATTATTACAAATAGTTTAGACTAAAGACCATCTATGATCTCTGCAATTATCACAGATGGTTTAACCGTCTGTGATATTTCACAGACACTTCCAATGAAAAATCATCTGTGATAATTGCAGACATCACAGACAGTTTATAATCCTAACCATCTCTGATAATTCACAGATGGTTCTTAACAAGAATAGTCTATGATATCTGACATATCTCAGATAGTTATTTTTAAAAACTATCTATGATAATACTCTTTTATATATACAAGGGCAAAAACCTAACTCACTATACTCCTGCGCACACTTAGGTTTTTTTAACACACCCATGTGCCCTCTCAGCGCCCCCCTTCTCCACCTCTAGTGCCACCGCCTCCTCCTCGGCTCCCTGTCACGCAGCTCCTGCTCCCGGTTCCCTGTCACCGTCGCCTCCTCCTCAGCTCCCCGTCGTGCAGTAATCTGTGTAGCTCGTTGTATGCGTTTTAGATCTGCAGCCAACACTAATATATTTGCCATCCTTCTCTATTTCTATTGCACTTTCTTACTTGAGAATATTGATGCAGTTTGGAAGAGTTGTTTGAGAATAATATTGCAAAGCAAGGAAATCCAAGTTTCACTTTTGCTAATCGCCCAAACTCAAGGTGTGCATCATGTGCATGTCTACATTGATTTCTAATGCATTTCCATACTTATATGAGTGCCATGCCATGTACGAATGGTTGATATCTGCATCAGTGTGATGTTACATTTTCATATGTGATCCAATTTAATAAACTACCATGTGATAATTCCTTTGGGATTTCTTTGCTAATAAAAAGCAAGTAAAAATAGAATATTTGACATGCATAGAAAATACAACTTGAAAAATGAAATGATACATGAATGTTACTAGTGTTCATAAAATATAATCATAGGATTAGCCCAAATATTAGTATGAATAAGGTTTTCTTTATGTCAAGCATGTCCTTTAAGTTATGACATTTCTATTATCCACTTGAATATAATCCTAGATGATTATCACTCTATGATCAAGATTTTGTAAACATGATTGATTAATCAATTCTAAGTATAGAACCATACTAGTGTTATTCAATTTGCTATACTTAGACTGTAATATGCTTCGATGACCAAACCAAAGAAATAGCTAAGCGAGAGGGCCGAAGCATATTGAAAATACCTGGAAGCGGAATGACCATCACGGTGCTCCATTGAAATTGGAGAATGACTTCTCTTTTAACATTGAGGTAGTAAACTACACAATATAAAAGTCACAACTAACAACTTACTTATTCTTGATTTAGATGAATGATACCCATATATTTCATGGTAATACTAACATAGTCTTGCACACCTCACAATTTAAATGAGCTAGAGACAAAGTCAAATCCCACATCACACTTGACAGCTAAAATTATGTCAGTCAAAGTAGTAGTCATTTTAAAACACCCTTCCAATAAGATCTTATAGCATATATGCCAAGATGAGAAAAAGAGAACTAATTGTGCATAAATTTTTCTCAAAAGTAGTCAGACTGCTCATGTTGATATTTCTTAACAACTGTAAGAGGAACATTAAAACACTGTATACTTGGGATTCAAAGGGCATGAAGCAAATTACACACTCTAGTGTGTCAGGTTCTATGACGTAGGTCATGGCTACTGTGTCTTTCTCCTCATCATGCTATGTATTGAGCTTGGTTGCTATCTTAGACGTACTCTGTCACTTTCTTCATGACTATCTATCAGCTTCTTAGGACCAGAGAGGAAGAAAAGGAATGCGAAGAAGTTGATGGATAGTCACAAAGAACATGGTGAGTACGTCTAAGGCAACAACTATGGCCAACATGCAGTATGGTGAGAAGAAAAAGATAGCAGTTATGACCTACTTCATAGAACCTGACACACTGGAATGTGTGATTCGCTTCATACCCTTTGAAGCCCAAGTGTAAAGTACTTTAATATTCCTCTTGTAGTTATTGAGAAATACCAACATGAATAGTCTAATTACGTTCAAGAAGAATTATTAGACAATTGGTCTTCTTTTTGTCATTTTGGCATATATTATTACTACAAGATCTTATTGAAAAAGTATTTTACTACTCCGACTGACAGAGTTTTAGCTGTCAAGTGTGGTATGAGATTTGACTTTGTCTCATCTCATTTAAATTATGAGGTGTGCAAGACTATGTTAGTATTATCATGATATATGTAGGTATCATTTATCTAAATCAAGAATAAGTTGTGAGTTATGACTTTATGTTGTCTAGTTTACGACTTTACTCCTCCTAGCGACGGGTATGACAATCAACTCAAGTACATTAGATCTTAATGAACTCTCTGACGTTCGAGGATGGCTCTCCACCTTCTTGATAACAGACGTCATTGATCCAAAGGGAGAGTTCAACTCTGACGACAACAATTAATAGATGTTTAAACATTTGATTCAATTGTAATTCATTCAATTGTAACTCATCCAATTGTAATTCATTTGTGAGATCTGTGTAATGATTATCTTATGCTATAAAATCTGCAATTATCTGTGATATGTTTACTTTTTCAAAGGGTATAGCTAGTATTTCCTAAGGCTAACCAAAAACTAGAAAAATTTCTATATACAAAGCGAACTATCACGGACGATTTTGTTGTATAAACTATCTATGAACGCCTACTATCACAGAAGGTTCGTGCACCAACTGTCTGTGATAGTTGATCTTCACAGACGGTTCTTGAGATGAACCATTTGTGATGTGACTTATCACAGATAGTTTAAAATTTGACTGTGATAATTGCCTGTTATCACAGACATAATAAATTAGACGGTTCAGAAACCATTTGTGATGACAGTTTAGAACCATTTGCGATGACCCTATGTGTGGTAGTGACTGCTTCTTATTGCCAAAATGTTGATTAGCTTATTAATTTTTTATCTATAGTTTTTCGAACCGTGCTCTTCTATTTCATATGCATGGTTAATTCTTGTTTTCTTTTCATGGCATGGATGTTGATGGCTAAGATGGCTAGCAATCCAGCTGAAATTGGCGTGGTCTGGACGTGGGTCTCGGCTACCACGTCTAGCAATTAAACTTTTGAATTATTAAACGACAGAACGCCTGTATCCGATTGTTAATAGGATAGGTTCGTCGTAGTTTTAGTTTGTTGGACTACCATTTCATCACATATACCTTAGTTATTTTTATTTGAAGACTGCACTTGTATTGGCTGTACAACTCTAATATCTAACTATATCTGTTTAATCAATCCTTGGACTCATCACGATCAACAGTATAGATTTTTCTTTTTTTCTTCGATTAGTATGGTAATTTCATTATGAATACACACGAAGCCAAGTTCTTCCATGTGTTTCTCTCCATGGAATCCATCTTTTATTTACTGATTTTGACCAACGTGTTGATAAACTTCCATCTTGGTAGAGCCTTCTCGTTGCTATTAGATATCCTTCTTCTCTATTGCTGTAATCATGTGACAATTTTCTCTCGTTTCCAGATGCTACATATATAAATTGACATCTCTAAGTAATATGTTGTATGCATTTACAATATTATAGTCCTATTTGTTATCAAAGTGTATTGTCTATTTATAGC